>CM077588.1:48642016-49842016 GCA_039657365.1 Stephania yunnanensis | reverse complement strand
GCTCTGCCAAATATGAGATGTAAATTATGGCCCTCTGTTTGACACAATCAATAACGGAACGCCATGTGGTCGAACAATGTCCCACTCATACAAATTCGCCAACCTATCCACCTAATGTATAGTAAAGACCGATAAGAAGTGCGCATACTTCGTCAACCTGTCCATAATTACCTAGATACTATCATGTCTGCGCTGAGATCGAGGTAGTCCACTAACGAAATCCATTGCAATATGCTCCCACTTCCACCAAAGAATTAGCAGTGGCTGTAATAACCCACTGGGCCTCCAATGCTCAGCCTTAACTCGTTGGCATACCTCACACGCTTGAACATAATAAAAAAATAGTGGGCTTCATCCCCCACCACCATAAAAGACGACGCACCTCAGGATACATCTTGGTCCAACCCGAATGATCCGCAAAACATGAGTGGTGAGCATCTTCAAGTATCTCATCACATAACTCACCCACTGATGAAATCCAAAGTTGACCTCTAGATATCAGGAATGAGTCGGTTGACTGACTCCAATCTGGATGATCGGGACTCTAATCAAACTCCAAGAACATTTGGTACTGCTCATATGCATGTTGACCCTCAAGTACACTTTGAATCGATGTTGTTTGAGTCTTCATCTGCCCACAAATCAACACTCTGGTACTGGTTAGTATATCAACTGAATTCATCAACTCGGTTGCCCCGAGTAGCCCATGTTTGTATGTCATGTGGCAAATCACTATCTATGGATCTGCTCCTCTCCGACTTAATGCGTCTACTGCGACATTAGCCTTCCCTGAGTGATACTCCAAAGAGAAATCATAATCTTTAAGGAACTATAGACAACGCCTCTGTCTCATATTCAACTCATTCCGAGTAAAGAGGTACTTCAAACTCTTATGGTCGGTAAAGAGTGTGAATCTCTATCAATAGAGATAATGACACTAAATCTTCAGTACGAAAACCACTGCCGCTAACTCCAAGTCGTGAGTAGGGTAGTTCTTCTCATGAATCTTCGGCTGTCGGGACGTGTAAGCTATCACTTTACCATTTTGCAATAAAACACAACCTAAACTAACTTTAAAAGCATTCGTATTCACCTCAAAACCCTTTCCCGACTCTGGTAGTACCAATACCGGCGCAGTCGTTAATCAATTCTTCAGAGTCGGGAAAGCCTGCTCACAACTTTCATTCCACTGAAATTTGACTTCCCTCTTCGTTAACTATGTCATCGCGCAACGATCTTGGAAAATCCCGAACGAACTATCTATAGTAGCCTGCCAATCCTAGAAAACTGCGAATGTGTATCACTAATGTCGGTGTAGGCCAATCGATCACTGCTCTAATCTTAGCGGGGTCCACTAACACTCTACTGGCTTCGACAATATGCCCAAAAAATCCAACTTCAGTCAGCCAAAACTCGTACTTACTAAACTTTGCGTACAGTCTACGCTCCCTCGAAGTCAGTAAGACTGTCCATAGGTGTTCCTCGTGATCCTCACGAGTTCTGGAATAGATAAGAATGTCATTAATGAACACTATCATGAATCTATCAAAATATTATCTTAATACTCGGTGCATAAGATCCATGAATATCACCAAGGCATTCGTCAGCCTAAACAGCATGACGGTAAATTGGTAGAACCCAAGTCTCAAGCGAAAAATAGTTTTTTCCCTATCTTCATCTCGAATCCTCCACTGGTGGTATCCCGACCTCAAATCAATCTTAGAGAACTATTATGCCCCAGTCAGCTGATTGAACAACTCATTAATGTGTGGGAGTGGATACTTGTTCTTCATTGTGACTCAGTTCAGCTGTCGGTAGTTAATGCAAAGTATCAAATTGTCGTTTTTCTTATTGGCAAAAATATTGGTGCACCCCAAGGTGGCATGCTCGGACGTATGAATTCCAACTCTAACAACTCATCTAGTCGGGTCATCAGCTCCTCCACATCTTTAAGAGCCATCCTGTACGGCGGAATCGAAATGGGTTTGGTCTTTGGGACAAAATCTATGATGAAATCGATCTATCTGGGTATTGGTAATCCTGGAAACTAAGCGAGAAAAACATCCAAAAAATCACATATATAGATACCTCCTCTATTTTCACCTCGACTCTCTCGGTCGTACTCAAAACAATAGCAAATGTCTTGAGATCTAAACTCATTGCCACTCTGGCTCGGATGATCGGCGACGTGGTCGAAGTTCCCTGAAAACTAAACTCTGCTCGATCCGAAAGTCGAAACGTAACCACCTTGCTGAAACACTCAAGCTGTGCGTGGTACGCGGTTAACCAATCCATGCTTAATAAGGCATTAAACTCTAGGAACTCCAATACTCTCAAGTCTGTAGGCATCTTTTGTCCCTCCATCTCAACTGAGCAGTTAATAAATAATAAGTTTGGGTATATCTTATCCCCAGCAATCTTGCTGAGGATCGAGAGTAACTCTAGCCTAATAGGTCTCAATCATAACTCATCAACCATACCACTCGAAATAAAAGACACAGTATAACCCGAATAAATCAAAGTATGCATAAATCGATTGCAAATCTAAATCATACCCTCGATAAGGTTGCGAGTGACAGCTGGATCTGGTGCAGCGATGGCATGAACTTGCTATCTACGCTGTTGTGGCTGAGCCTTGCCTAGTCGTGGACATGTACTAACGAAGTGTCATGCCTGTCCACACTCAAAACATGATCGATGTGGTCCCGGCCCTGGTGGAATTCGTTTTCCCTGTCCATACGTCTAACTGGACCTATATCCCTATCCCTGGTCATATCTCTGTCCCTGACCATGTCCGTACCTCTGCACCTTACCACCGCATCTGCCTCTACCCTCAGTTCATTGATACTGTTGTGGCAGCCCTGACTATGCTGGCTGCTGTGGTGTACTGACATAACTCCGTGCCGAAATAGATGGTTATGGGTCAGTGTGCGCTGGATGGTATGGTGGTGCCACAGATCTTATACTCTGTGTTTTGTCATCTCTCGACCTGAACGGTCGGTGTCTCTTCCTCCTCTTGTCACTACCTGACCTATAATTCAATTGTGCTTTTGCTGGTGCTGGGATGATCTCATCGGGGTGTGTGCTCAGGTAGGCCTATCTGGCCAGGCTCCTCTAATATGTCGCCTGTAAACACCCTAGCTCTATAGTCACCACGGTGCCTCCGATATCCCTTAATAAACCTTCCATGAAATAATGTGTCTGGTCGACGTCTGCGTCAACTATCCTTCCAGAATAATCCAACAACTGCAAATATCTGCCTATATATTGCATCATCGACTCTTCAGTGTACTGTCGAATACTCAGAAATTCGGCCCTCTTCTACTTTAGGACCGAATGCCGAAAGTACTTCTGATTAAATCGCCTCTTAAAATTTTCCCAATCCATGGGTTTACCTTAGGTAGCCACTATACTTAGGGGCGGCAAAAAAATGAGTATGGACGGGTACGGGACCGGACAACCCTTTAATAACGACTAAAAATCGGACCCATACCGTTTTTGAAACGGATACTTTTTTTGTTCGGACCAGTATGTTTTTAAAATATACAAGTCCCGTTTTTTGTCCGGGCCCATTTTTTAATAAAATAAAATAAAATTTTTCACTTAATTATTAACAAAAATACATAATTTTTATGTTGTCATGCATTCCATCAATACAAAAAAGAAATGTTATAAATTCAAAATCAAGTCTTACAAGTTTTCATATAAAAATAACATCATCATTAGTAAAATTATAATTCAAACATTATGAAAGTTTCAAAACACTACTATAAATAAATAAATATTATTTAAATTAATCGCGAAACGGGTACCCATTTTTTAAAAAATTTGTTCGGACATGAACCTGTTTTTTAAAATGAATAAGAAAACATGTCTAGACCCATATTAATTTTCAAAAAATTATGTCCGGACTCGTTTAAAATGGGTCCGGACAAATATGGACAAACCGGTCCGGGCACATTTTGCCACCCCTAACTATATTGCGCCACCATGCATCAGCCTCTCCAAACATTAGATCTGAAGATATACTCGGTCTCATATACTCCGGTGTGGCCAGGATGTCGTGTATTTTCTCATGGCTCTTCGCAAATTTTTCTGTCGCCTCGAGATTTGTGCCCCCGCATAACTTAACTAGTCTGTTTCTGGAACGCTCATGACTGTCTCGCCTCAGTTGTTGCCCCAGTGCTCATCTCTATGGGCGTAGTCGGCGTGGTCTCCACCGATGCAGGTGGTGCCAGGAATACCGTCTCAGATTGAACCGGTATTATCTTAGCTATAATGGGTGGTGTCGATACGACGAGATGCACTTGAGTGGCATGTACAGTAGGCGCACTCCTTTCTTTAACAGTGGGCATTGTCAATGAAGATGGTGTTGGTGTAGCTGTGATTTGTGCCCTAAATATCCTAAGGATCTCGTCCAATCGATGATCCTGAGGTGTGACTCTCTAAGTCAATGTTTGTACCTCTTCAATATTCGTGAATCGAGGACTTGCTGCCCCACTATCATCACTCGAACCAGGCCGACTTACCATCGAGATCTGCAATAGCAAGCGAGTCTCTAATCAGCGTATAGTTACCAGTATAATATAGTACAATACAACAATTATCACATATAAAATCCAAGTTTTAATTTCTCCAACTCTCTTCACTTCCCAACTAAGACTCTAAGTCAGGATCATAGGGTTCCACTCTAAGTTCCAACAGCGTCCTAACTTTATTTTGAATTTGTGTCTTATATTGGTTGTTGGTTAATTAAGAACTAGATGTAAAAACTTATTCTCTGATACCAACTATGACGGCCCCAATTTTCCACAAACAAAGCCCCGCCAGGCCTAAGCCTACTTAGACCCTCGAGCCAGTCTATCAACGCAGGCCTAATAAGCCTTCCAATCTATCCATATAATTAAATTCATAATTTAAGTTGAGTTATTCGTAGTTTTTTCAAGTTTTATAAGTTAGCGAAAGCAATTAATACGTTAAATAACTTTGAATAAAGTAAATGAGTTTGACATCTTAAATGTGGAACCCTGTAAACATGTATATTCATGTATATCTTGTGTCAAGTGTTATAACTAAGCAAAGATTATATAGTATTCATGTGTATCTTTCAATCCAAACAAGTATCCCAAATGTGATAACAACATATATAAATAATACAAAATGTCAAAAACCTGCGAAAGTATATAGAGGATACTCGCTCCAATATCCTTAGAGTAGATGCCAAGTGTCAGCGTCTTACCCTTGCTCGGCTATGGATCTGGACTCGGTCAAACACAAGAATGTCTAGTCTAGTAAGTAAAAGCCAGTAAGATCTAAACAGTAATTCAAAATAAATAAAGCAGTCTGAAAGTCATGTGGAAAGAAAGAAAGCTATACGAAATGCATGATAATAAGATTGTAAAAATGAAAGTACAACAAGAAATATGTGTCAAAGGAAACAATAGAGATGTGCCCAAATAGTACAAGACCACCGAGTGCAGGTGCCACAGGGACGAGGTCATAGAGTCGCGACAATGTCAAGTAGACTCGGAACCTACGACGCGACGTCGCCTGTTATACCTAGACAATCGCGAATGAGGGATATTAATGGTGTCCCGGATAAAACACATCTCATTCCGACCAATTACTTAAGTGACTCAAACTCATGGCCCCAGTTGCAAGCCAGTAACCACTCCAATCAGAGACACTCGCATGGCTCACTTGGCCCCCAGACACTCATATGTGGGTGGGAATTCCAAGAAAGGGACATGATACAATATCAATAAAATATAAGCTCAAATGAGCTACTGTTCATTTCCTAGCTGGATTTACTTATCTCGAGCAATCGCGAATTGTCCTCAAAATATCTCGTTTACGCTTTGAGATGCGCACCCGACACCCGACTAAGAACTCCTAAGTCTTTAGTGTCCAATTATACCATTTTAATTATTTTAGAGTCACATTAAGTTAATTTATAATATGGGCCACAATTTTGTAATTTTATTTCAAAGAGTTTGATTTTTAGCACACTTTTTAAATTATACCAGGGTGCCAAATGCACGAAAAAACCGTGAAACTCATTTTTTTAGCTTTTTCCTAATTTTCATATTTTTTTTGGAATTTTCTAAATTTTTCCATAATTTTTATCTATTTTATATATTTTATGTGATTTATTTTATTTAAATATCAGTTTTATTAAATTTCTAAATTAATTATTTTTTTTTGTTTATTGGGTTGGGCCCAGGTCAACACGGGTCAGGGTCGGCCCGACTCGGGCTGACCGGGCTCTGGTCAACCCAACCCAGCCCACCCGGGCTCAGGTCAACCACTAAAACAACAATATTAACAATCGAACACCACCAAAGCTCAAAAAAAAAATTCTCCGCCAAATCGACAACAACATAACCAATCACCTCGATCTTGGGAGGTCGCCGTGGAGGCCGCCACGAGGGAGAGACTTTGCAAGAGAGATGGTGAAATCGTGGTGGTGTGAGGAGAGCTTGGTGGTAGAGACTTAGTGAGGGAGAAAAATGAAGAGGAGGGTGAGAGAAAGAAGATGAAATTGTTGGAAGATAGGTAGAGAAAAATTATTAGTTTTGTTTGAGGAGGAGAGAGAAAAAGTGAGGGATGGGTTAAAAGTATGGTGATTTGATTGGTGATGTGATGGGATGTGTGATGTGACAACTAAGTCTCGGACTACCCCATACACCCACGTTACACACACACTGTGACGTCGTATACTCTCGTCACTAAGCGTGCATATTACGACCAACAAAATATTAATTGTTGCAATGCGAATTAATTAATAATATGACAATTTAACGAATATGCATCACATAAAAATAAATATTTATACCTTGATTGGCGTGCCCTAGACTTATCGACGGTGTCCACGTGGGTCCGAGCTACAAGTCCTAATCTCGGTGTCGACTCCCGAGGGTTGACCAAGTGTGCCACATCAGGACATGTCCAGGTTACCAACCTTAGATGCCTCGTGGCACGAGTTAAATTTGTAGGGTCGTTACAAGATGTATATTGACACTTATTATACCTTTTTATCTTCTTTTATTGATATACATGGTATCATTTTATCGGGTTTCAACCTTATAGGTTGTTAATTAATGCAAAACTAGTTTACATTATTTATTTGCATTTTATTAAGAGTTTCGCTATTAAAAATAACCTAGAAAGAATTAAAATAAACAAATTAATTAGTAAAACTTCTTAAATTATTATATTTCAACAAAATAATCATTTAAATAGTGAAATTGACAAAGTTGGATTAATAGATGTTTAGTTCGCGGGCCATCATAGACAAGTGTGCAAGTGACGCGACATGACTTGGTGACGTGTTCAGCAATGTGGCGGTGCCCGATTTGCCTCGAAATTTAGAGTTGTCACATTAGATTAAATGGCTTGAGCTAGATTATGACTAATCTAAAACAATGTCTAATGACTCCAGTGGATATTAAGGGATTGTAGTACGAGGGTCTAGAATGTCAGGGAGTTGATTGAGACACATGTTAGAAGTCACGAAGGCGTATATTTTGCTTAGGTTTTTAGGTAAGTAAACCAGCAAGAGCCTCAATACTAATTCTCATTAATTTTCTTGTCATCATAATTTGTAATTCATTTTATGTGAACTTTCTTGTCATGTTACCGCTGATTTGATGCTCTCTTTATGACTCTCATTCCATATCTTGGCGATATGCTTTCCTTATGAATTCATTATCTATGACTTAGTTGTGTGATTCATTATTAATCTTCGTGACTTACTTTTTGAAATGCAAGCATTATTTGTGAATATAAATTCAATTTATTGTTATGATAACCAGTGTGGTTCATACTGATTATCTTCATTATATATTCTCATATTGAATGGATTAGAGCCTAAATGGTCAGATAGTAGTCATGGGTGCGGTACACGTACTATGTGATCATATGTACCACCGTGACTACACGGATTGTAGATTGTACTAGGTCCGCAATTTAGGATTGGAGAGTCAAGCTAGTAGAGGTGACTATGTGTCTACTACAGTTGATTGAACTAATCTAAACTGTTGGGGACTTAGTTAAGTCTACAAACCGCCTTGGAAGTTATGTTGTGTACTGTATGTTATAACCAGATGGACTTGAACCACTTGGATACCGATATCATTGTGATATTATCGCTCAATTCACTTTGAATTCCTTATTAGCTTATTTATCATGCGAATTCTAATTCATTTTTTATGATTACCTACATGATCTATCAGCTAACCTTTATTGGATTCTAGAATTAATATTGAGACTTATCTAGCTTTACTCACTGGGATTGTCTCCCGTATGGTGACAATTGTAGGTCAATCATCTAGTAAGGGAAAGGAGGCGGTACTTGGTGACTTCCTCTAAGCTTTCCTCAAAGTCGGCTTCCACTTTTGTTACGCATAGGTCTTTTGGTGTAACTATGTTATATGTGTTTTGTAAAAACTAGTTAACTGGGATGAGTGCATTTTGGCACATGCATATTTCTAGTTTTGTCACCTTATATGCATGAGATCATATTTTCTGGGGTTTCCACACCATAACTTGGTCCGACTTGTCATTTATTGAGTTATTTAAATTGCTTAAGTTTAGTTCCGCTGCTTTAATTGTAAAACTTGCAAAAATGTAATAACTCAACTTTAAAACACTGAATAATTAATAATACTAGAAACGAAGGCTGACTAGGCTTGCGTTGACATTGCGAGGGCTGACTCGGGGGTCCATGTAAATCTAGACCAAGCGGGGCTTAGATTGTAGGGACTGGGGTCGTCACATCATGTAATGACTCGGTTTTTCTTTTTTTCTTATTATATGAAAACGGGGCATACACCCAATACAAGTAGCAAAAACAAGACAAGCGTGTTACGTTAAGCATAATCTTGGTCTGGCAACTCCTCTATTGTCATCAGTAATAAGCTTCCTAATAAGCATTGGTGGAAAGTCCAATAGAACAAGTACTTGCACGAGATCCTTAACGTATGAGGCTAACCCATCCACACATCTATTCTCTTTTTAGTAGGTATGGGAGAAGATCATAATCCATTCTCTGTGGATCACCATATGGATGTTTTGGAGGAGTCGAGAATGAGAGCTGGTGCATGTCCTTTTCCCTTTGATCATGTTTAGTACGCATTTGCTGTCTATTTCCACCAACACCATTCTAAAGCCCGTCTCCCAGCACAGTTGTAGGCCCTGATAGACTCCTCATAATTCTGCCAAAGCCGTTGAACCATGCCCAATATTGTAGCTGAAGCCTTTTAACCATTACCTTTGGTCGTTCTTAATGAGGTCCCCAGCAGTCGCCCAACCCGTATCTGTCAAAAATGAGCCATCCATATTGAGCTTGATGTGCCCCAATAGTGGGGATCCACCTTAACAATCTTCCCTCACTTTGTAGTTTAAGTTTTTTGATGACTTTGAGGTGGTGCTTAGGATTTTCCTTAAAGTCCTCATTAAAGAGTATTTTGTTCCTTCTCTACCATGGCCACCAGCATGTGACGTCGAATAGGAAATCCCAAGCAATACCGTCTTCCCTAACCTTTTTGTTATCGAGATTGTGTTCCACCCAAACGCCTACTCTACTTAGAAGAAGGATGGTAGCCTTGGTTCCCCTGGAGAAGGTTAAGCCAAATGTAGCATCCCCTATCTCAAATTAGGGCAATACCGATCTGAAACTCTAATTAAGCCTCGATACACCAGTCGAACTTAATTAGAGTAACAATACAACCGTCCTTCATACCTGATAATCACGATTACATTAAATCTTATATCAAATAATTTATTAAAAATGCAGCAAAGTTAAAACTTTCTCAATAAAACATATGATATACAAAAACAAACATAAACCTCAGTCATAAAATCATATCTCAACTTTGTTTACAAAATATTAATTCAGTACAATATTTAAACAGTAGGAAAATCATTTCATCATAAAAAAGACTCTAAACTTTTAATTTTCACCGTTCGAGTCGAAGCGCACGTCGACAACCTAAAATGTTAATTAAGGAATGAGCACTCCAACTTGCTCAATAAGTGATGTTCGTACGTGTATTAATTATCAACTAATATCAATGAGTCAATGAATAGCAATATGAATCCAAAACATATCTATTCATGTATTAAAATAATATAACAATAGATAATGGAATGCAAGTTCACAAGTTAATTGCAACTGTACTCGTGACTTATATTTTCATTTCAAAATTGAGCTGTAAACTCATGTTACCCTGAATTACAGTCCACAAAACCTCACACTTTGGCCAACGTGTGATTTCTGTGGTGTATCCAAGCGTGGCGTAACTACCAACTCAAATAGGAAAACAACAATCAAGTACCTTAAGGTTGCTGAAGGGAAGGTGTCGATAGCTAACCAACCACCTTCATCGTCACTCCAATCCGATTCACCCGTCGTACTTTTTTTCGAATAATTTCTCATAAGAACCAATTCAAGTCACAATACATTGCTCTCATTCCCAGTTCATAATGCTATATGAACTAATTATACTAACTACGTTGCATAGTTGATAAGAATACGAGTCCCACTTACTTGTAGCGAGCTTTTCTAACTTTTTACCAATTTACACGACTCTCCATATCCATAACCCTTTACTAGTCGATCAATAACCTAAAATAGATCAATTATCACCAATTTTGGTCCAATACTCATTAATTAGAACCCTTAAATTGGTCCTAATCAAATTCGGAACCAATTTATTATTTTTAGGTCAATATGACTATTTCACGTTTTTCGAGATAAAAACTCCGATATAAAGTCTCGCCAGAAATCTCGAATTCTTTATTTTCATAAAAATTCATCAATTTCTATTTATTTAATTAAAATATTATTTTTCAAGGTTTTTCTGATTTTTTTCTATTTTTCTAGCAATTTTCTTTTTTCTATTTTATTTTTTTGTTGGGTCAGGTCGACCCTAATGGGTCTGTCCCGACCCAGGCCCTAGCTCATGTGTGTGTGCATCTCCTCCCCCCATTCGAATCAGGGACGTTACTAGTTCGAATGAAAAAGTTTTTTTAAAAAAAAAAAAATCGGGGTCGGGCTCATAATCGATTTCCAGCAGGGGAGAGATATCTCCCCTGCATCTTCTTCCTCAAACTGAAACCCCTAACTCATTCCAACCTCAAGTTCACCTCCATTAACACACCATCAACAACAATATCAATTGACAACAACGACATCAACAAGACCCACCTCCATCATCGTTTCTTTCATCTCTCTCTCTCTCTCTCTCTCTCTCTCTCTCACACACACTCACACACATTACTGTGGAAACGAATTGGGTAGAGGCGGTTTGTTGAAGAAGATAAATAAGGAAAGTGTTGTAAAATAACTAGGACTAAAGCTAGGAAAGTAAAGAAAGAATTAGAAAATAAAACAAGAGAAAGTAAGAAAGAAATTAAAGAGCTTTTCGTTCCAACATGTGTACATATTACATTAATCTCATCTCCTTATATAGTCCATTTGGTCTTAATGAGATGAAGATCAAATGTCACAATTTACATCTATATATTAATACAATAACTTAATACATGAATTAATAGTAGGTGTTACATATAATAAGTGGAATACAAAGAGAAATAGTCATTCATTTCAATTACATTTACAACAGAAAGATCTAATGTTTTACTTTTTAATTTGATCTTTCTCGAGATACATGATACGTATCTGGAGTCTAATCTTGTGGCTATTAACTAATCATTCCTCTTAACCGGCTTAAGTGGTTAATCACAATTTTTTCTCGAGATTCGTACTCACGAATCTCGAAGCCGATCCAAAAATGAAAATTAAAGTCACATCAATTTTTCTTGAGATGTGGTTGCATGCATCTCGAGGCGGGAAAAATATTTCACCTCCAACATTCCACATATTCATCCTCGAATATCATGCTACGCGTATCTCGATGCGAATCAAATATATACTTTTATTTTATTTAAACTTTAGGATTATTTATATATAACTATATATATTCACCTATGTATTTTCGCGTGCCAACAACTACAGTTGGGCATGCACACTATTATTCATCCATCGCTTGTCACCATCGACTTCGCGTGTCATTAGGCGTCCACCACCTATTAATTAATTATTTGTTTTTAATATATATTTATATATATATATATACAAATATATATACACATATATATTCATGCATTTATAATTTCGTTGTGCACGCCAACGAGTGCACTCGGGCGTGCACGCTATCCCACAACTCATGTGGCGTCAACCATGACTCACATATGGTATTATGCGTCCCATAATTTTCTAATTATTCAATTATAATTTAATAAATCTAATTAATTTCAATAAATACTAATACACATCAAACAAACACCTAGGGGTGGCAATTCGTATCGGCGAGTCGTAAACGTGTCGTGTCGTAAATGTGTCGTGTCCCATATAATGCAAACCCATTACATGACATGTTTATTAATCGTGTTAATCGTTTTCGTGTCTAAGTGGGTCGTGTGTTAAACATGTCGTGTAATCGTGTCACCCACTTATTAAATATTGTATTTAAAAATTTTATTTTATTTAAACTTTTATAATTAAGTTACTATTTTTTAAAAATATATCTAAATGATTAAATTCGAAAAAACATACTAAATAATCAATAAAATATAATGTGGTTGTATATAGTCGTTAATTTTACTTTACTTTTTCATTCAAGTCTTTATTACTCTTAAAAATAAAGCAAAAATGACTCGTAATAATAACATAAACAAAATTATAAGAATCATCTAAAAAATATCTAAATTTTACTTTGGCGAAAAGTTTTTTTTCTTAATAAATAATTATTAATAAAATCTAAAACATAAATAATATATTAAAAGTAAAACGAATATTTCCTCTCAAATATAAAATAAAATATGATAAAAGATGTCTATAAATAAAATAAATAAATCATGCTATTAACATGCATTCAAATAGGTGAATTTTGTATCAATCTATTTATTATACAATATTTATTATTTATACATTTTTTTTAGCCGTGTTAAGCGAGTCATAAACGAGTTGAAGCGAGGTTGACATGTTAATGACTCGTTTATTAACCGTGTATAAACGTGTTAACATGTTTATGACCGAGACCCACTTAAGCCAAACCCACCAAACACCAAACGACACGCAAATCAACGCACACGCTAATCGGGACAAGTCGAGCTTAACAACGAACCCAACTTGAGTTAATTAGAACTTGAGTTATACTAATCCCTCGCTTAAGGTAACGGATTCTTACACCAAATAGCATATGTCCTCTTCGGCAATGTGGCGTTTGAATCTCTCCCTGTTGGTGAGGAGTCTATCGTGGCCACTAGCCATAAGAAAAACTTGATTCGTTATGGGCCTTGCTAATTCCAAATCTTGCGCCAGATCCCCCTTTCACTATCGGCTCCTTGTTGTGAGATTGCCTGATTTAGAGTAGTTCCATACCAGCTGGTCAGGTCCCTCCAATGGTTTTGGGAGAAATGTTGCTACGATCTTAATGAGAGTGTCGTTTGGGATTAAATGATCTATACAAATGTTAGCCAATATATTGAATCAACCTCTTTACGAGGTATCTATATATAATTATATAAAATGATCTCAATGTTGAATAAAACATGAATACAACATTTGTCAAAAAGAAAAAAATAAATAAAAATAAAAAAAGACTAAAAAAATCAAATACTTCTCTTGTTCCTTACAACATCGCACTCTCCTTATTAATTATACTTTTTTCTTGACAAAAAAAAAAAGCACTGGTAATCACCATTACAATCGTCCCTCTTAAACACCCTATTAGCTTAACTACATATCCTTTCACAAATTGATGCGCGGTTCATACTTCATAGGTTCTCTTTGTACGAAGTCCAATAGTACTTTTGGCCTGTTCGCTTCACAGTCTTAGGGTGGATTAACTCCATTGGACTGGTTAAGCCGGTGTTCGCTTCGCGTATTAACTAGGCCACGGGATTAGTTAATGAGCTGTATAGGGGACTAAACAAAACCACCAATTTTGGTGGGATTAACTAATCCATATGGTCGGTTATCACATATTACCAATTTACCCCTCACATATTTCACAAACTCACACTCGAATCACTCATCTCTCCCTCCTCAACTGCACCATGTCCACCGCCACCACACTCTCCCTCCTCATCCGTGTGTCTTCAATCTAGCCATCACACTCTCCCTCCTCAACTGCACCATGTCCACCGCCACCACCGAGCCCTTCACCCCTTCCACCACCTGCGTGGGGTAGATCGGCACAAGCGTGATGGGTCGGTCCATGTGCTCTCACCTGATCCCCGCCGATTACTCCCTCACCATCTTTACCCGCACCCAATCCAAAGCCCAGCCCCTTATCGACCTCGGCGCGCGCTTCGCCCCTTCCCCCGCCGCCCTCGCTGCCCAATTTGATGTCGTCTTCTCCATCGTCGGCTACCCCTCTGATGACCGCTCCTTCCACCTCCACCGACACCCTCTCCACCCTCCGCCCCAGCGCCACCCTCGTCGACATGACCACTAGCCTCCAAAAATTTAATCCCAATCTGAATTGAGGGGCATGTTGGTCATTCAACCAACCTCCAAAAATTCAATCCCAATCTGAATACGTCCAACCGAACAAGTGACCCAATCGGGACTAATCACTTAATCCAAGCCACAATCTCATGTATAAATTAATCCCATACACACTGGACTATTGTATTTGTGAAGCGAACAGGCCATTTTAGTTAGTTCTAAAGGTCCAAAGCACATGTTCTATTTTCCACTTGCGCTATATATATATATATATATATATATATATAATGTTTCGTGCAACAAAAGTAGTGAGTTTTGTTGTAAATTGGATGACCCTTCAACCAAGCTTATGAATGATCACATTGTCAAGCATGACTCTCACATTGAGTTCTAACATCAAACATGACTTCTACATTGAATGTAACTTGTACACTCTACATAACTTGTAATCCTCTCCAATGTACACCAACTCTTCCATGTATTGTCTATGTTGCTTGTGATGTGTTGTATGACTTGTGGTGTATGTATAACTTATACACATTGTATAAGTACAATTATCATCATCACCAAATGGCCTATATAAAGGGTGCCAACTCCAATGTAATTCACACACCAAGTTGAATGAAAACTTCTCATTCCAACTATCTCATTTTTTCTCTTCTCATTTGTAGTAGTAGTTTGTAGTAGTATAAGTTCTTAGTTTTCCATTTCCTTCTCTAGTTCTTAACAAGTTTCAATTCAATTTACAACACGTTATCAGCACGAGCTTGCTCTAACATTAAGGAGATCTTGAAGTTCAAGAAGGCTTGTTAAGGAAACAAAGTTAGGAAGGTATAACTTTTGTTATTTAAATAAGTTCAATTTATTTATATATTATCATGGTTGCATCATTATTACATGCACCACTTATATATGCATATTTTATTCATATATTATGCGTTATAACGTCAACGATTGCGAAAGTATGTTATGTAGTTGCGTCTTGTACGATCTTCTAAATCGAAAATCAAAAGTCAATGTGTGACATATAGTTTTTCTCTTAAAACTACGAACGATTATTTATTGTTCTATTCTTGATTTATAAGTTTGAGTTGATAATGTGTAAGCTTTGTCTCCGGTAAAGCTAAACATTGAAAGGGAGACGGGTTATCCCGTTCGAGGAGGTATGCTATTAAGTATACTATGTCTCTCACCCAACCTGGAGGTTGTCACACCAACTCATACGAATAGTATATTTTGTTTATTAATGAATCAAGTTGTGAACATATAGTTAATCATATGTTATGTTTTTACATAAAAAGGGGAAAATTATTTTATATTAAATTTATTTTCAAAATATTATTCAACCATAGTTGAGTTTATTGCCTTATTATATTACCGACAAGAATTACTTCTCATAATAATTAGATACTACAATTTGTGAATAAAGCATATATGTGACGCGCGTCGAACGCGTCAATAATATTTAAAAATTTTCCTAAACCAACTATTTTGTAGAATAGTGGCAAAGGGTCGATCCCACAGAGAGGCGGTCGAGAGGTGAGTGCGAACCCACGTGGCACGCGCTGATTGGTGGAACAGGCGGTGGTGGATGACGTGGCGGCACGCGATTGGGCGAGAGGGGCGGTGCGCTGTCGTGGTGGACGAGCTGGCGAGTGAGGATAAGAGGAAGTGGCCACGTGGCGAGTGCCGATAGGGTGGTCAAACGGTGCATTGTGGCGTTGACTCGTTCGATCATCGCGCGATTGTGTTCGCGCATGCGCCGAGGACGCGATCAGACGGCTCCTGAATCGCATGAAGAAATTGTCTTGCGCGTGACGTGGCGTGCGTGCTGATTGGTCGGGACGTCATCGTCCACTATTTGACACACGCGCTTGTGCGCACTTCGAGGAAATCGTCGGTGTCCGATTTTGACATGTAAATACTCCATTTTGAGTATTTTTTCGCCACGAATTCAACCGTGCACCCCGTTTCACCTAAAAGTGACAAAAATTATTATTTAATATATTATTTTAAATATTTTCAATAATTAATATACTACAATTAACTATAAATTACCTATAAATTATTGACTTATCAAATACCCCCAAACTTAAGACTTTGCACGTCCCGAGCAAAGGTGTAAATGACACACAGACCAAACTCGATCCTAGACCCGACCCAAATTCATGGAGTTCCCTTGATTTACACAGTTGCCAGGATAATAATTTACTTAAGAAATTTCGGAGTTGTGATTTATCGAGAACAGCAACCCAAACACAATTGAGATCCCATTTTTAAGACAAAGTTATGGTCAAAACACCATTAGGCATGCAAGTATACAATTTACTTAATCAGCTATAAGCACTCGAGCTAAATCTTTTTATTTGAGGAGTTTTCGTACGTTTTCGCCTTTACTTTATACTCTCTATTTTTATTTTTATTTTTTTCTCCTTTTTTTTTTTTTTTTTTTTTTTTTTTTTTTTTTTTTTTTTTGATACGGTCCCTGCTCCATTTCCTGTGGACCGATTTCTCACTTTTTCCCACCACAAGTTTCCCTGCTCCATTTCCTGTGGAAACCTGTGGGACTCTCTATAGTTTGAAAACTCCTGTTAGCCCTTCTCACTTTCACTATAATTAAGCAATTTTCCAAAGATTTATTACTTGCACAATTTCAATTATCTGCCCGTTTTGGTGTGTAGCACAAGGCTTAACCATCATACTAAGTCCCTACTCATGAAATCAAAAATGCTAAGCTGTGGACTCGAGTGAGTATTTCTCCTACTTTTTGCTAAGTTTCAAGTCAAAAAGGCAAGCATAATGTACTCATCCACAACCAAGGGCATGAAACACAGTTTCGGGTGACTCTAAACAATATAATAATAAAAACTATACTAAATACATGCATGAAGGTGTATCAGCTCCTAATGAAGTGAGATAGATGAGTATGGAAGGAAAAGAAATGGAAGAAATGAATGAATAAAATATACAGAACACCACCAATACCGTCCGACAACCGCGTATAATTGAAAAAATTTAAACGATCTCACCTGCGGTCTTTCGCATAGAAACCCTTCCAGCTCAGTCCATAAAACCTAATGTACCCCCAAACTTATTCCGAACCTTGTCCTCAAGGTTCAAAACAAGTTAAGGGGATCCATGCAACAAAAAGACAAAGAATAGTGGTGAAAAATGAATAGGATAAGAAGATGATACAAGAGCATGCATAAAAAAAAAAAAATCATCAAAAACTAATAAATAAATAAAAAAATGCAATAAAATAAAGCTGGGCTGCCTCCCAACGAGCGCCTTTCTTTATAAGTCTTTGGCTAGACTCATTGTGATTCGTCACGTGATGCCCTCTCCCTTGGAGATGTCCACAACAAATGGCGCATCAACGTATTTGGGCAATGCTGCATGCATGCCCTCCTTCAGAATTGGGAGCTCATTCGAGACCTCTAACATATACGAGTTTGTCATATTAAGGCTCTCCGACACAGAGGTGTCGGCAGTGTAGAAATTCTGCAAATGCTCCCGTACTTCTACCCCTGCATAAGATTTGACAAATATGTAAGGGAAGATGGGTGGTGTGACCAACACCAGAGGTTGGTCTTCCTTGTTCTCAATCTGCGGCTCCTCTGGCCTTGAAACGACTTCAATTTCTATCGCAACTTTTTCATTGTCGTTTTGTGCAATGGACATGTCTGACTCAATTTGAAGGACTTCAAGTCCTTGCGTTGTGTCGCGCCAATAATCTTCCACCGATGTATCCTTGTTTTCCTCAACATTACTAAATGTATCAACATCCACATTTTCCTCCACTAAGTAAGAAATTGGTTGTGTGTTACACAACTCTTTCTCGACATTCATGTTCTGGAGTGTGGCATTCACCTGAATTAATTGATTTTCCAAGTTTTGCAAGCTTGGAAACTCACGCGGAAATTGTTGAAGCTCTTCGTGAAACCGCTGTTGACCATCTAGTAATTGTTTCATCATATTTTCTAAAGAGGAGCTTTGTTGAGGAATCGGTGGACTTGACATAAGTCCATAAAAATCGGGTTGCGATGCATAACTTGGACAATTATAATTCTTGTGATAGTACGGACAATCGTACATGGAATGGGAATAATCGTCACAAATTTCGCAAAACTCGACTTGTTGCACAAAAGAATACGCGTTAGAAAATTGGTTTTCATTATATAACATTCCTACCTCATTCACATTATAGTAATGTGAGTCTTCGAATTGATCATAAATGTAGGGGTAGGAGGCCATTGTGGAGTCGCCAGTGTACATGTTGAGAACAAAGGGCTAGACACAAACTTAAAAAAAATAATGAATAAGTAAAGAAATAAAAAATGACCAAAGAAAGAAAGAGACCGGTCCCGACAACGGCGCCAAAAATTGACGCGCGTCGAACGCGTCAATAATATTTAAAAATTTTCCTAAACCAACTATTTTGTAGAATAGTGGCAAAGGGTCGATCCCACAGAGAGGCGGTCGAGAGGTGAGTGCGAACCCACGTGGCACGCGCGATTGGTGGAACAGGCGGTGGTGGATGACGTGGCGGCAATACTACAATTAACTATAAATTACCTATAAATTATTGACTTATCAATATGCAAAATTGTTTGTTATACATAATCATTCGTCAATTTCTCTTTAAAAATTTGAAAAGTGAATATTTAACTTTATATATCTTTTCACCTTATGGAGTTATATATATACATACTAAAAGGATAATGCTCCAAAAGCTCAAAATGAGCGGTTGGGTCTCATGCCACAAAATTTAATCAGTCAAATATTAATTATAATTTCACAATTTTAATTACCTCTATGTTGAGGATATGTGGAAATATGATTGATGAGACAATAAAAATAAGGTCACGTGGCTCGCCTCGATTTATTGTTGCAACAAATATCGAGTGCGCACATCAATCCAATAAATATTGAGGATTTATTTCTTGTATCATGGTAGCTGAGTAAAATAATAAGATATTATAAATATAATATCGCTCCCGTCCAATTAGTTCAGCTTCAAATTAAGAAGCATATGTTGCATATAATGATCATGATCGCAATAATAAATTTATGGACGTGGAAAATGTAAAAATATTAGGTAAAAGTCGTATTGAAATTCCACCAAAAATCGAACAAAAGTTGTGCACCACTACAAATGAAAAATAATTATTGACAATGAGCGCTCATAATTGTGACATTTTTTGGTTATATATGAAAGGCTATTTTGCCTAAATATTGTCATATATATACCCGAATATTTTTGTGATCTTTACCATGTTTTCAAAATTAAAGGTAAAATATTATGAATTTTATCATTGAAAATGACTCGATAAAACAGGCACATTGAGATGTGTTTAAATCATGACATAAATATGGGTGATGAGTTTATGTCTTATGTATCGTGCTACATGCATGTACATTATAATATAAAAATGAATATTTCTCGAATTTGAACTTAGCGGAGGCTAATGTTCAGGCAATATCTAACACAACAGTTTTATTGTTAATGTCTTGTTCAGAAGAAGTATACTCAGAATAATAGAAAACTTATCTATATGATTTAATATGAGTATAATATTATATGTTTTAACTTCTGGAATATATAAGACACATTAAAACGAATGTCGTCATAAATCAAATGACATTTATAATGTGGAAAGATCTATTTGATTATTCATAATCATCAATAATCCGAAAATATCATAAATTCGCACGGACATCTTTCATCGAACTGGGTTTTTTTTTCAGCTAGAGATTATCTTAAGACAAGTCAATAGGAGACGTATATTGATTTACTCTACATTAATCATATTATAAGATGTCTTGAATCCCTAATAAGGAAATTATTTATAGCAAGTTTTGCTAATTGTCACTTTGATGAAGCAGTTTTCCTACCATTAGAGAAAGATATAAGCCAAATAAAAAAATGGCATAAAATTGCTTGAAACACATCAAATTGCATTAAATTTGTTGTATTATTATCCATATATAAATTAATATGAACTCGAAGTTCAAAGGATCATTCAGTAGTAACAAAGTTATGAATCAATTACTTGATGCAAGTACTATATACAAAAGAGTGGCAATCATATGCTTCAGCATTAAATGATTCATATAGAAAACGATGTCCATGCGCAACAAAATGCACAAAATGTCTCACATATGTGAACATGAGGGGGAGAATCAAAACGAGTTATTAGTTAATGTATTGCATTTTTTTTTCCTTTGCTATGATTTTATTCCACTGGGTTTTCTTTGCAAAGATTTTTAATGAGGCAATTCTAACAATATTAAAACTTTTTATCAAGGTTGATTAGTGTATTGCACTATTTTCCTTTTGTTATTGGTTTGATCCCACTGGATTTGTCTAGTAAGGTTTTTAAAAGGCAATCCTAACATTATTATACTCCGTATGAAAAAAATTTATGAGAGTAATGTACTCTTTTTCCTATACTAAATTTTTTTCTTACAGGGTTTTTTTAGTAAAGGTTTTAATGAGGCATATGTATTCTCTCAAAGTGTATCAATGTGTTGCGCTCTTTTTCTTAGCTTTGGTTTTGTCCCACCGGATTTTCCTAGTAAGGCTTTTAATGAGACAATCAATAATATTATACTACAAATCAAGATTGGTGAGAACATTGTATTCTTTTTCCTATACTAAATTTTTTCCCACATAATTTTTCTAGTACAAGTTTTAACTATGCATATTCTCTCAGTAAGTGTCATCCAATGGAGAGTGTTGTAAATTGGATGACCATTTAACCAAGCTTATGAATGATCACATTCTCAAACACGACTCTTACATTGAATTGTAACATCAAGCATGACTTTTACATTGAATGTAACTTGTACACTCTACATAACTTGTAATCTTCTCTAATGTACACTAACTCTTCCATGTATTGTTTATGTTGCTTGTGATGTGTTGTACGACTTGTGGTATATGTATAATTTATACACATTGTATAAGTACAATTATCATCATCACCAAATATCTTATATAAAAGGTGTCAACTCTATTGTAATTCACACACCTAAGTTGAATGAAAACTTTTCAATTCTTCTTTTCTCCTTTATAGTAGTAATAGTTTGTAGCTTTACAATTTCAATTCAATTTACAACCATTTTTTTTTATATTATATTTTTTGAAAAAAGAACTCCAGATATTGAAAAAATAAGCACGCCCGGTGGGACTCGAACCCACAATCGCCTGATTAGAAGTCAGACGCCTTATCCATTAGGCCACGGGCGCCGTTGTTATCACTGTGACGCAAAATTTTATAATAAATAATGACTCAACAACTTTCCTTACGTAGGCAATTTTGACTCAGAAAAATAGTTCTGTTGCGAAAACTGTGTGTAAAAAAAGGGTCACATGAGCGTAAACTATGTGTAAAACAGGGGTCAAATGCAAGTTGCCTTGGGTTACGGATCCGCCTCTAATTGCATTAGTAAAAGAAAAGGTTAAGCCAACACAATGTGGGATTATTAACAATAATTTATTTGTTAAAAAATTATAGTAGTTGTTCTATTTCGTAGTTTAAGATATTTATGTAGTTTCTATATTTTGGTATTTAAGTAGTATTAAAAAACTTTTCTTATTTGATACTTTATTCAGCTTTATAAATAAGAACACTTTATTATATTCAGTAAGTCCACATTAATACAATTCTTAATCTTTTTATTGAAATCTATCATGGCCGATAGGGTCGCTAAAATGCCAGCATTAATCGTCCTAGCTTGAATCAAAACCACACATAATTAAGGCCACTACTAGACAGAAAAAAAGAGAGAACAAGTCCGTGTGAGCTTTTACATTTTTCAAAATAGAAACTCAAAGCATATTTGTCCAAGAATGTGCATCCGTATATAATACTCGTTAATATTGATCTCCAAAGCATCTCTGCTAGTCAATAAATTGGCTTAAATTCCGTCCATTCTTTCCTTGTGATGTTAAATTAATTCTTCCCTCAAATATGGGTCTATTCAGTCCTCTCTCTTCACGTGGAGAAAACCTTCATTTTCCACACAGTCCACTTCCTAGAGAGTGCCATATATAATACAATATTTCTACCTAATTGTCTAAGAACCTGCCCTAACATAAAGATGTATATACACTTGTGGTCAAAAATATAGATCAAATTATAAACAACAACAAAGCCTCAATTAATCTTAAACTAATTAAGACCAATTATATTTTTACAGGAGCTGATCCACGTCTAGTTTTTTCAGGAGTAGAATATTTAACCAAACATTTTTTTTTATAATGATGAGTGTCTGAACTGCCACAACTTTTTCGATTAAGATTCAATTGTACCATTAAGGTTAAGAGGTGCCTTTACCACTAATTCAAATATCAAAAAAAATAATGCAACTGTCGCAAATCAAATCATCTCCTCCATATTCATGGCCGCTTCATCGCATTGTTAGGGGCAACCAAATATAATCAATATCACCGACTCTTCGACTCTTCAAAAAGTACAATATTCATGGTCTTCTTCCAACAATTTTTTTCCTTCCATGTGCCTAAACTTGGTAGCGTCTACTCGTGATTTCTAGTTTGACTTAAAAATAAATAAAAATAAATCCCATTAAAAACCTTAATAAAAACTTAACAATATCGACCCCGAATCTCGAGAAATAAATAACCAAATCGACGGCCTAAATTCACCATCGTCAATAAACACGCGTAACTATAACTCAACCAATATTTTAATTTAACAATGACCTCGCAAGTCATCGCATGAGTCTCGTAGAAACCCACTTTTACGTCCGACAACGTCCACTCGTTCCACACGTGACAACCCATCACGTCACTCATACTACCACCCACCACGTCATCCACCTCCCCTCCATGACGTCACCACACCGAGCTTCACTTTTTTAAAACCACGACCAACCCGTCAAAATTCCGTCTCTGTCTCTCTCCCACACAAGCAAAAGAAATGGATTCGGAGAAAAGGAAACGGCAGAGTAACGGCACGGATAACGGGAGAAGGACCAAGGCGAAAGCCGAGGAGGAACAAGTGACGGAAAAAGTGACGGAGAAGACGGACGCGGAGGTGGAGGAGTTTTTTGCGATCCTGAGGAGGTTGCATTCGGCCGTGAGGGATTACAAGAGAGATAACGGGCCTAACGGTGACGTCCGTGATGATGAGTTGACGGAGGAAATGAAGATGATGAGGAAGAGGCCAAGCTGGAAGCCGTCGTTCGAGTGGGGGGACTTCGAGGGGCTTAACGGCGCCGTTACGAGTCGCCGTGAGGAGGGGGAGGAGGAGGGTTACGTGTTGGACCTCAACGCCGATCCCAAATCGTGAGAGCTTGATAATAATAATTACTTTCCTTCTTTGTTTGGGCTGGTTTTGTGTTTACTGTTTTTAGTAATCTAGCTAGGCTAACGTGCGCTGCTGCGTAATGCTATCTTGAGCTTGGTGCGCACTAGTCTTTTTTTTTTTTTTTTCTCTTGAGAATAATATGTGGTATAAAAGACTAACCCAGGTTTGAATGTACAGTAATTTAGTTAAAGAAAATATTATGACAACGTATCTATGTCAGATCATGAAACACTCACAAGAGTCTTCTATATATGCGACCTCGACTCGTGTTGTTATTTTAGCACTTCTCTTGAGTTAATTATGGATAATACTTTTGTCAGATTTCATATTGTTTAATTTTTTTTTTTTTTTTGACAAAGATTTTGCATTGTTTAATTTTACATTGATGAGGAAGTTTATTAGAAATGTAAAATTAAAATGATCAGTACATGCATAATACATGCATCCAAGTTTGTGGAATCATTAAGGGGGAGGTATATATATATATATATATAAATAAATAATTTGGGACTGAGGCTATTTAATTTTTTAATTATATATATATATATATAGAAACTATAATGAAAATGAATAAATAATGTCACATGCAATTGTGCATTAATATATATATATATATATATATATATAATGGTATCATATAAATTTGTTTTTCCTTTGCACATAAATGCAAATATGTGTTGTACACATGCATGCATGCATCTTAAAGTAGTGGCCGAATAAATAAAATTGCAGTTGCAATGGCTTTTGATCTATATATTAATTATTTATAGTTTCCTCAAATTAATTTATTTATGTAATTATTCTTTTGTTATGGGTTTAGTTTGTATTTTATTTTAGGTTTTGTCTCTCTAGCTTGACGGATGTTTCGCCATTTGAGGTAGATAGTTGTCCTATTTTTTGGGGTAGTTGTCCTTATTTTAATTAGTTTGCTATAGTATGTAATACATTATCTATTTTATTTCACTCAGCTAAATGTTATAAGTTGGGTTACTATCTTGACTCATTGGGTTGGGAACAAATCAATATGTCCGTTCAGGCTTAAACAAAATATAAATACTATATATTTAAGCCTAGAAGATTTATATTATTGTATATTAAATAATTGATGTGAAGGTTTGATCATCAATTATGAGTTAATTAGATTATGAGACAACCTCACCTAAACTAGGGTCAGGTCGCCTGACCCAAATCATTACTCAAGCTTGATACCTTAATCAGGCTCAAATAACGGTCTGGCACGTATTTCAACATGTGGAATAACATACTAACCATATGAAATAATAAATGCGGAAGTAAAATCAAAACTAGAATTTCATATATCGTAAAATTAATATATCTCCCAAATAGCTTCTAACACTATCATAAATTTTCTAAATAGTCCAAAATAGATATAGAGTTTCAAACTATCCAAATAACCTACTTTAAGTCGCAACCCAAATTTATTGTTTTCAAAATCAAATAAATAGATAATAGGAGTATGCAACTTCTCACAAGCAATGAAAGACTTCAAGCGGGTGTCTTTCCCTTCTCACGAGCTAATGCGGGTGTGGACGCACATGGAGAGTAAGTAGGGTGAGCTAAAATGGACAACGGAGCTCAATAAGAGAAAACATCGCTCAAACATTAAATACGCAAATACTACCTACTAATCATGCAAATTCTAACATGAAGTTGAAACCGAATATCAAACATTAAGTAGAAAGCATGTAGGAATTGATCAAATTCAAATTTAAGCATGTTGATAAGATCTAAAACACGTAGAAACATGAAAGTATGGTTCATCTTCATAAACAAGGAAAGAAATATGCATTCATAACTTTTAAAACGAGTTCCAAGATTCATTTAAAGCATAAAGGAATTCAAACCAATCATGCAAGGGGTCCACAAAAGATATACCATAAAAGATAATAATAATTATAAGTCATTGGTTCATTCAATGCATGCTAGGTATTGGTAGGAATTCGATGGCCGAATCTCGCATGTTTGATTTAATGCAACTCATTATTGGACGCAATGGCTGTTACGTCCTCCAACTAGTAGCATCACAACAAAGTGAATTCATCCAAAGTCGTCACCGATACATGTCACGCTATCACCAAGTTACACGAGTTGGAACTCCAACTCATATACTTATGTGACACATTTATGTATTCAATTAGACAAGTAAAAACCTTCAGTGGCGAATTCCACAAAACATCCTGGGGCATTAACTAGTAAAGCCTCGGTGGCACCACAAACATCTGGGCATTTAAATATGATAACTTTTTAATTAGGCCTTCGGTGGGAACTCCACAAACATCCTGGGGCAATAAATGACATAAATGGGCAATAAATGCATTCACATTCCATAGATTTAGATATTCAAACCAATACTACGATGCAACCGTTAACCCAAGTCTTTCATTCAAAGCATGATACTTAATTATCTAATAGCAAGCCATACTTAATGCGTGAGCGAAGCTCCCCATTTACCTCGATTCACGCGACGCCTATAACAACTCCTGGTACGCCCGGGGCTCGCGTGACACTATACAACCATAATACATCTCATCAACTAATGCTTTAATTTAAAATTAATTAAACCTTTCATTTATTGGTTTTCGAGATCCACTAATGTGGGTCGCGGGTCCCCCGTCGCCCGATGCGAAGGTCAAGGGGTGGGACCGATCGGGCTCCCTTGAAGACACAGTAGTGCCCCATTTGAAAGCAAATATTTGCTTTTATTTTATATATATATATATATATTATTTTATTTATTTATAATATATATTATTATTACTTTATTATATTTTTTATTATAATTTTTTATGGTGTTTATCGATCAACCAAATCAAATAGCCCTTGGTGCGGTGGTTGACAAGTAGGGAAAAACCCCTTCCCTGATCACCATTGGCGCCTCGCCCCCGGCAACCCCTGCCAGCCCTCACCTGTGACGATAATGGGGGTTGGGGTGGTCATGATACCACCCCCTCCCTTCCTCTTCTACCTTGCTGGTGGGGGCAGCCTGGTGGCGCCCCACTGTGCCGGCGGCGACGACAGTGAGGCCATCGCCGCTCGCTTTGTCGGCACCAGAAATCATTAATAACGTCATTTTTCACCATTGTTTCGTTGAATTCAAGTTTAATATTCATTTAAAACAAGATTAAAGAGTGGGGGAGATATGAGTATCTTTGATTTGGAGTTCTCCTTGAGTTAGACTTCCAACACCTAAATCTCATTTATCTCCGTGGTTAAATTTTCAAACAAAAAAGGGGCTAGGGTTTTCAATTTGATTTATATAATGGAGTTAATTTGTGTAGGGTTTATGAAATTACTTAATTGCACCTAGGGTAGGTCTTTTGGATTTTTGGGACGTCACAGATAAAAATAGATCAATGAGACAAAACATTTTTAATGAGACAATGCAGGCGCTAGCTAATTAAGAAGCATCACTTGTTAAAGCCAAGGTAGAGGAGGTTGTGTGGTTCGACTCATGTTGAAGTCAATTACGTTGTTGATTTCTTATAAAAAAAAAATGAAAATAAATCACATTTAGTTTATGGAAAGTATAAATACTTAAATATATATACAATGGAGAAACCATATTCTAAGAAATTTCAACTCCTTAAAGTCTTATGGAAAAAGTAATGGTTTACTCGCTATTACATCTACCAAGAACACATGTTTCATTAGTTAATTATAGTAAATTAATAAAAAGGAACACACTCTTAAAGAACAGTTATGTTTAATAACGATTGATGAAGACTTAATTAATTAGTGATGATTAAAGTTTTCAAAAAATTTATTTGGACTTCTTGAGTACGGACTCAAAAAGCTTTTACTAATGATTTAAAATACCTATATAAAAAAAAGACATAATTACCCTCACCTTCAATATCAATACACATGAAAATATTTACATCTTCCACCACCTTCAGTGTTACAACCATCACCGACTGTCGCCAACCACCGCCGACGACTGTCACCGCTGACCGCCGATGACTGCCGCTGTGGACCGTCGATGACTGTACATTTTCATTTGCTCTCCCGTCAAGTCAGTACAAATCCCACCCAACTCTCATGTCTCTCCCTCCTTTGGCCTCCATTGTCTCTCTCCCTCCTTTGGCCTCCATTGTCTCTCTCCCTCTCTCTCCCTCTCTCTCATGAGGCTAATCTTTTTTGACGGCTCTTTTGTCGCACTCCTCCATTGCCGACCTAAAGGCCAAAACCCCATTCTTTTCATCTGTCACTCTTACGGCAGATCTAATTTTTCTAAAGAAAATCATTCAATCAACAACGAAGATCAACACCATTTAAGTTGCGAAACTAGCTTCACAAAGTTCCAAATCGCAATCAATAAATCAAACCAACCAAACATGTTAGGAAAACTAATCATATTAAATCTAATAACGAAAAAAAAAAATTGAAACAAGCATTAAAACTTGATAAAAAAAACAAAGGGCATATAGCGAACAAGGAAACAAAAAAAGCCTAACTAGGCAATAACAAAATCCCAATCTTCAAGAACTCCATTGTCACGCCATGATGAGGCATGAAATCAAAAGGGAAACCTAAAAATGAGATTTTGCGAGATGGGTGGGCGACAAAATTGAAAAACAATTGAAGAGATTAAAAGGTAGGAAGATTGGGAGACACGAAGGTGAAGAAACCTTGTGATTGATGAAAATGAACTGCGAAGAACAACCTTGGCACTACGACGCATCGACCACCCAATTGCTTCCTCTCAGCGAGAGCTTCGCGGGCAACCCGATCTTCTCGAGCATGTTTTGTGTTCAAAGTGAAGTGATGGAGAGATAAGGAGAGATCGAAAGCGTATTTGGAGGTTCAATTCGATTACTTAGCCGTCGTGGTTTTCTTTGTCTCGTCGTCTTATTAAAACACCTCTCTCTCTCCCTCTGGCGACTGGATCTGGTCTGGATGCCGGTGCCGTCGATGGCCGTTCATGGTTGTAGCGGCGATCAGGTGGTCATGGCAGTAGCGACCGTAATTGGTACATTGATGAAGATGGGTATTTAAGTCTTTTTGCTATTTGAATCCAGACTCATTGAGTCCATCTAGCACTACCCTAAAGTTTTGCTAACAAATATGAATTATGAGAGTATATGGAACTGCATGCCACTCTCGAGCGTGTGCATTTATCAGGAGAGAATCGCAATGTGTTTGCATCGGGAAATGTTAAAGGACAACACTATGCAACACATGACACAACAACTGATGCGATGTGTGGGCCACGTCAAAATGAGGTGGTAGGTGTGTCTTTTTAGTTTTTATAAGGTTTTGATGTGGTGCCTACACGCCACATCAGCTATTGTGTAATTTATTGTGACTTAATATTGTTATTGTAGCATTTTTCGCGTCTGTAACTGATAGAATTAATTACAGGCTTAGATCTTCTTTTTCACCAGCCAATCAGTCACCATGCAAACCTTGCAACTTGATTATTACTCCGCATAATTGGTTAAAATATCATAACTCTTACAACTTTTGTTTTTATATTTTAACATTTTGATATTTGTTATTATATCCTTGCCTTTGTACGTAAATTGTTAAAACTTTTTATCTCAATTAAGTTTTTAACTTCACATTTGAAGAGGTGTCACCTTAACTATGAGTTTAAAAACCATCTCATCATTTATAATTATTAAAATAATTATTAATTTTAAATTTTAAATTCATTTTAAGTGTCACATCATAAAATCCGAAGTTTAAAAGTGATTGATTCAAAAATTAAAATTTTTTAAAAAACTAAAATATAATATCAAATTTAAAAAAGTTAGAATAATAACAAAAGTGAGAGGGTTAAGATATTTTAATTAATTTGCCTTTACTACTATAAAGGTTGATGCTTCTTCCGCGTTCTTTTTGGGGTTATTGACTTTAAATCACTTCATGTACACTAATAATTAATGCTGCAAACAACCTGAACTAGTCCTTATTCCTTGAGATTAGGAATAGCATAAAGGTTTTACACCGCAAAAACGGAAGAAGAAAAGAAATAAAGAACTACATTATTATTTTTGTCTAGATCAGTCGATTTCCAAATTAACAACGATTATGTTAGGCTTGTTTTGACTCGGTTGCAATCGCAGTAAAGAGCTCCTATCGCGTGTCTGAGTCTTTATCTATAAAACTTGAATTTGAGCCACAACTTAAATGACTTTACGTAGAACTCAAACCAACTAGCCGTTATAACTACAACTTTTTTGCAAATATAAAGGACAATTGTTTTTTTTTTTTTTTTTTGAGTAATGAAAGTATAATTGTTGAACTAAGCATGTGAAGTAATTTACTCAAACGAATACTATTTTATCGTCAAATTTTGCAGAAATGGTAGGAAAAAGTAGGAGAAGAAAAGTTTGTGGCCACATGGTCCATAGATTATAATTTTCTCAATTTTGTATTTACTTAATCAATGAATAAGAATACTAATTCCATTAATTTAAGCCTAATTCAATTAGTGCGTGCAAAGTTCCAAACCCATGCTTAATTTGCGCAAAAAGGAAAATGATTTTTTTGACATTTTTTTGTTACATACATTTGCTACACAATGATGTAGATTCCCTTAAAATTTGTGGGGTCCACACATCTCAATCAAATCTATACCGTTGTGTAGCAAATTGTTCGTCTCCTATAATGTTAGATTATCATATTCCATAAAAAAATCAATTCTTTAAGCGAAATTTCTGTTTAATTAACTTGTTTTCTCATTTCCTTTTTTTTTTCTTTGTTTCTTAATCCCCTTACATTATGCTAAATTCAATGCAATAGCGACCTAAACTAATTGACAAAAAAAAAAAAAAAAAAAAAAAAAAAAAACAACGATCAAATTCATGGACTACTAGAAAGATCGATAGATTACAGCTAAAAGATGTTAAAATTACTAACTTTTCACACACTTTTTAAGTGTTCACTTGGGGCCTTTACGAAGTCTCAAGTTTGAATCTTTAAATTTTTCGGGATCTTTCTCTTGTAAGGTTGGGTACGAGACGCCTCTCATAGAATAGTCAAGAGGGTTAATCTTGGACACAACAATATTGAAAAAAAGGGGTGAATAGTTTTAAATAATTAATTCCAATTAAACTTTTAACTTTTTCTCAAATTTATACCGAACTTTCAGGTTTATCTAAAATAACCAACTTTGAGTTTTGTCTTAATTTCATCACACCAAATTTTGAAAGGGAAATTCTTATTGACATGACCACTTAATTTTGATAACATTCTTGATGACATCAATTGAGAAGAACTAGGGTCATGTTTGGCATGCACAAAATTAGTTAACTAGCTTATTAATTAATTAGCTTATCAACTAGACTTACTTTCATACTTTCATAAATGAATTGTGTTTAGTTAGTAGCTTATTTTTTATGATCGGCTAGAATAATCATAAATGCTACTCCACTAACATTTCAGTTTAGTTTTTATTTCAATTTTGTCCCTCTATTTTTTTTTTACATATAAAATAGCCGATTCTTGTCGTAGTTCTCTCTCCCCCCAAAACTTCTCAGTGGGCTTCATGTTAATCATAACGGAGTAGTTCGTCAATGTCGGGCACCCCTGAATCCACTTCCGCCATCTCCCCTTAAAGCCTTTCTTGTGATGGGATGTGTGGACTAAAATATTGTGACGACCCCTCTCCTAATCTAGGGCACCGCCCGACCTAATCCCGTAATTAATCCCTAATCATATCCACGCAGGACTTAACTACGTATTAGTCAGCCTTTACAATCTAAACGCCTCTTTTCTCGTGTTCATGATAAGTAATACACTAGTCATACCAGTTAATTAAATTTTAAAGTTAATTAATTAATTAGCGGAAGTCTTATTGATTATGTGGAAGTAATGAGTAACTTATGCGGAAGCCATTTATAAAATCCTAAGTGTAGAAAATCAAGAAATGACATCACATATATAAAGTCCTCGAAATGCAGTGAAACAACAAAATAGTCTAAGTCAAGTCGGGGAACTAACGCTCAACCCAATATACAACCCCAAATAGTATCTGAAAAACGTATATAACATATACAATCAAAATATCAAAATAAGACCTACAATTGATGCAGTGACGTGCCGCGGGCTCAGGAATAATCGTCGATCTTCTCTTTGCTCGGCCTACCGGTAGACGACTCTGCACCCACCGTCATAAAAAGGACGGTGAGTACAAGAATAAAACAGTAATCCCCGATGACAAGTTTAAGACGCATTTCCAAATATTCAAATGGTATTTAAAAGCATATAAATGGAAAACTGAAAAATAAACTGTATGCGAGTAAATACCAGAGTTAAACAAGTGATGCTGACACTAGGCTAAGTAGTAGTGATTTAGGTCCGATCGGCAGTGAAACGTGTCACTCTGACTCCATCATCATATAACACAAGGGACTCTAACCCAAGTGTTACCAGGGACTCTAACCCGGTGTGTAGACCACCTAAGGGACTCTAACCCCGAGTGTCATACAGTGTCAAGTAACATGTGCCAACATCCCCAGGGACTCTAACCCCGTGAGTCGCGCACACCTCGATCGAGTACGAAACCTAAATGCAAAAACTACTTTTTAAATTTCAAGAATTACCAAGTATGGATTGTCAAGGCATAGGGACATCTACACACCTAAACAAATATCGAATACAAGTCCTCTTAAACATTTATAAGTTATTCACTAGCCTAATAGCATGCTATTTATCATTCAATTCACATTTGAAATAACAAGAATAGACATAGCATGGGATAGAATCAATGAATCAAATCAAATGAATGGATATCATGCAAACTAGACTCATCAAGTTAGCATAGACACAAAGAGCACATGATATAAGAATACAAAGGCAAAATAGTCAAAAGGACTATGCAAGGGCAACAATTAATAGAAATAAAATGCCAAGTAAAGTTGTCATTAGGTATACTCACAACAACAAAGTAAAGTCCTAGCTTTACTGGCCTTCCGATACTCTAAATCTTGTATTTGCTCTCTCGTACCATTTTCTTAGGTTCCTGAGCTTGATGTCTCATTAGTTCAAGTATAATGTGTTTAAGCTTAATTTATCGAAATATAATTTTTTCCAATTTTTTTGGAAATTTTCCAGATTTTTCCCTCTTTTTTTCTTTTTTTTTTTTAAATTCTGTTTGGGTCGGGTCGACCCAAACGGATCAGACCCGACCCTGGACCAGAACAGGTCCAAGCTCGGCCCATGGGCCGAGCCTGACCCGTTCTGGGCCTGGCCATCTGGGGGGATGCACATGCGTGCACGCACGCGCTCGTGTGCATCTTCCTTAGCTGATCGAACCAATTTCACTGGTTCGATCGATCATCTTTTTTTTTTTTTTTTTTTAAATCTCGTGATGGGTTAGGGATGCTCTATACCCCAACCCCGGTGGAATACCACCTCGGCACAGTTCGGCCATGGGGTTCGGCCTCTATGGCTGAACTCCACTCTCGACCACCCCACCTCCAACCACCCGAAATCCACAACCGCAACGAGGAATCACCGCGATTTTGACGTCTCCTCTCCTTCCCGGCGCGTCCCTGCTTGTCCTCCCCCTATCCTCTTCTTCTTCCTCGCTCTCGGCCTCCCTGTGTCTGTGTTTGTGTGTGTGTGTGTTTGTGTGGGGTGTAGATGTAAGTGGGGTGGACACATGTCATGGATTTTGACAAGTGTTGCTTGGGTTGGGACAAGTGTGTTTGATTTGGGACAAGTGTGTGTTTGTAAAGTTTGTACAAGTGACACCTAACCGTGACACAACTAAGACACCCGCCCGTGTTTTCGGGTGTTTCGACGCCCGGTTTCGCGTCCGAACCTTGATATCCGCGTACCGCCGCGTCGCTAGTCACCCAATATCTATTTCATATTAGTTACGTGACAAATTTTTATTCACTTTGTGTGTTTTCATTTTCCCGACCTAATATTCGGTCCCGTCAACTACCCGGTACCCGCGTCGACACGCATATCGAGACATGTCCCCGCTCTCATCTCGACGCCTACAACCGTACAAAATGACTTAGTAAGTCTACATAATACATAACACTAGGCATACATCAATACAAAAATATAATATACCTCGGTCACGTGCCTTGATCGGTGTACGTATCACAGTGTAGGTCTCTCGTCAAGGGTCGGTGATCCTGATTAAAGAATTAAAACGGGGTTAGAGATTTGAGCCGTGAAAAATATAGTCTCATATCGATTAAATTAAATGTGACTTAATAAAGAAATAGTTAAGTGGTTATCTTTCCTCGAATAGTACCGAAGCCTTATGACACAAAACACCACACCTGCGAGTTAAAGGTGGTAAAGATGGAGACAATATATCCACAGACCGGCGAATAAAAGGTGCTAGCGGCTCAGCAAGTCCTTTCAAAGCCGATGGTTCGGTTGGGACAAGGCATGTTTGTTAGTGGGTTGCTCCAATGAAGCATCTTGGAGGGAAGCCAAGACACCTGAGATTTCGGTCGAAGATGGAGATTGTCAAGATGTGTGGGACCAAAATATAGTGTCACATCGGTTAAGTGCATTCGACTTAATAAAAAAATACTTAAATGGTTATCTCTCCTCAAATAGTACCGAGACCTTTTGAAATAAAATCACACATGCACCTTTGACTTGAAGGTGCATGGCTAACGTGGGGAAAATATCGGAAAAAAGTTGCGGGTGGGCCCTACACCAAGTAAAGCTTGCTTGCTTTGTCGCCCCTGTTTATTTAGGGAGATGCTCCTAATCCTAACTAAATTCAACCTATCACACATTTTTCTTTCTTAGGTTTTGTTTCTATTGTTGTAAATCTGACTTACCTCATTTATTTACCTTTTTTTTTTTTAACCATGGGCATTCGGCTCATCCTTAATTTGGTTCGATTAATTTTATGGGAGTTAGGCAGGTACTCCAACCCATAACTTAGAGAATCCAAGATAATAGTGTAAATACTAAGAATCCAACCCATACCAATGCTTTAACTTTTAATGCTATGTTATTTGTCATTGTACCACACCCCTCATGGGCGACTTACCTCCATTCAAAGTAAGTGGACTTTTGCAGGGCAAAGGTTTTTCTTTGAAATAAGTGTTATTTTACAACAAATAGAAGGCATTAATGTCTAAAACGGTGAAATGTCAAATTTATTCTTAAATGAGAACTAGCTTTTGTTTTCAAAAAAGAAAGTACTAGCTTTTAAGTACTCCAGTTTATGTTATTTTTTTTTTTTTTTTTTTTTTTTTTTGTGGTAGAAATGTTATCTTCTTTTTTCATCAATGAAGGTCTCTTTTTTTTTTTGATCAAGGAACAACGAGATTCATTGCATTAAATGAAGGTCGTTTGTTGAGTTTCTTAAGAAGTGTTACACTAATCGAAGCAAAAATTGTGAAGTGTTTTGAAACGGAAGGGAGGCAGTACTATTTCATTTTAGGAATCGTTCTATGATCATACATACACCATTCCTAACTCAAGGTTTAATTTTAGTGCCGGCTTTTTAACTTTTCTTTATTCCATTTTGTCTACAATAAACAAACTGGTGCCCCAACTATTTTTGTTCATACAATTTTAATTTATTGTTGATTATGTAAGAAAGCAAATGAACTAATTGAAAGTGCTATTATCTGACCGAGTTATCTCTATAGAAATTTGAATGACATTTATAATGATAAAAGTTTTTAGATTTCTTTTTTTTTTAACTTCAACCAGAGTCGAACCTCCCAAACCATGAATTTTGAAAAGTGATCGATGCTTTGTCCATCTCACCAGAGGTCTGGACAAACGGCTCCCAGTCGAATCCCATCAACGCCTTGTCCTATTGCAATTAAAAGGACGGAGAGAGGATGAGGGTGGAGCCGCTACAAACCAACAATGTCATGCGAGAACGCCACTGGAATGTCTGTGTGATGAACCAAATTCAGATGCACTACCAAATCACACTATTCTTGATCTCCTAAAACAGTGTGGCCTTAGTATCAAGGAGAACCGGCAGGGAGAGGGAAGTTCTAGGAATTTAAAGGGCTCTAGGCAACAAAAGAAGCTGGAGAGATTGAAAGAAAATGTGAAATATATGATGCATTAGATCGAAGGGGGTTTGCACCAGTTTAGATGCGGCAAAGAGGAGGTTAATTAAGGAGACTATCAACAAGATAAGGCTGGAGATTATAATTCTGCAAGAAACGAAAGCCATGTGCGTAGACTGCAACATGATCAGTAGTATGTGGGGGGACTCGCTTTAAGGAATGGTTGGTTCTAAAGGTGGAATTCTCATATCTTGGGTCGCACGTAAGATTAAGGTCATAGAAGCGGTGGACGGGAGTTTTTCGGTTTCAATTCGGGTTATGGAGGAGGATGAATCGACTTGGCGGCTATCGGGCGTTTATGGACCGACAACTTATCACTATCGGGAGGAATTTTGGGAGGACATTGCATCACTCTATGGGTTATGCGGTGAGAAATGGTGCATTGGTGGGGATTTCAATGTTGTTAGATATGCAGCAGAAAGGTCATCAAACACTAGATTAAAATGGTCTCATATCTGAAATATGGTTAAAGGAAGTTGATTCAAACACCAAAATTTTCCATAATATCCTATCGGCAAGACGGGCTAAGAGTGTTATAGAATGGCTTGAAGATGATAATGGTCAGATAGTGGATTCCGATGCAGGGATTTCTAACTTGGCCACATATTTTTACAAGAAGCTCTATACATCACAGTCTACAACATGTTGGCAATTAGAAGGAAATGAATGGGGAGAGATACCTCAAGAGGATGCTATGACTTTGGAAGGTGTTTTTAATGAGCAAGAGATTTGGTCTGCAATACAGGACTGCAGGTGATAAAAGCCCGGGTAAGGACGGTTTCTCAACGGAATTCGTTAAAAGAAGCTGGGGAACCTTAAAGAAGACATACTCGAAGTGTTCGAGGATTTCTATCGAAACGGAGTGATAAATGGTCTAATATGTTTGATTCCGAAAAAGCACCAAGCTCATAAATTGAAGGAAATTCGGCCGATTAGCCTTGTAACTTGCTTGTACAAGGTCATTGCTAAAGTTCTCATGGCTCGTCTCCGTAAAGGTGCTCGACAAGACCATTGCTAAAGAGCAAGGAACTTTTGTGGGAGGTAGACAAATGGTTGATCTCGTTTTGATTGCAAATGAAGCCTTGGAGGAGTTATGTAGATGAAAGAGAGAAGGAAACGTGCTAAAGTTGGATTTTGAAAAAGCATATGACCATGTGGAATGAAGCTTCTTGGATTATGTCCTTGGAAGAAAGGCTTTGGTGGGAGATGGAGACGGTGGATTCACGGGTGCATTAGCTCAGTATCTTACTCAGTGGTGGTCAACGGTAAGAACAGGGGAAGATTCAAAGCCACAAGGGGACTCCGACAGGGAAACCCACTCTCACCATACCTCTTCATCCTTGTGGCAGATGTTATGAGTCGTATGATCGAGAAAGCAAAGTTTGGAGGACACATTGCGGGTTTTAAAATTGGACGGGAGGGCATACATTTAATCTTATGCATGTGGTGGAAAGTTTTTGCGAAGTGACTGACCACATTGAGAAACTAATGAGGCAATTTCTATGGGAAAGGTTCGAGGGACAAGGAAGCAATTCATTAGTAGACTGGCAAACGGTGACCAAACCAAAGGCGCATGGAGGACTTGGCATTGGCAATTTAGTTAGGCGAAACCAAGCCCTCACTACAAGAAAAATGTGGAATTGCATCAAAACATTGCAACAGATTGAATTTGTTGCTAAACAACAACAAATCAGCAACAATTTTGCATCAGAAATAGCGTTTGACTCGGTTGACCAAAAAGTAACAAATTAGTGACAAAAACTGTGACAAATTGTATTTTATCACTGATTTGTTGCTGATTTCTGCCGCCATTAATTTCCCGCCCATTTTGTGACAGATCTGCGACAGATCAGCTACAGAATCTAGTTTGTCGCCGATCAATGACTACATCTATCGTGACAGATCTGCTGCAGATCAGCGACAGACATAGTCTGTTTCTGATCTGTTGCTAATCTGCGACAAAGAGTTTAGCAACACCTCTAATCTGTTGCTGATCTGTTGCTGAGTCCCTTAGCAACAAATCCGTACCAATTCAACAACAGATAAGTTTGTTGCTGTTTCCTTTTTTTCTTGTAGTGCCTCCTATGCCAATGGTATGCGAGCATGTTTTGGTGGATGAGTTCATGTAAGTATTCTTTACATTATACTTATCATAAGTGATCCTTGTGGGCCCCACACATTACAAGTGTCAAATTATGATGAGAGATAACGGTTGATGGGCGGTTATCTTTTGGGATATTAATCAACGTAGTTTGGTCCCCAATTTTATTCTCTGTTTTTGACTCCGAACACCATTAAGGAGAGGAGAAGAAGAAATTGGAAGATCAAGCTTTGGAAAGAACAACAATAAATTTGGAGGTAATTCTTATTTTATTTCCGCAATTTAGATTAGATGATCTTTGTGTTTGTTCACACAAAGATCATTAATGTTTAATGATCTAACAATTGGTATCAGAGCTTTAATGCCTCTGCCTTGTTGTTTGTTCTTCTATTCATGTTTTGGAGTGTGTTGATATACACTTATTTACGAAATTGATTTCTAAAATTCGAAAACTAATTTTGAGTTTCGGTAATATTTCAAATACCTATTTGTGATTATCGATCAATAGTAGAGAGGCATAAATTTTATCTTGACCATATTCCTCTAATTTGTACTTATCCTTTTGTACATATGTATACATATAAGGAATTCTAGTGTGATACATACACGTATAAAGTTTTGATTGATTAAAAATAGGTGGTTTGATTTCTTTATCTCAATCTCATTAATTTAGGGATAGATTGACCGATCATAAACACACGTTTATTAATGTGTTGTGTTTGCTGAAGTTGCCTTGCGATTTCAAAATTGAAATTTGCTCCATACATGATCCTTTCGTGACAATGCATCTCCACGTGTAAACTGAATATAGAAATCAGTTATTATATTTGATACAAATATAGATTTGTTGTAAACTGATAATAGATTGATACAAATAATTCATGCCTATTTTAATGGCCCAACGTGTCATATTTGGGTCAGTTATTATATTTGATTAGGATAACTACTAGCACACACGTGTAGTTTATTAGAACTGGCATATGCTATATGAATATGACGCCTACATATTAAGAGTAATACATGTGCATAAGAGGGATTATATATATATATATGCATATATAATAGAACTGATACATGTTTAGTACAAGTTGATAATCACTTGATGAGTATTATGTTCTATATATTTAATTTTCAGGCACATTAATTATTTTATTTAAATAATACATGAGATAATATGCCATGAAGTATATATGCATGTATATAATTTGTTAGTATTGTTTAAATAAGGATGCAATACATTAAGAAATTCATTGATTAAATGTAGGATGATCCATGCATTAAATAATGTTAGAGTGGCCTGACATCTAAATTATAAAGGATCATTCATACATTTGTTGTAATTAGTAATATGGTTGTGGTAAAATTTATCCCACAGGATATTTTACTATACTCATATAATTAATTAGAATAGAATATCAAATTGTATTTTCTTAATTTACCCACAGGAATTGAGAAAATGAAAATAATTTGATAGTTTTATTATATGGTTAATGAATCTTATTGAGTAAAGGCATTAGCCCAGGCATGTTTTTACGTCACTTGATTTATTTCTTTTATTATGTTTGCATTGGTAAAACATATTATTTGTAGTCTCTATTTGTTGTTAAGCATGTATTTATTTATTTAATATTTGCGGCTACTCATATACCCGTCTTAGTTTCGAGTTAAAATTTGAGATCCCGACTCTTAATGGAGAGAATTATAGGGTATGGAAGGAGAGAATTCTCCTCCATTTGGGAGTTATGGATATAGATTTTGCCATACGTAAGGACGAACCACCAAAGCAATCACCGAGGCTAGTCTTCACGACGCGGTTGATCTCTACGAAAAATGGGAGAGATCTAACCGCATTTGTGTTATGTTCATTAAAACGAACATAACGGCTAGTATTCGGGGTACGGTGGAGAAGTATGACAAGGTTCATCCATTGCTTAAGGCCATCGAGGATCAGTTTCAGACATCTGATAAGGCACTGGCCAGTACTCTAATCATGCAATTCTCATCACTCCGGATGACCGGAGTTAAGGGTGTGCGCGAGCACATCATGCGGATGAGGGACATAGCGGCCAAACTCAAAACACTTGAGGTTGATATGTCTGAGAGCTTCTTAGTCCACTACATTTTGAACACACTCCCTTCTCAGTATGCACCCTTTAAGATCTCTTATAACACGCATAGAGATAAATGGTCGATCAACGAGTTGACGACCATGTGTGTTCGAGGAGGAGAGGTAGGCGATTATGGAGCAAGGAGAGAATGATGTGTTGCGACGGTGGACAAGAAGAAAAAGGACAAGAGAGCCAGCTGGAAGGGAAAGACAAAATGCAACCCCAAGGTGGAATTATGAAGAAAGAATCCAAGTGTTTCTTTACGTAAAAGAAGGGACACATGAAGAAGGATTGCATCAAATTCCAACAAAGTGGCTTCAAAAGAAAGGTATATCAATTTCATATGTTTGTTTTGAATCTAATATGGTTGATACTTTACATGACACTTGGTGGATTGACTCGGTTCTTCAATCCATGTTTCCAATACATTACGGGATATGATAAATCTGCGAAAACCGCGGGAAGTGAGTTGAGCATTTATTCAGAAATAAAATGCGCTCACATGTGGAAGAATTTGTTGGGACATGCATCTTAAAATTGTCTAGTGGCTTTATTTTAAATTTGGACAATGTTTTCTATGTACCTAATTTTTCCGAAACTTAATTTCAGTTTCCAAGTTGTTGTATTTGGGATTTCACTTCAACTTTTCTCGGAACATCTTTTGATTTGATATTTAAATCAAATATCGTTGGACATGGTACTTTATTGAATGGTTTATTTTGTTTGAATTTAGAAAATAATGCCACGCAATGCATGTTCTTGGTTTGAAAAGAAGTGTCATGAATGGTGAATCTTCTATGTTATGGCATCGGAGATTAGGACATATCTCCAAGGATCGAATCAAAAGATTAGTAAATGATGGAGTACTAAGTGCTCTTGACTTTGCTGATTTTGAGATTTGTGTGAACTGTATAAAGGGAAAACAGACTAAAGTATCCAAGAGAGGTGCTCATAGAAGTTCAACATTATTAGAAATCATCCATACTGACATATGTTGTCCAGATATGGACTTGAAAAATGGTCCAAAATACTTTATCTCCTTTATTGATGATTTCTCACGTTTCATGTATGTCTACTTGCTTCATCATAAAAATGAAGCATTGAATGCCTTTAAAGTTTTCAAGGCTGAAGTAGAGAAACAAAGTGGGAAACAAATTAAGATTGTCAGATCTGACAGAGGAGGTGAGTATTATGGTAGATACACTGAAAATGGACAAGCATTTGGTCCATTTGCTAAGTTTCTTCAAGAGCAAGGAATAGTTCCTCAATACACCAATCCAGGTTCTCCAAGTGAGAATGGTGTAGCGAAAGAAGAAACCAGGACCTTGATGGATATGGTTAGGAGTATGCGTAGTAATGCAACTCTACCTATCTTTTTGTGGAGTGAAGCTCTTAAAACGGCAGTGTATATATTAAACGGGGTTCCAACTAAATTTGTTTCAAAGACGCCATTTGAGTTAATGAAAGGTTGGAAACCTAGTTTGCGACATATACGCGTTTGGGGATGCCCGTGTGAAGTGAGAATCTATAATCCACATGAAAAGAAGTTGGATCCTAGAACCATTAGTGGGTATTTCATTGGATATGCCGAGAGGTCTAAAGGATATCGCTTCTATTGTCCTTCTCATAACACTAGAATTGTGGAATCTAGAAATGCAAAATTTCTAGAGAATGACATGATTAGTGGGAGGAATCATTTTCAGGATAATGTTCCTAAAAGGGTTCATTATGATGATCCTCCTTCTAAATCAAGTAGTGATCATATGTATGTCATTCCAAGTTTTGCTCATGTTCCATCGAGAATTGAGGAACAAAGAGTTCAAACTCCACAAGTTGTTGACAATCCTCCAGTAGATCAAGTTGTTCATGAAGAACTTGAAATGGTAGAACAACCAATTATTCATGAAGTACCTCAAGTAAATGAACAAGTTGATCAACATGATCTTCAAGAAAATGTTGATACAACATTAAGAAGATCTACTAGAGTTAAAAGGTCAGCAATACCTAGTGATTTCATTGTGTATCTCGCAAGAATTGGACTATAATGTCGGAGTTGAGAGTGATCCCAGAAACCTTTTCACAAGCCATGAATTGTCTTGAATCTGAATTATGGTATGATGCTATGAATGATGAAATGAATTCTATGTCATCAAATGATGTTTGGGACCTTGTTGAGTTGCCTAAAGGAGCCAAAGCAATTGGATGCAAATGGATCTTTAAGACAAAGAAGGACTCATTAGGCAACATTGAGAGATACAAGGCGGACTTGTTGCAAAAGGATTCACACAAAAGGAAGGAATCGATTACAAGGAAACGTTTTTCTCTGTATCTAAGAAAGATTCTCTTCGCATAATTTTGGCTTTGGTTGCACATTTTGATTTTGAGTTGCAACAAATGGATGTGAAAACCGCATTTCTTAATGGTCAACTAGAGGAAGAGGTTTACATGAAACAACCGAGAAGGATTTTCCTCTATTGGCAATGAGAATTTGGTTTGCAAGCTTAAGAAATCTATATATGGATTGAAACAAGCCTCCCGACGGTGGTATTTGAAGTTTCATGATGTTATCTCTTCATTTGGTTTTGTTGAGAATATTATGGATAATTGTATATATCAGAAGGTTAGTGGGAGCAAAATTTGTTTTCTCATTCTATATGTGGATGACATTTTACTTGCAACAAATGATAAGGGTATGCTTCATGAAGTGAAACAATTCCTTTCTAATAGCTTTGATATGAAGGACATGGGAGATGCATCCTATGTTATTGGCATTAAGATCCATAGAGACAGGACACGTTGTATTCTTGGAATGTCTCAGGAAGCCTATATCAACAAAGTCTTGGAAAGATTCAGAATGAAGGATTGTTCATCAAGTGTAGCTCCCATTGTGAAGGGTGATAAGTTCAGTTTGAACCAATCCCCTAAAAATGATCTCGAGCGGGAACAAATGCTTAACATTCCTTATGCTTCAATTTGTTGGAAGCTTGATGTATGTTCGGAGTTTGCACAAGACCCGACATAGCATTTGCGAGTGGGATGTTAGGAAGATATCAAAGTAACCGGGTATGGACCCTGGAGAGAGCTGCAAAGAAGGTCATGAGATACCTTCGTGGGACAAAGGACTACATGCTTACATATAGACGAACTAATACTTTGGAAGTCACTGGATACTCAGATTCAGACTTTGCTGGTTGCATTGATTCACGTAAATCAACATTGGGATTTATTTTCATGCTAGCTAGTGGAGTTGTATCATGGAGAAGTGCAAAGCAAACATTGATTGCTACTTCCACTATGGAGGGTGAGTTTGTTTCTTGTTTTGAGGCTACTTCTCAAGGTGTTTGGCTAAAGAGTTTCATTTATGGGCTTAGAATCATGGATTCTATCTCTAGGCCATTGAGAATGTATTGTGACAATTCAGCTGCTATCTTTATGGCTAAGAACAATAAAAGTGGGAGTCGAAGCAAGCACATCGACATTAAGTACTTAGCCATAAGGGAACGTGTCAAGGACAAAACAATGGTCATTGAGCACATTAGCACTGAATTAATGATAGCAGATCCTTTAACTAAAGGCATGCCACCAATGAAGTTTAAGGATCATGTTGATAGGATGGGACTTACATCCATTATGTGATTATTATTGTAAGACTGATGTTTATTGGAACTCTTTGAGGTATTTCTTTACTTATGTATTGTGTACACATTCATGTTTTATTTGATTTGAGAAATATCATTAAGTTTGGACCAAGAATAAACATGAGGTTTATTCATTAAGTTATGACAATATGTTAAGAAATTTAATGCATTGTGATACATGGAAGATATTACTCACTTGATAGAGGACCTATCGCCATGATTCATGTATTTTATTTCTTAATTTTGGTAGTAATGTGTATATGAATCAAGTGGGAGAATGTAAGTATTCTTTCCATTATACTTATCCTAAGTGATCCTTGTGGGCCCCACACATTACAAGTGTCAAATTATGATGAGAGATAACGGTTGATGGGCGGTTATCTTTTGGGATATTAATCAACGTAGTTTGGTCCCCAATTTTATTCTCTGTTTTTTTGACTCCGAACACCATTAAGGAGAGGAGAAGAAGAAATTGGAAGATCAAGCTTTGGAAAGAACAACAATGGCTGGAGGTAATTCTTATTTTATTTCCGCAATTTAGATTAGATGATCTTTGTGTTTGTTCACACAAAGATCATTAATGTTTAATGATCTAACAGTTCATGCACAACGACAACAATTTGAAGAAGGTTATATGGTATTGTGGAGCTCAAGCAGTTGTGTGGAACATTTGGAAGGAACGCAATGCAAGAATTTTCAATGGTGTCAATTATTTGTTGGAAGACTTATGGGATAGTACTCATCTTCTTATATGTAAATGGATATCAACGAATAAGGCTTTCAAGGACTGGGGACTCAATGACACATTGAGAAGGTGGAAACCAATGCTCGATTTTTACAGTGTAAGGGATGGTTTTTAGAGAGATCACTAATTATAGGATGTTGGCTTTTTCTTGGGTGGAACCATGGTTGGAGGCTACATACGTGCTATGGAGGGGACCAACGTAGCAAACCGTGGCAGGGCAGTACGCCCAACCTGGACTCCTAGGCAAAAACAGGAGAAGACTCTAATCGTAAAGGAGTATGGTGGAACTGTAGTTGGGTGGTGGGAGGCGATCTCACATGGTTGTAGTGCTTCTTCACTATTTTTTTCTATGCTTTTTGACAGAGGTGACCCCTGTGGTTTTCTTTTTTGGAAGGTGGTATACGATGTGGCTATGCCCTTCAATTGTAAATACATACCTTTTGTTTCGGGGAGAGGGGTGTACATGGCCTCAACCTCATTTTTGTAACAGGTGATATATATATATAGCAAATAAAACAACTTCCTTTATAAAAAAAAAGATTTAAAAAAAAAATGATGTGACTGCAATATTCTGTAGCTGTGTCATGATCTGGTATCATATAGGTCCACGAAAATTGGTTCAGTCATTTCATAATTGCGCTATCAAATTAAAACCAAAATTTTAGAATCTATTTCCCATTCTGATATTTATTTGCATAATTCATATATGAGCAGCTTTCAAGATAATGTTTTGCTGATTTTCTATGTTTGAGTTGGACAAAAGAGTAAAGATAAACACAATTTTATTCGCACATTCAAAAGAAAGGTTTAGATAGCTATTGGTACATTGTATTAATAGTGATCGTGTGGGGGACACCCGTTTCTTGCTGTTGATATGTATAGTCCCACATATAATTGAAACTTCATAATGAAGTATATAACTGATGATCACTGAAGCCTTTTAAGTGATAATATTAATTTCATAATAAAAATGGTATTTTTTTTTATAGGAACGAGACTTTAATTTATTATAGCCAATATATACAATATATACAAAAGGCGAGAGAAAAACACGTCGTTCCGCTAAACCTCCTCTACACCCCACATTGAACAGTGAATAATGTCGCGAATCCATATTCATGTGGTGTCGCACTCTCACTGAATCAACTAAGTTGAACCCGTGATCACGGGGCTTGGTAAATACGACCATGCGACCAAAGGTACAAAAGTGATAACCAAAATACAAACCCTTCCATACAATTGTAGTCCAGTCCCCTGTTAATGTAACTCAATCCCATGCTTTGAAGTGTTTCGAGCCCATTACCAAGCTTGCAACCCCTCTTTTGATTTTCTCAAATCTCCATTATACCCAGGTCACTTTCCTCAAACAGTCGACGATTCCTTTCTGTCCAAACCTCCCATAATAAAATTACAGAGCAAGTCCGCCACAACACCATGCATTGTTCATTCATCAGCCCAACCCTATCCCTCCTCAAGCAGTCATTTAGTGAGTCAAGTACGTCCTATGTGTGCCCTAAAGCATTTCTCATCTCTCTCCATACTCAATCGGTAAAAACACATTACTTGAAAGTGTGCGCCATCGATTCCTCTCCTTGACAACATAGAACATATCGTGATGGGGATATATACAAATTCGATCGTCGCCTCTGTAATACCACTGCCACATTCACCTTGCCTAGCACCACGAGCCAGCCAAAGAATTGGACCTTCATAAGTTCCTTGCTCTTCCAAATTGCCTCAGCCTCGACAAAACAAAGGCCCAATGGACACTAAATATTTTGGATGCTCCATACATTAAATTGGACATTTTGTAATTTCTCCATCAATTATTGAAGCTCCACAGTCATGTTCGTCTCATTAATTTCTCCCTATCATTGGCTATCCCCACCGGCAGTTGAAATAAAGACATGAAAAAAAGTTGGTAGAGCATCCAATATTGAGTGAATCAATGTGAGCCGACCCCTCTAGATAAACAACCACCCTTCCAACCATCCAACCGTTTCGTAATCATTGTTACAACCGGAGCCCAAAACTCCTTCTTCAATGGCGAGCCACCTAGTGGCATCCTCATATATTTTACGGGTATGAGTGACAATTCGTGTCGGCGAGTCTTAAACGTGTCGTGTCGTAAACAAGTCATGACGCATATAATGTAAACCAATTATATGAAATGTTTATTAATCGTGTTAATCGTTTTCGTGTTTAAGTGGGTTATGTTAAACATGTTTGTATTCGCGTCACTTATTTATTAAATATTTTATTTAAACTTTTATAATTTTTTACTACTTTTTTAAATATATGTACTTGAATAAAGTTAAACAAACATAATTAAATAGTCAATAAAATATAATGTGGTTGTATATAGTTTTAAGTTTTACTTTAATTTTTCTTTCAAGTCTTTATTACTCTTAATATATAATAGAGGAAAAATGACTCAATAATAACATATACAAAATTATAAAAAATTTTAAAAATATCTAAATTCTACTTTAGTGAAAAGTTTTATTTTTTTCTTAATAAATAATAAATAATAAAATTTAAAACATAAATAATATATATATATATATATTAAATGTAAAAAAATGTTCCCTTTAAAAAATAAAATAAATATGATAGAAGATGTCTACAAATAAAAAATTTAAACCATGTTATTAACATGTATTCAAATGGGTAAATTTTGTACTAATCTATTTATTATACTTATATTTATTATTTATACATTACTATTTAATCGTGTTAAGCGAGTCATAAACGAGTTAAGCATGTTGACATGTTAATGACTCGTTTATTAACACGTACAGTATATAAACGTGTTAACATGTTTATGACCTAGACCCGCCTATGTCAAGCCCATGACATTTTTATTACGTTTCGTGTCGTGTCGTGTTAATCGTTTCATGATCTAAATTGTCACATCTATTCACGAGCCACACCTCGACCTGACGTCCTACACTTTTTGCTTCCCATGCAAGTGATCCTTCATCAACATTTACTTCTAACAATATAGATTTTTGCACATTCAATTGCAGGCCCGAAATTTTACGAAAAGACTTCACCGATGCCATTATTCTCTCATCGCCCCTGGCTCCTCATTTACGAAAGGAGAGAGTCATTCGCAAATTGGAGATGCGTTACTGATAAACAATGTCTTACCACTTCTAGTCCCCGAATCAGTCCCGCATGTTTGTCCAATGAAATGATACGACCAAGCACGTCGGCGGCCATTATGAACAAAGATGGTGATAATGGATCACCTTGCCGTAGTTCTCTCTTTCCCCGGAATTTCTCAGTGGGCTTCCTGTTAATCATAACGGAGCAGTTTGTCAATGTCAGGCACCCCTGAATCCACTTCCGCCATCTCCCCTTAAAGCCTAAGTTCTTGTCCAACACATGATTTAGAACTGCCAGTCAACGCAATCATATGCCTTTGCGAAATCTAACTTCAGATTATAACCATTCCAATGTCTCCTCCGTGTATATTCGACTGTCTCACTGGCTATCAACACTGAATATCTAGCATCTGTCTCCCAAGGATAAAAGCATTCTGTTCATATGCAATTGTGGTATGTAGTACTAGTTTTAATATCTCTACCAAGACTTTAGCTAATACTTTGTATATGGATGTTACAAGGCTAATCAGTCTATAATCCGATAATCGCCCTGCGTTACCACCTTTAGGAATTAACACACGTACGTCTTTTTATCCTGTCACATACAACACCATTAGTATAAAAATCATTAAAGAATCTCATAATATCACCTTTCATTACTCCCCAGCATTCTTTCATCATTGTCATGGTGAGTCCTTTCGTCCCCCGTCACGCCCAAAAATTGCTCGCTACGCCTCCCTTTTCAAAAACGGTCACTCAATGTCAATCTCTGTCTCATGATCTATTTATGCGTACTCTATGCCATGAATGTCCCACTGCTCCTCTTTGTGATTTTTATACAACTCTTTGTAAAAAACCCACTATAGTTTGTTTGATCTCACTCATATCTTCAGTAAAGATCTCATCCATCCTCTAAATCCTATTAATAAACCTCTTCGCCTTCCTAGCATCCACAATGGAGTGAAAGAACCGCGTATTACTATCTTCTTATTGTGCCCATTTAACTTTCTTTTTTTTTCTCACCATACGGTTCTCCAATAATGTCAATCAATCTAACTCCCCTTTCATATGTATTCGGAGCCAGATACTTTGTTGATCCCATGTTTCCCCTCCTTCTTCGCTATCCAACCGAGTAATGCATGTTGGCCTCTTGTTTCTTAGTGGATAAAGCCCCAAAGTCAGATTTACTCCACTACCGTATATTTTCCTTCACACATCGTATCTTCCTAATCAAACTATACCCCGGCCAATCCTTCGAAGGGGTGGCCTCCCACCAATCACTGAATTTGCTTTTGAAACTATGATCTGACAACCATGCATTCTCAAACCGAAATGGGGTTGGTCCCACCTAAAAATCCCCGACTCTAATATCGACTGAGGAAATCGTTTAACCCAATCGCATGGATCCTGAAAATTAGATCAGGTAAATCTACCATTCCCAATCGGCGAGTCAATCAACTCCATCTTCCGAATGAGCCGATCAAATGTAATCATACTCCTCGTTAACCGTATACTATTCAATTTCTCATTCAAGAAACTAGGAACATTAAAATCCCACGTTACACGCCATGTAGGCCCACATTCCAAATACCATCCCCAATTCTTCTCAAAACCCATTTGGGCCTCTATGCGAACTCAGGCCGTAAACCCCTGTTAACCACCATGGTTCACCCTCATTTTCTAACACTTGAATCGACGCTGTGTATTCCCCTATTAGGCTGTTTTGAACAGTAACTCTCCGAACGTCCTAGGCAATGAGAATTCCACCCTTTGTCCCCTCAGCAGGCACCATCACCCATTTTTAAATCTATTCCCCCACACACTAGCGATCAGCGCTATATCAATGACCATCTTCTTTGTTTCTTGAAGGACCAAAATATCCAGTTTAACCTTCTTTATCATCTCCTTAAGTAATCTCCTTTTGTTGTCGCGCCTAGATCTTTGACATTCCAAGATAATATTGTGACGACCCAAGTTCCACAACCCAAACTCGGCCCCGCCTGACCTAGACTTACATGGACTCCGAGTCACTCAACGCGACGTCAACACAAGCCTAGTTTGCCTACCAAACCATTTTTCATTACAAAGCAGAGAAATTTAACATTTATAGTGAATTATTCAATTTTTGTAAGTTATCAACATTTATGCGATAGCGATTTCAACTTAAACGAATCTAAACAACTCTACACAAATCAGTCAGGATAACCTAAATGTGAAAACCTCGCATAACACAATCAACATGTATAACACACAAAAAGAAAAAAAAATATTATATACATGCTCACAAAACCCATATACCCCATGTGACAAAAACAATATACAAATAATACAAAACCTACAAAATATGATAGGGAAGGCCACTCCAAAGTCCTCACAGTAGATCTCCTAGCACTGACCCATTTCCCTTACTCGATTGCGGATCTGCACTCAGTTAAACATGAGAATAATGAGCCCAAGTAAGTAACACTAGTAGGATACTAAACAACATTTCAAAATAAATAAATCAATCTATATTCATGCAGATATAAAGAAAGGTATAAGGACGCTTGAATAAATAAAAAGACAGTAAACAAATCAAAAGCAATTGAGACATGAACCAGGGATGCAAACAGAGAGGTGCAAGTAGTCCCGACCAACAAGTCGTTGAGTCTTGGCAAACTAGCAAGACTCGGGTTCTAGGACTTGGTACACTCACAAGCCCTAAACCCACGAGATAGTGAGATTTCCTGGGACAACCACGCTAAGAACTCACACCCCGTCAAGAATCGATATCCAATGCAGTGCATCCCGAGGTCATGACTCTGGTATGTTACCTCAACCACCACTCCTTCTAAGGATCAATGTTGACTCACTTGCCCTCGGACAACTCAATTAGAATGGAATCCCAAAAAGCGCTTTTGAATCCCGTAGCTCTTCCTTGGGTTCCTGATATCATATTATAGGTTTTTTTAGTGTGTTGAGACCTTTACTTGGGGTATTACATCGGTTTAGAGTGTTTAAGGAACTTTTAAAAATTGTAGATTTTTGTACTGCCATGTTAATTAGCACGCTAATTCTGACATTAGCGCACTACCTCGAATAAATTCATACTCTAACTCAAAGTCTTAATCAAACTCAAACACAAATCTAATTTAGATTATAACTCCGATATTGCGAGAGTTAATTACAAAAGGGGTGAGCTTCTCAAGATGCATGTAGCTTGGAGATGGATGGATTGAGTAACTAAGATAAAAATCGATAGCTTAATTGAACAACATAAGTATTTCTATGTTTCCTAAGCTAAGGTATGAATTCGTTCAATCTAACATATGTTTCTAATCAAAACAAACAAAAAGACTAGCATGCCTCGGGATGTGTGTTGGCGAGCGCCAGACAGTTGATAGCTCGTTCGGATCGTCTAAGTTGGTAAATTTGATTGGCCTAATATGACTTTATTAGGCTAAAATTCCATTAGATAATTAAAAATAACGTAAGATGAAGGGTTTAATAGGGACCCTAAATTCACCTAAGGATGTGTACACCAATAAAATCTTATGAGATCTAGTGGTGATCTAGGTCTTAGGATCACTTGATGGTTTATGCCTCATCCTTTGATGTGCCTTGAAATTAAACAGGGAGGCGATAGATAAGAGGTTATGATCCAACGTGAAGCCAACTATTAAAAGGCCCTATATATGTTTACGTTCATGCAAGAAATGATATAACCAGAATTTATAGAAAATGAGAGCTTCTAGGGATCTTTTTAATCAAGACAAGTTTGAGCTACTTGGATGCCACTTGGTGATGATGTTCATACATTGGAGTTGAATACAAGTTATGTAGAGTGTACAAGTTACGTACATTCAATGTAGGTGAGTGATACCCAAAATGGACACTAGTATAGGAAAAAGAGTACAAGATAAAGATTTTTATCTATTCACGCATCGATGTATGAGCGCACATATCCCAATGTATGAATGAATATCTCGAGTGTCACTCTCGATTCGATAAAAGATGTCCGTGCGAATTTATAATATTTTCGCATTATTGATGATTATGGATAATCATCCTAGCATTTCTCTTTCAATTACAATTGGAATACGATTGTAATCTAGTGGTGCACCACTTTTGTTCCAATTTTTTGTGGAATTGACACGATATTTTCCCATAATGGAAACTGATGAAGTCCAAACACGCCTCGGCCCAAATTAAATATTAGTTTTTTTTTTCGACAACTATGGTTGAATAATATTTTGAAAATAAATTTAATATAAAAAAAAAAACACTAATTTTTACTCTGACTTGAAATGAGTTGAAGGAGGGAAGAATTTAAAAAAAAAAATACATTGGCTCACAAGAGTCATTCACGTATACCAAGTTATACATACACCACAAGTCATACAACACATCGGGATGCATTGGAGTTGAATACAAGTTATGTAGACATACAGCTTGGTTAAAGGGTCATCTAATTTACAACAATCTCTCATGGGGATGATGATACCCAAAATGGACACCCGATAAAATTTTTTATCTATTCACGCATCGATGTATACATACAATGTATGAATGAATATCTCGAGTGTCACTCAGTCATCCTAGCATTTCTCTTTCAATTACAATTGGATCGAGGTTGCACGTAAGGCTCTTGAAATGAGTTGAAGGATTATGAGATCTTGATGTATAACACATGGATCGAGGTTGCACGTAAGGCTCTTATGAGTCAATGTGTCTTGTGGTGTAATAAGTTGGTGTAATATTGATGTTGTCATTCTAGTATTTCTCTTATAATAAACTAGTCGTTTCCTCGCGCTCCAGGTATAATAATAATAATAATAATAATAATAATAATAATAATAATAATAATAATAATAATAATAATAATAATAAATAAATAAATAAATAAATAAATAAAACACTATATTCATAGTTATTCTCATCGAGTCAAACAAAAGGTTCATAAAAGAACAATAATAATAAGAAAGAACAAAACATTATATTGCCTTCTTTAGCTTTTGTAGCATTCTATGGATTGAACAACATCTTTAAGCAATGGTAATCTCATGCAGTAGTATATATTGATCCATTATAACCGTTAAATATAAATTCCTCCATATCGTCTGTTCACTCCAATTGAAGAATCTAAACCAACAGACAACATAATAAAGGCAACATAAAGGTCACGTGATTATTGATTTGTGTTATAGATATAATGATTCACTTCAGTCTTGAACTTATGGAAAACGTACAAAACAATTAGATCCAATATAGAGCAAACATACCTAAATTAGGGCGATCGAAAGTGGTTTAACTTATAAGCGTTGTGAATGGTTGTTATATTACTAGATGCATAAAGCTATGGGTAAGTAGAACAGCTTTTGAATGTACATGCAATGTTGAAATCCATCGATCCTATCTTGAATTTATTGGGTGATAATTGGTTGAAACTGGAGGAATCTAAGGTTAGGTATAATAAAATTAGTTTTTTCGTGATTTTTTGAATGGTGAAGGAAAAAAAAAATCAAGTCGATTGCAAAAAGAATGGATGAGAGTTGAAATTTATAGGGGGAATGTAACTTACACTACACTCAATTCCTTGTATTTACCCATGATTTCAAGTTCAACGTACTCAATCTATTAATGATAAGATAACCAATATTAATTATTAATAAATGTACACATAATGTATAATTATATCTCTTGAAATAATAAATAAATAAATAACAAAAAATAACTCAATTCCTTGTATTTATCCATGATTTCAAGTTCAACGTACTAAATCTATTAATGATAAGATAACAACTATTTATTATTAATAAATGTACACATAATGTATTATTATATCTCTTGAAATAATAAATAAATAAATAACAAAAAAAGAAATAAATGCTCTCTCAAATTTCAAAAACAACTAATAATTTTTAAAGGAATTATTTTTCCAAAACGATTTATAATAATAGATGGAGGGTATTGTATGGGGCCCAACAATGCCCCGAGCTTGGATTAATCGGTGCAATTGGCGCTAAAATGCTATGGTCCTATTTGCTTGAACGGAATATATATATATATTCAAAGAAAATAGTAAATTTCATGGAAAATGATATTTTTCTTGCGTTTGATAGCCAAAATTTTCTCACGAAACATTTTCTCATAATTCCCAATTTTCATATTCAAACTCATATATTTTTCCATTTATTATAGTATGCAAATTGAGTTTTGAGATAATAAGTTTCTTTATTAAGACACATTAACTTTATATTTTAAATATATAAATTATTGTATTTAATATATATTGTAAGTTTTCATATTTATTTTAAAATTTATTGTTGGTGAGTTTTGAAAGAAAATTTTTTTATACGTGCAATCAAATACATATAGGAAAAATTTTTTCATGAGTATTTACTCGGGAAAACTTTCTTAAAAAATGTTTCTTTCCTATAAAACATTTCTTTGTAATCAAACATAGCCTACATGAAAAAAAAATTTAATATTAAGATGACCAGTTTTGGGACACCCAAAATATATACCTGGATGTTGATGTCATTCATTTCTACATCGATGTTGATGTGCACACAATTCGATGTGTATTGAATGGATACCAACAATCGAGTGTCTATTCCGAGTGTATCAATAAGTGTATCAATTCTAAAGAAAAGTATATATTATACAAGTAAATAAATTAAACATTTATTTATTTAATAAATAACAATATAAGTCGCCATGTTGAATTGAGAACAAAAGGCGCAGCTTTAAGGCCCAGGACTGTTTAGGCGTAGCTCGTAAACAGATCTACTATTGTATTCTTTAGAAATCCAACATACAACAAAACAATGTTCCATTCGTAAAAAAAAAAAAAAAAAAAAAAAAACAAAACAATGTTCCTATATAATTAATAATAATTTCTTCAATCAAGAATATTTGGCAATAAGATGGTAGAAGCATCACTTGCCAAAAAGATAAAGTTTGGATATCGTGAGTTTGACTCCCACTTAAGTAAAATAATAATAATAATAATAACTTCCTCAAATTGAACTTAATTATATATAATATAAAGGATTTTCTCAAATTGAACTTAATTATATATCTATTTTTTTTTTTTGCTTGATCTTAATTTCCTCAAGTATAAAGGACTTTTTCCACTCCACCTATATAGAACTGTTGGAATCCATGGAGGAACCTCAGAGAAACAGAAAACACAAAGAACATCAGAGGAAGAAGAAGAGACACTCACACACAGAGAGAGGGAGAGAAAACAGATCTCCAACAAACTCGTCGAATGATCTCGTGTGTGTTATTTATATATCAAATGAAATTACATCACAGTAGTCCATCTCACTTTGAATATCGGCCCGTTTGATTACAATCACGAACACACACACAACCAATCACTTCCAACTTATAACCACTTGATATGTCTCGAGATCCACATCACACCAAGTTAATGATTCACTCTAACATCCCCCCTCAAACTAAGGGGAAGTAAAGTAAGACTTAGTTTGTCTCTCAAATACAAAAATCTAGATACAGAGAACGATTTAGTGAAGATATCAACCACTTGATCAACAGAAGGAACATGATGCACATGAAGAGAACCACCCAACACTTTATCACGAACATAATGAATATCTAACTCAATATGTTTAGTGCGAGAATGATAAACTGGATTCTTTGCTAAGGCAAAGAAGACTCATATTATCACACCAAAGCTGTGGGAATAGCACCAATAGACACATTCAATTGAGAAAACAAAGGCGCACCAACTTACTTCAAAGAAGATTACACGAGCAAGTGCCTTATATTCAGACTCGATCTTTGGAACGAGCAACAACTCTTGTTTCTTAGATCGCAAGAAATTAAGTTAGAGCCCAAAAACACCGCATAACCCGCACAGATTTTCTATATCATCCACAGATGCGGCCCAATCGCATCGAATACCCGAGTAAGGAACAAATCATAACTTGGTTTAAACCACAAACCCAAATCATTTGTACTTTGAGATATCTCAAGACCCTCTTAAGAGCCTCGCCAATGTACCACTTGTAGGAGATTCTTTAAACTGGCTTAAAGTGTTTACAATATAAGCAATGTCGGCCTTGTGTTAACAAGATATTGGAGACCACCAAGTAAACTTTGATAAAGAGTTTTATCATGAAAAGAAGCACGCCATCCTTGTACAATAGCTTACCAACAAGAAAGGGAGTGGCGATGGGCTTGGCATGAGACATGCCACCCTTTTGTAAGAGCTGATGAATATAAGCAGTTTGAGTCAAGTACAGTCCTTTGGCAGTCCTATGAGCTTCCATTCCCAAAAACAAATTCAAATCTCCAATATTTTTCAAAGCAAATTTACCATTCAACTTATTGATGAAAGATTGAATGGAAGTTTGATTAGAGCCAGTAATTATAATATCATCCACATAAACCAGCACATACCACTACAAAAAAACAGCAAATCAGAAACGGAATTAGAAACGGAAATAAGTTCCGTTTCTAAATCAGAAACGGAATTAGAAACGGAATAAGTTCCGTTTCTAAATTTAACAGTTAGCGACGGAATTGACACGGAAAAATTCAGAGACGGATTTGAGACTGATCAGAGACGGAATTAGAGACGGAGTTAGAGACGGAATTAAATTCCGTCTCTGAAATTTGGCGCCACCATTCCCGCCAAATTCTTCATTTCTTATGACCGTTCATCATTCCTCGAGATTTGTATTTTCTTGGATCATGGCACCCTCTCCTCTTTCCCGCACCCCACCCCCTTCCCAACAAAAAAGCAGAAATCCCTAAATCATTCTCACGAAAAAACCCCAAAACCTAAATCTGTCTCTCCGTCTCGTCCAAATTCATTCGATCGTCTCGTCCCCAAACGTCCATCCCGTTCGATCGTCTCGTCTCTCCGTCTGGTCGTGCTAGTTTGGTCTCTCTGCTTGTCTCAGTCCGTCCGTCTCGTCGCGGTGGTCTTCGTTTCTCCGTCGGTCGTGCTACCTGGTCTCTCTGCTTGTCTCTGGTCTCGCCGTCTCTCGGTCTCTCCGTCTCGTCGCGCCGGTCTCCGTCATCGCCGATATCTCTCGCTCTCTCTCGGTCTCGATTCCGGTTAGCAAGGCATTTGTAGTTTTGGAGTCTTACTACATTCGATATAATCTATTTGTTTCGATTGTTCTTTATAATGCGAGCAACACTCATGATCAAGAGCTCTTCAAACTTTCATAGAGATCATTCACCTTGTGACGGTTTTGAGGAAGTACTGAACTGCTACAATGTTTTCGCTCAACTTTTGCGTCTGTCAGGTTGGCATTCTAGTCCCCTTGTTTATCTAATTTAAAAAATTTATGGAAAACCAAGGGTGACATGAGAATTATTTAAGTTTCCGATATGGTTCATTTGATAGTTCGATCTTCTAGTAAAGATCGGAGTTGAAGGCAAGAAGCTTTTTTATCTTGAAAGATTTTCCAATTTAAATTAAGCATGCAGACTTCATAAATTTCCATCTATCAATAAATATTCGGGGTGTCCGGTGTTCCTACGTACCTTATCTGCGGCATCCAGGAATATTAAAGTCGTAATACTTGTTAGCATTGCAAATATTATGCTCATGAATGAAATATGTTATAGATTTTCACTTGAACCTGAAGCTATATCTGCTAGGCAAGGCAGTCATATATATGCCTTGATGTTCAAACATAGGAAATGAACATAATGTGGCTGACCATTGTGTATACTAGGTTTTCTTAGCGGCTCAGCTATACTAGTCTAATAAATGGATTTAAAAAAAAAAATTATTTTCTTGAAAGGTCTTAGCTATTATGGTCATGGAATCCTTTTTATTTTTGTAAATTCGTCTTGGCAATTGGCCGTGTTATAGTACTACCTTATTGTTTATGAACTGTGAAGGAACAAACTCTTGATCAGGTGACATATTTAAAGAGTTCAGTTCTTTTAATTGTTATTACTTTATGAGGTTTTATTTTAACTGTTCTTGAGTGATTTGATTTGTTACGTGGTTGATTGTGCGGTGAATGAGTGCACATCGTTCTGATTCTTTTTTATTTTCGATCTTGAATCTACGTCTCTTTCATTGCTCTCTGCTCTCTGGTCGCTCTGTGCTTACCGCTCCGCTCTCCGCTCGTCAAGGTAACACACAAAAAAAATTTTAACACCGAATTCTCTTCACATTGTATCTGCTCACATTTTCCCCGGATTGGCTTTCATGTGCATTAGTTGGTGTTCTTCACTTGATCTATTAAGTTAATGTTGTGTCTTTTGTTTGGTTTAGAAGTTTTTGTTCGCTCTTCTCTTACATGCATAGTTTTTGTGGTTATGCTTGTTCTATTTTTAGGTTTATTAATATGTACTATTTCATTTCAACCTTTTAATTGAGCAATTCAAGATTTATATTGATTCCGTATTTGGTTGTTATTCCATGTTTATTTTATCGGTAAAGCATGTCATCCGTATTTGGTTGTTATTCCATGTTTATTTTATTGGTAAAGCATGTCATGATCAACATTATAATACATTAGAATCATGTACTGAGGTAATTACTTTGTCGTTTGATGTTATAGTTGTTAGTAATTTCATATTCATGCACTTGCTATGGATGATTGATTAGTTAGGTGTTGTTGGTTACGATTGAATAGTACCTATAATTACTTAATTTCTACTACTAGTTAGGATTAGAAACACTAGGATTACTCTTTTAGTTAATGTTGCTATTTCACATTACATTTCTAGAGAATGGAATAAACCTATAACCTTAAGGAGGTATGAGTGAACAAGTAGTAGACGCGTTGATACTATGTGGTATTTGTATGCCTCTTATATCGATATAGGTTAGGCGCACGGCCTCAACTTCGATTCCCCACACAACTAAATGTCGGGCTACTGGTGGTCTCTTTTTGCAATCCTAAGGCATGTGGGACGAGTAAGACAAAGTGTTTGGATACCACGATTACTCAAAAAAGTTCTTTGAGAGAAAATGCTTAGTGTCAAATAAATGACCAAAATCATTTATGGCAAGCATAATATCATCAACATATAATATCAAAAATATGAACTTACTCCCACTAACATTAAGATATATACATTGATCAATGATGTTTTCCTTAAAAACAAAACATGTTATTGTATCATTAAACTTAAGATACCATTATCGAGAAGTTTGCTTAAGTCCATATATTGATTACTTAAGTTTACATACAATATGTTCAGTACCAACAATCTTAAATTCTTGAGCAAACCGATGTAAACTTCTTCATCGAAACTCTCATTTAGGAAAATTTGTCTTTACATCAATTTGGTACAACTCTAAGTCAATATGAGCTACTAATGCCATAATTATTCTGAAAAAGTATTTCTTAGAAGCTGGAGATAAAGTTTACAGTATAATCAATACCATATTTTTGAGTAAAATATTTGGCTATAAGTTTAGCTTTATATCTCTCAATATTACCACTAGAGTCACGTTTATTCCGCAATTCAACGAGATCCAGTAACTTCATTTTGAGCCATCGAGTTCAACCCATCTTTCATAGCATCGATCCATTTGTCGAATCAACGTGATTTAGGATTTTTTAGTAAGATATTGGATCATTAGTAATTATTATATCATAATCATTTTCTTGCATATATACCTCAAAATCATTTAGAATAGCTGATTTTTTCGATCTTTCACACCTTCTTAATGCTATTTCTTTTAGTTTGCCTACAACTGTCTTATTGGTGTGAATTATATCAGAGGAATTGCCATTGTTCTTATAAGTAATGGGCATAAGGATGTGATCCCTTACTTCTCAAATATTTACATTTTATGGCGTAATACTCTCATTGACTTCACAATTCTCAATAAAATCTGTATTTCTAGTTTCTACAATTTTTGTACTATGATTAGGACGATATATTCTATAGCCTTTGGATTTTGTAAGGTAACCAATAAAGAACTCGTTGATCGTTCAAAAACCCAATTTACTTTATTGTGGATTATACATTCTAGCCTCTACTGGACATCCCCAAACATGAAGATGTCTTAAGTTAGGTTTCCTACGAGTCCATAACTCAAATGGAGTTTTAGGACGACTTACTAGGAACCCTATTCAATAAGTATGCGGTAATTTTTAAGGCTTCCATCCATAATGACTTGGGTAATGTAGAATTACTTACATACTCATAACCATTTCCATCGAGTACAATTACGCTATTCATCTACACGATTTTGTTGAGGAATTCCTAGCATTATGTATTGAGTTCAAATACCATGCTTTTTTAAGAGTTTAGCAATCGGTTTAGGACATTGTCGTAAACCATCATATCTTTCATAATACTCACCACCTCTATTATATCTTACAATTTTCACTTGTCTAATTACCTTTCAACCTCGGTGATGTATACTTAAAAGCATTTACCGTTTGAGATTTTTCATGCAATAAGTAGACATACCCATAACGTGAAAAATCATCGACAAAGGTGATAAAATACTTATCACCATTAAATGATGGAATATCAAAAGGTCCATAAACATTCGTGTAAATAATTTGAAAGAGCTCATTACTTCGCGTAGCACTTTTTTAAAATGTTTAGTTTGTTTTTCCTTAATACAATCTAAACACACATTGAGATCGATTAAGTCTAAATGCGGAAGTATGTCATCCTTTAACAATCTCTCTAATCTTTCTCTAGATATATGACCCGAGATGTTTATGATACATAAAAGAAAAGATATCATTTATGCGACCATGTTTAGTTCCAACATTATGATGCGAGTGAGAAGGGATTTACCAAATTGATCATCGAGACAATTTGTATAAGCCATCACAAAGAATGCAGAACCAATAAAAGATGATTTCTTAAAAAAATTGAAACTTTTACTATCAAAATGGAAGGAATAACCTTGAGAATCAAATTTGAATAAAGAAATTAAGTTTCCGAGATAAGGTGGTTATATAAAAGGTTTCAAATAAATCAAAAGTAGAGTCGAGAGCAAGAAATAGGTGAAAGGTTCCAATGGCTTTTATGGGAGATTTGAACCGATTTTTCATGAGAATGAACTTCTTGTTTTCCTTTATGGTTTGGATCATAAGAAATCCTTACTGACATCTTAGAAATATGGATAGTAGCACCGAGTCAATCCACCAAGTGTTTAAAGAAACTTCAGTAAGATTTAATTCGAACATACAAAAGTAGTAGACTTATCTTTCTTTTTGAATCATGTCTTTCATTTACAACAATCTTTTTGATAATGCCCAAGCTTCTTACATAAACAACATAACTCAATCAATTCCTTCTCTTTAGATTGTGATGACTCATTAATGACTTCCTAACTTTGTCAATTTATTCTCTATTCATGAGTTTAATGTGCGAACCTCGTTCTTTCACTTAGCTATCAATTTCTTCTAGATGGTCTAGATCGCTATTCCGATTTACAATATTCTCCAATTAGTGAGATTTCTTATCATCTTAATCATTATTATTTCATTACTTGAATAGACAACCGGCTCGACAAGGGTTACGTTCGACTAGGAATGTCGTCTACAAGCAGAGACTGGATGTACAACCGGCTCGACAACGGTTACGTTCGAATTGAATTCGCGGCGAAGGTTAAAGAATTCATATCATTTGCAAAACAACATTGTCCTACATACCAAAGTGAAAGGAAGATTAGATGTCCGTGCAATTTTAAGAAATGTCGACTTGTACCGTACCTAGACGTCGAAACGGTTGAGTACCACATATGTAGGTATGGATTTGTCCGGGGATATCACAGTTGGTACGAACATGGTGAGAACGGAGATGAAGGCCCGCAAAATTTTCACGAAATGGATAGCCATATTGATGATGCTGATGTGGGAGGATACGATCCGACACCTTACCGCGAGATGCTACACAACGTGGCAGGTCCAAGTTTCAATTGGAATGCCGTGGAAGAATCACCAAACCCCCAAGCACGCCAACTATATGACATGATTGATGCAAGTAGGGAACAATTGTGGCCTGGTTGCGAAACCATGACAACGTTGTCCGCAATGGCAAGATTACTTGCGATCAAGTCTGAACATCATATATCTGAACGAGGGTATAATAAAATCATTAAACTCATGAAGGATTGTATGCCAAATGACAACTCGATGGTTGAGAATTTTTATGCCACTAAAAGACTAATGCGAGGTCTAGGTCTACTGTTGAGAAAATAGATTGTTGTGAGGACCAATGTATGATTTATTGGGGAGTGGACTCGAGTTGACGTCATGTAAATTTTGTGGGAAATCACGATACGTTGCACATCGACGAGGTCGTCGGTCGGAACACAAAAACCGCCCTTGCAAAAGAATGTACTACTTCCCTTTGGGCCCTCGGTTGCAACGATTGTATGCGTCGAGTCAACCGCAAAACATATGCGATGGCATGGAGATCATTCATCGCTGAAGATGTTATGCAACACGTTCGATTCGATTGCTTGGAGACATTTTAATGACGTCAATAAAGACTTTGCCGCCGAGGTTCGGAATGTTCGTTTAGGATTGTGCACCGATGGTTTTCAAGTATTTGGGATTTTCGGGAAATCGTACTCTTCGTGGCCGTGATTTTGACTCCTTACAACCTTCCACCGTCGATGTGCATGAAATATGAGTTTATGTTCTTAACGGTTATCGTTCCTGGACCGACCAGCCCAAAGCGAGAAAATCGACGTGTTCCTTCAAATTTGCTTGTGAAAGAGTTGCAAGATTTATGGAACAATGGGGTGGTTACATACGACGTTTCCACCAAGACAAATTTTCTCATGCGAGTTGCCCTTTTATGATTTGTTAGTGATTTCCCCGCATATAGCATGTTGTCGGTTGGAGCACACACGGTAAGTACGCTTGTCCATATTGTATGGAGGATACAAATGCATTTCAATTGCGAAATGGTGGTAAGACATCGTGGTTATTTGTCATCGTCGTTTCTTGGAGAAGTCATCACCATTAAGGAAAGACAAAAAAATTTCATTAGAGGCAAAATGGTCATAAATGATGATCCGCCCGCTTTGCGGTCTGGTGAAGAAATTTTGGCAGAAATTGAATCGTTTGGCTTGATGAAGGTGACAGAAATCGGCGCTGAATCTGTGAATGGGCGGATAGCTAAGAATTCGGGATGGAGGAAGAAAAGCATATTCTGGGACTTGCCGTATTGGAAGACACACTTGATCCGCCACAACTTAGATGTCATGCACATCGAAAAAAATGTTTTTGACAACATATTCAACACTATTATGTGTGAACCGGGCAAGAGTAAGGACAATGCAAAATCGAGGCAAGATATTCGTGAATATTGTCACCGACCTTCTCTACACATTGATTCGGCGACAAATACTTACGTCCTTGGGTGCTATGCTCTTGATACATCAAGAAGACAAAAATTGTGCGAGTGGGTTGAAAAGTTGCGTTTTCCTGATGGTTACGCATCGAATCTTGGTCGATGTGTAGATCCAAAGAAGCTGCGAATGTTCGGCATGAAGAGCCATGATTGTCATATATTCATGCAACGGTTGATACCAATTGCATTCGAGAGAACTTCTCCCAAACCCGGTTTGGGTTGCAATTAGCGAATTAAGCCTTTTTTCCGGTCCCTAGCTGCGAAATGTGTCGGTATCCAAGATATGGAGGTCTTAGAGTCGAAATACCAAAAATCATTTGCAAGTTGGAAAAAATTTTCCTCCAAGCTTATTTGACTCTATGGAACACCTACCAATCCACTTGGCCTACGAGGCCCGTCGACCGGTCCGTTCAATTTCGATGGATGTATCCATTTGAGAGGTACTATCTTGAGCCCTTGATATTATTTTCCCATTCAATAGGTTTTATATCAACATTTCCTATAACATTCATATAGGTACCTTAAACATTTGAAGAACAATGTGCGAAACAAAGCGAAGGTTGAGGGCTCCATGTGTAATGCTTATTTGGTCGAAGAGGTCACATCCTTTTGTTCTTACTACTTCGAAGATCACGTATTTACGTTGCATGACAAAGTGCCACGTAACGACGATGGCGGTCTCGGGCCCACACCGAACTTCGTTGGCAATTTCTCAATTTTCACTTATCTGGTCGACCCATGGGCAAGTCGAAGGAGCGGTACTTAACAGAGCGGGAGTATAATGCCGCTCATTCGTACATCGCTCAGTTGTCCAGAGATCGCTCCTTACGTTCAGTATGTCCATCACTTTCTTTCAATAATGCAGTACATTCATTGTTCATATTTTAGTAAGACAACCGACTTACATGTTCGTTTCTTCTAGGATATTCGTCGATGAAATCACTCAAGCAATAGGGGAGTCGGAAGTTGATAGTAGTCTAGAGCACAACTTCCCCATTTGGTTTCAAACATATGTAAGTTCATTACTTTTGTACGTTATAGATTCAAATGTTTCTCCCATAACTAATGTGTCATATTGCATCTCTAATTTTGACGAATAGGCTCGGAATTCTATAGTTGACGAGACGCTCGTTGATCTTTCTGTTGGTCCTAGTCGATCATGTCTTGTCTACCCTGGTTACCTTGTTAATGGGTATAAGTTCCACTCCGCAACATATGACGTTAATAGATCGACGCGGAAGCGCGGTGTTTTGGTGAAGGGTTCAAACTACGGCGATGTTTCCCATAACTATTATGGAGTCTCGCAAGAGGTTGTGGAGATTGAGTATACCTAGGCCTCAAACGTGTGGTCTTGTTTAAGTGCGAATGGTATGACCCTACACCGAATCTTGGTGTGAGGACTCGCCCAACACTTCAATTGGTAGAGGTTCATCGAAGTCGATGATATAACGACTATGAGCCATTTGTACTAGCAATGCAAGCCACTCAAGTCTACTACCTTTCGTACCCTTCTATGAGGAACGATCGACAAGAATGGCTAGCAGTTTGTTGCTGTCAGCCAAAATTCGCTGACGAGGAAACAAGCAAAGACGATAATGACCATGGCTCGGCAGAGATTGCTTTCCAAGATGGGATTCCCACCACGTGTGTAGTCGATGATGCAATCGCCGATATCAACAATCTGGAAGTTCCGACTGGGACTCGATTCATTGTTGAAGCGGGTCCAAGCGATGAAGTTTATAGTGGAGATGATTCAGAAGAAGAATCCTCACCTTCTACTCATGAGAGTGAATTTGAAACGGATGATAGCGAATAATGTATGTATATGATATGTCAACGACCAATAATGTCGTTACTTTTATTAGCATGGATCCTGTGTTATTAAGTCCAATAATTTAGTCTGTATTTCTACTTTTTGTATGCCCTCCTTCTCTGATGTTTTATTCGTGAATATTGTTAGGTATCATGGCCGGGCGTGGGCATAGGGGATGTCGAGGTTTGCCATTAGGAGGCCATCGTCCAGGCGGCATAGGTGCGGCACCGACATCTGGCGGCGACATACCAACTGGCCTCGTGGTCAGGCCACACGAGGGGTCCATAGAGGTCGTGGCGGTCGAGGTCGTGGTTCGATACCTGCATTATCGATTCCGACTTCTCGGTCTCTCGAGCACGATACAGCCGCAGCGTCACCTTCCCCTTCCATACCGTCGGGGTCGTCTATACCATCATCGTCGTCATCAAGGACTATGCCTAATATACACATCCCCACACCTTCTCCGACATCAATGACTCCTTTACCCACGAGGCCTGCACCCCCAGCCACGGCATCATCGGCAGCATCCCGACAAGAAGACGTAAGAGCAGGGTTGGAGGTGACAGGCCCTCCGCGGCCACCTCGGAGGACGGGGATGGAGCCCCCTCGCGTGCAGGGGATCCCTATCACGCTGATTGCCAATGATACGTAAGTTTGTGTTTGACTTTTATATGTCATTTTCAATATGGATGTCAAATATTGAAGTAGTTAAGGTGATATGCATGTTCATGACACAAAGGGAGTTGCATCCTTCGCATTTTTGTGCACGGAGGATGACAAAAGTTTTCAAACGATGGATGATTCCTGAAGGGTATTGTTGGAAGTCGGTACCGCCTCATCATAAAGACCAATACTGGCGCCAATGGAAGGTAAATAGCAATACCATATGCCTTATGATTTATACTATTTTCTCAATGCGAGGTAACAATAGCAATCGCCAATTTGTAGGTATTTTTAGATGGGATGATGCGATTCCCAGAGGATCTCGTGCGAGCGGCGTACGACAGGCTTGCAGGCACAAGGTACACCGCGTTGATGCACAAGTTGAAGAAGAATCGTGTGCGCCAGTTTATGTTACGAGATGAGGCATGGAGGAGATACTTGCGATCGGGAGAGCGAGGACTTCCGAGGCTAGGTCTAGGCAAGCGACGGAGAATAGGAACACTGAGGTCGAAGGCCCTGGGACTGGACCCTCGAAGCACGGTGGTGGGTCCTTGTCTTTTGTGACTACCCAAGAAAGATTGGTAAGTCTTTTGTAACATCTAGGATATTTTGTACATTTATACACTTGTTCACTATGCTTGGTCCTGCACGCAGGCTGATTCATCCGAGACGCCACCGATTTGTGAATGACTTGTATTTGCATCTCCACACCGTTAATCACGACAGGATGACATTCATCGATACTAGATCAGAGCGATTCTATGTAAGTATAGAAATGATATGTAAAATATTATTAAATATACTTTACCCCATATCATGTATTTTGTTTGTTGTGCATATATGCAGGATAGGCTCCAGAGCAGACGTCAGGAGCTGACCCAGGCTACACCGGACCAATCGGTGGATGATGAGGCGGTGTACCTCAATGTGGCGGGTGAGTCTTCCAAAGGACGTGTCTACGGACTCGGGTCCGTAGGGAGAAAGAAGAGGAGATACGGAGCTCCTGGTGCTAGCACGTCGGAGACGCCGGATGTGGTGCCGCGGGCAGAGTTCAATGTCGTTGCGGAGCAACTACGAAAGGTCATGGAGTTCATGCATCAGCATCTTGGGATGAACATGGACGAAATAGGCCTAGCTCAAAGCAACACCACCACCACCGCCACCACCACCGCCACCTCATGACCAGCAAGACGCCGCGCAAATAGATCCGGTCGATCCACCCCAACAAGGGGACAATGTTGGGCGTGAGACGTAAGCGTGGCTCTCGAGAGATGAGCAGGTTGGTGATACATAGGTACTTCACTTGTTGTTTGTGTAAATTCTTAGATTAAACGTTTTATAGTGTAGACAACTTTATAAATTCTTCTAATTACTTTATGATTCACACTTCTTTTTGTGCATTTTTAGGTCGATGTTCCATATTTTTTCGTGGATTTTAATATTTTTCTCTTTTGCTCCCCCAATTTTTTTTTTGTTTTTAAGTAAAATATATTATAAGTAGAATGTTTGCATAATTAATCCATGGGAGAAGATAACATCTTGTTTGTTGTGTGCAAATCTTATGCGTTGCGGAGTTCTCTCGAGCGCTACGATGAAGAAAGTGGTAGAATCGACGGGGAGCGACATCTTCATGCAATAGCAAATGAATTTGGGAAGTCGATAAAGGCTCGTTTTCGTTCATCTGTGTTGAGCACATGTAGGCTCTTCTTCTTCTATTATGGCATGTCCCTAGAAGAAGAATAGCCTACATGTTCTCAACACGGATGACCGTAAAATGACCCTTTATCGATATCCCAAATTCATTTGCTATGGCATGAAGATGTTGCTCCCTGTCGATTCTACCACTTTCTTCATCATAGCACTCGAGAGAACTGCGCAACAAGCATAAGATTTGCACACAACACAACAAAGATGTTTTGTTTTCTCCCATGGATTAATTTGCAAACAATCGGTACTTATAGTATATTTTACTTAAACTTAGGTTAAAAAATTTATTTTGGGGAGGATAATGTATTAAAAATAAAATCCATGATAACTTATGCATGAACTGGGCGTCCAAGGCAACTAAGATATACAGAGGATAAATGGACAATGAATGTACCTGCGGTGGATGGTGGTTTGTTGAAGCTCGATGTAGTGGAGGGTGCGATGATGAAGTTCCTTATTTCGTTTTTTGCAGTTTTCGGATAGGCGGGTTTTACCTTTTCCTATCGTTCTCGAGGGTTTGGGTTCATTTTTTTTTACGATGAGCATGTTGTAGACTATTTGTTTCATTTGCATGTTAAACTCATTCTTTTTTGGTGGTGGTGATTTTGGTCCTTATAGGACTCCAGGTCTCGGAGGTAGGCTTGGTGGGTACGGAGGGTATAGTGGAGGCAGTGAGCTTGGTGGGGGTAATGGAGGCTTTGGCGGCAGTGACTTTTGTACGTTATCGAGGTGAATCTTCTCTTGGCTATTCTATTTTAGCGACTGAATCACTTGCTTTCCCCTATTTTTTCATGTAGACTTTTTAAGTTACTTGATTTACATATTGCTGGTGGTTTAGTTTGTTATAGACATATTAGTTTATTATAGTCAGATACCGTAGATGATTTGAGGGAAAAGATGGCAGATATAGATAATCATGTGGGTGAAGAGACTGGACCAAAAGAAGGTGATGATTGATGGCACTGATTGTTCTCTTTATCTAATCAATACATGGTTTCTTAGAGTTCCAAGTGCATTACTTATTGAAGGCAGTGTCTTTTCATGGTCAAACCTCCAGAAGATAAGTTTAAACTAGTTGCATTATTTAAAGAAATTTGATGGTATACGATTAGTCCTAAGATAGCTTGGATGCATTGAGTAGAAAAAGATTTTGAAGGATTTTGAAAGAACACTATCATGCACAATGAATCAAGCTATTTCGTTGTTGTCGAGTTTGATCCATGCAGCCAACCCAACTTTGATGTTGTAATTATGCTAATTTGCCGTGTCAAATTAGCTAAATTGTATATCCCTCGAGTATGTCTCTACTTTTCCAACTTGAGAAGCTTTTATATAAGTAAAACTAATAAGAAAGGGTTTCTTGAATAGACTATAAATGACCTAACATGTTAAAAGGTGTCAATAGATTCACTACTGACTAGGTGTGAACATTATTAAATAGAAGATTGCTCTTATGTCTTGGTTCTTTACTCCTCTTATCATGTACATATCTATATTTTCTTCCCCTTCCCCTTTTTCCTCTCTCAGGGAGTTGCAAGGGATTTGCATTTATCCGGTATGCTACTCCTGAGCAAGCAAGGAAGGTCCTTGCTGATTTGAAGGATGGAGCAGAGGTTATACAGAAAATATACCTGCGATGTGTTATCTTTTCAAGATATGCCATATTGAAATGTTTCTTGTACTGTATGGTGCTACTACCTTAATAATCTTTATGTTTATTTGTGGTTCGGGTAAAGGGAAAACGTGTTGGTATATCCTCGGTCGGGAAACCGATACTCTATACATGGGCAACATTTGCAAGACATGGACAAGAGAGCAAGTAAACGACCGACATGTTTTACGGTTTCGATTTAATTTCCCTACATGGGCTTTTAAGTAGGACAAAAGGTTACAGTTCAGTAGTTCATATTGTTTCCTATGTTGTTCTTGCATGGGCAATGCACCTATCACTTGATTGTCTTCACGATCGATCTTTGTTTTGTTTTTAGCTTTCCTGGTTATAAGGTACTTGAGAGATTGAAGAACCTTGGGGTTGAGCAGTTGAGGAGATTTATTTACCTGAGGAAATCGGCACCCATTCCGATGCAATGTCTGCATTTCAGCGGCTTCAAAAACCAGATGCTCTTTTTGGCCGTGATAGGAGTGCGCAAGTTGCATTTTCCCAGTCGATTCATCCTAGTGGAGCAGCGGTGTTTCTGAGGTTTGTAGTTGTAAGAGTTACTCCTCTATTTTGGTTTTGTCCATTCTTGCATTAGAATTTTTCATTGGTCGATGTGTAGATTTTTTAGGCCTATGACATCAGGAGATTCTTGCTCTTTGGTGAAATTGCATTCTTAGCTAGATTTATGTTTGATCAAGCTTTGAATATCTTGTTAAATTAGAGCATCGGTGTGACCTTCAATATGTGTGTCTAGTATTCCATGCGGTTGTGGTTGCTACACTTCTTTGAAATCACTTAAAGATCGGTTAAAAGGCACTTCAAAGAAACAGAATTCAAAAGAAGGCACCTCGAGCAAGAGAATCGGGACTTCTTTGAAATCACTTAAAGAATTCCGGGAATCTCGGATCCAGAATTCTTATCCTCTTCTTCACTTTGAAAAGGCTGCGTAACAAGCTCGAAGTCGGAGCAAAAACACAAAGAATGTTACGCAAATCGAGAGCTCGAGAAGTTGAATGGGATTTGCAAATGGAAGAACTTTCTAGGAGACTTGAACCAAGTGCTGAGATTAGAGCTTAATTACAAAAACCAGGCAAATAGAAAAGCTGAGATGGAATTGGAAGGTTACCGTTCTACAATTATGCAGTTAAAGCTTGAGAATGAAGAAGTGTCTACAATGCTTCTGATGATTTGGATAGAGCAAACACAGACTTACCTGAGAAAACCCTTGAAGTAGAAGAAATTGAATTGGGATTTGTTGAACGTCTTAAGTCTTGTCTTGATGAAAACCAGGAGATGCGCAGAGAAATGGAGATGTCCCTTCTCTCTCAAGTCGAGGCTGAGCAAAATCTCAAGAAGGAAATGGAAGGCCTTCTTCACATTGTAGAAGAGAAAGATAAAATAGCTGATGATCTCAAGCAACAGATAGTTGTTTTGGATGAGGAACTCATGAGGACAGAAACTGAAGCTGTTCGAGCTAGGAAGGAGTTGGCAAGTAAATTTGAGGAAGAAAACAAGAACTTGCTGCAAACGATGGAAGGGAAAGGGAAGAGGATTGACCATCTTTTGCAAGAGAATGATTTGTTGGAGGAAGAATTTCTGACGAGGGAGGTAGAATCATTAATTTTGATGCAAATTGTCTCAGAGAAGAACTTTGATCACGAAAAGGTGAGACTTCTTCAAGCTATGGAGGAGAAGAGTTGTACCATAGAAGACTTCAAGCTGAAGCATGCATCTCTGGAGCAATGTATCGCAAGCACAGCCAAGCTATCTGTATCGGCACTTGATGAAAAGCATGTTGGGTTCTGCGTGTGGTCTTGTAATCTGGTTGTTTCATTCGCATGTTAAAGGCGAGTAGACGAGTTCAAGAACTTCTTCTCCAAGCACGGGAAAGTGAGCTTGGTGGGGGTTAAGGTAACCTTAAGGCGGCAGTGGCTTAGGTGTTTATCGAGGTGAATCTTCTCTTGGCTATTCTATTTTAGCGATTTGAATCACTTCCTTTCAATAGTTTGTCGTGTAGACTTTTTAAGTTACTTGATTTAGATATTCTTTGGTGGGTTAGTTTGTTCTAGACATATTAGTTTATTATAGTTAGAACATGTGAAGGATTTGGATATAATTAGCTTATTGGATTTTGCTTTCATATCGTAGGTAATGCGATTCGTTTTGAATCTATTCTGTGCAAAACCAGTGATTGAGGTGAGGAATCTATCCATCATCCATTAGATTTTGTTTAGTCTCTTCATGTAGTACAAGAGCAAAAGAAGTACTCACAATCTGTTGGTTGCTTTTTTCAACTTTTGTTTGAATTTTGATCAAATTGGTTTCTCTAAGTTGGGAGTACAACTGATGTATATTTTTCATTTAGCTTCCATGGCGAGAATCTGTGAGCTTTCATTCAATCATCTAATGGAAGCCCAATTCTTAGATGATTTAGATCTTGAATTTATGAATTTGGGCCTCATATTCAATCATAGTGAATGCCTTATCTATTTATCATGTGTATTGGGATTTGCAAGCTGGAGCCGTTGAACATTAAATTTTGTTTTAACATTTACCTATTTCCATGGCGGTGTTTATTCCACGACTTACATAGCATCTTTAATAACCATCCTCACAGGTATAGCTGATTTTGAGTTCTAGGAAACATTGTCATCTTCCTTGTTTTGTATAGAAGCGAGGTGAAGGTTTCTTAATTATCTTCAATGGTCTTTCATTTTTTGATGCAAGAGCTAAGTGAGGCATTGATGTGAAGCCACGATGAAAACGGAGATTTTGTTAAGCTTGAGGTGCGTAGCTTATATTTATCGTAATGTGCCCCATGAGATGGTTTTTTTTTTCCCATTTTCTGAATCTTTTCATTCCAAAAACACTCTTATGCTTATTGTGTTTATTTCAATTTGCATTTTTAGTCAAGTCTATCTTTGAAGGGAAAGAATGTTGCAATGGTGCTATGTTGGCTTCTTGGAAATGGTTGTCTTTTTGCATGGAACGGTATGCTAACATCTCAAGATTATTACGTCACGTTATTCCCGGTATGTTCTTACTACTTTTTTTCATTCTGTTTATAAGATAAATAGCAATATTCTCATGATTTAACAAAAATGGAGGGGCTAATAACACTAGCATTAACCACAAGACCGATAGAAGTGCCAATATGTTAATTCTCTAGGTAGAACCATGATATCCAAAATCAAGTGTCGTTACACAATAGGAGGTCATTGTTATTAGCTCCTTTATGTATGGAAGCTTTTTATAAATGCAAAATTATATGTTTCCAAATTATATGTTTCCAAATGGATTGGGACAAGTAGATTGTTTTTAAGTTATAGATCTATATGGTTGATTTGGAAAGAGATGAATAACATGGTATTTGAACACAAAAAGGAGAGAGATTTGCTCATTGTGGAAATGGTCTATGTTTGAGAATTTGTATGAGTTAACCATTGCTTGTTCTATTCACACTACGTTTTAAATTCTTAGCATTCTTGCACTTCACCATTACTTATCATATGCATGTTGACTTCCAAGCCTTTCAAAGCTTGATAAATAATCCAACTCAACTTACATGATAGGTCCATCTTATAGAAACATTGTTCGCCATCTCCTATGCGTAGGAAAATAGCAACATTGACACCAAACTTGAGTCCTTGCATTTGCTTGATGTTCATGTTTTTTTTTGAAGCATTCTTATTCAACATTGTATGGTTTTTCTCGTTTCTTCTTGCTTTTCTTGAATCCCAGTTGGTTTTTTTTTTTTTTTTTTTGAGTAGGAACACATGGTGGTCACCTTTGGAGCACACAACAGAGTTTTAGATGGGGTGAGAGGATGAGTTCTACAATCATACTTACATGATAGGTTTGTGCCATCCTTTTAGTTTTTCCCTTTTACCATTCTTGCACTTCACCATTACTTATCATATGCATGTTGAAATGCAAGCCTTTCAAAGCTTGATAAATAATCCAACTCAACTTACATGATAGGTGCATCTTATAGATACATTGTTCGCCATCTCCTATGCGTAGGAAAATAGCAACATTGACCCCCAAACTCACAACAACAACAAAACTTCGAGTCCTTGACCGCATTTGCTTGATGTTCATGTATTTTTTGGAAGCTTTCTTATTCCTCATTGTATGGTTTATTTCTTTTCTTCTTTGCATTTCTTGAATGTCGGAATTTGGAATTTTTTTTTAAGTAGGAACACATGGATGGTTTGTTTTGGAGCACATATCATTTTTAGATGGGATGAAATTTGAGTTCGGGATCAAATTTGATGCATGTGAATGTTGCATTGATGGAAGTTTGTCTTGAACTTTTAGTTTTTTCCTTTTAGCATTCTTGCACTTCACCATTATCCTCTTTCATGTTCCTTATTACCTCTAGTACTCCTCTCTACCTACATATGTGCATAATTGACAAAAGACCAAAGCAAACTCAATCGTAAAGAAATTATAAATTAGGTTCGGAGCCGACTTGTTATGTATGATTATTACTAATTTCTATGTTTCTTCAAATCCACCATTTTTCTCATTCGCTTCCAATGTACATCCTTAGTTCAATAATTTCTCCTTTGCCTACTTCTTTCAGGTGCATACTCACTGGTTGTTGCCCTCGGATGGAGATTCGAAATGCTTCAAAGCTGCGTTTTAGTTATTAGATGAAGTCCTTTTTGTGTATACTTCCAAATTTTGGACCTTTTGTGAGTGTTCTTTTTTTTGCTTGTTCAACGATAGGATTGGTGGTTTTTGTGTATACTTCCAAATTTTGGAGCTTTTGTAATACATGACAATTTTAAAGTGGATATATAAATTTTTTGGCTAATTTTGAGTTTCACATTTTTTCTTTCTCTTTTGAATTTTTGTTGATATATATTGTCGATGTATGGATGCGCAATTTGGCTTCTTTGTGGGATGTTAGCACCCCCAAGGAGTTGTTGGAGGGTGCGGGCGATGGAGTATGTCATATCGGGTTGTATTTTGATTTTTTAGGTTGGAGAATCAATTGGATTATGTATCGTGCCATATTTAAACAAAACGAGAAAATTAGAGACGGATTAGCGACGAATTCAAATTTTCCGTTGCTATTCCGTCTCTAATTTTCGAAATATTTCTATCAATCACAAACGGATCAGAGACGGAAATAAGAATTTCGTCTCTGATTCCGTCGCTAATTAGCAACGGAATCAAAGACGGAATCAGAAACGGAATAATCCGTCTCGATTCGTTTCTAATTAGAGACGGAATCGAGAGACGGACTATTTGCATTAAAAGTCTCTCGATTAAAATCGATTATTCTTCGATTAGAAACGGAATCGAGAGACGAATTCATAAATTTATTAATTTCGTCTCTGATTCCGTTGCTAATCAGCAACGGAATCAGAGACGGAATGCAATTACAAATGTACCATTTCGAAATAAATTCCATTTCTGTTCGTCTTTGTTCGTTTCTAATTTAGTCTCTAAATCGTCTCTAATCGAAACGGATATTTTTCGTCTCTATTCGTCTCTAATCGAAACGGAATCCGTTTTCCGTTTCGATCGTATCGGCGACGAGCGTTTTCGAGAGACGGAACGCGTTCCCTCTCTGTTCCGTTTCGATTCCAATCAGAGACGGAATTTTCGCAAATCAGAAACGGAAAATTCCGTTTCTGATTTGCTGTTTTTTTGTAGTGTACAACACAATTTGTTCATGATGAAAAATGAACAAAGAGCTGTCAGCTTTAGAATTGTGGAATCCCCAAGACAACAAGGTGGATTTTAGCGATCAAACCATGCACGAGGAGCTTGACGAAGACCATACAATGCTTTATGTAACCGACACACAGCAATAGGTTGAGAAGGATCCACAAATCCCATAGGCTGATTTGTGTAAACTTCCTCAACTAATTGACCATTTAAAAATGCATTATTTATATCAATCTGTCTCAAAGACCAACCAAAATGAACAGCCAAAGACAAAATGACTCGAATAGTAGAAGCTTTCACAACAGGACTGTAAGTCTCATCAAAATCAATACCGGGTACTTGTTTAAACCCTTTAGCCACTAGTCTAGCCTTGTATCGATTCACAGACCCATCAGAATTCTTTTTAATTGAGAAAATCCACTTGTTGCCAACAACATTTTGATTAGAAGAAGAAGGAACAATAGACCAAGTATCATTCTTCATGAGAGCATGATATTCCTGATCCATTGCTGCCTTCCAATGAGGAATTTGAGGAGCAGCAGCAACTGAAGTAGGAATATCATGATCATGAATGGATGAAGTAGACAAAAACACCTTTCTCAAACTGATGCCATCCTTAGCTCTAGTAATCATGGGATGAATATTTTGAGGATCCACGCCAGGCCTTGAATCCACTGTCCCATGAGGTGTAACCTCAACTGGAGAAAGTACATCTGACACACCAGAGGAATGTGAAGAAGAACTAGATGGAACCAAGGGCTGATGTGGAACCAACAATGGAAAACTGGTATTCGACTCATTTGAGGACAATGTTGTTGTAGTAGACTCATCAGCAGATAAAGAATGATAAGGAAAATCATTTTCATGAAACACGACATTCCTAGTGATATACACCTTCCCAGATGGACTCAAGCACTTATATCCTTTATGCTGACTGCTATATCCCATAAAAATGCATTTCTCAGATCTAAACTGGTATTTATGATCATTATATGGTCTCAAATATGGAAAACACGCACAACCAAACACTCTGAGCAAACTGTAATCAGGAGATTCATGAAATAACTTCTCAAAAGGTGACATACCATGCAGTACTTTAGTAGGCAGTCGATTAATAAGAAAAACAGCAGTAGAACATGCATCCCACCAATATTTCAAAGGCACTTTACTGTGAGCAAGCAATGTCAAACTCATTTCAACTATGTGTCTATGCTTACGTTCAGCTCTACCATTTTGTGCATGTGTATGAGGACAAGGATGTTGAAAAATGATTCCACACTTATCAAGTATAGATTGAAATGATATATACTCACCACCCCAATCAGACTGCACTTTCTTTATAGTAGACCTGAACTGATTTTCTACCATAGACTTAAAATGTAGAAAAGCATTCAATGCATCAGACTTTAACTTCAAAGGATATATCCATGTAAAACGAGTAGAATCATCAACAAAATGAATGTAATAGTTGAACCCACTCGGAGAAGTAATAGGTGCAGGACCCCACAGATCAGTATGTATCAAATCCAAAACATTATTCGACATTCGATTCGATGATTGAAAAGGCAATGCATGACTCTTACCCAAAGGACAAGCCTGACAAAGATCAGTTATTGAACTGAATGGTAGATGAAGTTTTTGATGCATAACCTGTTGAAGTGTCTTTTGGGCAGGATGTCCAAGTCTGGAATGCCACAGTGATGACAGACTTTTATTTGAAACAAATAAAGCAGAATGTGAAGAAGATAACTGTGCAGGTGAACCAGAGATGCGGTATAGACCATTTTGTACTGTTCCATGAAGAAGAATCTCATTGGTTTGAAGGTCCTTCACGAAACATACATGAGGATGAAACTCAATCAACACATTGTTGTCTCTGGTTAACTGAGAGACGCTTAACAAATTCTTTTTGATGCTAGGCACACACAATGTATTATGAAATGACAACTTGGAATGAACAGATGGAATGCAAGCGGACCCAGTACTATCAATTTTCAACAACTGACCATTACCAACCATAAGAGATTGAGTACCTGAATATGCTGAGTTGTTCAGCATCTGTGAAGCATCCCCAATAACATGAGAAGTAGCACCATTGTCCATGTACCAAGATCCATCATGACCAGCTTCCGATGCAGTAAAGAAAGAAGATGGTGTATGAGATTGTGGAATGAAAGACCTCAACTGTGGCTGTTGAGAATTTCCTGTTTGAGTCCCCATGTACTTCATGTCTGCCCTGTAGTAACACACAGCTGCTGAGTGCCCAAACCTTCCACAGATTTGACATGTAGGCTTGCTATTACTGCTAGAAGATTTAAATCCTCCTCGGCCTCGAAACCTTCCATTGCCACGACCTCTGAAACCACCATTCGTTATGTTCCCATGTGAATTCCAATTCTGAACATTCACTTTAGAGCTACTGTTTTTGACTTCAGCAGCATTTGCAGATTGAGATTCCTGCACCACTAAGGCATTTCCATCTTGAATCACATTGTACTGATCCAGAGTTTCTTTAAACCCTATCAGTGTAGAGTGAAGTTCTTGCCACTGCAAATCACACCTGCCTTGCAAGAAAGTAGTAATAGGCAAATATTCCCTGTCTAAACCAATTAGTACACTGGAAATCAAATCATCTGTGCTCACAACTGATCCTGCAATTGCCAGATTATCAGAAATACACTTCATCTTAGACAAATACTCTCTCATTTTCATAGCACCCTTACGAGTTGTATGAAGTGCTTTCTTGAGAAATTGAACATGAACTCTATTATTAGAGCCATAATATGTTTCTATTTCTCGCCACAACTCATTTGCTGTCTGTTTCGGTGTATTTCCGATAATCTGCATTGCAGTCTCAGGTAACATAGCATTAATCAACCATCCTAACAAAAACCGATCTCTACTGAACCAAATCTTATACTCTGGATTTGGTAATCCATCCGTCAAGATTTGTTCTGGAGCTTCTAGAGTACCAAAAAGATGACCATCAAGATCAAACCCCTGAATAGCTGGAACAACAATAGACTTCCACAACAGAAAGTTTGTTCCATCTAATTTTATAGTGACAAATTGACTCAACGAGTTACCAAATGGAGTACCAGAACTCAAGCCGAGATCTTCGATACAAACCCCCGATGACGGAGAGCCTTGTTCCAAGATTCCAGATCTGTTCGCCATTTGTGCTAGATCTGCTGGTTCCCGTGTCTTTCTTCAAAAACTCACTGTCTTTTTCCAGATCTAGTTCTTGTACAACTAGATCTTACACTTGCAACCTCAGATTCTCAGATCTGGTTCATCATGTACCAGATCTCATTCTTTTTCTTCAGATCTGGTTCTTTTCTTCACAGATCTGTCTTTTCTCCACAGATCGGCTTTGTCTTTGCGGATCTCGTTCTTCTTTCCACGATCTCGATCGTGAGTAACCAAGATAGTGAACTCTCAGCGTCGAAAGGCCCCGATGCTGAGCAGATCTACAAGATTCACGCCTTGACGTCTCAGCTTCGAAGGACTCCGATGCTGAGCAAACCTACACAACATAGTTTGATCTCACCAGCAATGAAATCAAACCATCACGAACCCCAGAGACCTTCAACGTTAGCATTCATGCTCTGATACCATGTTGGAATCCATGGAGGAACCTCAGAGAAACAGAAAACACAAAGAACATCAGAGGAAGAAGAAGAGACACTCACACACACAGAGAGGGAGAGAAAACAGATCTCCAACAAACTCGTCGAATGATTTGTGTGTGTTATTTATATATCAAATGAAATTACATCACAGCCGTCCATCTCACTGAATATCAGCCGTTTGATTACAATCACAGAACACACACACGACCAATCACTTACAACTTATAACCACTGATATGTCTCGAGATCCACATCGCACCAAGTTAATGATTCACTCTAACAAGAACATTGGCAAGCACGCCAACATTACATTAAATCCAGACTCCAGTGCAATTAAGGAAATGTAGCCAACCGTTACAAATTGAGGGATTAAGGTTCTTTTGATGGAATTGATTGGCAATTGATCTTTTTTACCAAGATATATTCGAAATTAATTATAAGTAAATGCAAAAATCTCAAATTGATTTACTTCCAATCTATATATATATATATAAAAGTCGGAGGAGAGAGAAAGTTTAAAAGTTACCTCATCTCACCATTCTATTTTTTATTTTTCTCAATTTTTTATTTTTTGTTATTTATTTATTTATTATTTCAAGAGAAATAATTATACATTATGTGTATATTTATTAATAATTAATAGTGGTTATCTTATCATTAATAGATTGAGTACGTTGAACTTGAAATCATGAATAAATATAATGAATTGAGTTATTTTTTGTTATTTATTTTTTCAAGAGATATAATTATACATTATGTGAATATTTATTAATAATTAATAGTGGTTATCTTATCATTAATAGATTGAGTACATTGAACTTGAAATCATGGGTAAATACAAGGAATTGAGTGTAGTGCAAGTTACATTCCCCTTATAAATTTCAACTCTCATCCATTCTTCTTGCAATCGACTTGGTTTTTTTTTTCCTTCGTCATTCAAAAAATCACAAAAAAAATAATTTTATTATACCTAACCTTAGATTCCTCCAGTTCTCAACCAATTATCACCCAATAAATCCAAGATATGATCGATGGATTTCAACATCGCCTGTACATTCAAAAGTTGTTCTACTTACTCATAGCTTCATGCATCCAGTGATATAACAACCATTCACAACACTTATAAGCTAAACCACTTTTGATCGTTCTCCTTTATGGTATGTTTCCTCTATATTGGATCTAATCGTTTGATACGTTTTCCATAAGTTCAAGACTGAAGTGAATCATTATATCTATAACATAAATCAATAATCACGTGACATTTATGCTGCCTTTGTTATGTTGTCTGTTGGTTTAGATTCTTCAATTGGAGTGAACAGACGATATGGAGGAATTTATATTTAACGGTTATAGTGGATCAATATACACTACTGCATGAGATTACCATTGCTTAAAGATGTTGTTCAATCCATAGAATGTACAAAAGCTAAAGAAGGTAATATAGTGTTTTGCTCTTTTTTATTATTATTGTTCTTTTATGAACATTTCGTTTGACTCGATGAGAATAACTATGAATATATATAGTGTTTTATTTATTATTATTATTATTATTATTATTATTACACTTACGCTAATTGCGCATGAAAACGACTAGTTAAGCCTATAAGTTATAAATAATAAATATATTTTTTTGATTATTTACAAAATAATATTGAGATTTTCTTACAAATATTTATTCAATTTTACATTTATGTTATATTAATAGCCACCCTTATATATATTGATCAGTCAGGTCATTTACCTATATCTTAATTTGGAACATAAACTGTCCCGAAAGTTTTAGAAGATGAAGATTCAGCTTTTCTTTGTTTTATTTCTTGTTTTCGCTGCAATGTCTTCTTATGAAGTTCATGGATGTCACGGTAAGACTAGCTTATATTCAAATTTATTTTTGTATATTAAGCTTCATTTGCTTGTGCTTTAGTTTTGATATTTATATATTTTTTAATTCTTTACATGTATACGTACTATTTAATATCTAACTAATAACTTTTTTGGGGGTTGAATTTGAACAGACTGTCCGTATTGCAAATATGGTTGTACACCGTATGGCGTGAACAAAGAAATTTTCTGTTGTGATCCAGGCGGCAAGGTGATTAACAAAGCAATCAAGACTCAAGAGAAGCCAACCATAAATGGTTTAATAAATTGAAATAGATGATACTCATCTTGTATCTCTTACTTCATATGAATAAATAAATAAGTGAAATAACAATACTATAAGCTTTGGGCCTGTTTTCTTTAATTTTGTGTTGGCACCATACATCTATCTATAATATATTTAGTTTCAATTTGTCTCACCAAGATTTACAAATTAAAAACCTGTCTATCATTTTGGTAATAAATAGAATTTTTTATGGTAAAATATAAATAAGTTGTATAACCATCAATGGTTCGAAGCATTCAGTAGAACCGATTTGACAAAACTAATTGCCGAATAAAAGTACTAGTGTGTTTGTACCTCGACTTTCGTGCTAATAGGAGGGGAAAGAATGGTGTGAAAATTGAAAAAATTGACTTATCAAATGAGTGATCCAATAGTTTTGTATAAGATTTGAAAGTAAGAGGTTATGAGTTTAAACCTTGGTTGATGCTAAAAGTTATTTCTTTCCTATTAAAAAAATTGAAAAAATTGAAGGACTTCATATTTATATACATGGGTAGTACTACCATGAGAACCAAATATATATCTATGTCATTGGTACACTATTAATTACAATCATTTGATTCAAATCTAACGCATTAATCGAGGCATCATAAATGCACAAATCATTTAATGCACAACACATTTTGAGGGGTTTTCATTCCATTGTAGAATATCCCTTCCCTATATAGATGGTGATCTTTTTAAATCACCATTTATGGTGATTTTTATTCTTGATCATTGGATTTAAATCCAATTGTCAATTTGATAGCTACATTAATGACACTTCAATGTATTCACAAGTACCAAGAAGTTATATTATTCATTGTATTGAAATTTAATGGTTAAAAATAAAAATCACCATATATGATGATTTTTCTCCATCACCATGGGATAATCATCTTGTATATATAAAAAAGGATAAGCTTTGTCTTCTCAATTTGTACGAATCGATTCCTCCCCAAATCGATTTGTCTCTATATTGTCATATCATCTCTCACTGCTTTGAGGGTTTGTTTAACTTTGTAGATTTAGGGCTGCAAATGGGGCGGAGAATCCCCATTACTCGTGGGGCCTCGCCCGGTGGGGCAAAGATTCCCCGTTTTTTACTCCCTCCGGGGCGGGGCATGCAACAAAGTTTCCTCCGCCATGCGAGGCAAGGCGATGATGGGAATTGTTCTCGCCTCACGGGGATTCCCCGCCTCGCATCCCTTGCATAAAATTCTTCATTTTTATGTATATATAATATATGGAAATAAAATCTATTTTTACCATTAAAAATCAATTCTATAATATATATATATATATATATGTTATATCATGAGTTTATATAAATTTATACAATATTGAATACTAGTTTTAGAATTTTACCATTAAGTAATAACTTGTCCATCAACAAGACAATATCAAAAACAAAATTAGATTAATCCTTCAATTTGAAAAAATAGATCCTTGTAAAAAAAAATTGAGAAAATAGCACTTAAGTGTCAAAATGACAAAAAAATTAAGATTAAAATAGATATCTTTTATTACAAAATTGATGGGGAACAGGGATTCTCCTCCCCGCGAAGATCCCTGCGTGATGGGATTTGGGGCGGCTAAGTTTGCCCCGCATAAAATTTATGGAAATAAATCTCCGCCCGCGGGACGGGGACGGTAATTTCAATTCCTGCTTCGCCTTGCCCCTACTTGCAACCCTACTTGTAAGGCTAGTAATTTAGCATCCGGACCTGCTTGCTTGATTTATCCGGCCCACAATAAAAAGGTTTCGGAGAATGTTTTGACAAATTTGTGATAGGAATGGACAAAGTCTTCTTGTTCAAATTTAAAATCGGGTTTGGCCTGAATGAGACCATATAACTCTAAACTTGGCCCGAACTCTGTTTGAATTTTAAATTGAATTGAAATTATTTTTGATAAAACGGTATATGAAACATTTCATACTTATTAAATAGATTAACAAATATTAAACTACACTAATACATGTATAAATTAATGCACTAAATATATCTTTGATTGTAGAATGAATTAAATTTTATTTATGAGTTTGTAATGTGTATATTGTAATATTTGAATAGCAGGCTTTTAATATAAGTTAATTTTCAAGATTGTGACAAATTCAGAGAATTTGACAACTTGAATTTTATGTAAAATGGGTCTGAAAAAGTTAGTTTTATCCGAATCTAAAACCGAGTCGGGTCCGAACAACAAATATACTTTTTTATAGTAGGAATTGTTTAGACCCGGACTCGTTGGTTTCGAATTTTTGTCACCCAATGCTTGATGATATTTCCCGTCAATGACTTATATTTCATCAAAAAAGTTCATGTAAACCGACTATAATCATCCACAATGGTCAAGAAAAAATGAGCTCCTTGAAGAGAAGGTTGCTTATATGGTCCCTAAACATCCATATGCAACAATTGAAAAGGAAAAGTGGATTGAATAAACTCAGTGGAAAAACAAGTCTGCATTGTTTAGACATGTGACAAACATCACAAGGTACATTACTTTTTCTAGTTGAAGAGTTTTTGAATATCAAATCAAGATGTTTTGTTACAGTAACAGAAGGGTAGCCCAAACGATGATGCCATGAAAAATTAGCATTAGCATTATTACAACAAGCTAATGATAATTCTAAAGGAGAAACAAATGAATTAATGACATCTTTATTGAAAGAGATGGAATCTAATATGTAGATACCTCCAATCATCCTTCCCATAGCTAGAACTTGAGAATGCTCTTTTTGAAATGAATTCAATGTGGCCGACGATATAGCGCGGTGGCGCGGTTTCGCGGTCGACAAAAGGATGGATAAAATAAGCGTCGAAATTGAACCGGGGAGTAGGAGTCGGGTGTCGGGTCAAATCGAGACGCGAGTTTAGTAGAAGAAATGAGCTTACTAACTTTGTAAAAAAAAAAAACGATAAAAGATTGTATTTAAATGAGTTTATGTGCGGACAAGAAGAAAGTAATTATGTCATCGAATGTCCCTGCGTTTCCTTGAGATTCACATCTCTTGGGGAGGCATATACATCGTGTAACTTTTTTAGTATGACCATCATGAATTTGATGCTTTGGATATTTGTGAAGCGATGCTTTGGGATATTGTGAGCTGTTGCAAACAATACCATTTGGATTTAAACGTCATTCTTATGTTTAGCCGAAGGGAAGGCATTGATATTAACAAGCAAATCATAATTAATGCACATATGTTTTGTTGCTCCACTATCCACAATCCAAGCATCTGAACCAAATGATGTATTAAAATTATAAGGCTTTTTTGTGAACTACCTGTAAAGCTCAGAAACAACAAAGTTCATATGAGCAGAGACATCTTCAGCTGAAATACATTTTCCTTTCATGAAATTTTTAATGCCTTGTTGTATCATAGCTGCAATATTAGTCTGAAAGTTTTCAAACTGAAATGCTCCTGCATCTGGTATGTCCAGAGGTGATTCCATCATGTTTACAAAGGATTTAGAACCACTATTCATCTATTTCTTTTCAAGCTCTTTCTTGTAGCAATCTAGAACTTCATGAAGCTTGAAACAAGTTTCTTTGGTATGCCTTTTTGCCTTACAATGATCACATAATATATCATCTTTATTAACAAATTTCTTGTGATTCCCTTTACCAGCAAATTTATTTCCACTAGATGGACTAGAAAAAACTTTGTTAGTTTTCAACATCATAGTTGTATCCATTACAGGTGAATAGCTAACATGAACCTCCTTCTATTTCTCAACTCTAAGAATCATAGAATATGTCTTATTTATATTTGGTAAAAGATCCATTACTAGGATTTAATAGAAAAAGCTTTGTTTTTGCTCCCAAAGCAATCAACATTGCTCTACTCCAAGAAAGATAATTCAAACCAGTGAGAGGATTGGAAACCAGGACCATACCAGGATGATCGAAACTCTAAAGAAAGTATGGACTCTCTACACCATATTCTCTTGAATTAACACCTTTTCCTGCTCCATTTCGAATTGAAGAACTTGAAGAACCATGAATGGTAGCCATGATTGCACACTCAAAGAATAAACTTAAAAAATAAATCAAACATCGATGAAGACGTGCTCTGATACCATGAACAACAGTGAACATGAACAAATAGAAAGATCAAGAAATGAATTTGTAACGGCCCGAAAATTTGACTTGTGCCACGTGTCAAGTCAAGGTCGTATGTGGGACCTACTCGTCGAATACGTATGTCCGAATCTTGAGCGGAGACACTGAGAATGTTTAATTTGATATTTTAATGCTAATTGTTGAGAAAATGTATACGGAGAATGAGGTGAGCCAAAACACGAACGGGGACGCGCCTCGAGTCGCGTGTCGACGTAGACCGAGGTAGCGACGTAATGTGACTATAGTAATATTAATGTGGTCACATCAAAAAGTAAATTAAAATTAAAATGCATATATATATATATATATATATATATATGTTAGAAAAGAAATATAAATATATATATATAAAGAAAAAAAAAATTTAGATAAGAATCGGGAGGTGAGAGAAAGGTAGGGGGAGAAAGTGATCGGGAGCGAAGAGAGAAAGAGAGATCAAGAGATTGGAGACCGGCGGTGGCGACGAAGCTCCGGCTCAAGCGGGATCCAGCGGCGGCATGGACGACGCGCCCGCGGACATCTGCAGCACGGCCGCGTGAAAGCGGGGCGGTGGCGGATTTCGGACAAGCAGGCGGCGGGCGGCTACGCCGAAGCCACGACAGTGCAAAGAACATGTTGCCGGCGGGATCGTCGCCAGCCGGAGACTGGCAGCGGCGGCGGCATGCCGAAAGCTAGCACGGCGCGGCTCAGGAGAGGGACGCAGAACCACGCGACGCAACTGCAGCGGCGGTGATCGGCACGAGAGAGGATGGTGCGGCCGGTGCGGACAGAAGAAGCAGCAGCGGCGGCGCCGGCCAGCCGCGGTAAAGCGGCGGCGCCAAAGCAACGGCGATGGTGCGGCAAGCGACGCCAACGTGGTGCGACGAGATGAACGACGCGGTGGCGCGTTGTCGGCTGATCGGAGGCGTGACTTCGACAAGCTCGACGACGCAATGAATTTCAAATGGATTTTGAAAGCTGGGGTGAGGTCCTAAACCATATTTTGGTGTTGAAATCGAGTGATTTTGTAGACTTTATTATAAAAATTTTACGGATCTAACTGCGAACATATTTGGTTGAATGACTTACATTATTTAATTGGTATAAATGGACATTATGGACTTAGGAGTCGGGTGTCGAGTGCGCAAATCGAGGCGTGAGCGGGACGTCTTGAGGACGAATTACGAATTTCGAGGTAAGTAAACCAGTTAGAAAATGTACAGTATTTCATTGAGCTTGCATGTTTGATTGATGTTGAATCATGTCCTTTTCTTGGAATTCTCACTCTTATGAGTGTCCGAGGGCCAAGTGAGTCGTACTCGTGTCTCTGATTGGAGTGGTTGCCGACTCGCAACCGGGGCCATGACCTCGAGTCACAGTATTCGGAATGAGATGTGCTTTATCCGGGGCGCCGTTGATATCCCTCATTCTCGACATTTTAGGTACGGCGATGCCGCATCCGATGACCGAGTCTGCTTGGCGTTGCCGCGACTCTGCGACCCCGACCCTGTGGCACCCGCATTCGGTGGTCTTAGACTACTTGGGCACCTCTCTATATTGTTTCCTTTGACACTCATTCTCGTTGTACTTTCATTGTTTTACAGTCTCACGATCATGCATTCCGTTCGGTTTTCTTTTTATCTGCATGACTTTTAGACTGCTGTATTTTATCTTGAATTACTGTTTAGATTCTACTGGATTTTACTTACCTGGGCTCGTCAATCTCGTGTTTGACTGAGCGCAGAGTTGCAGATGAGTAACAAAGGGAAAGCTCCATAGCTGGGTGAATATTTTTGTATATCTTTGATTTACTCTCCTCCGATGTGATACATTTATGTTGGGTTCCACAATTAGGTTGCCTAACTCTTTTAGCTTATTGTTGAGTTATTTAATGTAGTATTGCTTCCGCTTAATTGTAAAATATCGAAAAATATTAATAACTCAACTTAAAACTTTTGAATTTACTGATAATGATGGATTGGAAGGCTGACTAGGCCTGCGTTGACCTTGCGAGACTGGCTCGGGGGTCCACGTGGGCTTAGGCCGGGCGGTGCCCAGTTCGTGAAAAATTGGGGCCGTCACAGAATTGATCAATCTGAATAACATTCATTCTCTCATTCATCAATCGAAATTACAGTGTACAATGTATACATATATATATTGTTGGGGTTAATCAACAAGAAAGTAACCCCTTTAACTCGAGAGACAGATGAATAAAATCCACCAAGCCACGAACAATGCACCAAATCAATCACACCACAAAGAACACAAGATTTAACGTGGAAAACCCTCCAAATTAGAGGAAAAAAACCACGGGCCAAACTCCGAATAAATCCACTATATGAATAAAGAGTACAAGATATCTCAATCGCTTGAGACTCACTAACAATTGAGTAATACAAAAATATCTCTTCCAAAAACTTAGATGATCACATTAAGAACGAAGAAAAACTACCCCAATTGTATCAAACCCTTGCACCTATTTTCTTGAACACCAAGAAATCACCAAAGCCTCTCTGCGGGTCTTCAGATTCAAGATCTTGATGTACCCTTTCTTGATCACCAAGAAACCACCAAAGACTTCGCCGCGAGTCTTTAGATTCAAGATCTTGATGTACCCTTTCTTGATCACCAAGAAACCACCAAAGACTTCACCGCGAGTCATTAGATTCAAGATCTTGATGTACCTTCAATGTAGAGAGAAGAAAACTAGAGAGATTGCACACTTCAACTCGAGTGCGCACACCAATCGGTCACCAAGTCGAACTCTCAAAGTCGACTTTCCAATGCTTGTATATCTCTCTACCAAAATCATATTCCAACTCCAATTCTCTTTCCTATTTTCTCTCTCCAAGATTCCTATTCCAACTCCAATTCGTTGCATGTGTTGGACTTTCTATTTTTTTTTGTGGCCCACACAAAAACCAACAATCTCCCCCTCCAACACATGGGGAGATCTCAATCATATTTGATGCTCAATAACAACTCAGCCCCACCAACTTGGTGCAGGACTGATGCATCTCACGAGTCACCACCTTCGTCAACATATCAGCTGGATTCTTATCAGCGAGAATCTGAACTTTCCGGAAGCTCTCCGGCTCCCCCTCTTCGGTAATCGTAACATAATTAGAATTGGGGTACCTAGTAGAAGGAAGCAACCCTCTCAAAGACCTTCTAAGTGAAGGTTCAACTAAAGCTGTTGGCGGAGGAGTTTGCTCCCCCTGCTCAGCATCATCAACTGATTCTGGCACATCAACCCCAAGTTCTTCAAATGAGTCTCCCTCATGTGTGGCATCAGTAATGGAAGAAGACTCCAATCCAGAAACATCATCATCATCAACTATGATTTTCTTTGATGTCTTCAAATCTGCTATGGTCTCATATTCATGAAATGCCACATCCCTGGACCTGACAATCTTTTTCTTCTCTGGATGCCATAACCTATAACCAAACTCTGCATCTCCAAATCCCAAGAGGATACGCGGACAGTTCTATCATCAAGTTTTTGTCTCTCGCTCCTTAGGCACATGCATAAATGCCTTGCATCCAAACACCTTCAAGTGAGAGTAAGTAACATCTTTCCCAGGACCAAACTCTCTCGGAACATCAAACTCCAATGGTGCTGAAGGAGAGCGATTCACCAAGTAGCAAGCAGTACTGAGAGCCTCACCCCAACACGACTTGGGCAACTTAGCCATTTTTAACATGCATCTGACTTTATCAAGGATGGTTCTGTTTGTTCTTTCAGCAACACCATTATGTTGAGGAGTACCCGGAACAGTCTTCTCATGTCTGATTCCATGTTCTGAGCAATAATTCTCGAACTCCTTTGAAGTGTATTCTCCTCCGTTATCACTACGAAGACACTTCAAAGATACGCCTTTTTCTCGTTCCACCATCATATGAAACTTCTTGAGGTACTCAAGAACCTGACATTTTGTTCTCAACACAAACACCCAAACCTTCCGTGAAGCATCATCAATAAAGGTAACAAAGTATCTGCCACCTCCCATAGTTTCCACATCAATGGGACCACAAACATCAGAGTATACTAACTCAAGTAAATTTCTTTTTCTTTCAGATGATGAAGAAAAAGAAACTCTATGTTGCTTACCGAATAAGCAATCATCACAAGGGTTCAAATATTTACCTTTGGCAAAGGGAATGTGAGACTTCTTTGCCAACACCGCAACCCTTTCTCACTCAAGTGACCTAGCCGCCTATGCCACAGATCTAGTGAAGAATCATCTTCAATTGCGTTCAGGTCACCTCTGACGGTCTTCAATCGAGTCTTGTAAAGTGTATAGCTCAATTTTCCTCTAGCAACAACAATTGAGCCTTTGGTGAGTTTCCACTCCTTGCCCTCAAAGATGTTGTAGTAACCATCTAGGTCCAAAGCATGAGTAGAAAATAAATTCGAGGACGCTTGAATCCGGAACATGTCGCACATCTTTCAGAATTACCGTGCAACCCATATTTGTTTGCACAAAGACATCTCCACTGCCAACTATATCTGCAAAACTGTTGTTCCCCATCTTTGCCTTGCCAAAATTCTCTGCTCGATAAACAGAGAAGAAATCCTTCCTTGGAGTAGCATGGAAGGATGCTGCGGAATCAACAACCCATTCACTATCTGTATTAGTGACATGACCTTGATCCTCAACTAAAGAAAGCACGACCAAGTCTTCAATTGCATCTGATATAGCAGCCGTAGTATTCCGATCATTCGCTTTATTTTGATTTTTCTCATCATTATGTTCTCTTTTCCACACTCTACAATTTTTCTTTATGTGTCCTTCCTTGCCACAATGATAACAAGAGAATTTTCCTTTTCCTTGAGACTTGCCTCTAGATTTACTCCGCCCCCTCGGACCTCTAAACTGACTTCTGCCTCTATGTTCTGCAGTGGTAACAAGAGCTTGTGAAGTTTCAATGCCTTTATCCTTTCTCCTAGTCTCCTCGTCAAAGAGACTATCCCGCACTATGGATGAAGACGAAACACCGCCCTGGAGCGAGAATTACTTAGAGACACCACCAAGGTTTCCCGAACTTTTACGGCAACGAGCTCAAGAGTAAAAGTGCTTGTAACTCATCCTCAAGCACAATCTTCATAGCACTTAATTGATTGATCAATGCTTCGAAATCGTTCAAGTGCTCTATCATCGACCGCCCATCTTTGTACTTCATATTAACAAGCCTTCTAATTAGAGAAGCCTTGTTCGAGCCCCTTCCTCTCACACATATTACGCAATTTTCTCCACAACTCCTGTGCATCAACCTCTTTCTTGACATGGTGATAAATACCGAGATCGATCCACTTTCGAATAGTCCCAACAGTTTTTCAGCGCAACTTCCTCCAATTAACATCAGATATTTTCTCTGGTTTGTTATGTCCAAATTCAATTGGATCAAATAAATCCTTGCAATAAAGATGATCTTCCATCATCGGTTGCCAAATTGAATAATTTGTAGCCGTCAACTTGACCATATTGCTTGATTTATCATCATCATCCACCATCTTGATTCCCACAAAGATTCCAGGAACACGAACTAACCGCGGCTTTGATACCACTTGTTGGGGTTAATCAACAAGAAAGTAACCCCTTTAACTCGAGAGACAGATGAATAAAATCCATCAAGCCACGAACAATGCACCAAATCAATCACACCACAAAGAACACGAGATTTAACGTGGAAAACCCTCCAAATCAGAGGGAAAAAACCACGGGCCAAACTCCGAATAAATCCACTATATGAATAAAGAGTACAAGATATCTCAATCGCTTGAGATTCACTAACAATGGAGTAATAAAAAAATATCTCTTCCAAAAACTTAGACGATCACACTAAGAACGAAGAAAAACTACCCCAATTGTATCAAACCCTTGCACCTATTTTCTTGAACACCAAGAAATCACCAAAGCCTCTCTGCAGGTCTTCAGATTCAAGATCTTGATGTACCCTTTCTTGGTCACCAAGAAACTACCAAAGACTTCGCCGCGAGTCTTTAGATTCAAGATCTTGATGTACCCTTTCTTGATCACCAAGAAACCACCAAAGACTTCACCGCGAGTCTTTAGATTCAAGATCTTGATGTACCTTCAATGTAGAGAGAAGAAAACTAGAGAGATTGCACACTTCAACTCGAGTGCGCACACCAATCGGTCACCAAGTCGAACTCTCAAAGTCGACTTTCCAATGCTTGTATATCTCTCTACCAAAATCCTATTCCAACTCCAATTCTCTTTCCTATTTTCTCTCTCCAAGATTCCTATTCCAACTCCAATTCGTTGCATGTGTTGGACTTTCTATTTTATTTTATTTTTTTGTGGCCCACACAAAAACCAACATATATAAGGTGTACATTATACACCCTAGCTGTAACTAACTGTGTCAAACTAACATAAGTCTATGATACATTACACAACAACCTATATGATACAATACAATACAATGCAGTTCAATGTACTTAACTTTACAACCCCTAGTTTGTTGAGACTATTTTGATTAATAAATATATTTTCTTATAGTAGAAATTGTTTAGACCGGTCTCAAATTTTTGTCACCTTAATTTCTCGGGCTTGTTTTAATCAAGAATTAGGTATTAATTGGGTTGAAATTATTGTCAATTAATGTCAAGAAGAGCAAGATTTTGGTATTTTTGTTTGCAAATTGAAAGTGGGAATTGAACCGTTGATTTGCCATTTGAGGAATTGAAAATAGCGCATTTCGCATGATCATCCGTCTCGCACAAGCCCCAAACTAATATACAAATAATATTAATAAATAAATAAATAAATTACATAATAATTTATAAAAAAAAAAATCAGGAAATCTAGAAAAAAATATGAACATGAAAAATTGAAAATTTGAAAAAAATAATAGAAATTTGTTTGTTTGAGTTTTTCTTGAGGACTTTACACCATGATTTTTGTCTTGTAAAGTGTAGTGCTACATAGCCGAAAATGGGAATTTGATCTAAAAACATATTGAAACCTGTATTTTGATGAAATTGAGTCAATATTATCGGAGAATAAATTTTAAAATAGTCCCTTGGGATTTATTTTGAGACTTCATTAGAATTTCACATCATATATATATATATATATATAAATATTAATATGAATTTTTTCTGTGATAATGTTTCAAAATGTGACACGTGGTATGTGAAAAGCTCTCACAAATTGACACATTGTATGATGATGACATAGTTCTTATTTAGTTATTTTTAAGCAATTTTTTTATTACACGTGATATATTTTATATAAATATTTTATTTTTATTTTTTTCCTGTTTTTAGGTACATAATATATATTTAATTCGGTTTCATATAATATTTTGATACTTAGTCTTTCCACCGGATGTCAACTAGTTGTATTATATGCCACCTATATTTGATGCATTACGAACTTGAAAACCTATTTACAAGCTAAGTTTTGATTTGATATGGAATTGGAGGTTAATATTTGAATGAAATTGAGGACTTCATATAACTTTTAAAAAGAACAACTTAGAAGAATTCTCATATTTCACTCAAATGAACTTCGATTTGAGTAAAATTCGAAACTAAACTTCAATTGTTCATTTTCATTCATTTTTCACTATGACTCGCACCGAATGGAATGCAAATTAAGGTAAAAACCTGAAAAATGTCCAAATCGTATAATCCAGTTTGATTTTTTAAACTAACAGTTTGGGACAGTTAAGAATATCTGAAAATCGTGATTCTGGAGTTTGGTGATAATTTTCATCTATGGAAAACCACAGTTCACTAAACCGTAAAATCACCCCCAAACTTGTTTTAACTTTTGAAATGAACTTAACCCATAATTTTGATTGAGTTTGTGTGTTTCATTGTATTTTTGGTGGATGGTCATGTATGGACATATGTTTTGTTGAAAATATATCGCAAGAAAATCGCAAAACCAAACCGACCAAACTGCGCAAACCGTGATCAATTTAGTTGTGGTTTGGTAATGATTTGCAAAACGGTCAAACCGTGAACAATCAATTTGATGGCGGTTTGATGGTTTTGAACACCAAATTGCGATTCGCCCAACCCTAGCTTGGAGCAATGATACAAAAATTAGACTTTTGGACAATTCAAACTGAGAATTTACAGATGATATAAGTTTAATACACGTTATTCACCCCACAACAATAAAATATTCAAATTACCTCGTAATAAACTTTTTATCGAGTTGGAATCATTACGAATGGTCCCGATCAAGCTTTGGTTACTAATTGGGTGAATTAGGTCTAAATCAAAGATTAAGAAATTCGAGATTTCACAATGTTTTTTTTCAAGAAATGATATTAATCATTATTATGAAAAATGCTTATAGACTTCTTGGATAATTCAAACTTTTAGATGAATTTACATCCACTATTTATTATTCACCCCACAAAACAGGATAAAATATTAAAATTACCTCGTCCGAGAAAATAATTACTTTTTATCAAGTCGAAATCATTATGATGGGGATGGTCCTTTTAAAATCGATCAAACAACGGTTTCCATTGATAAGTTACAAAATAATTGGGTGAATTAGAGCTTCCATTTTTTTCCAATCAGGATACGAGGCCTTATATAGTCATGATATTTTAGAAGTACACTCAATGCTAAGTAAAGGATTGCAAGAGCGATGTTTGAATAGATAATCGTTTCTCGCCTTCCAAAGCCTCCACATACCAAAGATACTCCATTGAATAGCCTTTTGTGATGGATCCGATGTACTTAATTTTGAGTAAAGATCCAGCCAGGTCGACCAGAAACTGCTTCCTTGAAAAGATCTTGAATAGAGTCCCAAAGAATAAGCAAACCAAAAGGTAATGGCGAAAGGACATTGGAAAAGGATATTATTAATTGTTTCCTTTTCATTCAGCATCTTGGGCAGAAAGGATCATCCACAATCCCTTTCTTATGAAGATTAGCTTTACAAAGAAGAATGTCCAACAAAAATTTCCAAATAAATAATTGAAGCTTTTTGGGAATCTTGAGTTTCCAGACTATGTTCCAAATGCTTTTCTGAAGGGCGTTAGAGCTTGGCTCACCAATTAGAGGATTATCTAACATAACTTGTATGTTTAAAGAAGAAGCCAACCTGTAGGCATATTTGACAAAGAACACTCCAGATTTTTCATAATTCTAGATAAGCTCATCTTTGCATCCAAATCTACTTAATGGAGTAGCGATAATATATTTGGATTCCTCATTTGAAAAGATAGAATTGATCAGTGCCAAGTTCCATCCTTTTGTAGGTAGATCAACCTTAATAAGAATTTGTGTTTGTTAGCCACCTATGAATCATCCCATATATTAATTCTTGCTTCTATCTCCATCTTAACCCTTGCTTCAGTAGATATCTTGCTTTGATGATACCTCTCCACACCAAGGTGGTTTTCTACCTAAATCGGTGTCCAAAAGGAAGATTTAGGAAAATACTTTGCTTTCATGAATGACGCCATTAAAGAATTTTGATCTTTTAACATAAACCAACCTTTCTTTGCTAGAAGGTTTATATTAAAAAGATGAATATCCTAAAAGCCCAATCCTCTAAGTACCTTAGGTTGAGAAAGTTTAGCCCATCTGAGCCAATGAATGCCTCTGTCCTTCGAAGAAGACCACTAAAACTTAGCAATAAGTTGTTCCAGGGTATGAGTAACTTACTTAGGCAGATGAAAGGTAGACATACTATAGACTGGAATAGCATGAGTTATAGCCTTCACTAGTATTTCCTTTCCAGCATGAAAGATATATTTTTCTTTCATGATTGCACTCCACTGGAAATTTTGTAAATTATACGCTTAAAATATGAGATTTTTTAATGTTTTCTCCATTAGAAAGCCCAGGTACTTCCCAATATTATCTCTGATCGGTATGCATATCTTCCTTCAAAGATGAAGCCTCAAGTGAGAGGATATATTTCTATTGAATGCCAAAACACTTTTGTCATTGTTTATAAACTGTCCAGACATTCTTAAGAAACACCGAAGGATATTGAGAATGATAAAGATATCACTAACCATCACCCTACAAAACAAGAGAGAGTCATCTACGAATAAGAAATTTGATATGAAGGGAGTAGAAGAATTAAGTTTGAAGCCTTAAAGAGTACCCTCCTTTTCAGCTTTAGATATAAGGAAAGATAGAGCTTCCATAGAGATGATAAAGAGGTAAGGAGATAATGGATCGCCCTGCCTAATCCCTCTTCCTGGAATGATAGAGTCAGTTGTGTCCCCATTTAAGGCCACTTTATAAGATGGACTCGAAATACAGGTAAAGATCCACTGACAACATTGCACAGGAAAACCCAATTTTATCATCATAAAAAATATGAATCTTCATTCAAGTCTATCAAAGGCCTTAGAAATATCAAGTTTAAGAGCCTCGTATTGAGATTTTCTACTTTTATTTGCCATAGAGTGAAGAATTTCATATGCAACCATTATATTATCTGAAATTCTTCTTCTAGCTACAAAGGCATTCTTGGAAACACCAGTCAATTTGTTCATGAATTTCTTCATTCTGTTGGCCAGAACTTTGGCAATAAGTTTGTAAATAGTATTGCACAAACTAATAGGCATGTAGTCTGAAAGGCTTTGAGGTGATGAAGTTTTAGGAATCAATGTGATAAGAGTATCTCCAATTCCTTCTTCAATAGCAGCATGATGGAAAAATCTCTGAAAAATCTGCATGATATATGTTTTTAGCAAAGGCCATTTCGCTTAATAAAAAAATTAATCATACCACCTGGACCAGGTGTTTTATTAGGATTCATTTCTAATAATGCTCTTTCAACTTCATCTTCAGAGAAGTGCTTGACTAGATACTCAATTTCATCATTGTCAGTCTGGATTGAATACCTTCCAATTATAAGAAAGACTTTTCAGGGAGCAGATTAGATTGGAAAAGTGATCATAAACAGCAGAGACCAATTGATTGTGAGTGTTTATGACTGACCCATCTTCTTTATTAAGAGATTTAATAATGTTAATTCTTCTTCTCTCTTTAACAACAACATGAAAATAAGAAGTATTTCGATCTCCTAGCTGTAGCCAGTCTATATGAGCTATTGTTCTCCAATAGTCTTCTTCTTCTTTATAAGCCAGATTCAATTGAGTTTCCATTTCTCTGATTTTAATTATATTCGTGGAGTCCCCTTGATGTAAGAACTGAATTTCTTTATTAAGTTCCTCAATTATCATTTTTGAATTCAAATTTAAATTGGCTCTTCTCCATTTTGAAAGGTGATTCCTGGTTTTATTAAGTTTATTGAAGAAGGTCAGATTATGATTTGAGGAGAATCTCCGCTAAGTTTGATCTATAATTTTGTTGCATCTATCTTCCTTCAACCACCTTTTATCAAATCTAAAGATAGGTTTAAAGAACTTAGCAATGGTTCTCCTACACTCCAATAAGAGTGGAAGATGATCTAACCCCGGATTAGATAAGACTTTGAGGAAAGCATATGGATAAATGTCAGCCCATGATTGAGATGAAAGTGTTTTGTCAAGCCGAGCACCAATTCTTTGTGAGAATTATCTTCTATTCGTCCAAGTAAATTTAAGACCCTCAAAATCAAGATTAATTAGATTTAGGGAGTTCATAAAATCAATAAGTTCATGATGGTCCTGGTACACCTATGGAATACCCCTAAATTTTTCATCTTGGGAGGTAAGGGAATTCCAATCCCCAATTAGAATTAATGGTTCCGAACAATTATACAATCTTTGTTGGAGAATTTGGAATTGTTGATTTCTTGTAACTTGTGAGCATTCATGAACACGCCTAACTAAACGCCATTGTTCATTAGATAAAGAGTCTTTTACAAGCATTTCTACACAAAATGATCCATATTTAACAATTTGCACGGTAGTTGGGTTGTTCAAGAAAACAACTTGCCCACCCGAATGGCCTGTAGGATCAATATTCAACATGCAGGAGTACTTTAACTTAATTCTAAGTGATTCCAAGAAACTTGTTTCTGCTGGGTTTTTTCCAAAAAAAAAAAAAAAAAATATCAGGTGAATGAGTCTTAACAAGACTCTTCAAAGATGGAATTGTCAGGGGACCACCCACCCCCTGACAATTCCAAGCACATATATCTTCATTCCGGCTGGCGAAGGAGGCTATTCGCCCCCGGCTCTTCATTCAAAGTATGATTGATTCTAAGTTTCTTATTAGAGTCCTTACTAGGGGTCATCCGACGACGGGCCATCCCATTTCCTCCTAAATGGGTAAGCATGTTCCATCTCCACGTCCTGCATTTGTTCCTCTGCTACCGTAACTCATTCGTGAGCTCTTTGTTTCCAGTTTGGCTGTCTGGGGGGTACACAACTGAACCAACAAAATCATCTGATATTACGACCAAATTTTGATTGTTAGGTTTGTTGACTATCATTGATGGAGAAGCGATATCCATCATGGGCTCAGCTAGCATTTGTAAGGCATGGGCTAACAAGTCAGCAAATAATTTACCTGAGTTTATAATTTTTGGCCTACTGGGGATGGTGTAAGGCCTATCAAGATCCAGACCCGATGGGATATTGCTATAGAATACATCATTAATTTCGGGACTGATATGCATTGCCACATGGAGAGCACTTCTAGCACCTTGAATCATTAGAAATCTAGTTCGAGGAGCTTTTAGAGAAGGTAATTGGAGATGGGAAATTATTACTACCACCAACCATATCAATCGGGGGTATGGTCTTGTCAGTTGAAGAGTTATCAGAATCTGAATGAAACCGACCCTTGGATTTTTGGTCTCTTTCATCTGAGGATAGTCCTCGATACGTGTATCATATTCTCGATGACTCACCTCTTTGCAATGGAGGTTGCTTCAAGAGATATTCAACCAACATCCAGTCTCCATAGGGGAAGGCTTGTCCTGCAGGATGATCCTGATCACAAAGATGTTTCAAATGGGTAATCTTTCACAAATGTGACAGATCACCTTGAATCTTTCATATTTAAACTTAATGAACATAGGCTTAAAGCCACTATTAATCTTCTTTCTCCTCATCAAAGGTTTGTTAATGTCAACTTCTACTCGAACCTTGAGAAATCTCTTTAGTACCAGACCATCTTGTCTCCAGTCCTTTTCAACTTTGCTCGGTGTGCCTAATTCTTTAGCAATGAGATAAGCAATGGCTTCACTTCTACGGTCAATAGGGAGATTGTGGAGCTGAACCAAAGCTTACACAGATTAATATCATTTCGATCAAGAGACGAATCATGAGACCATTTCTTGACAAGAAAGATATGATCATTGAAAAGCCAGAGACCAAAATCAAGAACATAGTTCATCGATTTAGGAGTTTAAAAACAAATATGGAAAAGATTCTCAGATATTTCAATAAAAACAATATATTCATTAGGAATGTCCCAAGCGTATAGAAAAGTGTCCCTTAGGCCGTTTTATTATATCACTTCTGGGTGGCTAGACGACCTAACAGGCTCAGATGACAAGCTTGAGTAGATTCTAACTTAAGGTCATCAGAAATAAGAAGTTTTGAATTCTCTTGTTGTTGTAACTGAAAGTGTTGGAGAGAAAAGGAAATATCCTCAGCCATGTGAACTAATGCACAAGTAACAAACAGAGAAAGAGAGACTTGAAAAGGACTGAAGCCAAAAATAAGGAGTATTAAATTGTGAATGATGACCAGAATACGGATTTAGATGGACACCTGGATGATTATCCTCCAGAAACCAACTACATATAATCAGCCAAAAGAGGATATGTACAGATTTACCATAAACGGGAAATTAAAGATCAGAATTAACGGACTGCAACATGTAGATTTCCAGCAGAGCACACACGAGGAGAAATGAAATCCTTAGTCATAAATCCCCAAATCTTTCCTATCCCAGAGGCATCAAGGAAGGTGAAGGGCAGTGAAATAGGGTGGCTAAATATGTAATAGGTAGGGTGGTTAAGTATATAATAGGTTGGGCGGAGTAATAAGCTGTGGAGATGATTAATGGGTGGCAAGCGAAAAGTAAGATTGATGGATGGCCATTGAGGGTAAGTTATATGTGGTGGTTGGGGTAGAGATGAGATTAATGAGTTTAGATCATGAGAGGGAGAGAAATGAAGCCAATAACTCAAGACCTTCTTATACAAAAGGGATGATCTAAAGGAGTTAAGACAAGTAAAACATTCATCACACCTGTAAAAATCCAATAGGCCAAGTTAGGGTTTTATTAAACATAAAAATCTAAAACTAAGTTAAAATTGAAATAAATGCAATAAAAATAAAAACAAAGTTGGACTGCTTCCCAACGAGCGCCTTTTTTTAAGTCTTTGGCTAGACTTATTGTGATTCATCACGTGATGCCTCTCCTTTGGAGATGTCGACAACAAACGACGCATCAACATATTTGGCAATGCAGCATGCACGCCCTCCTTCAAAATTGGGAGCTCATTCGGGACCTATAACACAAACAAATTTGTCATATCATGGTCATCCAACACAAAGGTGTCAGTAGTGTAGAAAATATGCGAACGCTCCTTTACTTCCACCCCCATATAAGGTTTAACAAATATGCATGGGGGGTGGGTGGTTTCACTAACACCAAAGGTTGGTTCTCCTTGCTTCTATCTGCGGCTCCTCCTACCATTCTGAAATGACTCCAATTTCTATCTCAACTTCATCATCGCCATTCTGTGCAATGGAAATGTCCGACTCAATTTGAAAGACTTCAAGTCCTTGCGTTGTTTCGCGCCAATAGTTCTCCACCGGTGTATCAACATTCACCTCAACATTCCTCAATATATCAACATTCACATTCTCCTCTGAGTAAGAAATTAGTTGTGTATTACACAACTCTTTCTCATCAAGCATATTCTGGAGTATGACATTCACTTGAATAAATTGAATTTCCAAGTTTTGCAAGCTTGGAAACTCACGCGAAAATTGTTGAAGTTCTTCATGAAACCGTTGTTGATCATCTAGTAATTTTTTCATCATATCTTCCAAATAGGTGCTTTGTTGAGGAATCTGTGGACTTGACATGAGCCCAAAAAAATCGGGTTGTGGCGATGCATAGTTAAGATAGTGATAATTCTCATACTTTGGATAATACGGACAATCATATGTGGAATGAGAATAATCTTCACAAATTTCTCAAACCTCGACCTGTTGCACAAAAGAATGCATGTTAGAAAATTGATGTCCATTATATAACATACCTACCTCATTCACATTATAATAATGTGAGTCTTTGAATTGACCATAATTGTGGGGGTGGGAAGCCATCGCGGAGTTGCCTGCATACATGTTAAGAACAAGGGATTATATACAAAATAATAATAAATAAATAAAAATAAATAAATAAATAACCAAAGAAAGAAAAAGGTCAATCCCCGGCAACGGCGCAAAAATTGACGCGCCAAACGCGTCAATAAAATTAAAATACATAAACCAACTATTTTGTAGAATAGTGGCAAAGGGTCGATCCCACAGGGATTGATAATCTTTCTAAGGTCAAAAATAACGAAAAGGGAAATCGAGGGTTTTAGAGAATGAATAAATTAACAAATGTTTAAAATAAATAAACAATACAATGAAAATAATTTGAAAACAATCAATAAAAATACCTAGGTTAAGACATGCAAGTTCAGTTCGATAAAAGATTGGATTTGGTCGTCAATTTATGTAAAATATGCAAATCAAAATATCTTAGTGTAGCTATAGAATCGGTAACGTATGCGGTTCCTCGCACTTCCTAATCTCGATAGCTAAGGTACGATAGTGACTATTTCTCTAGTCAAACGTATAACCCTATACCCAAGCATATTGAGTTTAACACGTTGATCGCAATAGGTTTCGTGAAGGCACTACACCTAGACATACGTGCGCCGAGGACAATCAAACGGTTGGTAAGAGTTGGTTTCCCACGCTCTCTGCCACGTGTCAGCGTTCGATTGGGCGAGGGAGCTTTTGTGATGACGCTGGTGAGACAGAATGCCGTCAAGTGTCGCGTGCGTATTGGTGGACAACTGCATGATGCAGCTTTGTAGTGAAGGCACGCGTCGGCTGCTTACGCGAGCGGGCGAATGGGCATGTGACACGTGGACTGCAACAGGAAACAGCGAACGATGGAGTGACACGTGTCACGACAGTGAAAAATCGCCCAAAATGCGCATATCTCGAGGCGTATCTTTCGGTGTCTGATTACTGTGTATGAGTAGTCCATTTCGCTCGGTTTTTCGCCACGAACTCAACCGCGCACTCCAAAAATCCTAAAAATGAACAATAAAGATAATTATACCCATATATCGAAGATTCAACAATAAAAATACATAAATAATGATCTATCAGTGTACATTTGGATATCAGGGTTAAGGCTAAAATTTGATTTTTTTTGTTTGGTCTAGTTCATTCATGAACCATAGGTTCAATTAAAAAACCAGCCGTGTGGAAAACAGAGTAGTTCACTAGGTCGGGTGCCCACCCAAGCCCGTTCAACATGGGTTGGGCTTGGGTTTCAAAATCAATACCAAATCCTAAAACGGATATGTGTCTACTAAACCTTAGACAATTTAATAGGTGAGCTTGAATTAATTTGTATTTTTAGCCCAAGCTTAGGCTTGGCACACGTTGGGTAAGTGGTAGATTTTTATACTCATTTCTCAAAAAAAGTGGCTAGTGAGTTTCAACTTGCAGAAACTAGCTCACCTAGTGATAGCTCCAACCAGACTAACTTCTCTTAATTTGTGTCTTTCTTTTCAATATTTTATATATATAGTTCTTAGAAAATATTGATAGACTAACTTCTCTTAATTTGTGTCTTTCTTTTCAATATTTATTATATATATTTAGTTCTTACAAAATATTGACAAGTGCATTTAAGTCGGACTCAAAGCCTGGCCCACACAGGCATGGACGTAAGTTTGAACCTGAGTAAGCATAGATAGAGCCTTGAAAAAAATAAGCCCTCTTAGACTCGACTCGACTCGGGCTCGCTCTGACTGCTTGTTGAACAGATCTACTTGACACCTCCATTAATCACGGTAGCGGGATTTAACAACTTAAATTTATGGATTGAATGTGCACACCTAAGAAAGTTCTCGGACCAAATATACATTAATAAAAGTTAAAAAGGGTTAATTTCACCGATGGTCACTCAAGTTTGCAGTTCGTAACACTTTGGTCACTAAACTTCTATTTGTCACAAATATATCACTCAACTTTATAAAACATTTCAACAAAGTCACTCCGACCACTCTCCGGTCAAAAACCCACCGGCGCTGCTGACGTGGTGCCACATGGGATTTCATGGGAGGTCACTTAACTTGTTAAGTGATGACATGGCATGCCACATACACACCCACCCACCCACCCCACCCCACCCTTAGTTCACCCCACCACCATTAAACAAATTTCTATTCTTCCTCTCCAACCCCCTTATTTTTTTTCCTCTTTGAATCGGCTTGCTCTCTCTCTCGCGAATCCTCTCGCCGTCGTGCTCTCCAACCCCCTGGATCGTCTTCTTCGTCGTGCTCTCTCTCTCGCGGTTCCTCTCCTCGGTCGTGCTCTCCCCTCCCCCTCCCCCAACTGGTTCGTCTTCTTCGTCGTGCTCTCTCGCGGTCGTGCAGTTCCTCTGTCGCGGTCGTGCGGCCGTGCTCTCCAACCCCCCATTGGTTTGTCTTCTTTGTCGTGCTCTCTCGCGCGCGGTTCCTCTGTCGCGGTCGTGCGGTCGTGCTCTCCAACCCCCCACTGGTTCGTCTTCTTCGTCGTGCTCTCTCTCTCTCTCTCTCTCTCTCTCTCTCTCGCGGTACCTCTGTCGCTCGCGGAGCTTCGATCCTGCGCAACCAATCGGCCTCGACTTCGCAGTGCAAGGTGTCAATGTAAGAGATTTATTCTTCGCACTGGTTTTTTTGGACTGATGATAGATCAAACAGGGAGTTTAATAGGCAAATTTTGTTTTGTTGGGTAGATATTCAGTGATTGAAGGATTAACTGATTCGGGCATGCTTAGATTCCTGGTTTGTTATTGTTTATGAATGATTTAATCCACTATACGTATGTAATAAACTTCATGAATCTACTGTATAATTCCTCATCAATGTTGTACACTTTTTGTTATCGAAGTGGTTCCATTTTAGTTTGTTGGCTAATATTTACTCTATTAATTATTGCTTTGTTAACAAGTTGACATTGTTGTTTCTGTGGTCAATTTCAATTAAGTGCAAGACAGAGTAGTTACAACATTAATGGATCAGGTAAAAAAATGCTCTCAGATAGCAGTTCAAGGAAATCTTTTACGATGGAAAAAAAAAACCCAGAGAAAGAAAAATTGTGACTTCGAGCACGAACACAGCGATGATCACATAATTTGGAGTACAAAATCATCAAGAATGCATAATGATTAATAAGATGTAAAATTAACTTCTTAAAAAAAAAACCTCAGATGCAACCATAAGCGAGATCATAGCAATGCCTCATTACAGGGATAATGAAAATAAAAAAGTTCAGCAATGCTCATTACAAGGGAAGTTAAAAGACGAGCACCCTTAGTTAGTGCTTTACTTTACTTCTATATGTTCTTTTGAATATATTTAACTGTTTGGTTTTATGGTTTTGTACATCTCAAGGGACATTTTTAGCATCCTTATCATTGCAGGAATCATTTTCACAATGGAGATGATGGTCAAAAAGAAGTGGAGCCTGTCTTAGAACAAAGATATATTGGGTCCCCAGATATTAGAGAGCAAGAATTAATGGACTTAGAGGTTAGTCGGCAAGAAGAAGTGGAACCTCCGGAAGAACAAGACAATGGAACAATTCAACATGATGAAGTAGAAGCAGATGAAGGCCATGATTTTTTCGAGAGTGACAATGATGTTGAGGACGATGATGACTATCTAGAAGTTGTTGACGAACAACCGCACAAGAGAAAAAAGGAAGGCCTAAGGTTATTACTTCACCTCGTAGTCTTTGCACTTGCGATTGTTGAAGTGCATGACCAAGACTCAGACTACGCAGCATCAGATGAGCTCCACACAGATGATGATTCAGATGGATCTGAGAAGATGAGTTATGTAGAGTTCGATGAGTTCAAAGACATGGCAAACCCACAGCTCGAATTAGGCATGAAATTCTCTTCTTTCAAGACATTTAAGCTGGCATGCAGGAATTGGGGTACCAAAATAAGCGACAAATACGCTTTACTACGAATGATATGAAACGGTGCATATGTAAATGCCAGCGCTTCAAGTCTAGCAATTGTGAGTTTTGAATTTTTGCTTCTCACGTGGGTAAAGATGACTCGACAGTTCATATCAAGTCAATCAACTTGACCCACTCATGTACCAAAGTGAACAAGAATTATCACGTGACTCCTGACTGGCTTGCAGAAAGGTATATTGAACAATTTCGAGTGGACCCAAATTGGTCAGTATCGGGTATTATACAAAGAGTGAAGGATGACTTAAAGTTCGAAATAAGTCGAATGAAAGCTTGGAGAGCAAAGAAGAAAGCAATGGAGATGATGAATGGAGACGAGGAGAGCCGATACCTGAAACTTCATTCGTATGCACTTGAGCTGCTAAAAACAAATCCGGGCACAACAGTCAAAATGACGCAGCATCTAGGGGTATTTCAAGGCATATATGGGTGAAACTTCCATGTTGGATGATGTACAAAGTATGGGGCTATTTTTTTTGGTGCATGTGTAATGGCAACCCATTTTTTGTAATGACAATCTATTTTAGAATGTATGGAAACCGATGTGGAGTCGTGTTCTGACTTGCATCTCTTGTTGAACTCTTTAATGTATCCAAATGCTTAATTAAGAGTCAAATATCCAAATTCATGGGCATCAAGGTAGTTGAATGTGCTCGGCTTTGAACAAACTGGCAAAAAAAATCTTGTATTCATCTTTTTTTTTTTTTAGATTAACCATAAACCTTATTAATGAAGCTATAAAACATGAAAAAAACAGCAAAGAAAAAAAAAAGATTTCAAACAGCAAAGAAAAAAAAAATCTTGAATTCATCTTCTCTTGTTTTTTAGCCTGATTATGCATGCATGGTATTCAATTTGTGAATTAAAATAGATTCCTACAAGCGTAGAAGAGCAAAATTATAGAAACGAGAGTATTCAATTTGTAAATCTAAATTAATTTGCACTCTAAACTTTTGAATTCAACACATAGTTTAATTTTTCATTCATAAGCTACAAAACCACAATACATGGTTTGGCATAAGTTTTACACAAAATGACACTACAACTTTTTCCTTCGATTCCAACCGAAGATAACTACTTCGTTTCTCCTCCAACCATTGTGTTTACTTGTATACAATGAAACCAAACAACAATACAATGACAACCAAGCATAACCAACATGCAACTGCACAACCGTTGAGTTTCCTACGCCCAATAAACTCGTCTTGCAACCTCTTCCCGCTTTCCATTCGATCTAACTTCCTCAACAACGCATTTATAACAATCGTTGCCCGGTCAGTCAGTTCAGGATCAAGCTAGTAAAAGTATTCACATCCGCATCTATGCTGCAGAACAACGAAGATTTTCATTTAATTTCCTTCATATGAATAAAATTTAACAATTTCATAGAATATACACATTTCTGTACAAACCGTGTATTTCCTGCATCTATAAAATCGTCGTCCTGGATTTGTAGCCGTCTACGAGGTGAACACCACTGCTGGCACGCCGCAATAACAATACTCGTGTCCTTTGACGAACTCCATGATTTTTAGCCAAGCTACAAATATAATAATGTAGCTACAAACAACCAAACTCTTGTCAAAAAAACTTCCTTCATGATATCAAGAAAAACAACAAACAAAGCTTCAACACCGCTAGGGGAAATGGATCAGATTTTTATATGTGATGCATGCATATAGTGAGGCCAAAATATTTAGTCTGTCATAAACATTATTCAAAAAAGAAAAAGTGCATATATTGCTCAATGCATGTGCGCAGGATGAGAATCGATATTCAGGAAGCAGAGGAGCTTATGGGAACCTAAAACGTGCAGAACGTGCCCGTATAGCAGTCGACAAGATACATGGTAAGTGATGACTTGTTAGCATTCAAAAGGTAAATATTTGATGGATTTCTTATCTAGCAGTTCAGCTACAAAGCTCTTCACTAATTTGAGGAACATCAAATTTTAATATTGAAAAAACAAAAAGAAGATTTTAAGAAATTGTTAAGAAGTAACCAGCAAGTTCATTGACCAAGTCAATGACTGAGTTCACAAATGTCATTATTAAAGAACTGTTCGTGGATAATTCAACCATTCATAGAGTTCATTTGCTATTGTTGTCAATTCATGAAAATATCTGATTGATTGTATGTTTTCCTGCGCTAATGGAGCTTTGGTGGATTCACTAATTGCCAAGACAAGGAGTTGGGAGGATGAAAGAAGGAAAGTTTTCTTGTATGACGAGGTGACAGTTACGTTCTTTACAGAAAATTCCTGATTCAAATACTATACTATGTGTTATTTAAGAATAGCAATCTACATGTTGCTTGGCCATATATTAAAACATTGATTTGAGACAATGAGCATGCATTGCCAGTTTGCCACTAATAAAATAGATGGCAAAAGTAGAAGCATCAAGCACACAAAATTGATATACGTAAAAATCCAGGGTTCCCTGTGAAAAGGCAAGTGTCTTTAGAAGTAAGGTGCAATGCTAGTATTATTCAGTGTCCTGCATAGATAAAGTTGAATTCAACCAATAATTCACACAAAACACTCAAGTGTATAATTTGTGCAACTAATTTCACAGTGTCCAAAAATCTTTGAAAAAAATAACATCTGCAAGAGAAGGAAGAGAAGGAAGAAGAAAAGCAAAAACCAAGAGTAAGCATCATTTTAACTTATCCGTAATAAGTTACATATTCTCGCTTGATTGATTGATGCAAGTACATAAATACACTATGGATAATAGTACTAGTTTCAACATATAATAAGAGAAAATAGATTTATGAAGCTATAATATATTTCAAATGGGACCACATTTTTCAAGAGAACTACTTAAGGTAACAAAGTGTGACATAGTATCTCCTCAACAACATCATATACGAGATAAACTACAATGAAAATAAAATAAATCTCATGTTGCATCGCTTCATTGCAATGCTCAAACAAATCTAATTGAAAAGAAAGAACGTGTAAATCATTAAAGGAAAAACGAAAAAAGGAACCTGGATGGATGGCGAGAAGAACCCTGATTAGAAGCCAGTTAGAAGCGTTTCATCATTCAAGAGGATCCAGAGACATAGTATGGTAAAATGTTTACGTAAGAGTATAGTATAGCAAAAACCTCTTCCTCTCTAGGATGAAAAACCTATACATGTAATAACTCCTTAGTGTTCAAGTTCATATAATTATAGTGTGTATTATGAAAAGAAAACTATACTGCTACTGAAATCTCTCTATGTTTCCAACTCTTCTTCTTTAGCTATCCATGTTTGTATTCTCCAAAGACCATTCTTTTCAAAAAACCCTCCTTCCCAATACCCACAATTCAAATTAATTAAAGGTCCAAACAAGCATCAAAGAAAGCAGTTTTTTTTTTTTCTCGCTTGCCTTCATATTTTTTCCCTATATGGTCTAATTGCGAGAAAATATACGAGACCCTTCCAAGTAATCCTTTGCAAAATTTTGGTCTAATTGAGAAAATCAATCTAATTGCGTAGAAAAAAAATCGAGGTAGAGGACGAACTAGTGGGGGGAAGATGTGCGAGATCGAAGTATCGCGCGCGAGCCGACGACCCGAGCGAGCACGGCGAAGAAGACGAACAGTTGGGGGAGGGGGAGAGGGACGACCGCACGAGCGCGAGAGAGCACGGCGAAGAAGATGAACCGGTTGGGGGAGGGGAGGGAGAGCACGACCGCGAGAGAGGAACCGCGAGAGAGAGAGAGCACGACGAAGAAGACGATCCGGGGGTTGGAGAGCACGCACCGCGAGAGGATTCGCGAGAGAGAGAGCAAACCGATTCAAAGAGGAAAAAAAATCGGGGGTTGGAGTGGAAGAATAGAAATTTGTTTAATGGTGGTGGGGTGAACTAAGGGTGGGGTGGGGTGGGTGGGTGGGTGTGTATGTGGCATGCCATGTCATCACTTAACAAGTTAAGTGACCTCCCATGAAATCCCACGTGGCGCCACGTCAGCTGCGCCGGTGGGTTTTTGACCGGAGAGTGGTCGAAGTGACTTTGTTGAAACGTTTTGTAAAATTGAGTGATATATTTGGGACAAATGAAAGTTTAGTGACCGAAGTGTTACAAACTGCAAACTTGAGTGACCATCGGTGAAATTAACCCAAGTTAAAAACCAAACAAAAAATCTGTTCGGACTCTTTGAGTCCGGACCCAAAGATTTTTCTATTAATAATTTAAGATGTCTATCTAAGTAAAAGACTTAATTACCCTCTACTCTCAAATACCAATAATGAATTTGAATTAAGGGTCTTTATGTTATTTTGGTTGTTCGAGTCCGGACTTTTCGAGTCCATCTAGCACTACCCAAAACCAAAAGCATTAAAACTCATTAAGTTTAAGGACTAAATGATGAGGTTCTCCTAGATATTAATTAAAAGTCTAACATTCATTTTGTATTAATTCCAAAGACCAGATGCAGTTATACCGGTTCATTGGACAAGGTGAGGCTCAAAGTCAAGTCAACACCAACTTCTTTTGCCACGACAAGGCCTTACAAAAATAGGCCTGCTCAAACCTGGCTAGGGTCCGTCTAAGCCTGCCCGATGCACAAGTCTAAATGTTGTGATTATATTAAACATATATTTTAAAATAATATTAAGAAATTTTACAAATCATATTAAATCTTTCATTTATGAACTCATAAGTGAGCTCATTTATGAACTATTAATACCCGTCTATCTATCTATATATATAGGATATATATATACCTTCATTCTTTTTGCACGATAACATAATAGTGTCTCAAGTTTTACAAGATGAAGATTCAGTTTTGCTTTGTCTTATTTCTTGTTTTCATTGCAATGTCTTGTAATGCAGTCCTTGGAGGGGAGTTCGGCTCCGAATGTTTTGGTAATACAAACAATTTATTTGTATATGTTACGTTTTCTTTCCTTATGTTTTAATTCATAGTTTTTATGTTTTTAATTCTTTGCTCGTTCATCAGTATTCACAGAAGTATATATAGAACTATTAAATTAATACTACTAGTTATTATTTTTTGCTTATTTAATCATTTCTTTGTCAAAATTGGAGAGAGTGTACTTATTATTATTATTATTATTTTCTTTTGTTACAAACAGGTGTAGTCATTGCCAACATGGTTGTGTAACCGTGAAAGATTACGAGGTGAAGGTCCGTGGAGGAATACTGTGCTGCGTTGCAGATCAAGAGAATGATAAGAAAGCAAGCAAGCATCATGAAAAAATAATATTTAATAAAAAAAGATGATACTATTAATCCCTTTTTTTGTATGAATAAATTATATAAACTTCGGATCTCGAGATTTGGACAATGAATAAACTGAGTTATTATTCTTGAGATTTGTTAATCGGAAGTTTAAGTTAGATTTCAATGAAATGTAATTTTTCGATTTGTAATTATTAGATTGGATCCAATTCGTTTGTTCACCCTAATTCACAACCAAGCACATCCTAAAAAAATACTACCCACCCCATTCATTTTTACAAATCATTCTACAAAAACTCTTTCTCAAAAAATTTAAGTTTTTTTTTTTTTTTTTTTTGAAATTCTATAAACCTTTTATACCTCTTTGCCTTATTTTATCACTAAACATTTAATTGTAATGGTTCTCTTTTTATTGGATAAAACGGAGGACTGGTGGAGTTAGTTACGAATTAAAGCTTGAGCAAGTAATTAGAACGCATAATTAATATTTTTTTTAATGTGTATTTTGTGTAAACCAGACTTATATTATTGAATGGAGAGAGTATAGTTAAATCGTCTAAGAGCATCTTCAATTAATGGAATGTGGATTTGATGTTAATGTGTGTCACCTGGATAAAATAGACATTTGGGTGAAAACACTTCTTCAATAAAATGTGCATTTTAAATGTCGAAATGACGTGGATAAAGAGTGTTTATTTTGAATTTCTACTTATAGTCAATCTATATAACCACATCAGTAATTCTCTCCAAAATATTTAAAAAAATAATAAATTTTTAAAATAGAAAGTGCAATATATATTCACTATTGGAGAGCACTTTTGAACTTCAACATTTATTCAAGTCTCATAATTCTCTACACGTTGCTGATGTAGTATCAATCCATGCCTACAATCCAAACTTACCATTGGAGATGTTGTAAGAAGAGGTGGTTTCTTATTGAATATTACCTTTTTAGAGCTTATGCCATTACATATCTTGGTATTTGGACAACGTGAAAAATTTCTAAAGTCGTCCAATTTGTAAGTACGTACCATATTGAAAAACATCAACCCGGTATATGGTGTGATGTGTATGTAGGACCTTTCAAAGACTTAAGTAAGTGTAAGACAGTAAATTAATTAAAGTGATAGTTGAAAGATGGATTATGCTCTTAATCAAAGGTAGGATAGTAAATTAAAGTGATGGTTGAAAGAATTAATTAAGGGAAGAATAGTAAATTCAGGTGACAGTTGAAAGATTGATTATGAGGGCGACTATTTCCACCTACTTATGTATTTTAAGCACTCATAGTGTCACGGCCCAAATCCATAATCTTAGTTTATTCCATAATCAAGATCACCGACTAAGGATGCAAATGGGGCAGAGAATCTCCATGGGGAACAATGATTCCTCGCACCGGGGATGGAGATGAAGAATCTAAATAGGGATGGAAGTGGGGAAGGGGATAAAATATCATACTCATTCGGGTATGGGTAAGGGGATGGGAAAAAAATATATTCGCGGAGATCCCTGCGAGGCATCCCCATTGGTAATTCCCATTAAAGATCCCCGTGGGGAGTACTCATGGGGATCTTCATCGGTATCCCCATTAGGGATCCCCGCGAAGATCCCCGTATATATCAAATACATCTATATATATTTTACATATCAATTTTATATAATATTACAAAGCTTTCACCCAAAATATTAGTGATAAACAAACTCTACTATGATTTATAATTTTAACTTGTTTGGTTAATTATATATTTTGTTTTGAATTGTTTTACAACTATATTTATATGTTATACTTTATTTGGTTGGAGTTTTCAACAATTCTGATCCTATGTATGTGAACCATGTTAGACTTAATTGTGAGTAGTGTGGCTCACAACAGTTACAAAGTCTATTCATCTCTAAACTATTACAAATATCTTAATATGACCGTTACAAATTTAATTACTAATGAATACGGAATATCAACAATTTTGCTCTTGATGAACGAGCTATATTTATAGGGATCAAAGTTTAGCCTTTTGCTTGTGCAAAATCATCCTCTCTTCATCAATCATGATTAAAGGCATAAACTTGAAATACGAAAAATGGCGAATGAAGGTATATCGCATTTTCATTTTATTTTGAATGTTTTATATTTGATATGAGAATAGATAAGATCCTGTGCACCTAGTTTTGAATTCGATCTGTCCATATTTATATTTTCTGAATTTTGTCTTTGCATCTAGTTTTAAATTCTGCACATATCAATTTATGAATTTTTGTTCTGTGGAGATAAGATATTATGATACTTGTCAAATATATGCCACATGATTTCCATGGTGACCTAGTTTTACGTGACATATGCCTGTACACATTTTTTTCTTTCTTGTCAAATAGCTATATATGTTATCTAAATATATTAACGAGTAATGCAGTACTCAGTCCACATCTTTGAATTTTCAATTTTATTCTTGGATTTGTTTGTTTCCTTTAAGAGGCTGGAATTGTTGAAACTTGGCCAATATTTGTGGTTTATAGTGCTTATGTAGGCGAGATGGCCAACGCATTTGCAGTACCAACAGTAGCGTCTCCCATGGAGATGAATGTTTTACAAGCTGTTGTACATCATCTTCATTAGAGAAGATGAACCTGAATCGCAAGTTTAAGGAAACAAAGCTTATTTCTTTAATATTGAATAAAGACATAAACCTTCTTTTAAGGAGTTAATGGGAATAAAGCGCTCGACGGATTAGTTTAAAGAAACAAGCTATGGTTTCATTTCAAGGAAACAAATAGAACTAGTATTTTAAAAAAATAACAACTAATTTTAATTCTGTTTATATTTTCATAAAATAATACTAATAAGGATGTTTTGCTTTCCTTTATTAATCAGAATGAACAATATAGTATATATATGTTCATGATTTCTTTTGAACTCACATAAGACGCAAAATTATATTAGGCACAAAATATTTTTTTATTTGGAAAATACAAAATATGGAAGTTATATATTTGGATATGATTATATTGCATAGTTTGTTATAAAGGAATATTCTAATAAATTGAGTAATTCATGCAATCTGAAAATTCACATATATATATTTAGTGCATGCATAATAAGAATCAGTTATATATGGAATATATATAAGTCTTGTATTTTGGATCATGTTTTCTATTAGTCATGTGCACTATTAAATTGATATATATATATATATATATATATATGGATATATATTGTGTTTGATGTCATACGTAAGGTTTTCATATATTTGAATCTAAAAGAATAGCCATAGCATCTTTTGATTTAATTTTATGGTTTTAAGAATTTGTGACATTGAACATTTGCAATTAAAACATTAATTAATTATTTGGCCCCATAGGGAAAATAATTAATTTGTATTTTAATTAGAATAAGAAAATAAATAAATATTTACATTAGAGTTTTCGAATACCCACAGGTTAGAATATTCTTATACTTCATATTTCTTTATTAGTGTTATTATAATGGATATAAATTCATATATGTTTTACAACCTCTACCCATAAGAAGGTTAGAATTTATATACATTAAATATGACATTAGTTAATTTAGTATTAAGTTTGTTTTCATAGCATTAATGTTAATTTTTATTTATGCAGTTATATCATCATCTGTTCCTAAGTTTGAATCTCTTCGTGTTCCTATTATTCAGGGTGACAAATTTTCTTGATTGGAAATGTAAAGTTCTCTTGTATTTAGGATGTATGGATGTTGAGTTGGCATTTCGTATCGATGAATCTCCATCGATTATGGAATCTAGTACGAATGCCCAAAAAGTAGTATATGACAAATGGGAATTATCAATCGTTTAAGTCTTATGGTGCTTAAGTCGTACATCTCGAAAAGTGTAAGGGGATCCATTCCAGATTGTCCCAAGGCCAAGTACTATCTTAAGGCTATTTAGGAGCAATTGCTACCTCGGATAAAGCCTTGGCCAACACACTTATTAAGAAATTCTCTAGAATGACTATCGATGATTCCAAAAATGTGAGGTCACACATTATGAAAATGAGGGATCTTGTTGCTCAAATGAAGCTATTGGAGATTGACATGTCTAAACAATCTCTTATGCATTTCATACTAAATTCTCTTCCTATACAATTCGGTCCTTTCAAAATATCATATAACACATATATACAAGGAAAAGTGGAAAGCCTGTCTGTAATATAAAAACAAGTTTGAGAAGAAAGGTATGTTTTTCTCTTTTGTGAGTTTTTAATTTCATTTAATTGATGACAATACATGGTGGATTGATTTAGGTACTACAATCCATGTTGCTAATGTCATGCAAGGCTTCCAAAACCTAAGGACGCCAAAGCCAAATGAACGTAATATCTATTTTGGCAACAAGATGTGTTCACAAGTCGAAGGTGTTGAAACTTTTAAATTAGTTTTAAAGTTTGGTTTTGAGTTGTTTCTTGACAATACATTTTATGTCCCGTCTTTTAGTAGGAACCTTATTTCAATTTCCAAGTTGTTGCCTTTGGGGTTTACTTTTCTATTTGAGAACTCCTATTTTTAGTTGTTCCAGCACAATATTTTACTTGGTAATGGATTGATTGTTGATAGTTTGTTCAAACTGCTTTTATCTCCTAACTTTGAATGCAACCTATTATCCTCGCATGATATTAGTGGCACAAAAATCGTATTATTAAATGAGAACTCATCTATGTTGTGGAACATGAGATTAGGTCATATCTCCATAGAGAGAATGAAAAGATTAGTAAAGAAAGAGTTTTACCAACTCTTGAATTTTCTGATTTTCAAACCTGTATTGACTACATCAAGCGCAAGTCAGACAAACAAGTCCGCTAAAGGTGCTACAAGGAGTTCTAACATTCTTGATATTATAGACACAAATATTTGTGGAGCATTTTCCACCCTTTGCTTAAATGGTTAGAGATATTTTATCTTATTCATTGATTACCATAGCAGATATATGTATCTCTACCTAATTAATCATAAGGAAGAATCATTAAATGCTTTCAATATTTATAAACCAGAGGTTGATGAACAAAAGAACAAAAATATTAAAACTGTAAGATTCGATAGGGAGGAGAATATTTTGGAAAATACACAGAAAAATGTCAAATGCCTGGTCCTTTTGCTAAATTTCTCCAAAAAAATGCATAGTGGCTCAATATACAATTCCTGGTACACCACAACAAAATGGCATAGCAGAACGGAGAAATAGAACTTTAATGGATATGGTAAAAAACATGATTAGGAATTCAAGTCTTCCCTTAATTTTATGGAGTGAAGCATTGAAAATCATTGTCTATGTTTTAAATAGGTTAATCTAAAGTTGTTCCTAAAACTCTTTTTAAGATTTGAAACGGATGGAAACCCAGTTTAAGGCATTTACATGTTCGGGGATGCCAAGTTGAGTTTAAAATTTATGATCCTCAAATAAACAATTAGTGGTTTTTTCTATTGACTATCTAGTTAACTTAAAGGGCTACAGGTTTTACTGCCCCTCACATACTTTCAAGGTTGTTGAAGCTAGAAATGCTAAATTTCTAGAGGATCTTGAAGTTAGTGGGATTGATTTTCCTAGAAACCTTCAGTTTAAAGAAACTCAAGATATTATTGGTTCTTCTTCTACATTTTTACAAGGAATAAATTCAATTGAAGATTAACCAGTTTCAGATTCTCCACTTACCACTGAACAAGCAGAAACTTCTATTTTACAAAATCAAGAAAATGTTGAAGTTTTAAGAAGATCCTCGAGGATGAAAAACTGCAATTTCTAGTGACTTTCTTGTATATCTTCAAGAGTCTGACGTTGATATTGGACTAGATAATGACCTAATTTCATTTTCACTAGCCATCAAAGGAGAAAGTTCTACGGCATGGTATAATGCCATAGAGAAAGAAATGGGTTCTATAGCTTTTAATCAAGTTTGAGGTCTCGTTAAGTTACCATAAGGTAAAACAACCATTGGTTGCAAATGGGTCTACAAGACCAAAAGAAATGCATCTGGAAACATTGAACGATATAAAGGAAGACTTGTGGCCAAAAGCTATACGCAAAAAGAAAGCATTGATTATCATGAAACCTTTTCTTCAGTTTCGAAAAAGGATTCATTTCGGATAATCATGGATTTAGTAGCTCATTTTGATTTTGAGCTACATCAATATAAAAACAACCTTTCTTAATGGAGAATTGGATTAGGAAGTATACATGAAACAACCTCAAGGTTTCGGTGATGAACACGATAGTCATCTAGTTTGTAGAATAAAGAAATCTTTATATGGACTAAAACAGGCATCCCAACAATGGTGTGTCAAGTTTCACAATATTATATCCTCATATGGTTTTGAGGAAAATATTGTTGATCAATGTATATACCTCAAGGTCAGTGGGAGCAAATTCATTTTCTTAGTCCTTGTATGTAGATGACATTCTACTTGCTAGTAGTGATAGGGACCGTTGTATGAGACAAAAAAGCTCATGAAACAAAACGTTAAAATGAAGGATATGGGAGAAGCCTCTTATGTCATTGGCATAGAGATTCATAAAGATAAGTCCAACAGGTTATTAGGATTTTCTCAAAAAGCCTACATTGAAATTTTTTAAAAAAGATTCAACATGAAACATTGTGCCTCTACACCAGCGCCTTTTATTAAAGGGGAAGAATTAAGTCGAGATCAATGTCCTCAAAATGATTTGGATCGAGAACTTTAGCTGTAGGATGTTTAATGTATGCTCAAGTATGCACTAAACCTGATATTACATTTCCAATAGTGTTATTAATTAGGCCGATATCAAAGTAATCTAGAAATGGAGCATTGGAAGTAGGGGTGGCAATTTGTGTCGGTGAGTCGTAAACGTGTCGTGTCATAAACATGTCATAAACCATATAATGCAAACCCATTACATGACATGTTTATTAATCGTTTTAATCATTTTCGTGTCTAAGTGGGTCGTATTAAACATGTCGTGTATTTGTGTCACCCATTTATTAAATATTGTATTTAAAAATATTATTTTATTTAAACTTTTATAATTTGGTTACTACTTTTTAAAATATATCTAAATGATTAAATTCGAACAAACATACTAAAATAGTCAATAAAATATAATGTGGTTGTGTATAGTAGTTAGTTTTACTTTATTTTTTATTAAAGTCTTTATTACTCTTAATAATAAAGCAAAAATGACTCGTAATAATAACATAAACAAAATTATAAGAATCATCTAAAAAAATATCAAAATTTTACTTTGGTGAAAAGTTTTATTTTTTCTTAATAAATAATTATTAATAAAATCTAAAACATAAATAATATATTAAAAGTAAAATGAATATTTCCTCTCAAATATAAAATAAAAATATGATAAAAATGTCTATAAATAAAATAAATAAATCATGCTATTAACATGCATTCAAATGGGTGAGATTTGTAACAATCTATTTATTATACCATATTTATAATTTATACATTATTCTTTAGTTGTGTTAAGTGAATCATAAATGAGTTAAGCAGGTTGACATGTTAATGACTCGTTTATTAACCGTGTATAAATGTGTATGGGTGAGATTTGTACCAATCTATTTATTATACCATATTTATAATTTATACATTATTCTTTAGTTGTGTTAAGCGAATCATAAATGAGTTAAGCAGGTTGACATGTTAATGACTCGTTTATTAACCGTGTATAAATGTGTTAACATGTTTATGACCAGACCCACTTAAGCCAAACCCACGACATGTTTATTACGTGTCGTGTCATGTCGTGTTAATCATTTCATAATCTAAATTGTCAACCCTAATTGGAAGGCTGCTAAACAGATGATGAGGTGCCTTCTAGGAAGAAAAGATTTTATGTCGACTTATAGATATTCTAACCATTTAGAGGTGGTTGGATATTGTGACTCTGATTTTGCTGGATGCGTTAATACTAGAAAGTGTACTTCGGGTTATATCTTTGTACTTGCTGGTGGTGGCGTGTCATGGAAAAGCACTAAACAAACCATAGTTGCTTCATCCACTATGGAAGCAGAATTTATTGGATGCTATGAAGCTACTGCACAGGCCCTATAGTTGAAAAGTTTTGTCTCAAATTTTTGTATTGTCGATGTAACGACCTAAATTAATTAAATTGGGATTAACGTTAATCTAGTGGATTAACGGTCGTAATTTTCGCGTTGCTTGGATAACTCAGTTGACTCGGACACGACAACTAAGGAAATATATTATTTATGAATGGTGGTCGTGTATATGTGGTATTTAAAATTATTATTATTACATTGCATGCATGTGTGTGTATTGCTATCTAGCGAGTTTGTGTGGCAAGTGTTCACTACGAAAGGCGTGCCAACATGGGTATCGGGGAGGGAAACTACGGGTACATTAAGAAACTCGACTAATTCACATTAAGTTGACTAGTTGAACAATTAAAATGGGTGATTTAACTATAGGCTAAGTTGATTAAATTAAAAAATAGACTATGACGTACCTTGAAATGGGGCATCAAGTGCCGAGTAGGTGAAGGTTAGTGGGTCCATAAGTTGGTTGATTTTGATAAATAAAAACACTAACCATAGGTATTATAGTGGGCCTAAAGTAATTTAATTTAAATTAATTGAGAAAGGCATATAGTTTAATTAATAAATTGAAAACCATAGGACTTTTCTAGAGATACGCATTGTCACATATAGGAGCTATGGGAGTGGTAAATTGATGTCACTAGGAGACCATTAGTGGAGTGTAAGTGGGCTAATTGGCTAGAGGTGAATCATTAGATGAATCTCGGGATACGTAAACACATTGAGATCAAGGGCTAGAAATCAATTCCACCTTAATATATATGGATGGTTTGATCAATACATGCAAATGAAGTCAAATTTGCTTTCAAGGTTGAAGGAGAAGAGAAGGAGATTGTCAAGCTAGAATTCAACCACCTTGGAGCTCAATTGAAGGATTAAAACCTAAATAATCTTCTTCTCCACCGTCCACACTTTCATTTGAGCAAATTTTTGTGAATCTTTGATAAATTTTGAATTAGAGGGTTAGATCTCTAATTTTAATGAAAAATTGATGAAATATATGTTTTGTGATCACTTTTATTAAGGATTTATAGCTAGTTTTGAATAAATGGGTGTTTTTTGGTAAATTTGGAAAAACTAGTGGATTTCATAGAATTGATGAATTTGATTTAACCGAGGTGGTTTTAATGGCTAAAAGGATGTTTTGGAGTCTATTTTAAGTAAAGAATGCAATTATAGGGTCTAGGTAGCTAATTGGGGAGTTTGAGACAAAATTCTCGTGTTGAGAATTTCGTCACAAAGGTAATTAGCGCGCTAACTATACCTATTAGCGCGCTAATGATTATGAACTTAACTATTTTTCAAAATGAAGAACAGTAGCATGTTAGACAGATCCTCTTGTGTGCTAACCCCACCCAGAGTGCTCAGTAGACCCATTAGCGCGTTAATGCCAGATAGAAATTGAATTTAAGTTCATTCTATTTCAGTTCGCATAAATCGTTGGAATGCCTCACATAATTCATGATTTATTTTATCGATGTCGGATTACATGTGTGACTGTTGGTGGGCACATATGAGATTTCACTCCTATTTCGATTCGCGTATATATTAGTTGTGGCTAAATCGCTTGCACGGGTTACTTGTGTTTAGTGCTCGTGTCGACGGCAGTAGGATATACTTACGACTGTCGGGAAGGATTTAAAGTGTTTCCTTGACTTGAAATAGAGTTTAGAGGGGTTCATCCGAGCTTGGGGTTTAGTCACTGATTGTAAGTCCGTAAGTATATACATGGTTCTTATTCGATTTTATCGATTACTGGTTGGTTTAGGTCAGGGTCTTCTCATAATTATACGGTTGTGCACTTATTAATGCTTTATTTTCGAGCATGTTTAGTTGGTATGTACTATTTATTTATTTCATGCTACCGATTTTGCTTGTCGTGTGCTGCCTACATTTATGGGAATATGACGTACTATTGACATGTGTTATATTCGCATGTCTTGTAGATTATTAATTTTATTTCATGAATATTATGTGGACTTCTCTTAGGATTTTACTCACTAGACTCGTCATTGTATTTGTTGGTTGACTGAGTGCAGATCCTTCGATGAGCAAAGGTAAGGGCAATGAGGTACAAGGCGACTTCATCTGAGATTGTGAAGCCAACTCGTATGTGATATAAGTATGTATTTATTGTATTTTTGCTAGATTTTGGGGACCATAAAACATTGATTACATGTATATGAGACTTTTTTATACTTATCTCGCCTTGATATATACATGGTATCTTTTGCCGGGTTTTTCACTACTTATGATTGTTAAATACTGCATAACTTAATTTAAGACTTCTACTATAAATTTGTAATATATCTTGATAAATTAATTAAATAGCTAAGTAAACCATCAATGCCTATGTAAAGATTAATTAGCATAACTAAGGTTAGCTAGAAAAGTGAAAGCAATCAGGTAGGTCACGAGGCGTCAAGGATAAGTGGGTCATGACGTGGTAAGGCTTGGTAATGTAGATCACGGCGTGGCGGGTCTCAAGGCGGCTTGGAATTTGGGGCCACCATAGTTTGGTATCAGAGCAAGGTCGATGGTGCACATGGGATGAAGCGTAACTCAACCTGATACCAACATCACAGTTTGGTATCGAGCCTGATCGATAGTGCCTAGGATAAAAGTTCAATGAAATTGAATAAAACTTAAACAAATAAACCTTAGATGTGGAAACCCAAAGTCTGACTTAGAATCCTAGTTGGGACGCAAACATGAGATGGGTAGTGATAGGGTTTATATACGTGTATGTTTTTTATTGTATGTATTATATACAAGTATATGGAAAGTGATCTGGCGCCACATTTTTCGATGCAGATCACGATGGATGGCCAACTGACTCACCTACTACAGATATTAGTCAGACGAGAGACCAGATTAGAGATGAGGGTTTGGATTCAATAGTAGCCTCAAGATTAGCAGCTCACGGTAGGCAATTTGAGCTATTGATGGATATGATGTGCGCGGAGACAACAACGATTGCATCACTCACCGTCGCCATAGTGTAGAGCATAATTGAGACGACAGCTACCCGACAGTTCCATCGACTATCCAGGTTGTACTGACGCATGCAATGGTACAGGAAACTCCGGAAGTGGTTGTTGTGGTTGCTACACCAATAGTGGCACACATCAAGACACAGACTTCTACGCAGGCACAGATCAACATATTCGAGAGTTCGATGATGACAAGGGTCAAGTTAATGAGAGAGTTCATCAATTTCGATCCCAAATACTTTCATGGAGGCAGAGACCTGTAACGGCCCGCTTTTATAAATCCCGATTAAGGTGTTGATGTTCGGATTGTTGTTGTTTAAAAAAAAAAAAAAAAAAAAAAAAAAAACGGTTTTGGTTCTCAAACCGAGAGAAAGAAAAAGAAGAAAAAGAAGGTGCAGGTGCTGCCTTATTTGTGCGTGCGTGTACACCTAACGCAGCCGTCTTGCCGGATTGGCGCGGGCGGGGTGATCAGGCGGGTCGGGCCGACCCGTTTGGGTCGGCCCGACCCAATCCAACCCCGGACCGGTCGGACGGGTCGGGTCCGACCCGTTTGGATCGACCCGACCCAGTGCTATAGTAAAAACAAAGAAAAGGGGAAAAAGAGAGGAAAAATTGGGAAAAATCATGGAAAATTCCAGAAAAAATGAGAAAAATTATGAAAAAATCATATTGCGACCAAATATATAGAATATATGAAAAATAAAATATTCGGATATTTTGGACGCGACTTTTTGCGCGGGTTTGCCTCGAAAAGCGCAAAATAAACAATTTGTCTTAAAAAGTTTTAGGAAATTGTTGTAAATTTTCATGATAAATTAAGTTTATATAAATGGACACCAGGGACTTAGGAGGCTATAGTCGGGTGTCGGGTACGCATCTCGAGGCGAATGCGGGACATTTTAAAGGCATTGGAGGTAAGTAAACCCACGAGAAAGTCAGTTCAGAATTTACTTATTTTTCTTGAAAATTATTTATTTCACATTACTTTACGTCAGTTCAGTTTGCATGTTTACTCTATTCCTGCGTGTCTGTGTATGGTCGAAGGGACGGTGTGACCTCGATCCGATTGTTGCTACGGTGTTGGTCATACCTTAGACTACGTGTGAGATTTTTTCTCAGCGAGTCGATGATCTCGAGAGCGAGTTGACGTGAGGTCCACCTCTGTCACAGATTTCCTCTCTTTTGAGGTGTTGGGCGGAAGTCTACCTTCCGACCAACAGAGTTCCTCGTTTCGACCGTGAAGAGGGGGTGTAGATTTCCTCACCTCCAAGGCCTTCTCGGTTTAGTATTTATGTCCCGGGCTCGACGGTTGTACACCACACTCGCGTTCGTATTCTTGATTATCTCACGACTTATATTCATGCTTTACATTTCGTTTATTTATTTTATATGCATGATTTGTAGCCGTTTTCTTGGATTTCTTGTGAATACTAACTGAATTTCTCGGGATTTACTTATCTGGGATTTGTCATTATTTTTGGTGACAAATCGCAGATCTGCGACGAGCCGCGGCAAAGAGTCTTAGGCGACTACGTCTAAGTAGGGAGAGGCCGCCACTTTTTGCATAGGTAGTTGTATGTATCTATTAACTACTTTATGACATTTTGGGATGACTTGTATACCCGATACATGTATATGCTCACCGTTGTACTTTTGTCGCTTTTGATATATATGGTATCTATTACCGGGATTCCACACTATAGGGTTAATTATACAAATGCAAACTTTTCCTTCATACGGCGTTTGCATGTTTTTTTAAAAAGGCTTCCGCTTGATATTTAATAACTTAATAAGTTGTGAATAACTTAACTTAGTCAATTTGATGAGAATATCCATAAAAATCTTCATAAATATGAAGTTAAGGCAAATAAGGTATGTACAAAGGTGTAGGTCGCGGGCAGTCAAAGTTAAGTGTGCGGTGACGTGGCATGCTTGGTGACGTGTCTGGCGACGTGGCGGTGCCCGGTTTGCCTTGAAATTTGGGGCCGTCACAGTTGGTATCAAAGCGAGAGTTCGAGGAACCTCGGGAAATTAACTGAAAGAGAATAAAACTTAACAACAAACATTAGATGTGGAAACCCGAAGATCTTAACTTAGAACTTTAGTTGGGAAGAGAACATGGGACGGGAAGTGCCAAGGCTTATACGTTATATATTTTGATGTGTAATAGTATATACGCGTATACGAGGCTGATACAGGACTTCGCTATTGCAGATACGACATGGACGGACAGTGACTCCACCTTCGGAGGACGGTGGACGAGACGAGTAATACTACGCCTATCGCGGCCCGATTCGGGGTATGCCGATTCTGCATGATTTATGGCGGAGACTCGTACGGAGATTACCACCCCGGCGTCTACACATGCAATGACACTAACACAGACCCCACAGGAGATCACATTTGAGGCTTCCCTGTCAGCTGAGGCTAAGCTGACGAAGGAGTTTGTGAGATTTCAGCCGGGATATTTCATTGGAGGCGGAGACCCGAGAGCGGTGCGAGATGGCTTCTTGCTCACGAGAAATTACATAATCTTCTGAAGATCCACGACAGTTACATAAGCTATTACGGATTCAAGAGAGCATAGATGCTAAGATATCAGCGCATATGCTGAGAGGGATGTTGTTTTGTGGTGTACATCGTATGCAGATACTTACCCAAATTTGAAGACATAGGTAGAGTTTAGAGAGTTGTTTTATGATCAATATATACCCATGGAGGTAAGGTTTAGGCTGATAGAGGAGTTTATGGCTTTTAAATAAGACAGTTGGTCAGTATACAATACATGGATAGATATCTAGTACTTGAAATAGTTTTCCACGGACATCGTAGACACCAAGTGACTACATATATTACTTTGTCTTATGGTTGATTGAGGACATAGCCAGCACCAATTTTTCCTTAGGAGCTCAAACACTATAGGAAATGTATAATAAAATGCTTGCCCATGAGACATATCTGATGCAGAGGGTCGACATGCGTTCGTCCACCGGTCAGAAAGACATACTAGATAGAGTTCTGAGCAAAAAAAACAGAGAGATCATGATGACAGAAAGGACGGACAGTATGATCAAGGTCGTAGGGATGATGATCGACAACCAGAGCTTATATTATACTCACACTAACAGCACCACCGCAGAGACAGGCTCACGACAAGGGAGGCAGATACTGGAGATCACAGGGTCAAGGCCAGTGGTCAGGGAGTCAGCGGGCAGGAACTGGATGGAGGATCACAAGGTTGCGATGTGGATAGGAGGGTCACGTCTGGAGGGACTGTTCACGAAGATTAGTGACTCCAGCAGTGGTGACAACGGTGCAAACTCGAAAGTCGATGCATGTGGTGACCGAGCTAAGCCGGGAGACATCCCAACGAGAGGTTCAGGGAAAGTAAGTTTACTTTTTCTAATAAATTACAGTTAAGGTTTATGCATGCATGGTGGTACGATGGTAGATTATTATGTTATGGCTTGAGGTTGTCATAGGTCGTCACATGGTATGAGATTGTCATGGTGAGTACGGATAGGTCGTGGCATGACATGGGATGATCATGGTGAGTAAGGATATTTTATGGCATGACATGATACTTTCATGATATGTTATATTATCATGTTAGGATACATGATAAGAGAGGTTTGCAATTATTGGTGTTAAGTAACTGAGTTAGGGAAACTTGAACACAAAAATCGAACTGATAGTAGGTTGCGAAGATGTTGGAAAGAAAGAGTGATTAATTTTGATCACCTCCGCAATATGCACATATGTCTCAAGGTAACACTACGTTCCCTGAAATGAGAGTAGTGGGGTATTCAAGGGGTCGTGGAATGACACTATTAAGGTGTGGGGAATGGTTACACGGGGATAGGATAGTTACACCAGATTTTACTCGAGATCTAAATTTTGAGGATGAGATTTCTTCTAGTTGGGAAGAATTGTAATGGCCTAAATTAATTAAACTAGGATTAACATTAATCTCATGAATTAATGGTCGTAATTTGGGCGTTATGTGGACAATTCGGTTGACACAGACACGAGAATCGAGGAAATATGTTATTTATGAATGGTGGTTGTGTATATGTGGTGTTTAGAATTATTATTATATTGCACCGCGTGTATGTATGTATTGGGCTATTGGGCGAGTTTAGGTAACGGGTATTCGCCTCGAAAGGCATGCCAACACAAGTATCGAGTAGGCGAACTACGATTACACTAGGAAACTCTACAAATTCACATTAAGTAGACTAGTTAAACAATTAAAATGGGTAATGTAACCATAGGCTAAGTTGATTAAATTAAAATAATAGGCTATAACGTACTTTGAAATGTGCCGAGACACGAGGCATCGAGTACTGGGCAGGCGAAGGTTAGGGGGTCCATAAGTTGGTTAATTTTGATAAATAAAAACTCTAACCATATGTATTATAGTGAGCCTAAAGTGATTTAATTTAAATTAATTGAGAAAGGCATATAGTTTGGTTAATAAATTGGAAACCACATGACTTTCCTAGAGATACACATTGTGTAACGATCCATTTTATTAAATTTCCAGACGTGACGCCAGTTCATATCTACGTGGACGTCGTGGTAGGCAATGACACACAGAGACCTAGGTTCGTTGTTTATTGTGTGTTGGTTGCTTATTTGCGGTGCAATTTATTAAAATACATCGCATGTGTGTATGTTGATAAGTCGATATTTGTATATATTTATTAGTATATTTTAGTCTATTTTACAATTTAAAGTGTTTAAAATAAATAATTAATTATATTTTTTGTTCATTTTTAGGTAAAATGGAGTGCGCGGTTGAGTTCGTGGCAGAAAAATACTCGAAATGGAGTATTTATTTGCAGAAATCGGATGTCGGATGTGTCGAATAGCCAACAAAACGTTCCTGCCAATCAGCGTACGCCGCGTCAGCGCGTATGTCGCGTCAGCACCGCAAGCCATTCATCACGCTTCAGTAGCCGTCGATCTGCCTCGAGATGCGTGGCAGCACAGACTCCCAGAATTCGCTCGATTCTGCGCGATTCTCCGAGCCACGTGAATGCCACGTGGCGTTCATCCATTGGTCCAGCGAGGCGCTTTGACGTGGTCCAGCCAATGAGGATGTGACATGTGGCGCCTAGTCAGCAAGAAGCAACAGAGCGCGCGAACGTGGCAGCGACAAGTCAGAGGCGGTGGCAGACGTGGACCTATTAGAAGTCGACACATGGAGCGGACCCAGATTTGCGGCCAATCACGTATTTCCACGTGGCAGACTCCATTTTTCAAGCCAAAAACAGCCTTACGATGCTCCTCGACGCACGAGTCACTTCCAAAACCCTAAAATCAGTATCCAAGTAAAATTTAGGGTAGTTATATATAGTTTTAACGTAGGTATTATAAAAAGAACAAAATTAATTAGTATTTTTTAGAGAGATCTATTAATTTTTAGTAGTGATTTTCGAAGATGAAGTCCTGCTAATTTCTTTTTCTCGCCTAAGTCGAAGGGGAAGCAAGTTGGAATCATGGATTCATGGCACTCTTTGTGAGATCTTTTTATTTTATTATTTAATTAATTTAATTTCTCTTATTTCATTGTTGTTGATTTAATGATTATGATTTAGATCTATGGTATGTATGTGACCAATGCATGCTTTTAGGTGGACAATCTAATGTTATTTGGAATATTAGTATCCGTGTAATTGTGCTTTTATACCAATAAAGTAACAAACATTCACCCGTTTGCCGTAAAATCCTTTCGGTGTTTGAATGTGCAACAATTGAATCTAAGTTAAATCAGGAGCGGTTGCGATCCGATTATTTAGGATTAGTGTTCCCATAGATCCATATTACTGCGGTTAGTGTGTCAAACCTGATTCGCGGATGTCTAGGGTTATACATTAATTAGGGAAGTAGTTAATGGCGGACGTCCTGGCTATCGATATTAGGGGAACTAGGAATTTCTGGCGGTTGTCGATTTTCTATAGCTAATCTAGGAGAATTTAAATTAATAACTTTTTGGAAAAGATTGAAGACCATAATTACTATTGAATCTTGATTCTGATTTGTGGAACTGGAGATTTGGGTGAACTTTTCATTCTTGATATTAATTTTTGTGAACTTTTTATTATTGCTTGTTTAATTAATTGTTTTATTGATTTTCTTGAAAACCCCCATATGTAGTTAACTTGGAGTAAATTCACGTCTCTGTGGGATCGACCCCGTATTTACCACTACTACACCCTTGTGGTTAGTAACTCTTTAACGGGTTATATTTGGCACGAACGACACGCGTCATATGTTGCATAACAATACGCGCGAGATTGTGTGAACTGTATTCGCTTCGATATGCGTGTCGACGTGAGTACCGGGTAGTTGACGGGACTAAATATTAGGTCGGGAAACTAAAACACACAAATTACATAAAAAGTTGCCAAGTAAGTAATATGGAATGGGTAATAGGTGGCCAGTAACGCGGCGTTACGCGTATATCGCAATTCGGAAGAAATCGGGCGTCGAAACGCCCGAAAACACGAGCAAGTGTCCCAACTATGTCACACTTTGGAGTCAAGTAAGTAACAAAGTCAACACTCTTATCATATCCACCACCTTTTCTCTCACATCACACAGAAACCAACCGAGGTCGAAAGAGATAAGAAGAAATGGAGAAGAGGATGAGAGGAAGCCGGAGAGGAGAAAGTGAGTGAAAACGTCACGATCAAGGTGAGTTTTAGTGGTTTTGTAGTGGTTCGTGAATTGGCCATGGCGGCCGAGACAGGGGCTCGGCCATGGAGGCCAAATCGGGTTGCGGTGGAGATGGCAGGGGCGTCTCCCCTGCCATTGATCCCACCAGGGTTAGGGTGAGAGCAACCCTAAACCCACAACAAAGAAAATTTAAAAAAAAATGTCTCGAATGAACCAATTACTGGTTCGATCGGGTGAAGATGTGCACTCACACGCACTTGAGCGAGTATGCGCTTGAAAGGGACGAGCCTGGACCGGTTCTGGCCCAAGGTCGGGTTCGACATGGTTGGGTCGATTCGACCCAAACCAAATTTTTTTTAAAAAAAAAAAAAAGAACAAAAAGGAAATAAAAAATTTGAAAAATTTTGAAAAAATTGGAAAAAATCTGAAAAAAAAAAATATATTTCGATAAAATAAATAAAAATTGATTAATTTCTATGAAAAACAAAATATTTGGGAATATCAGACGTGACTTTTTGCAAGGTTTTGCCTCGAAAAACTCGAAATGGACAATTTGGCATAAAATTTGAAAAATTTGTCGTACTAAATCAAAATTATTGTTACATGGACATAGGTTGACACAAGTGATCAATTGGCGACTAAGGACTCAGTGGACTTGAGCTCGGGGATTAATTACGGGGTATTGGAGTGTGTTGTGAGGTTTGTAAAATCGAATTGAAAAACTCTGAGTATTTATTTTGCTTTGTATTTTCATTCAATTCCAGTATTCCATGTGGTCTTTCCTATATATATATCTTGTCGTTGATTGAACGGTTTGTTGAGTTACTTCCACTAGATTTTTCTAATGTGTGTGTATGCATTCTAGACCATAGCATGTGTATCAGGAGTTCTCGGTGGATAACGACCCGGGCTAATGAACTATTATATGTGTCGGTGCGTCGTATGTTTACGCCGGCTACTAAGATGGACCAGGTGATAGCAAGTTGGGTGCACCCACTAGTGGGATCCTGGAAGGGTATTCCAAAGTATGGTTTAGTTTAAGTGGAACAAGCACATACATTTGCACTTTATTGTTATATATGCATACGATGCCCTACTTACAATTGTTTGTTTACATTCGCATGTTTATTTAACAGTATTTATTGACTACAGCAGGACTCGTGAGGATCACGAGGGACATCTCAGGACAATCTTGACGACAATGAGAGAGCACTGATTGTACGCCAAGTTCAGTAAGTAAGTGCGGCGATTTTAGGCCATGCCATCGTGAGTAGGGATATCGAAAAGATTCGGGCGATCATGATTGTAAAGGATTTTTCCTCGATCGCAGCACCAATGACGAGACTGACTAAGAAAGATGTCAAATTTGACTGGTTAGATGAATGTGAGCAGGCCTTTTGTGAATTGAAACAGAGATTGACATCTGCACCAGTATTAATATTGTTGGAGGCGGGCAAGATCTTGACAGTATATACGGATCCGTCGGGCATTGGTCTTGGATGTGTGTTGCTGCAGAATGGTAGACCAGTTGCCTATCTTTCCAAGTGGTTAAGACCCCACGAGGGGAATTATCCAGCGCACGACCGACTTGGACCTCGTCTTTGCACCGAAGTCTTGGAGGCACTATCTCTATGGAGAGCGATTTGTGTTTATACATATCACCGGAGTTTACGTTACATCTTCACGCAAAGAGATCTGAATATACGCCAGTGGAGATGGTTGGAGTTGTTGAACGACTACGACTTTGCTTTTGAGTATCACCTTGGCAAACCGAACATCGTATAAGACGCATTAAACAAGAGTGAACTCAACAGCCAAACTGTTATGTAGTAGATGACACATGAACATGGCTTATTATAGGCAACATCAATTATGTACATGGCCGAGTTGTCGACTACGATGGAACATCATATTTTTTGTTAGATAAGGATATCGACTATATCGATTGAACGGGTTGTCGAGTGTCAGAGGCCTGATGGGCTCCATGAGCGGATCATTAGTCTGTCTCGAAATCCGAAATGCAATAATTGGACAGAAACCACAGATCGGTGTATATGATACAGATGGAGAATTTGGATACCTGCGGACCAGGAGATACGGGAAGGGATTTTGGAAGATGCACACTGGTCTCGTTACACTGTTCATCCTGGTCGGACCAAGATGTACCATGATTTGATGCGACTATTCTGAAGTTACGAGCTGCACAGGATAAACAGAAAAAATATGTGGATAGGTATCGCGAGGTCTGAGCTACGACGACGGCGATATGGTGTATCTGTAGCTTTCTCCTTGGAAAGGTCAACAGAGATTTGACATTAAGGGGAAACTAGCGCCGAGATAAATTGGGCCATATCGGATTGCACAGAGAGTAGGTACTATTGCATATCGGTTGGAGTTACCCGCTGAGTTAGTTGAGGTTCATCAGACATTTCATATTTTCATGTTGAGACTCGGTAGTTCACGGCTGAGAATGACGATTGAGTTTGGACAAGTGGAGATACAACTGACGTGACCTATGAGGAGAGACCGATAGAGATCATTGATCATCGAGTACAAGTTCTGGAACAAGGAACTTGTAAAGGTTCGAGTTCGTTGGCAGCATCATAGGACGGAGGAACTCACCTAGGAGCTTGAGTCGACGATGTGGACACGATACTCTCAGCTATTCTCAAGTATGGGACTTTAGTTACAGTTAAATTCCGTGACGAAATTTGATTTAGTTGGGAAGAAATGTAACGGCCCATTTTATTAAATATGTGGACGTGGACGCTAGCTCAGATCTACGTGGACGTCTCGGTAGGCTAGAATACACGGGGACCTAGGTACACTATTTATTGTGTGTTGGTTGCTTATTTGCGGTGCAATTTATTAAAATACATCGCATTTGTGTATGGTGCATAACAATACGTGCGAGATTGTGTGAACTGTATTCGCCTTGATATGCATGTCGATGAGGGTACCGGGTAGTTAACGGGACCGAATATTAGGTCGTGCAAACTAAAACACACAAATTACATAAAACGTGGCCATGTAACTAATATGGAATGGGTATTAGGTGGCTAGTGACGCGGTGGTACGAGTATATCGCGGTTCGAACGTGATATCAGGAGTCGAAACGCCCAAAAACACGGGCGAGTGTCCCAACCGTGTCACACTTTAGAGTCAAGCAAGTAACAAAGTCAACACTCCTATCCTACCCACCACCTTTTCTATCACATCACACACACACCACACACATAAACCTAAAACCAACCGAGGCCGAGAGAGAGAAAAAGAAACGGAGATGAGGAGGAGGAGGAGAGGAAGCCGGAGAGGAGGTAGAGAGTGGAAATGTCACGATCGATGTGAGTTTTAGTGGTTTTGTAGTGGGTTGGTGAATTGGTCGTGGAGGCCGAGACAGGGGTTCGGCCGTGGAGGCCGAACCGGGTTGCGGTGGAGATGGCAGGGACGTCTCCCCTGCCATTGATCCCACGAGAATGGGGTGGAGAGCAACCCCACCCACAACAAAGAAAAATAAAAAAAAAAAATTGTCCCGATCGAACAAGTTCATTGGTTCGATCAAGTGAGGACGGTGCACTCGCGCGCGTGAGTGTGCACCCCTATGGGTCGGGTCCAGAATGAGCCAAGCTCGGCCCATGGGATGAGCCTGGACCGGTTATGGACCAGGGTCATGTCAGACTCGGTTGGGTCTACCCGACCCAAACCAAATTTAAAAAAAAAAAAGAACAAGAGAAGAAAAATGAAAGAAAAATTGGAATAATTCTGAAAAAATTGGAATAATTTTGAAAAAAATTATTTCGATAAAATAAATAAAAATTGATGAATTTTTATGAAAAATAAAATATTTGGGAATGTCAAATGCGACTTTTTGCAAGATTTTGCCTCGAAAAGCTCGAAATGACAATTATGCCTAAAATTTTAAAAATTGTCGTACTAAATCAAAATTATTCATACATGGACATAGGTTGACATGGGTGATCAATTAGTGACCAAGGACTCAGTGGACTTGAACCCGGTGATTGATTACGGGGTATTGGAGTGTAACGGCCCGTTTTAATTGATCCCGATTAACTGAAAAATTACAAAATAAGAACATAAGCTTAGACCCACGTGGACGTCGAGGAAAAGTCTATGACACGCCTAATGGGTGAAATATGTTATTTTTGCTTGGCGAGTATTTATTTATTTTACTATTATTTAATAGTTCGCGTCGCATTAATTGGAGTTTCGTTTAGTCGTGTTGTGCGCGTGTTGTGACGAGAGTGTACGACGTCGCGGTGTGCACGTAACGTGGATGTACGGGGTAGTATGGGATAGAGTTGACATCACACGTCACATCACACATCCCATCAACCCAAAACTCATCATTACTCCCTCTCCTCTCCAAATAAATAAAAAAAAACGTGAAAGAGAGAGGAGAAACAACAAGAGAGAGAGAGAGAGACAACAAGAGAGAGTCAGAGGAAAGAGAGAGAGAGAGACAGAGAGAAGAGAGAGAGAGAGAGAGAGAGAGAGAGGTGGAAGGAGCTCCTGCGAGGAGCGCCAATGGCGCCGGCGAGATCCAGCAGCGCGACGCATGGCGGCAGCAGCAGGCGGGCGGAGGAAGCGACGGTGGCTCCAACGATGAGGAACGGCAGCGGCAGGAACGCAGCGCGGAGGCAGACGGCGAAGCCCACCAGCGACGAACAGCGGTTGGCAACAGCGGTGAGGGAAGAGAGGAGAGAAGGAGAGAGAGCAGCGACGGCAGTGGAAGATGGGGGGTAGCAGCGATGCCGACGCTGCGTCGGCAGAGCGCGACAGCGACTCCCACGCGGCATCGGCCGCATTGGCAGCGGCGTAGGCTCGGTGCCAGCAAGGAAAAAGCGGCAGCGAGGTGGCTGCGGCGGCGCGACGGTGAACGGCGTGGAACAACGGCGCGGTGGCACGTTGCCGTCACAATCGATCCCCTGGTATGGTTTGAAAAGTGTGCAAAGTAATAAATTTTTGGGAATAAAAGTTTTACAAATTTTGGTCTCACACTATAAATTTATTTAATGAGAATCTAAAATAATAAAATTGTATAATTGGACACCAGGGTCGAGTATCGGATACATATCTCGAGGCGAGTGCGGGACGTTTCGAAGGTGTTTTGCGATTTGTTTGAGGTAAGTAAGCCCACGAGAAAATTAGTTAAAATTATTTTATGGCACTAACTTTATTTTCATTTAAATTATTCCATTGTGCTCTCCATTGTTGTTCATTTCTTGTTCATCCACTCCCACGTGTGTATGTGTGTTTGTCGACGGGGTTAGGCATGGCACGGACTCACACCCAGGGGCTAGCTACCCCGCGTTGTTCGAGTAATTGGCCATGTTGGGGCTATGCGGTGAGTATTCTCCGCGAGACCCGTAGGTTGAGAGATGTTTGTCGAAGACCTAATTCTACGTCATGGGTTCCTCTCGAAAGATGTTTGGATGGAGTTTTCTCTCATTCATGGGTTCCTCTCATTCGACCGTGAGATGTTTGGCGAGGTGGTCGTCATGGCTTCCTCTCGATTTAGCTAAGACGATTCTCGGATGTCGATCAGGGTTCTCTATCACGCTACACTCGTGTCCAAATTCGACTTCTCAACGACTTATTTTCATGCAAATTTCTTTGTTCTTGTCATTTATTTAAATTTCAGATTTGTAGTTGTTTTATTGGAATTCATTAATATTAGCTAAAGTTCTTTGGGATTTACTCATCTGGGATTTGTCATTATTTTTTGTGACAATCGCAGATCTTGCGATGAGCCGAGGCAAGGGCGTCTCAGACGACTACGTCTGAGTTAGGAGAGCCCGTTATTTTTGCGTAGTGTTGTCTGTATCTATTTACAGTTTTTATGAAATTTTTGGGAGGACTTGTATACCGGATACATGTATATGTTCACCTTTTGCACTTTTGTTGCTCATTAATATACATGGTATCTAATGCCGGGTTTCCACACTATAAGGTTATTTATGCTATGCAAACTTTTTATTTCTATCGTGTTTGCATGCTTCAAAGACTTTCGCTTGATGTTTAATTTATAATAATTTAATAAATCTTGAACAACTTACTTAGTCAATTTAATGTAAATATTCATAAAAATATCCATAAATACTAAGTTAAGGTGAATAAGATACGTGTAAAGGTTTAGGTCGCGGACAATTAAAAGTAAGTATGCGGTGACGTGGCATGCTTTGTGACATGTCTGGTGACGTGGCAGTACCCGATTTGCCTCGGAGTTTGGGGCCGCCACATGAGTGTGTTGTGAGGTTTGTAAAACCCAATTGAAAAACTCTGAGTATTTATTTTGCTTTATATTTCCATTCAGTTTTAGTATTCCTTGTGGTCTTTCCTATAACTATATCTTGTCATTGTTTGAACGGTTGGTTGAGTTACTCCCACCTAATTTTTTCGTTGCGTGTCTATGCATTCTAAATCATAGCATGTGTATCAGGAGTTCTCGGTGGATAATGACCCGAGCTAATGAACTGCTACATGTGCCGGTGCGTCGTAGGTCTACGCCGGCCACCGAGAGGGACCAGGTGATAGCTAGTTGGGCGCACCAACTAGTGGGATCCTAAAATGGTATTCCAAAGTATGGTTTAGTTTGACTGGAACAGGCACATACATTTGCACTTTATTGTTATCTATGCATGCGATGCCCTACTTACAGTTGTTTGTTTACATTCCGCATGTTTATTTAACAGTATTTATTAACTTCCACTTATTTCTTTGAATGCTCGGAGGAGTTCCTTGGGATTTTACTAACTGGACTCGTCATCCATTTTGTTCTGTGATGATTGAGTGCAAATCCAAGTACAAGTAAGAGAAAGGGAATCTTAGGCGTCTATCTCTTATTTTCTACCATCGAGGACTACTTGTACGTGTGTTTTATTTTGATATTTTGATTTTTTTGGGAATTGTGGAGTATCATGACATTGTACATAGTCGTCTATCTCTATACATATTACTTTTTAGGGTTTTTCCACAATAGGATTTGTTCATTTCTTATTAATATTTCTTGCATTTAAGTACAACTTCCACTGCATATGTCATATATACACTGTACACACAAGCGGATACAAATCGCGAGACATGAAAAGATGAGTAGGTGTCGTACACCTGTAATAAGGCCAGTTGGCAAGGAGTACACGGAGACACGTCACCCCGGGGCGCGAGGGTCGCCACACATTAACACATCTATAAGCTATATGAGAGATAAATTGGTGTCACTATAAGACAATTAGTGGAGTGTTAACAGGCTAAGTGGCTAGAGATGAACCACTACATGAATCTCGGGATACGTAAACATATTGAGATCAATGGCTAAAAATTAATTCCACCTTAATATATATGGATGGTTTGATGAATACATGCAAATGAAATCAAATTTGCTTTCAAGGTTGTTGGAGAAGAGAATGAGATTGTCAAGCTGGAATTCATCCACTTTGGAGCTCAATTGGAGGATTAAAACCTAGGTAATCTTATTCTACGTCATCCGTACTTTCATTTGAGCCTATTTTTGTAAATCTTTGATAAAATTCAAATTAGAGGATTAGATCTCTAGATTTGATGAGAAATTGATGAAATATATGTTTTGTGATCAATTTTATTAAGATTTAGAACTAGTTTTGAATAAATGGTTGTTTTTGATAAATTTGAAAAAACTAGTGGATTTCATAGAATTGATGAATTTGATTTAACTGAGGTGGTTTTAATGGCTTAAAGGATGTTTTGGAGTCTATTTTAAGTGGAGAATGTAATTGTAGGGTCTAGGTTGCTAATTAGGGAGTTTAGGACAGAACTCTCGAGTTGAGAATTTTGTCATATAGGGTAATTAGCGCACTAACTAGACCGATTAGCACGCTAATGATTCTTGCCACTTAATTGCTTTTCAAAATGAAGAACAGTAGCGCGGTAGATAGATCCCCTAGCGTTAACTCCACCTATATCGCTAGGTAGACCCAATTAGCACGTTAATGCCAGATAAAAATAGGATTTAAGGGTTGTTTTGATATTTTTGACTTAAATACATACCCAAACACCTAAAATCATACTAAATATGTAAAATTGGACTTCAGGGACTTAGGGGATCGTAGCTCAAGTATCGAGGAGCTAATGGGTTGGATAATTAGGTCAGATTTTGAGAGTATGGAGAAGTCGGAGCACAGATTGAGGTGCGTATACCCATTGGAATGCCTCACAAAGTTCATGGTTTTTTATCGATGTTGGATTACATGTGTGATTGTTGGTGGGCACGCATGGGGTTTCACTCCTATTTCGGTTCGCGTATATATTGGTTGTGGCTAAATCGCAAGGATGGGTTACTTGTGTATAGTGCTCGTATCGACGGCAGTATGATATACTTACAACCATCGGGAGTGATTTAGGGTGTTCCCTTGACTTGAAATAGCTTCTGGAGGGGCTTATCCGGTAATTGAAGTTGGGATTTAGTCATTGTAAGCCCGTAAGTATATACGTGGTTCATATTTGATTTTATCTATTACTGGCTGGTTTAGGTCAGGGTTTTCCTCGTGATTATGCAACTGCGCACTTATTAATGCTTTATTTCCGATCATATTTACTTGGTATGTGTTGTTTATTTATTTCATGTTATTGATTTTGCTTGTCGTGTGCTGCCTACATTTATGGGAATATGACATTCTGTTGTCAAGTGTTATATTCGCATTTCTTGTAGATTATTAGTTTTATTTCATGAATATTGTGTTGACTTCTCTTTGGATTTTACTTACTAGAGTCGTAATTGTATTTGTTGGATGACTTAGTGCAGATCCTTCGACGAGCATGGGCAAGGAGGTACTGGGTGATTGCCTCGAAATTGTGGAGCCAGCTCGTGTGTGATATCAGTATGTATTTATTTTACTTTGATTGAGTTTTGGGGACCATAGAACACTGATTATATGTATATGAAACTTTTTTAATACTTATCTCGCCTCATATATACATAGTATCTTTTGTCAAGTTTTCCACTACTTATGATTGTTAAATATTGCATAACTTACTTAATTTAAGAGTTCCGCTGTAAAATTGTAATATAACTTGATAAATTAATTAAATAGCTAACTAAATCATTAATGCCTATATAAAAATTAATTAGCGTAACTAGGGTTAGCTGGAAAAGTGTAAGCGATTAGGTAGGTTACGGGGTGTCAAGGATAAGCAGACCATGACGTAGCAAGGCTTGGTGACGTGGAATGCGACGTGGCGAGTCTCAAGGCAGATTGGAATTTGGGGCCGCCCCGGTCGATAACATATAAAGGCCATTATGACTTTATTGTGATAAAAAGTGGCAATCGTAGCAAATATATCGACATCAAGTTTTTGGTTGTTTGAGATCACATTAAGAAAGATGAAGTTGTTATTAAACACATCAGGTCTCATCTTATGTTAACAGATCATATGACTAAAGGATTGTCGACTACTCTGTACAAGGATCATGTTAGTAACATGGGAATGCCAAAAAAAGTAGGTTGATTTTCTTAAATTTTGGCTTTTGTAAATAGCTACTTCTATTTCACATAAATTCCATTATTAAAGTCCATTTGGATTTTTGAAAGAAAGACCCTGAATGACTTATCAAAAATTCATTCATATAGAATACATTTAGTTTTAAATTATTAAAATTGTAATACATGGAAGGAAATGTTTGTCCAAAGAGCACAACCGCCATGATTCAATCTTAATATTTTTGAGATAAATGTGAAAGTTGATTAACTTATGGCCATATAAAGTAAAAGTTGATTATTCATTGGTGAGCCAAGTAGGAGATTGTTAGACTTAATTGTGAGTTGTGTGGCTCACAAGAGTTTCAAAGTTTATTCATCTCTAAACAGTTACAAATGTCTTAATATTAGCGTTATAGATTTAATTACTAATGAATTAAGAATACCAACAATCTTGCTCTTAATGGACGAGCTATTTAAAGGGATCAAAGTTTAGCCTTTTGCTTGTGCAAAATCATCATGTCTCCATTAATCAAGATTAAAGGCATAAACTTAAAATATGCAAATGGCGAATGAAGGTATATTACATTTTCATTTTATTTTGAATGTTTTATAAACCATACTTTTTATAAATCTTTTTGAAAAAGATTAAGTGGGAAAAAATATTTTTCCACGGTGATTCTTTGCAAAATCTCCATAAGAATCCCAACGAAGATCTTCAATAGGGAATGAAATATGGAAAGATTTTTTCTTTGGAGATTCTCCATAACCGCGGGGATTAAGAAGGAATAAGGATGGGGATGAAAGTTTATCCCCGCATTGGAATAGGTATAGGGATGGAATGATGAATTCTTAAGCGGGGATAAGGGTGGAGATGAGGTCCCCATCCTCGCCCTCCCAATTTGCATCCATATCGTTGATCCGTGACGTGAGACCCGCATCAAGATACGCACACTGATCGAGGAATGTGGCCAAAATATATTTTAGTTTTTTTGTGACATATTCCTAGTGCATCATATATGCATGTGTAGACTTATTAAGTCACTTCTACTTGTGTATATGCGTCGAGACGCGAGTGAAAACGCCCTCGAGATACGTACGAGTGTGGGACCGAGTAAAGAGTGATTGGTGAGTCATTTTAATGAATTATACATATTAATATACTCATTTTACATAAGTATTTACTTTCATATGGTTGAAATTAAATTAAAAGTATATGTATCTAAAGTCTAATTAAGATTTTAACAAACAGTAATATGCCTAAAAATGTGTGCTATCAATTTTCACTATGTGATAGCGACCGCAAGTTTACAGAAAACGTCAAAGTAATTGTGACATCAACTAGTGTTGGTGTCGGTATATCATATCCACAAGGACGGTTATGTGCTAATATTTAGTCTAATTAAGAAATAGAGTTAGACACTTAAAATTAGGGTTTTGTAAAAAATAAATTATTAATTAAATTAAACTAACTAATTGCAAGTAATTAAAATAGGTCTTAAGCAATGAAGAGAATATCCTAAGAAATCTAATTCTCCCAAATTTTTCCTTCAAATCCAATTTAATTATAAAGTCTCCCAATTCATGCAATGATAGGCGAATTTTTACAATTCACTCCATCTCGAGGTCTCGGTGATGGAAATTCTAACTTCTCACTCGGATTCAACCGGTCACCGTGAATAGTGTAAGTGAGATGCCACATTAAAAAAAATTCAATTGCTTCCCTAGTCAATGACCATCGGTCGATGCGTTGTGTTTCCCCTAATGCGGGTTCAAAAGTCTAAATGGTCATAGTGACCCTCAAATCCTAAATTTTGCATCTACTTGATCAATGTAAGTATAGCATAGTACACAAGAACACATAAATCAAAATATTTAATTGAAAGAACAAATATAATCACATTGAAGTCAAGAAAATCTAATTTAGGATACAAAGATCTCTAGAACAAAAGAGATTACCCCATAAGTCGGTTCAATTCAACACAATTCATGATAAGATAGCAAGAAAACATGAAATCAAACCTACAATTAATATAAGATCCAAGATTTTGATCACTCTTCTTCAATCTTCACACGTTCTTCTTGGTTCTCCAAAGCAAAAGATGATTTAAAACCTAATTTTAAGTTCTATTTAGACCACCAAGTCAATTTGTTCCCATAATAACCCAAAACCACTTAAAAAATCACTTTTAAGCACTTTTTTGCAGTTGGCGTTGACTCTGGCACTACGGCGCCAGCCTCAGCACCCACTACACATTTTTGGTTGTTTTGGGCGCTATGGTGGTGATGGGTTGGGTGCTGCTGCGCTAAGAACAAAATTTGCGCATATAGTTCACTTTGCAATGCGATTTTAAACCACTTAGAGGCTGAATTTGCCTTCGCTCATGAGATATGAAAACGTTCAACTCTGAGTTTACTTTCTAACAGAAGAAACAACAAGTCATTTGAACTTCAAATGAGGGAGGTATAGCTAAAAACTTAAGCTTTGTCAAAATAGACTTTGTTGAAACTTAGTCACTTTAATGTTGCTCTTTGCCCGAACCTTGTATTCTCATCTCGAAACTTCCAAACATCTTCAAAGCACATGAAACCAAGTGAAATATCATCATTTCATCACTCGCCTCCAGTCTCTTTTTTTCCGCCTCTTTATCTACACAAACGCGCTTTTTAAGGGAAATCTTCTCGGATCTTCAAAATAACCTATGAATACACTTTGCTTTCCTCAACAAAATAACCAAAAAAATATATCGGATTAGCAGGAAATCACTTATTAATGACTTAAATTATCAATAAAATGTTACTTATAAAGGTACTAAAATATGTTTTACATCACAATGCAACTTAGAGTGAACATTTGTGTTAGCAAGTGTGATTTAATGAAGTGGTAGGAGTGATTCCTTAGATCTTATGGGGATGTGCAAATCCATTTGATAAGGTAAGGCACTATATGAACCACACTTAGTGTTTTTGCTTTCATTTGCATGCTCATGTGAAAAAACAGAAAAATCATAGCTGAACAATTTGTTGAATTGCTAAAATTTGGGGATTAAAAAGGAGATTCCATCAACAACTGAAGAACCAAACACAATCCTACTCATCTACTACACTAGGTAAACAAATTTTTGCTTTTTCTTATTAAATGGAAGAATTGAAGTCATGTGTTAATGGGGTTCTTGTTTTAAACAATTTTTTAGTTTTAAACATATTGGTTTAGCAAATTAAAACACTCAATTCAATTCTTAAATTCCCAAACTCAGGTTTTCAAGTTTTGTTTCAAAATTTGGGTTTTTCAATGAAACTAAACTTTCAAGCTTTCGATATGAAGTAGTGTTTGATTTCAAAAACTAGTAGTGTTTTCAAAATCTCATTTTCATGCTGATAATCCAGCTATTAAGAAGCTTGTAATTTGGTTTCCAAATCAAATAGTTATGGTATTTTCAAGTTTATGTTTCTTGAGCTTGTAAATCAAAATGGATGTTTAAATTTGGTTTAATTGATGAATTATTAGAGTGTTTGCAGTTTTATTGCTATGGAGTGTGTATATGACCCTTGTCGAAGGGGAGCGAAGGTATGAGGTGATGGAGTCAAGTCACAGCGGCAAAACAAAGCCACTGATGTGTAGTCCGAGCTTGACGCTAGTTGCAGCGTTGTGGCGTTATACCCTTGACGATAGGCACGTTGTCGGACTAACAGAAAGGGCAAAAAATTGGCATCGTCGCGACGCCGTGCATCTGAGCACACGGTGTCGTAGGGATGTCGTGCATTTGCACAAACGGCGCCACTACAACATTGTGTGCCCTTCCCCAATAAAAAGGGTGGCGTCATGATGGCGTCGTGACTTTCTACACACGACGCCATTCCAATGCCAAACCCTGAAAATAATGAATTTCTAAATAAAATTTAGAGGCTCTTCTAATCAATTCAACCCAACTTTAAAAGCTCGACAATTCCTAAAACATCCTAATTAACCTCAGTCAACAAGTAGAGGAGAGTCTCGTGGAGTCGTTTGTGAGTAGTAGGGTGTCAGGAGGCCGGATTAGCCTAGGACTTTGCGTGCTTTATAAGTAATCTGATTGAGACACTTCTCTTTATTTCATTCCTCTTATATGATTGAATTTGTAGTCTTTTAAATTGATTGTGTTTTCATAATCTGGATGTCATGACTTGTTTCTTATTCTCTTACTTCTTTGGTTATTGTTCCAAGCCATAATATACTTATGATACTTTGTTGATTCTCATACCTAAGTTATGTCATTTTTTATGTAAAATTTGTTATGAATGTGGGAAATAGCATGCTATTAGTGTAGTCATATAATGATAAATAAAAGTAGTTCTTGTATCTAGGATCCTTTTCTTTATAGATATGAGCAACACACAAGGTCACTGGACTTCGGAAATGTCTCCACTCACCACTAACTTATGCGTCACACGTGGTAATTGGACAAAGGGTAGTCAACAAGTATATATACACATATATATAATGGGAATTTATGAGAGTGCTCATGCCCCGAGATAGTGGAATAAAGCTAATGTGATGTAAATCATGGCCGATTGAACCTACATCATTAATGTTTAGCCTAATGGCAGTCTCACTTTATTTAACCGAATTATCTTATAGCATATTTCTATTTCAGCATTCTTTTGCTATTATTATGCTTTTAGATACTTTCTATTATACTTGAAAATGTAGATTAATGTCTCTTAATTTTACTTTCTATATTATTGTAATCACCATCCTTTTTATCATGATGTGTGTAGATTCATCAAGTACTAGGCCGGACAAAGAGAAAATCGGCGATTATCTCTGATTCTTGAGCATATTTCTACCACCGATTTTGTAGGTTTTTAATATTTTGTTGTATGACTTACTTTTTGCTTTTACATAATATTGGGTTTAAATATTTGGGTTAAGCGATAGTTCCCCGACTAGACACATGTTATCACATCGTTATCGTCGATCTGTTATATATATATATGTGGTCGTTGTTTCCTGGTTTATGCACTTAGAATTTTATTTACTTTGCTTCCACTAAACTACTATGACTTGTGTTGAATAACTTATAAACTGTAAAAAATTTAATTAACCTCGAAATTCATGAATAACAAGATTTGAATAATATCTGTCATGAACACGAATAATGAGGAGAATAAGACAAAATGTTGACTAATACGTTGTTAAGTCTTACGTGGCTAAAATTAGGGCTTAATTACGGGATTAGGCCGGGTGGTGCCCTCGATTTGAATAATATTTTCATCACCCAATTATGTGTTAGGTTCACCCATTAATTTAACTAAAGTTTCTAAAATACCCTTATTAATACAATCTCCTGCTATTAAACCATTTGCTTCGCCTACCTATTTTTGACATCTCGTTTGTCCATTCGATTTTGTTGTCGTCTAGCACTCCATTTCTTCACAGATCTCCACTATTATCGTGCTCACGCTCTCATCTCTTTGCAGGTCTCCCCTCAATCATGGATGGTGCCTAAACTTTTAGCCTCTCCATATATTCGCGCTACTATTTAGATCTAACTGGACCAAAAGCAAGGAACCCGAATGACTACAAATGGACTCTAAATTTTGCGTTAAAGTCGAATCGAACTGGTATGCTTCTATTTTCCCAGTGAGATAGAACTAATAGGAATATTGAAAAGAAAAAGAAATGTGCAACATAAATTCATATCTTAACAAGACAAATAATACATTTTTATCTACCTAACTTCCTTCAAAACACAATTAATTTGATTTCATCGTATGTCGACAAGGTGAGTTGATGAGGAATGGAGAATTAAAAGTTATTGTTAATGGTATATTATATTAATGTTAAAATTGTCAACACAAATACGACTTTTTGGTCCCAAATTGTGTTTTTCCTTTTCGAGTGCGAAAAGCACATAAATGGGTGAAAATAGTCGCTCTCATGTTTATTAAGTATAGTAGATATATTTCCAGACTCAATGCAATGGAGCGAACATTGAGGTAGACGGCTACCGAAAGGCTGGGGACGTAACCTGCTTAGGACCTCCTACAATGTGATGGCCCCAAACTCTGAGGCAAACCAGTACCGCCACGTCGCCAGACACGTCACCAAGCATGCCACATCACCGCATACTTATTTTTAACTGCCCGCGACTTAAACCTTTGCACATATCTTATTCGTTTTAACTGAGTATTTATGGATGTTTTTATGAATATTTACATTAAATTAACTAAGTTAAGTTGTTTATGATTTATTAAATTAATATAAGTTAAACATCAAAGCAGAAGTCTTTGAAGCATGCAAATATCGTAGAAATGAAAAGTTTGCATTGTATAAATAACCATATAGTGTGGAAACTCGGCATTAGACATCATGTATATCAAAAAGGGACAAAGTAAAAAGGTGAGTATATACATGTATCAGGTATACAAGTCCTCCCCAAAATTTCATAAAAGCAGTAAATAAATGCATACAGACACCTACACAAAAAGTTGATGGGGCTCTCACTAACTTCAGAGGTAGTCGCCTAAGATCCCCTTGTCCGGCTCATCGTAGGATCTGCGATTTGTCACAAAAAATAATGACAAATCCCAGTGAGTAAATCCCAGAGAACGTTAGCTAATATTCACGAAACCCAATAAAATAGCTACAATTCATGCAATTTAAATAAGGAACAAGAATAAAGTAATCGCATGAAAATAAGTCGTTGAGAAGTCGAATTTGGACACGAGTGTAGTGTGACAGAGAACCATGATCGATATCCGAGAATTGTCTTAGCTAAACCGAGAGGAACCTATGACGACCACCTCGCCAAACATCTCACGGTCAAATGAGAGGAACCCATGAACGGGGAGAACCCCATTCAAACATCTCTCGAGAGGAACCCATGACGAAGACGTAAGTCTTCATCAAACATCTCTCAACCTACGGGTCTTGCGGAAAATAATCACCGCATAGCCCTAGCATGACCAATTACTCGAACGCCGCAAGGTAGCTAGCTCCGAGGTGTGAGTCTGTGTCATGCCCGACCCCGTCGACAAACACGCATACAGACGTGGGAGTGGATGAACAGTAAATGAACAACAATAAATAGCACAATGGAATAATTGAAATGTGAAATAAAGTAAGTATCATAAATGAATTTTAACTAATTTACTCGTGGGTTTACTTGCCTTAAACAATCGCAAATATCTCTCCAAAATGTCCCGCTCACGCCTCGAAGTATGCACTCGATTCCCGATTATAGTTTCCTAAATCCCTAATATCCATTTATATCATTTATGGCTCATATTTATTCTCAATAAGTTACTTAAGTCATTCAAATAAAAATCAAACCACTTGAAGTAAACCATATTGGAATTGACCACAAGATTTATCAATTAGCCTTGTAGTTGAAATCAATGTGGTTTAGAACCTCACCATGGCCTTCAATGGAGGTCTCAACTCCAAAATCTAAATCTTTTGTTTTCTTCGCGAGCAATTCATCGCGTCATCGAGCTTCATCGAAGTCACGCCTCCTTATCCACTGTTGTTACGTCTCATCGGTGATCGATCGGTCCGACAACGCGTCACCGAGTCGTTGCTCCATGTCGTTCACTGCGCCACTACCGTTCCTCTCACTGGCGCCGCTGCTGGAGCCGCGGGCCATCCAACCATCCCCGTCGGAGTTCAAGCCGCCTCGCCGGCGTCCCTTCCCTGCTCCTCGTTGACGTCCTCCATGACAGCTGCGCCACCTTTTGGCGCTGGAGTCGTCGTCCGCGACCTCCGCGTTGCCCGCAAGCCGTCGTCCACGCCACTAGTCCTCGCTTCTCATTGCTGCTCGCTGACTGGTCCACCACAGCTACATCGAGTGTCGCCGCCTATGAGATGGAGCTCCGCTGCCTGCACCATCCGCGCCCTCTCTTCTTCTTCTCCTTCCGGCAACCTCTCTCTTTCTCTCTCTCACTCACTTGGCGACTTCTCTCTCTCTTTCTCTCTCTCTCTCTCTCTATCCGTTTAAATGAAAATCTCTTTTTTTTTTTTTTTTTTTGAAGATGAGAGAGAAAAAGTGAATGATGGGTTTAGGTAGGGTGATGTGACGAGTGATGTGATGGGATATGTGATGTGACAACTAAATCTCATACTACCTCATTTACTCGCGTTATGCGAACACCGCAACGTCATACATTCTCGTCACTACACGTGCACAACATGACCAAGCGTAATTCTCAATTAGCGCGATGCAAACTATTAAATAATAGTAAAATAAATAAACAATCGCACACAAAAATAACAAATTTAACCTCGTTAGGCGTGTCCAAGACTTTTCTGCGACGTCCACGTGCGTCTGAGCTTAGAATTTTAATATGTAATTTTTCAGTTAATCGGGATTAATTAAAGCGGATCGTTACATACAATCTGTGTGACGGCCCCTACTTCTAAATAGGGCACCGCTCGGCCTAATCCAGTACTCAAGCCTTAATCCAAATCACCTATGTTTTAAGTACGCATTAGTCGGCCTATTGTCCCTATAGTCCTCCAAATCCATGTATTGACATATGATCCTATTTAAAGGTAATTTAAATTCAATTAGCATGTTAAGCGGAAGCATTCATTCTCCAAAATTATGAAGTGTGGAAAACCAAGAAAAGACAGCATCACATGCACGTATATATAGGACAACTATTCACTCAACCCAATGTACAACCTAAAATGACATAAACAATAATAATACAATAAAATTCGAGACATACAAAATGAACGAGGAGAGTCGTAGAACTGCTCAGAGGAAGTTGATGATTTTCTCCTTCCCGATTCTTGTTGTTCGACGGACCTACACCACCATCACAAAATAGACGGTAAATATAGTGATATTTAAGTACTAACTGGAGAATTTTATGCCACATTTCTAAAACAAACGGATGGTATTTAAAATCATAAAGTAGCGAAATAAATTGTTGAAACAAGTAATGTAAGTAAATACCAAAGTTAAAGATGTAGAGACAGACACAGGCTAAGTCGATATGATCTACGTCCGATCAGCGGTGAGACTTATCACCTACCTTTTTCCATTATGATATGGAGTTGCGCTTGACATATCTCACATAAATAGATGAGCTGCGCTCTACATTATACAACATCAATCCCATGCTTGCCGACCACCCCGAGTCCCATAACTCGTGTGACGCGCAAGTATAATGGTGAGTGTCGAAACCCCGGTGACTCATGTCCCCGTGAACCGCTCTTCTCTCGTGCAATGAACACTAGATAATATCTATTTTGATTTCTAAAATAAATAAATTCCAAAATTCTAGGATACCAAGACAAGTTAGGCTACAAATCCCAAAAGAAATTGAATACATGTCTACTTAAATCCAAATTATTCCATTAGCATGTTTTTTATCAATTTTGTTCAATAACGACATCAAGTGTAGGAATCAGAGGCAATGAAACAATTCACAAGGCATCGTGTCACAGTATTCATCCATGAATAGATACAAGAACAACATGATGTGTGAGTTCAAGCAGTATTGTCTACCAATAAACCAATAAATCAAGAAAGATGAATGAAATGAAATATAAAATTCTCACAGTTGTACTTACAATTCACAGCTTGTCATAGTCTATCCGATCCTTAAACAATTCGAAATGCATGTCCAAACGCATGAATAATGAGCACTTTAATCTACATCAAAGTATAGACAAATTTCTAGAAAAAAAAATTACTTTCGGCAAATCGGCCCATTTCATCTTTTTCGAGGTAAAACCCCCGTAAAATGCTCGTCCGAAATTCCATACATTTTATTTTTCATAGAAATCCATTATTTTTTATTTATTTTGTGAAATATAATTTTTTGGAATTTTCCCAAGTTTTCTGGATTTTTTTCTCATTTTTCCTTTTTCTCTTCTTTTTTCTTTCTTTTCTTTTTTTTTTTCTTTTTGTTTTGGGTCGGGTTGACCTGGCTCGCCCCATGGGTCGAGCCTGGCCCAGGCCCTTGGCCCGGCCCGTTTGGGCTCTTCTTCCCAACAAACTCCCTGGTTCGTTGGGGAGATAGAGGTTTTTTTCCTAGTGTTTTTGGGTCACGAGCTGGGGTTGGCGATCCACCCCAGCTCGTGTAGGAAGGGGAGACGACTCTCCCGAGTCGTCACCTTCCTCGGGAGCACGGGAGCTCTCGAGCTCCCTACTTACACCCCACCAACACTACATCACCCCATCAATGGAAACAACACACTCACATTGATTTGGCTCGGGTTCTATCTTTCTCCTTCTCCTCCACCTCCACAGTGAATTTTCCTTCTCTTCTCCTATCCCAATTGTCTTTGTTTTCTTTTTAGATATGATCAACATAGATATATATATATAATGTAATGTGAAACCTAAGCCTTATATCTTGATGTGCACACGTATCCCGAGGCTTATCATAAGGAGCGCATTGTCCCACTTGTCCCCCAAGTCACTTGTTAAAGTGACTCAAAAATGTAACACCTTGCCTCATTATGGGTTAATGTGTATCTCGATGCACATCCAATGACATCATGTTTTATTTTCTAACTATAGGCTCATTTATTCATTACATTTCATGTGGCCACATTGCAACCACACATTACCAAATAAATTTACATTTTATTCAAATAAATTAACTTACCTAAATATGTCGCTACCTCTATCCCACATCGACACGCGACTCGAGGTACGTTCTCACTCGTCTTAATACTACACACTCGTAGAAAATTAACTTACTAGTCTACATAAATACAATACACTAGGCATACATCACAACAAAAATAAAATGTACCTCGACCCTTGCATCGGTAAATAGACACATCACGGTGTGAGTCCCACAGTATGGGTCGTTGAGCCTGTTTAAAGACATAAACACAGTTAAAAAAATATTTTGGGCCATTATAATCTGCCTCTAATTTGATTCATGCTTATTTAGCGACCAAATGAGGGACGGGAATTATATTAGGGTCACATGTCCCACATTTGCCCCTTATTCGATCAATAAATAGACAAGAGCAAATTAGGGTATTAGTAATCGAATTAGAGATTAGTCAGGGAAAGACATGTGGTGTGTGCTAAACCACAAAATACGTTCCTGATTTCGTTCCTACGTACCTATTAAGGATTGAATCAGGGACAATTTATGGATGGAAAAATCTAGCGCACGCGAGGCTTAAAATCGGATTAAGGGATATGCGATAGAAATCTTTGGCACCAATCACGTACCATTTTTCCATCGTTATTGTGCTTGTCTCTAACCTGGGTTGTCCAACGTATTTCATCCTTATTTCGTCCTCGTTTCATCCCTAATTGTCGATCGACGTTATGTCGTCCCTAAATTTCATCCTTGATCAAGTTTGTATATGTCTTGTAGTGTTATAAAAGTCTTATTTTATATGTGTGCATGTAGGGTGACTTTCAAAAAGCAGATAAGCAGACTTTAGAGTTTGGACTTTGGGGAATTTTTTCAAAATTATTTATTGAACCGAGACTTTGTTTCTTATAACCAAATTTATACAATTTGTAATTATTTATAATGGGAAATGATAAAATGACAATACTATGTCACAATAAAATGCACAATCGTTGATGTGGCTATGGCGCCCCGCTAAGCCCGCACGGGCCCACTCGACATGGGCCAAGCTTAGTCTTACAAATTGAAGACCGATCTTACCCGAGCCCGCCAAAGTTTGCATATTTAATGGGCGGGCTTGGGTTTGTGCTTTTAGCCCAGGCCCTCCCAGGCCCGCCCGCTTTGAATAAGAAATGTATTTTTTGTAAATACCTTGTATGAAAATTAATACTTCATATAAAAGGTAATGATAGATATAAGTATGTGAGGTTCGAAGTTATGCCCTCACACTCATTTGAATACATTTTAACCACTTTACCACCCACTTTTTTTTTTACTCTTAAAACTTAATAGATATATTTAATTTTTAAAAAATAATAATAAGCTCGATTAGGTCCACCTAAGCCCGACCCATACCAGGCCTTGGCGGGCTTAGACGAGGTTTGAAAAACTAAGCCAGCTTAGGCCTAGCTCGAGCTCGCTCGAGCCTGCTCGTTGAACGGGTCTACACCTAACACTCCATTTTGATATGGGGCCCACACACCACATCAGCTATCGTTGTGTATTTTATTGTGGCATAGTGTTGTCATTTTAGTATTTCTCATCATTTATGTAAAAACACAATATCTCGGTCCAACAAATTATGTTTTAGGCACAGACAGTATACCTATATATATATATATATATATATATAGTTGTGTGTGTGTGTGTGTGTGTGTGTGTGTGTGTGTGTGTGTTGTGGCCACAGATACAGGCTGTTGCCTATCTTGGCATAAATGTAACAATTTGTCCAATAAATTTTGTTGTGGCCATATATAGTAGCCCTGTATATATAAGTGTTGTGGGTACAAGTGTGGGTTGTCTATCTTGGCGTAAATGAAAAACAATAAGAAAAATAAATTGTAGTAAATACATGGCACCCGAGAATTGTTTACGCAGTTCGGACCTCCCGTCTAATGTCTGCGGCGCCATGCCCAAGTGTAAAATTCACTAAGTAAGAAAGATGATTACAGATTTACATAGAACTCTTAACTAGTGATCCCTCATCTAGCTAGTGAGCCTTCACCAAGTTCTATTACATTAATCACTCCCCCATACATTTTGCACTTATACAAAATCCCAAGTCCCTTTGGTATCTGAGATCCCTTCGGTCACTACAAAAAAACAGCAAATCAGAAACGGAATTAGAAACGGAAATAAGTTCCGTTTCCAAATCAGAAACGGAATTAGAAACGGAATTTATTCCGTTTCTAAATTAAAAAGTTAGCGACGGAATTGAGACGGAAAAATTCAGAGACGGATTTGAGACGGATTAGAGACGGAATTAGAGACGGAATTAAATTCCGTCTCTGAAATTTGGCGCCACCATTCCCGCCAAATTTTTCATTTCTTATGACCGTTCATCATTCCTCGAGATTTGTATGTGCTTGGATCATGGCACCCCCTCCTCTTTCCCGCACCCCCCCCCCTTCCCAACAAAACACCCGAAATCCCCTAAATCATTCTCACGAAAAAACCCCAAATACCTAAATCTGTCTCTCCGTCTAGTCCAAAATCATTCGATCGTCTCGTCCCCAAACGTCCATCCCGTTCGATCGTCTCGTCTCTCCGTCTGGTCGTGCTAGCTGGTCTCTCGCTATCTCTGGTCTCTCCGTCTCGTCGCGCTGGTCTCCGTCTCTCCGTCTCGGGTCGTGCTACTGGTCTCTCTCTTTGTCTTTGGTCTCGCCGTCTCTCGGTCTCTCCGTCTCGTCGCGCCGGTCTCCGTCATCGCCCTCAACTCTCGCTCTCTCTGGTCTCTGATTCCGGTTCTATTTGCATTTGTAGTTTTGGAGTCTTACTACATTCTGATATAATCTCTTTGTTTTTTATTGTTCTTTATAATGCACCAACACTCATGATCAAGAGCTCTTCAGCTTTCATAGAGATCATTCACCTTGTGACGGTTTTGAGGAAGTACTGAACTGCTACAATGTTTTCGCTCAACTTTTGCGTCTGTCAGGTTGGCATTCTAGTCCCCTTGTTTATCTATTTTAAAAAATTTATGGAAAACCAAGGGTGACATGAGAATTATTTAAGTTTCCGCTATAGTTCATTTGATAGTTCGATCTTCTAGTAAAGATCGGAGTTGAAGGCAAGAAGCTTTTTTATCTTGAAAGATTTTCCAATTTAAATTAAGCGTGCAGACTTCATAAATTTTCATCTATCAATAAATATTCGGGGTGTCCGGTGTTCCTACGTACCTTATCTGCGGCATCCAGAAATATTAAAGTCGTAATACTTGTTAGCATTGCAAATATTATGCTCATGAATGAAATATGTTATAGATTTTCACTTGAACTGAAGCTATTTCTGCTAGGCAAGGCAGTCATATATATGCCTTGATGTTCAAACATAGGAAATGAACATAATGTGGCTGACCATTGTGTATACTAGGTTTTCTTAGCGGCTCAGCTATACTAGTCTACTAAATGGATAAAAAAAAATTTATTTTCTTGAAAGGTCTTAGCTATTCTGCTCATGGAATCCTTTTTATTTTTTAAATTCGTCTTGGCAATTGGCGGTGTTATAGTACTACCTTATTGTCTATGAACTGTGAAGGAACAAACTCTTGATCAGGTGACATATTTAAAGAGTTCAGTTATTTTAATTGTTATTAATTTTTGAGGTTTTATTTTAACTGTTCTTGAGTGATTTGATTTGTTACGTGGTTGATTGTGCAGTGAATGAGTGCACATCGTTCTGATTCTTTTTTATTTTCGATCTTGAATCTCCATCTCTTTCATTGCTCTCGCTCTCTCGGTCGCTCTCGTGCTTACCGCTCCGCTCTCCGCTCGTCAAGGTAACAAAAAAAAAAAATTTTAACACCCGAATTCTCTTCACATTGTATCTCATTTTCCCCGGATTGGCTTTCATGTGCATTAGTTGGTGTTCTTCGCTTGATCTATTAAGTTAATGTTGTGTCTTTTGTTTGGTTTAGAAGTTTTTGTTCTGCTCTTCTCTTACATGCATAGTGTTTTGTGGTTATGCTTGTTCTATTTTTAGGTTTATTAATATGTAATATTTCATTTCAACCTTTTAATTGAGCAATTCAAGATTTATATTGATTCTGTATTTGGTTGTTATTCCATGTTTATTTTATCGGTAAAGCATGTCATGATCAACATTATAATACATTAGAATCATGTACCGAGGTAATTACTTTGTCGTTTGATGTTATAGTTGTTAGTAATTTCATATTCATGCACTTGCTATGGATGATTGATTAGTTAGGTGTTGTTGGTTACGATTGAATAGTACCTATAATTACTTAATTTCTACTACTAGTTAGGATTAGAAACACTAGGATTACTCTTTTAGTTAATGTTGCTATTTCACATTAAATTTCTAGAGAATGGAATAAACTTATAACCTTAAGGAGGTATGAGTGAACAAGTAGTAGACGCGTTGATACTATGTGGTATTTGTATGCCTCTTATCACTACAAAAAAACAGCAAATTAGAAACGGAATTAGAGACGGAAATAAGTTCCGTTTCTAAATCAGAAACGGAATTAGAAACGGAATAATTTTCGTTTCTACATTTGAAAGTTAGCGACGGAATTGAGACGGAAATATTCAGAGACGGAATTTGAGACGGATCGAGACGGAATTAGAGACGGAATTAAATTCGTCTCGAAAAATGGGGCCACCATTCCCGCCAAAACTTTATTTTGTTATACTCGTTCATCAAATCTCGAGATTTTTTACAACAAATCTCGAGATTTCTCTTTACCCCCTCCAAATTACATCTATCATCATATGAAAAGAGACATTACATTACAATACGATCATAAATGAAACCTGAGACATCGTGTAACGCTGACTAGTTAGAAAATTAATGCCTTCCTAACTTTGTCAATTTATTCTCTATTCATGAGTTTAATGTGCGAACCTCGTTCTTTCACTTAGCTATCAATTTCTTCTAGATGGTCTAGATCGCTATTCCGATTTACAATATTCTCCAATTAGTGAGATTTCTTATCATCTTCTAGGCGGAATAATTTAGGTATCATGAGTTTAATGTGCGAACCTCGTTCTTTCACTTTGTCAATTTATTCTCTATTCATGAGTTTAATGTGCGAACCTCGTTCTATTCCAATAATTTAGACTGAATTTCTACTTTTTGTATGCCCTCCTTCTCTGATGTTTTATTCGTGAATATTGTTAGGTATCATGGCCGGACGTGGTCATAGGGGATGTCGAGGTTTGCCATTAGGAGGCCATCGTCCCAGGCGGAATAGGTGCGGCACCGACATCTGGCGGCGAAATACCAACTGGCCCTCGTGGTCAGGCCACACGAGGGGTCCATAGAGGTCGTGGCGGTCGAGGTCGTGGTTCGATACCGCATTATCGATTCCACTTCTCGGTCTCTCGAGCACGATACGCCCGCGGTGTCACCTTCCCCTTCCATACCGTCGGGGTCGTCTCGTACCATCATCGTCGTCATCAAGGACTATTCCTAATATACACTTCCCCACACCTTCTCAGACATCAATGACTCCTTTACCCACGGGCTGCACCCCCACCACAAAGCATCACCGGCAAAGCATCCCGACAAGAAGACGTAAGAGCAGGGTTGGAGGTGACAGGCCCTCCGCGACCACCTCAGAGGACAGGGATGGAGCCCCCTCGCGTGCAGGGGATCCCTATCACACTGATTGCCAATGATACGTAAGTTTGTGTTTGACTTTTATATGTCATTTTCAATATGGATGTCAAATATTGAAGAAGTAGTTAAGGTGATATGCATGTTCATGAAACACAGGGAGTTGCATCCTTCGCATTTTTGTGCACGGAGGATGACAAAAGTTTTCAAACGATGGATGATTCTGAAGGTTATTGTTGGAAGTCGGTGCGCCTCATCATAAAGACCAATCGGCGCCAATGGAAGGTAAACAAGACTACCATATGCCTTATGATTTATACTATTTTCTCAATGCGAGGTAACAATAGCAATCGCCAATTTGCAGATATTTTTTAGATGGGATGATGCGATTCCCGAGGATCTCGTGCGAGCGGCGCACGACAGGCTTGCAGGCACAAGGTACACCGCGTTGATGCACAAATTGAAGAAGAATCGTGTGCAACCAGTTTATGTTACAAATGAGGCATGGAGGAGATACTTGCAGGACTGGGAGAGCGAGGACTTCCAGGCCAGGTCTAGGCAAGCGACGGAGAATAGGAACACTGAGGTCGAAGGCCCTGGGATTGGACCCTCGAAGCACGGTGGTGGTTCCGTGTCTTTTGTGACTACCCAAGAAAGATTGGTAAGTTTTTTGTAACATCTTGGATATTTTGTACATTTATACACTTGTTCACTATGTTTGGTCCTGCACGCAGGCTGATTCATCCGAGACGCCACCGACTGTGAATGACTTGTATTTGCATCTCCACACCGTTAATCACGACAGGATGACATTCATCGATACTAGATCAGAGCGGTTCTATGTAAGTATAGAAATGATATGTAAAATATTATTAAGTATACTTTAACCCATATCATGTATTTTGTTTGTTGTGCATATATGCAGGATAGGCTCCAGAGCAGACGTCAGGAGCTGACCCAGGCTACACCGGAGCAATCGGTGGTTGATGAGGCGGTGTACCTCAATGTGGCGGGTGAGTCTTCCAAAGGACGTGTCTACGGACTCGGGTCCGTAGGGAGAAAGAAGAGAAGATACGGAGCTCCTGGTGCTAGCACGTCGGAGACGCCGGATGTGGTGCCGCGGGCAGAGTTCAATGTCGTTGCGGAGCAATTACGAAAGGTTTTGGAGTTCATGCAAGCAGCATCTCGGGATGAACATGGACGAAGTAGGCCTAGCTCAGCAACAACCACCACCACCGCCACCTCATGACCAGCAACGGCCGCCGCAAATAGATCCGGTCGATCCACCACAACAAGGGGACAATGTTGGGCGTAAGACGTAAGCGTGGCTCTCGAGAGATGAGCAGGTTGGTGATACATAGGTACTTCACTTGTTGTTTGTGTAAATTCTTAGATTAAACGTTTTATAGTGTAGACAACTTTAGAAATTCTTCGAATTACTTTATGATTCACACTTCTTTTTGTGCATTTCTAGGTCGATGTTCCATATTTTATCGTGGATTTTAATATTTTTCCCTTTTGCTCCCCCAAATTTTTTTTTGTTTTTAAGTAAAATATACTATAAGTACCGAATGTTTGCATAATCCATGGGAGAAGAAAACATGTTGGGTGTTGTGTGAAAGTCTTATGGCGGTGCAGGTTATCTCGAGTGCTATGATGAAGAAAGTGGTAGAATTGACAGGGAGCAACATCTTCATGCAATAGCAAATGAATTTGGGAAGTCGATAAAGGCTCGTTTTTCGTTCATCTGTGTTGAGCACATGTAGGCTCTTGTTCTTCTATTATCGCATGTCCCTAGAAGAAGAATAGCCTACATGTTCTCAACACAGATGACCGGAAAACGACCCTTTATCGATTTCCCAAATTCATTTGCTATGGCATGAAGATGTTGCTCCCTGTCGATTCTACCACTTTCTTCATCATAGCACTCGAGAGAACCTGCAACGGCATAAGATTTGCACACAACAGCCAGCATGTTTTCTTCTCCCATGGATTAATTCTGCAAACAATCTGTACTTATAGTATATTTTACTTAAACTTAGGTTAAAAAATTTATTTTGGGGAGGATAATGTATAAAAAATAAAATCCTTGATAACTTATGCATGAACTGGGCGTCCAAGGCAACTAAGATATACAGAGGATAAATGGACAATGAATGTACCTGCGGTGGATGGTGGTTTGTTGAAGCCTGATGTAGTGGAGGGTACTGATGATGAAGTTCCTTATTTCGTTTTTTGCAGTTTTCGGATAGGCGATTTTTAGTTTTTCCTATCTTTCTTTAGAGTAACTTATATGATGTTTATAATCATAGATGGAAATTAAAAGAACTATTCCCAAGGGCTCTGTTCAGTCTAAGGATTTTAAAAAACAAAGAAAATCTTTGTTGGTGGAGTGCCTACAACTGTCTCTGAAGGTATAATAAACACCCTTGTTATTTGATTTTTTGGATGGCATGTTGGGTTCTGCGTGTGGTCTTGTAATCTGGTTGTTTCATTTGCATGTTAAGGCGAGTAGACGAGTTCGAGAACTTCTTCTCCAAGCACGGGAGAGTGGTGGAATATCATATAATACGTGATCATAACACCAACCGTTCTCGAGGGTTTGGGTTCATTGTTTTTGACGATGAGCATGTTGTAGACGATTTGTTTCATTTGCATGTTAAACTCATTCTTTTTTTGGTGGTGGTGATTTTGGTCCTTATAGGACTCCGGGTCTCGGAGGTAGGCTTGGTGGGTACGGAGGGTATAGTGGAGGCGGTGAGCTTGGTGGGGGTTATGGAGGCTTTGGCGGCAGTGGCTTAGGTGCTTATCGAGGTGAATCTTCTCTTGGCTATTCTATTTTAGCGACTGAATCACTTCCTTTCAATAGTTTGTCGTGTAGACTTTTTAAGTTACTTGATTTAGATATTTTTGGTGGTTTAGTTTGTTCTAGACATATTAGTTTATTATAGTTAGAACATGTGAAGGATTTGGATATAATTAGCTTATTGGATTTTGCTTTCATATCGTAGGTAATGCGATTCGTTTTGAATCTATTCTGTGCAAAACCAGTGATTGAGGTGAGGAATCTATCCATCATCCATTAGATTTTGTTTAGTCTTTCATGTAGTACAAGAGCAAAAGAAGTGGGTATCTGTTGGTTGCTTTTTTCAACTTTTGTTTGAATTTTGATCAAATTGGTTTCTCTAATTTGGGAGTACAACTGATGTAGATTTTTCATTTAGCTTCCATGGCAGAATCTGTGAGCTTTCCTTCAATCATCTAATGGAAGCCCAATTCCTAGAAAACTTTTTGTTTCGTCTAAACCAAATAATTCTTTACTGTGATAAATTAAATTCAACTGAGGCACAAGGACCAGGAATCCTCATCATTTGGGACTCTAGTGGTGAGCAAAAGAAGTAACCATCTGTAAGTTGTCTTTTCTACTTTTGTTTGAGTTTTGATCAAATCTGTATTTGTAAATAGGGAGTAGAAGTGTAGAACTGATTTAGATACTGAATTTATGAATTTGGGCCTCATATTCAATCATAGTGAATGCCTTATCTATTTATCCTGTGTATTGGGATTTGCAACTGGAATGCCAGTTGAAGATTAAATTTGTTTTAACATTTACCTATTTCCATAGCAGGTGTTGATTCCACAGCTTACATAGCATCTTTAATAACCATCCTCACAGGTATTGTTGATTTTGAGTTCTAGGAAACATTGTCATCTTCCTTGTTTTGTATAGAACTGAGGTGAAGGTTTCTTAATTATCTTCAACAGGGTTTTCATTTTTTGATGCAAGAGCTAAGTGAGGCATTGATGTCAAGCCCTGATGAAAATGGAGATTTTGTTAAGATTGAGGTGCGTAGCTTATATTTATCGTACTTTGCCCCATGAGGTGGTATTTTTTTTTCCCATTTTGTCTGAATCTTTTCATTCCAAAAACACTCTTATGCTTATTGTGTTTATTTCAATTTGCATTTTTAGTCAAGTCTATCTTTGAAGGGAAAGAATGCTGCAATGGTGCTATGTTGGCTTCTTGGAAATGGTTGTCTTTTTGCATGGAACGGTATGCTAACATCTCAAGATTATTACGTCACGTTATTCCCGGTATGCCCTGCACCTACTTTTTATCATTCTGTTTATAAGATAAATAGCAATATTCTCACAGTTTAACAAAAATGGACGGGCTAATAACACTAGCATTAACCACAAGACCGATACAAGTGCCAATATGTTAATTCTCTAGGTAGAACCATGATATCCAAAATCAAGTGTCGTTACACAATACTTGTCATTGTTATTAGCTCCTTTATGTATGGAAGCTTTTTATAAATGCAAAAGGTTTCACCCGCTACAAAATTATTGTTATTGCTTGGTATTTAGTTTCAAGTCGATCCTTGGTAGCCAAATCACTAGGAAGATGAGTTATTCCAAATTATTTTCAGTGCTTATTCGATTGTTGGGGATCTGGTCGTATATAGTTTATCTAAACATTTGCAAGTTACAATGTTAATGCGTCATATTTTCTGAAAGTGTCACCTATCCATTATTTGTGTTCATCATCAAAGTTCGTTTCATTGTGTCCTTGTGCATAAGTATCACACTCTGCAAGGGTGCTAACGCTTGTGTATCGCCTTTCGCGCTTGGAACACTTTCAATATCGGCATATAATGAAGCTAAGATAAATACTAGAAGAAGAAATCGATTGGTTTTATCCTTTTCTTTATAAGCTCCACTAGCGAGTTCTAGTTGTATGTGTTTTCTCCGCCCCCAATGCATCGGAACATTATACCGATTCACTTTGATGATCTTGATTTTTTTTTTTTTTTTTTGCTTGTGATGCCATTATTCGAAGTTCGTGTTATTTGATCATTAGCATGTCGACAACAGATGTCAAATGAAGGTGAACTTGCATAAGGAGTTCGTTTAACTCATTGCGTCGGTTGGAATTTGAATTAGATGCGGTTTAATTACATGCAAGTAACAAGAAATGATTGCATATATTACTTGACTTATCCATTGTGCTTGATTGTCTCACCACGTTCTATTGTAGCTTCCATCTGCTTGTGGTTGTATTTCTCATTCTAGATCAATGACAAATTCTTGGTTTTTCTTACATTATGTTTAAATGCGTTATGTTCCTTACACTCTCAAAGAATGTATGAGCTCTTATGTGTTCTCCTTTATGCTTATGTATTTGGGAAATTGCCAATCGTCAAGTACTATCGTGCAAAAGCTCGCTTCCGAGGGAGCGAACAGTTGTAGATGATCTTCTTCTTTGGAGGAATCCAAACAGAACATGCAAAAGTAAACTTTCTTTGCATAAGTTTTGCCTTTTGTGTCTCCTACCAGATCAATCTTCTATTTTTTTCTTAATCCTTCAAGTTAAGTAGTTATGAGTCCTAATTATTATTTTTTTTTGACATCTTTGGAGTAGTAGAGAAACATGATAATCCACTCGTTCACTTCAGCTATGTGAACTATATTGTCATAGAGAAGTTGGTTAGCAAGGTGAAGGGAAATACATGGATAATGAGCAGTGTACATGTAAGAGGATTTGGCAAAATGATATGTTTCCAAATGGATTGGAACAAGTAGATTGTTTTTAAGTTATAGATCTATATGGTTGATTTGGAAAGAGATGAATAACATGGTATTTGAACACAAAAAGGAGAGAGATTTGCTCATTGTGGAAATGGTCTATGTTTGAGGACTGTATGAGTTAACCATTGCCATTATTGACAGAACGTTTTAGAGGATGGGTGACCAAGTATTTACAATGAAGTGGTTGCCTTTCTTTTATCTAGTATTAGGGATAGTCATGTGCTAGTCCTCTTCCTCTTTGGTTAGTTTTGTATAGTTCTTCTCATCCTCTCACTTCTCTTTTATGATGTGCAATTAAGTTATAGATCTAAAACATTGTATGGTTTTTTCTTTTCTTCGCTTGCTTTTCTTGAATCCCAGCTGGTTTTTTGTTTTTTTTTTTTTTAGTAGGAACACATGGCTGGTCACCTTTGGAGCACACAGCAGTTTTAGATGGGGTGAGAGGATGAGTTATAGGATCATACTTACACGATAGGTCTGTGCTTAACTTTTAGTTTTTCCCTTTTAGCATTCTTGCACTTCACCATTACTTATCATATGCATGTTGAAATCCAAGCCTTTCAAAGCTTGATAAATAATCCAACTCAACTTACATGATAGGTCCATCTTATAGAAACATTGTTCGCCATCTCCTATGCGTAGGAAAATAGCAACATTGACACCAAACTTCGAGTCCACTTTGCATTTGCTTGATGTTCATGTTTTTTTTTGAAGCATTCTTATTCAACATTGTATGGTTTTTTTTTTTCTTCTTGCTTTTCTTGAATCCCATTTTTTTTTTTTTTTTTTTTTTTTGAGTAGGAACACATGGCTGGTCACCTTTGGAGCACACAACAGAGTTTTAGATGGGGTGAGAGGATGAGTTCTAGAATCATACTTACATGATAGGTTTGTGCTTAACTTTTAGTTTTTCCCTTTTAGCATTCTTGCACTTCACCATTACTTATCATATGCATGTTGAAATGCAAGCCTTTCAAAGCTTGATAAATAATCCAACTCAACTTACATGATAGGTGCATCTTATAGATACATTGTTCGCCATCTCCTATGCGTAGGAAAATAGCAACATTGACTCCCAAACTCACAACAACAACAAAACTTCAGTCCTTGACTGCATTTGTTTAATGTTCATGTATTTTTTGGAAGCTTTCTTATTCCTCATTGTATGGTTTATTTCTTTTCTTCACTGCATTTCTTGAATGTCAGCTGGAATTTTTTTTTTTTAAGTAGGAACACATGGCTGGTTTGTTTTGGAGCACACAACATTTTTAGATGGGATGAAATTTGAGTTTGGGATCAAATTTGATGCATGTGAATGTTGCATTGATGGGAGTTTGTCTTTGAACTTTTAGTTTTTTCCTTTTAGCATTCTTGCACTTCACCATTATCCTCTTTCATGTTCCTTATTAGCTCTAGTACTCCTCTCTACCTACATATGTGCATAATTGACAAAAGACCAAAGCAAACTCAATCGTAAAGAAATTAAAAAATAGGTTCGGAGCCGACTTTTTATGTATGATTATTATTAATTTCTATGTTTCTTCAAATCCACCATTTTTCTCATTCGCTTCCAATGTACATCCTTAGTTCAATAATCTCTCATTTGCCTACTTCTTTCAGGTGCATACTCACTGGTTGTTGCCCTCAGATGGAGAATCAGAAATGCTTCAAAGCTGCGTTTTAGTTATTAGATGAAGTCCTTTTTGTGTATACTTCCAAATTTTGGATTTTGTGAGTGTTCTTTTTTTTTTGGTTTTGGATTGGTGGTTTTTGTGTATACAAATTTTGGAGCTTTTGTAATACATGACAATTTTTCGTGGATATATAAATTTTTTGGCTAATTTTGAGTTTTACATTTTTTCTTGATCTTTTGAATTTTTGTTGATATATATTGTCGATGTATGGATGTGCAATTTGGCTTTTTTGTGGGATGTTAGCACCCCCAAGGAGTTGTTGGAGGGGGTGCAGGCGATGGAGTAGGTCATATCGGGTTGTATTTTGAATTTTTAGGTTGGAGAATCAATTGGATTATGTTTCTGTGTCATAATTAAACAAAACAGAAAATTAGAGACGGATTAGCAACGAAATTCAAATATTTCGTTGCTATTCCGTCTCTAATTTTCCAGAAATATTTCTATCAATCACAAACGGATCGAGACGAGATCGAAACGGAATAATTCGTCTCGATTCGTTTCTAATTAGAGACGGAATCGAGAGACGGACTATTTGCATTCGATTCGTCTCTAATTCGTTTCGATTAGAAACGGAATCGATTAAATTTATTAATTCGTCTCCGATTAGAAACGGAATCGAGACGAATTCATAAATTTATTAATTCCATTTCGATTCTCTCGTTCGTTTCTAATTTCCGTCTCTAAATCCGTCTCTAATCGAAACGGATATTTTCCGTCTCTATTCGTCTCTAATCGAAACGGAATCCATTTTCCGTTTCTGATCGTATCAGCGACGACGTTTTCAGAGACGGAACGCGTTCCGTCTCTGTTCCGTTTCTGATTCCAATCAGAGACGGAATTTTCGCAAATCAGAAACGGAAAATTCCGTTTCTGATTTGCTGTTTTTTTGTAGTGGGTGTTTCGGCTACGTCCCCTTAGCCTAGTTTATGTAAAAACTAAAGAGAAACGTGTTTTCTATCTCACTTGAATGCAAAGAATACTTGGTGTGTGAAAAACTGATGTCTTTGCATTTGTAATTACATTGTTATTTATAGAGAAGGTTCAAGATGCATTTGATTTGGTATTCCTTCAATTCAATAAATTTGTCTAATATCTTTCTTTCCTTTTGTTTACTTAGTAAAGAATTTCATTGCTTGAATCTTGAGTTTCTTTTCTCTTATCTCGTTTGAAATACACAATCAAAACATAAGCCTATTTTCCTTATTTTGTAGATGTTTGTCATTCTTTATAGATTCATGAGATACTCTTTGTTATCTCCAATAATCTTGGTGAGTTGTGAATATTTTCTCCACGCTACTGAATGGAACATTAGTAATACAATGTATTACACTAAAAAATGTCACTTAAGGTGTGACACACAATGACAATGTCTAGGGACTTTATGTTTTAACAATCTCTCCTTTTGTTATCTGTGTGTCGCAACTTAGTATATGGATTTGATATGCAACACATGTGTATGCAAATGTAATGTTAGATAAACACGGTTATGCCATAATAAGAATGATAAGCATTAGTGTAAATATTAACAAAAATCATGAATTTCAAAATATTGAAAATATTGAACTTTAAACAAGAAATACTAGTAATTAACCAAAAGCTATTAATGAGCCAAAAACATTAAACTAGTGTTACTCCCCCTATATCTAAGCCTAGTTATATCCTTTCGTGGACACAGAAAAACAAAGGGTGCTCTAGGGAGATATCATCTAACAACTAAGAAAACACAGTCGATGCAAACGGACGATCAAAAACAACTTATATGTTGGACAATTATCATATCAAAAGCTACAAACTTCACATCAGTAGTAAGTGCAGCGGAAATATAAATGCTATAAAATAGTTATAACATGATATAGTTTCAAAGTTATAAGGGGTGCATATAAAACCTAATACTTACAATAAATCGCCCTAAGTTCATTATTACCTTCAAGGAAATTAATTGTGGGCACAGACAGTGGCTCTAGAAATGACAGATGTAGACAAAAGTCTTTGTATATGCGAGTTCATTGTCTGTGGACATAGAGGTTGTGGCATTCTAAAAAGGTTTATCTTCATTTTTATCCAACCTTTTCAACCTATTCCTTAGCACAAAACAAAATAAAAATTAAAAAATAAAGAAAACAATTGAGTTTTAACGCTATACATTTCCATAGTGCATATGGTGTCGCCTTAATATACGAAACACGAATTAATGGAGGGTTTGTGTCATTGCATTGATGGTGTGCCTTAGGAACTCACTTTTACTGATGATATAGTATTTTGTCATCAGCTTTCTTCAAAGCATCACTTCTCTTGGTGATTGAACGGTGTCGTATTGCTAGATCACGGTGCATTTTGAAGCATCGTGGCCGAATGTGCCCCTTTATTCCACGGTAGTAGTAAATTGGCCTGAACCGACTTGGAGGATCTTCATCACTTTCTATAGGGGTGAGATTTATTTTGGCAAAAGAATTTTTTCTCTCTTTTGTATAAGAGGTAGATGCTTCATTTTTTAATCCAAGCCCTATGTAGTCAAATGAGCATTTCCCCATATTAAGTATGTCATCTAATTTGGCTTTTCCTCTATCAAGTTGTTTTAGCGTATTTTCTGAATCTTTGAGTGTCTTTTGTACACTTTGCAACTTTTTTCAGCGGGTTCAAGTTGTTGTTGGAGATTTGTAACTTCTTTGGACAAAAGAACGTTTTTGTCATTCGTCTCGGACCATCTTTCACAAATCTCAGCATATGCTTGTTGTAGATCTACAACATCGACGGAGTTAGTAGAATCCAAATATGAATCAGAGTCATAGGAAATTACCTGAAGTGTTGGATTAAAGGTTATGGACACAAATTCAGGAGCTGTAGGCACAGATACAGACTGTCTGTCTGTTGGCACAGTTGCAGACTGTCTGTGAGTGCAAGCTGGCTAGTTGTGGCCATAGCAACAAGATCACATGGATTATTCGAGACGGCTGAAGTGAAAACTACATACTTTCTGACTTTTTCTCCATTACATTCATCATTTGTGTCAAATCCCAAGTCACTCCTGGTAGTGGATGATTTCCATTTCTTTATCAAAAAATTCGGACATTCGGTACGGAAATTTCCAAATCCATAACATTCTTTACATTGCGATTTGTCACTTTTTCCTTCGATTGGCTTGCTATCTCTTACTCCCTTGAGATTTCTTGTACAATTTGTTATATTTTCTAGTGAGAATAGCAAACTCATTTTCCTGGCTTGATCTTCCTCGAGGTATTGTGCAGCAACTTTATAAGCAATTTCCCACTGCTTTCTACTTTGGTTCAGGTACATTTCATATGTTGTGAGGGACCCCATCAACTCATCAAACTGCAATTCCTTCAATCCATTTGTTTCCTAAATGGCTGCCACTTTTACACCAAATTTTGGCGGTAATGATCTAATGGCTTTTTCCACCATTTTGTGATTTAATTATTTCTTGTCTAGCTATTAGGCTTTATTTGATATATCCTTGAGCTTTGTTGTATATTCTGCAATATATTCATCGTCAGTCATTCTTAAAGCTTCAAATTAAAAGGCAAGAATTACTTTTTTTGAATATCTGACATCTTCATTTCCCTCAAAGACATTTTGAAGGATTGTTCAAATGTCTTTGGCTATCTTGCATGATGAGATCAGTTTAAGTGATCTTAATTTACACCACTGAAGATTGCTTTCAAGGCTTTTGCATTAGCAAGGAAAACTCATTCTTCAGCCTCAGTCCAATCATCTATGTCTTTGGATTTTTCATCAATTTCAGGATATTTGTATATTTTTTATTGCCTTCCATGCTTTCACATCAAGTGACAATATGAAACCCTTCATTTGTGACTTCCAGTAGGTGTAGTTTGAGTCAGTGAGTAATAGAGGTTTAGTGGTTGAGACTCCTTCAGGTTGATCAGATTGGAGATGATGAGACATTGCTCATGTTTAGGATCTACCTTTTTTAACGCAACAAAGATTATATGCGTTAGGCTCTGACACCAAATGTAAAAACACAATATCTCAGTCTAACAGATTCTTCTGTGGGCGCAGACAGTAGTCCCGTATATATAGGTGTTGCTGATACAGATACAGGTTGTCTGTCTTGGCACAAATGTAATAATCTGTCTAATAGATTTTGTTGTGGCCACGAATAGTAGCCATATATATATATAAGTGACGTGGGCACATATACGCGTTGTTTGTTTTGTCATGAATGAAAAATAACAAGAAAAATAAATTATAGTAAATAAATGACACGTGATAATTGTTTACGCAGTTCGGACCTCCGTCCTACGATCTACGGGGCCACGCTCAGGTGTAAAATGCACTAAGTAAGAAAGATGATTACAGATTTACATAGAACTCCTAACTAATGATCCCTCACCTAGCTAGTGATTCCTCGCCAAGTTCTATCACACTAATCACTCCCCTTTACAGTTTGCACTTACACAAAATCCCAAGTCCCATTGGTATCTGAGATCCCCTTGGTGTTTCGGCTAAGTCACCTTAGCCTAGTATGTGTAAAAACTAAAGAGAATCGTGTTCTCTATCTCACATGAATGCAAAGAATACTTGGTATGTGAAAAACCGATGTCTTTGCATTTGTGATTACATTGTTATTTATACCTAAGGTTTAAGATGCATTTGATTTGGTATTCTTTCAATTCAATGAATCTTCCCAATGTCTTTCTTTCCTTTTGTTCACTTAGGAAAGAATTTGATTGCTTGAATCTCGAGTTTCCTTTTGATATGAGCTTACTTTCCTTGTTTCATGGATGCTTGTCATTCTTTGTAAATCATGAGATACTCTTTGTGATCTCCAACGATCTTGAGGTGTCTCCGTGCTTATGTGGCGATATTCTAGGTTAAGCTACATAAGAAAAATTGAATGGACCATTAATTAGTAATACAATGTATTACATTGAAAAACGTCACTTAAGGTGTGACACACAATCACAATGTCAAAGGACTGTATGTCTTAACAATTTACAATAAGCAAGTGGTGTGCCACTTGCCTATTGAAGCTATATAAGCGTCTTTGGTTCAACAATTGCATGTTCCGTCCACATGTTTTTTGCTTTTCACATACTTTTGAGTTTGGACTAAAACTCTGCAAAAATTATTGCATTATATGAATAGGTCACTTTCATACCTATTTCGTCCACTTGCCTCTATATATAGATTTTATGAAACTATAATACGTTTGGATTTTGAACTGGAACAATGTGGAAAATAATTGCGCGTAGGTCACTTTCATATATATATATTATATCTACTATAAGTTGAGGCGTGAAGAGAACCCAAACTTCTCATGGGAAAATCAGGAGGAGGTGATAATTCAAATAAATTTATTGGGCCAAATGAGTTATATATATATATATATATTTATAATAATTGTGAATAAATTTGAATGGTAGGAGACAAGGAATGTACATGTATGCGCGCCTTACATCTTTTCATATCATGGCATCAATTATTTACAAGTTGGTGTAAAATATGGATTTGCAAGCTCATGGAAATTACAAAAGAAGAAATTTCAATTAAACAAATGGTAGTGTTAGATGGATTCAAAAAGTCAGACTCAAAAATAACCAAAAAGACATAAATACTTTTAATTTAAATTCATTATTAATGTTCGGAGTAGAGGGTAATTAAGTCTTTTACTTAGATAAATATCTTAAATTATTAATAAAAAAATTTTAAGTCCGGACTCAAAGAGTCGGAACAGATTTTTTGTTAAAGAAATGTGAAAGTGATGCGCTTTAATAGCTTATAAGATGATAAAGGTTGATGAGGGCAAGTGGGAAACTTGAGAACAAAGTGCTATCATGTTTGTGGGCCGGCGAAGGCTATCATTTTTTATGATCTTTTTGAGTTTTATGTCGTTTTTCGGACACCAATTAATGGTTATCCAAAAAAAAAATTCAATACCGATTAATGTTGGATTTGGATACGAATAAACTGTTGCAGGTGATGCATATATGGCATGCATGTGTTACTATTTTTCATAAAATCAAGGAAAATATATAAATAATGTGCCTAAATATTTGATACAAATTAAAAACAAATGCTAATTTACAAAAATAAATTAAAATTAATAATGAATAAAAGATATATCTTGTACATCCTATGTATGTCAAAGTGATTTATATAGTTTTATAATTATTGAGGATAATTATAATTTCATTTAGATTTTTATGTTAGCTCATGGTATAAGAATATGGCTCCTTTAAGTATAGCTTTTTTTTAATTCAAATGTATAAAAAAGTTTTTATCCAACTCAACTTAATTTTATAAGTAAAAATCTCTCGTCAAACCTTTTTTTTAATTTGGGCATACTAAATCAAGCTGCACACATAAATAAACAATAAATTCTTTTTTCTTTTTTTTGGTCTAGACCACCTGGGAAACCGACTACTCTGAGCTCGAGTTGGATCAACCCACTAAAATTTAAAGCTCTCTCTCAGTAATAATTTTTATGTTCTTAAAATACGGACGACAAATTACCACACCCTATCAATATTCGATAATTTGGGATGATTTTTGTAAGAGCTAGTCCAATAATTTTAAACACCAACTAAAATATTCAAGGAACCCCTACCAAAAAGTTTGAAGAACTCTCACAAATTTCTTTATATAAAATGTCCTTATATTTTTTTGATAGTAACGAGACTTTATTTATTAATAGCCTAGTATAAACATACAGATTTAGGCAAGGAACAATGTGTTCCCCAAAAATAAAGTCGCAAAAAAACCAAAATGTCCTTATATATCCTTTAATCATTCTCCCTAACTCCATCTATGCTCTTCTTTTATGCAATGTTAGCGTTCTCTAGCAAAGGCAATAAGGCACGCACTTGAATCATTAGTCAATTATTAGCTTTTCATTACTTTTTTTTTATAATGTGTTTGTTTGGTGTAGTTGCCCTGTTAGCTGACTATCTGTCAATGCTGATAACAAGGAAATGTCAAGTTAGTTGAAAATCTATCTCGCATGTAGGGCACGCTATAATTTTCCTTATTTTTTATTTTAATTATAGGAAATTGTACAAAGGTTTAGCTACATAAATAGTGTTGAGGTCGACATAAAATGTTGGATTCAATACAACCAATTCTAGTCTCTTCTCATTTGAAAATATTCGGAAACTCCGGCCGACCCTGGCGAATATACGACAAAGCAAGCTTCAAATTCTATATCATAATTTGGGGTGATTTTCTCTCTATGTGGTGATGTTTTTCTACGTGCTTTTTTTTATTTTCTGCTTGGTGGCTAATGGTAACGTTATTGATTAATTCATATTCAACGCTTATATGAAGACGACCAGAGCCGAATTCAGGATTTTAAGTAGATTTGGGCTAGATTTAAATATTAATATGTATTTTTAAAAAAAAATATTTTTTTAAAAAAAAATACTTTTGTAACGTAGAAAAGTTGACACTCACTTAGTGACATCTCTTGAGCTAGTTTCGCGACATGTATGCTTGCATGAATCTTGATGCCTATTAGAGGGACGTCAACAAATATGTGACTTTTCGAATTACAGTATATAGTATGGTCTTTTTTTTGTTTAAATAAAGAATTTCGAAAATATATCAGCAAGTATTAATTATATTTTTTTTTCTCTAGGAAGAAAGATGATATAACTACCAACTATATTATATTATAAAGTTCATCTCGATTCCGATCAGGACGATGGAGGTGCAATTCAAATTTAATTACGTTGTTACACCAACTACTCCACCACCAAAATTAGCTCTTTTATTTTTACTTCAATAGGAATCGAATCCCCATCTCCTGAAACATTGCCTTTATGCAAATGATGTCTCTGCCAAAACTAGCTCACTCTAATTTTATTTTAATAACACTAGTTCAATGAAATAAACATTTTTTATTGAATCAATGAAATAAACATTAAACTTTGCTAAACTTTTTTCTTGTTTTTCGTTCTTTTTTATTTATTTATTTATTTGCTTAAGAGGAGTCGAACACACGACATCCATGCTTACTTTTTAGCAAGTGATGTTTCACCTAAGATGTTTTTGACTCCTTATTTTTAATTGAATGTCGACAAATGAACTTTACTTAATTTATTTTCTTTTATTGATTTTTTATTTGGGTGGATTAGGCTTGAAAAATCTTAATAATGGGTGGGCTAAACTTACAAAAAAAAAAAAGCGGCCTATATATATATATATAGAGGGAGTTACATGTATCTTGGGCAAGATACATGTAGATCCGCCCCTAAAGACGACCCTTTCATCTCAACTTTTTATTCGCGAAACTCAAATTCAGTACATCACTTAAAAAGAGCAAGTCCCTTATCACTAAGACTTGTTTACTGAACGGGCTCGAGTTGAACCTAATCAAGCTCGAGCTTTCAAGCTTTTGCTCAAATCTATCAAACCCGTTCAATTTAAAAATTCTCGACTAAATTTTAATATTTTTAATTAAATAAATATATGTAACAAATGTTTAAAAGTTGAACACTAAGTAAAACTTACTGATGTATATAAGTCAGATCAATTAACTTTGATGTTCTAGTTCAAACTATACTTTCTACCCTTTTTTATATTTACAATAAATAAAAATGTGGGTCTTAATGGGTCTGATCAATTGCGAGTACTCAAGGCTGTGAACAAGCCTATTTACCAGATCAATCTATTATTAATTTCTTTATGTGCTTTTTTTAATTGTCGTAAAAAATTATTATTGTCATTAAAACACAAATTAAAAAAATATGCTTTTACCAAAAAAAATTGTTATTAATTAATAGTCATAGCCGAGATTTGAGACGTGGAATGGCCGTTTAATTTTGTAGTGGTTCGAACTTGGAACACACGTTGGTGCTGACCAGGCCGAATAAGAGACAGGTGGCGCGATCGCAGTACTTTCGATGCTGTATTAGACGGCCGACTGATGTGTCCCTCACGCGTTTCCCGAGGCACCGTTTGCGTTTTTCCGAGGTCAGATCTACGCGAGCTGTCGCGTTCGCCGAACGTGGTTAATAAAAGTGGCATCCGTCCACCAACGTGTCCCGTGAACGAACGTTCTTGTCTTCCTTATCAAAAAAAAACAAAAAAAGGAACTAAAAAACATGGATTTTCTCTCATATCTATGAACATTTCTTACTTTTTTCCTACCAAATCTTTATTTAATTGATGTCCCACGTTTGATGCTTCATTCACCTGCTTTTGAAGCATGCACCACGTGATTATTTATGTTCAAGATATTTGTGCAAGTGATTAGATAATTTTATTTCGATATTGTCGTGCTACCCAAATTAAAATTATAATTGTAATATTATTAAAAGTTTAATAAATACAGTTCAAGCTATGTTATTGTCATGTTATACCAATATATATATATATTGTTTCGTTATTTGTGAATATTATACGATTCGCTTCTATTAAAATTCGAACCCGTGACTTGATCTTACTCGCAAATGTCATATCAAATCATCGAGTCACCCGATTGATTGTCAATCTTTTTTATATATATAAAAAATAGCTTGCTCTAGCCAAAGTTAGAACTCATGACTTTTTACTCTCAAACTACACACTAAACTATTAAATCACCTATTTAATAAATAAAAATAATACAATCTCTATAAAAATACTTAATTTTTATCGAATCTTTTCTTTTTGAGGAGATTTTATTTCTTAGTTAAATATTAGCACGATATTCGAAGCCAACCGCACCAACTAAATTTACATTTAGGTACTATTAAGTTCAACATAAAAGGTGGCATTCGCGACTTGATTTTTCCATAGACGAAATTCAAATAACTAGAGATCTTGCTTAAGGATATATAAATCTTTTATCACTCAAAATCAATCAATTGTTTATTTCAAAGTTATTTTTTGTTGGATCTATAATTATATATAAAGGTAATAAAATTATTATATAATCAATTTGAAGCAGAATATATGATTTCTAGCTAGTTAATTGGATCTAAAGGGTCAAAAAAATGGTGTTGATGGCGGACCAATTAAGAGGGAAAACGTACATACTATAATATCATATTACAGTCATGGTGGAAAATGTATCAAATATGTGGAGCCAATGGTATTAATCACCCAGAGACCGAATAATTCTCATAATCAAAAATGGCCAAAGTCAACAAAATATTATAATAATAAACAAAAATAGAGAAAGAAAAGTTGATCAGTAAAGTTGGAAAACAAGTAAAGGGTGTGTAAGTGGAGAAGGAATAAAATAAGGGCAGTATAAAGAAAATAGAGACAAAAGAAAGGGCGTTTGGATTTGTCTGCTTTCCACAAACCACAATAGGAGATTAAACCGCATCTTTGAACAAAGTACTCGCTTATTGATCGATGTGGTCTCGGACGTCATAACGTCTAGTTAATCAGTTATTCGTGCTCTACACTCCAAATGAAACAAATTAAAGGCTCAATCATATACGTAGTAGTGTTCATGATGTCTTCATGACTAGTAGTTCATATTAATTAATGGGTAGTGTTATTTAGACTCATGAGTCGGATTCAAATATTTTTTTATTTATTTTAAATATATTTTGAACAATTAATGAAACAACCATAATCACTTGTAAAATTTCTTTAATAGCTTTTAAATATGGGTAGTGCTAGGTGGACTCAATGAGTTCGGACCCAAATAACAAGAAAGACATACATACCCATTATATGGTGGAAGAGATAAATGTGTTATTGGTGGTAGAGTGAGGATAATTATGTCTTTTCATTTAGTCAGGTAAATTAAATTATTAGTAAAAGGTGTTAAAATTTGGACTCAAAGAGTCCAAATAGGTTTTTTGTTTAACAATAAATCTACTTGGACTCATGATTCCGGACTCATATGGAGGTTTTTGAGATTTTTGTAAATATTTAAGGGATATCAAAGGAATTTTACAAGTGATTATGGTTACTTCATTAATTGCTCGATGATGTATTTGAAATTAAAAAAAATTTCGAGTCCGGACTCACGAGTCCAAATAACACTACCCTTTGTTTAAATATTTACAAAAATTTTAAAAACATATTTATAAGTCCGAACTCATGAGTCTAAATAGATTTATTGTCCTAAGAGGGTACGTATCGTAAGACACCATGCATCCTTTTTAATGAAATTTAATATTTCCAAGAACATTTGGTCCAACTCAAATTCATAATAGTCAGCTGAAAGTATTTGTTGTCTGCGATATAATATATGTTATATTAGACTTCATTCTTAAATGGATATGATTGGTTGACTCACTTTGGATATTGAGATAGTTGCATCGGCCGTCCGATGTAAGCATGATGCGTATTTTGAGGTGTATCGTATGATATCTATCAAGTAGTTCCGGCTATCTCGATGTCCAAAGTGATGGTTCAAACTAGCACGCTATTTCTTAAATATACCTATCACAATTTGGTTATTTGTATAGTCGAAATGGAAGAAGTCTTAACACTTTGTGCAAACCCGTCCATACCTTATTAAGCCTAATATAATTCATTACAGTACTAAATTTGTAAGTATATTTTTTGTTTGGACTGAACATGTCCACAAACTATAAGGAGTTGTTTATTTAGTTGTTAAGTTTCATGATCGATGACTACTATATGGTTTCTGTCTTTGAACTTTAAAAACTTGATGCAAGTATGTATTTTCTCTTCTTTGAAAAATAATTAAATGCTAAAAATCTTCTTCTTTTTTTTAATTATCCCGGGAGCCCTCAAATTAATTACGGATAGAGATCATCATTGACCTTACATTTAGTTGTCATAGAGAATCAAACTCGAAACCATGACCTAACCCACACAGTCTCACATTCATGAGCCCATACCACTAGCTAGGTCAACACGTCCGAGTTAATGATATGAATCTTTGTAGAAATAATTTATTTGTAATTAAATAAGAAGATGTTAAAGTAACTCTACTTTGGACATTTACTTTGAGCACATATATAATGTGCTCAAATAAGTGTCCAACCATGCAATACACTCCTCAAGTCGTATCACATTAAAAGATACCCACGTATTTTATTTATTTAGTGCCCAAAGTGTGTCTAAAGCGAGTTACAAAAACATTTTACTTGTGATTTTGTTAATAAGCTTGGGTCAAGTAAGGTATTTGACTCTATTGATATGACTTCAAGGTATGAATTTCAATTATTAGGCTACGGTTCAACAAGAATGTCCTAAAATGCTTTAACTGAGGAAACGTGAAACTTTATAAAGGCCCACCTTGATAATTAAAAAAAGTTTGTTCGTGGATGCCAACAGTGAAAAGAATAGAACAATATTATTAAAAGTAAGGACAAACTAAAGTTCAACTAATTAAAAAGCAAAGAAGGAACAATCCATGAAATTAAACTTCACTACCTTTTTTAAAAAAAATTTAATTGCATATAAAAAAATAAAATTTTAATTGTCAAAGCATCTATATCGAAATAAAGAGGTTAAAAAATTAAAATTAAAAAAAGTTATGAGGGTGGAGATGCTTTATGAATTAATCAATTTTTTCATATAAAAATGAGGCGATAGGAGACTACTGCATAGTTAAACCACAAATTTTAAGTTTTAATTTAAATTGTATTACTAATCAAAAGCAATCATGTTGTTATAATATTGTAATCAATGTGACAATGCAATATTTTGTGAGGATAAAAAAAATGTTAATCTATATAAGCATATTAGGTAGGTGAATTAATGCAAATCTCCATTTAATCATCACGACCACGTGGCTCACACATCTCCCCCACCTACCCAAAGTACTCACAACCTTCGGAGCACCTAATAATTCCTCCTTCGTACGACTCGCGGCCTGTCTACTCACGTTCGACTGTACCCACCGACATCTGTTCCGTACGTCTCAAGCAAGGTTGTCGGGCCCACAGCTTGAACGGTCCGGATTATAAGATGGTGCAGCGAACATCCACGTCGCATCACATGCACGTTGTCAGTTCGAAGAGATAGAGAGACGTTGAGGACGGATGGTCCCGCTGACGTGTCAAAGGTATCCGTTGGAGTACTTTGTTTTTCTATTTTTGTCTTTCGAGATGCTTCTTCATAAATCCAATATAACTACCAAAACTATGACCCGTCACCCACAATGTTGTCCAGAGGGACAACTTGATCAATCGTGTAGTACTGTACCATTTGTGCTTTTATTTTTATTTTTTATTAATTATGAGTATCCATAATTTTCGAATAGTTTAATAAGCTATAACATCTACAACTAGTGTCATTTTGACGCTTGTTGGTAAATAGTATTAATAATTTTGTGTTCTAATGGAGCACTGTTCATCAATGTTAATATCATTCACTTATTTTTTATTTTTTAGTTTTTTTTTTTATCTTATATGTCACTGTTTACTTCAAAATAGAGGTAAATATTGTTAGAGTAACTCTATTTTAGTGTTGGTGTGTTGAAAATACCCTAAGAATGCATGAAAGAAATTATCAACAGTCTGACGTTTGACTGTTGTCGTCTGACGTTTGACTGTTGTCTCGCCCTTACCACTAGGCCAATTCGTCCAGATTAATCAAGAGGAACAACTTGATCAACTGTGAAGTAGTATGCTATTTGTGTTATATCAACTTGGTCTCAAGGGAGTATGGTCCCAAATGAGTTAATTAAATTTTGACAATTTTGCTTTTTGACAAAAAAGAAAAAATAAAGTTTTGAATTATTATTAATTTACTAATTATCTTCTATTATTATCAAGATATTCGAGGCGTAAGATCACAAAAGTGACACTTCTAACCATTGAGTTTTAAAGTTTTCTATATCAAATTAACTCGAGACATCTAATTAAAGAATGAGAGACTAGTATCATCTTACGACAACTCTCTCGATTTATTGATTTCATGATCAACAAATAATTAATTAGTTGTGAATTTTTCTCAAGATATTTAAATAATACCTTGTCAAAGTAGTGAGATAGCTAAGCATTACTTGTTAGTTGTCCGCGAAGTTAGAGGGGGTTATAGATTCTACTTATATTAGAGTTAAATTATTGATTTTTTTATTAAAAAATACCTAAATAATCTCCACAATAACAACATTAGCAACTACAACTGTATTTTCTTGTTTAATTACTTTGGGAAAAAAAATATTTTTTAAAAATTCTTAATCAGCTCAAAATATATAGCTCACTCCAAGAAAAATCCAAACAAATAAAGTCTTAACGGTTTCTAGAAAAAAAAAACACGCTTTTAAGCAAAGTGAATAAGTTTTGTAAGGCTAATTAATTATTTTTTATTACAAATTTTATGTATGGAGCTACCTCAACCTTTTAAATTGTAAGCTCACGATTATCAATATCAGTCTTACTGAAGTTAAGTGGATATATCTAATTAATATCACGTTATAAAAAAAAATTGGTAAAATTTAAGCGAAATATTTCGAATGTATTTTAGAGCATCGAATTGAATGAACTTATTTGATCATAACTTACATGCACTGCTACTAAGATTTGCTGCGGAATTAAGTAATTCTACATTTGATGGATTTGAACTAAATTTACTTATTAATTTAGCATTTATTTTGTAGTATTTTACAATACTCCAATTTCAATTTTCTCATGCGGAAAGCTATAAAAATCGTGGATATTCTATGATAATACTTAGACTAATTGGAGTAATTACATGATTAAAGTTGTTTAGGCTGCCGACTCTGAAAAACTTGGGAGATATGACCGCCAAGCACATGCGAAACATGTGCAATACGAAAGATAATATATATATATATATATATTTTTTAATGCACAATTTAATACATATTGATAACGATACAATTTTTAAATATGTTTTTTTTTTTTTCCAACCAAAAGAAACAGATACTAGATTTGACAGCAAAAAAATAGCCTATAAATGGCCAGATAAAGCGCACAAGGGTCACCAATAATTCAAACATCGAACAAAAATAATGTTCTTTTAATTTTATTTTTTAAATAGGATATTATAAGTTTATGAAAATAAATCTCGCCTCCTTAAAAATATATTCATCTCAATTAGAAGTAGATATGCAAATGGGAATGAGATGAGATGGGGACCACATCTCCATCCCCATACTCATCTCTACACGAAGATGAATTTTCATCCCATCTCCATCCCTATCCTCCCTAATCCTTGCGGGGATAAAAAATCTCATGGGCAAAAAATATTCTTCATTGCATATCCCCCGGGGAAATTTTGCGATGAATTTGCAAAGAATCACCTCGAAAAATATTTTTTCTCACTTAATTTTTTTAAAAAATATATAAAAAGTATGGTATACATGCGTATAATTACAATTGTTGAAGATTTCAACCAAATAAAGTATAACATATAAATATTGTTATAGTTGCAAATAATTCAAAACAAAAAATATAGTTATTTTAAAAAATATATATAATTAACCAAACAAGTTAAAATTATAAATCACATTAGAGTTTATTTATTACTAGTGTTTTGAGTGAAAGCCTTATAATATTATATAAAATTGATATATACAATGCATATAGATGTATTCGATAAATACATGGATCTTCACGGGGATCCCATGGTAATCCCCACGGGGATTCTCAATGGCGATTCTCACGGGGATCCCCTCAGATATTACCGATGGGGATTCCCTGCAAGGAACTCCACGAATATTTTTTTCCCATCCCCGTAATTATACATGCGTGGATATGAGATTTTATCTCCATCCCCGCCTTCATCCCCATTTAAATTCTCCACCCTCATCCCCATTGCGAGGAATTCCCGTCCCCGGTGAGATTCCCCACCCCACTTACACCCCTAATTACAAGCTTCTAATAATGAGGCCAAATAAATTTATTATTATAATAGATCCATAAAACTCAAATGAGGCGCAATAAATTTAGTAGAATCAACATATATGCCTGCATAACTATAAAGATCTTGTACAAGTTAAAATAAGCAAAAAAAAAAAAAAAAGAAAAAAAAAGAATAATAATTAATCCTATACATATGATACAAGCATTTTGATAATTTGGGTTACGTGGCATATGATTTCAGTTCTCCTAACCCAACCTAATCATGACCTAATCTCTTCTATTATTTTATTTTATTTTTGAGGCCAATCTGTACTCCTATTTGGGGAAGGAAGAAGTGCAAGTGTGGAGGTGGGGCGTACCCAAGTCACAACGTGGAACGGTGGGAATTTTAGGGTTTGAAGACTTTGTAATAAGACTGTTTGGATTTTGTTGACCTCATGGCCTATTTTTTAAGTTTATAGTTACCAATAAACTCGGTCCAATTGTTTGTCATCTCATCACTAATTGTTTTCGAAGTAAAATAGAAATTTATTTCCACCATTAATTTTCAGGGCTTGCTATATTCACACGCACTTTGGCTATACACACGCCACTTTCATTACATTTTTTTTTATCTGATTACCATTCACACGCACACAAACCATGATATCTTCTTCACTCAAACACACTCACTTCCCCCAACGGAGCCAATTAAAGAAGTGTTTTTCTCTAAAAAAATTTTTCTTCACTTAATCAAACTCGTGGTGCCTAAGGGCAACTTTAGTTCAGCACACAAATATTCAAATTAAAGGGACAGCAAGCAATAACAACAAGGAAATGTTTTTACTAACTCTCAATTGAGAATACAACACTGAAACTCTATGCTTCCCCAAGCTAAGAGCCTTTGCTTTATAGACCAGCCAACAGGTAGTTACATAACCAACTAGGACACCTGTCATGTGTACATTAATCCATAGACCATGTAAAACACCACTTCCTTTGTGGTCAAGGCAGTTGTCCAACTGCCATGCTCCCTTGCTGGCACTTCATTCCATAACCGCCTTGACCTCCTAGTCAAGAGGCACATGCTCATAGTGTCTGGAAGTTGCTGGGACGTGGCTTGGTCATGCTATGGGCCATGACCAATGTAGTTACATAATCGTCTGTAACTGCACTTGACTTGGTCCGTCCAAGCCTATAATTCGCCTTGCTCAAGGGACAGTGTCTGATTCATGGTGCTTAGCTGCGCGCCTAGGCACCATGAGTGCTAGCCGGGGCTCGGTCCGTCCGAGTCCCACCGGCTCGAGGTGGCCGACACCATGGTCCGTCCATGGGTCTTGCATTGGCATGGTGCCCAAGGCATGCTCGAGGGTTTTCCTTGCTACCGTGCCCATGCCGCCTCTAGGAGATACCACCTCTCCTTATAGTAGATGTTAAGCCGTTTTCCTCATCTCCAATAGGAAACATCAAGAAATGAGATCAAGCGTACTTTGACCGGGTCAACGCCCAGGTCAAGATTTGTCAACCTTTGCCAAGGCGCGCCTTGCTCGTGCCAAGGCGCGACCTTGCTCGTGCCAAGGCATGACCTTGCTTGTGTCAAGGAATCCACCGAGGTATCGCCTTACTCGTGCCCAAGGAATGTACCTAGGTTCGATCTTGCTCGTGCCAAGGTTAGACCTAACTCGTGCCTAGGGAACTTACCTAAGTCGTCCGTGTCCTGTGCTAAGGAATGTGCCAAGGCTTGCCCGTGCCTGTGCCAAGGCTCGTGCCAAGGCGTGCTTGCGTCTGTGCCAAGGCGTGCCTGCATTTGTGCCAAGGTCCACATGTTCCTGCGCCAAGGCGCCGTGCCAAGGCGTGCCGCATTTGTGCCAAGGTCCACATGTTCCTGCGCCAAGGAGCCGTGCCAAGGTCCACACGTCCCTGCGCCAAGGCGCCGTGCCAAGGTCTGCCCGTGCTCATGGCAAGGTCTGTACCAATACGCCGTTGTGCTCCCCCTAGACTTCGCGCCTAGGCGCGACCTCGCCCGTGCCAAGGTCCATGCCAAGGCGCGCGACCTTACCCACGCCCGTACACGCCGCTTCATCCGTACCACATACAATTTCCCCTGCGCTTACGCGAGCTTCCGCGTGCGCTATGCTACGAACCCTCAAGGTACACCGTCTCGCAATTGACTTCCACAAAACCTTCCGAGTCCACCAAAACCCGGATATTGCTAGGTTCTCCCACCGCCTAGCCAGCTAACTCCGGTCACATTATTGAGGGGCTGATAAACATCCCCCCGCCGAACTGTTCGATGCCCTCATCGAACACTCCGAGTCGCCTGTCCACCAGACTGCCGCCCACCAAAACAACATTTCTCCATCTGATCTCATAGTTGTAGTGCCACCACACTTGGTGTACCACCTTTGCCTCGCCTCGTATTGCTGGAACAAAACATGACCCCTTTTCATCCATGATTAGCAAGCCATGAAGTGATGGAATCACAACGACTTTCCCATCCATCAAGAAATCATTTCCTGCAATGATTTCAAAATCATCCAACGGAGCAGAAATCAAATCTACCTTGCCCTCTCAAGTGTCCATCCGAATGTCCACGTTCAAGGCTATGCCCATAACCTTTTTTGGTTCGGAATTAACCGCCTTCACCATGCTTGCACTCTCTGCAAGCTGCAACCCAGCCTCCGAGCTAGGTTTTCTGCTACGAACGAATATGTGGCTCCCGAGTCGATCAACACCTTCACCGTTTGGTTGTTGATCTGAGCCTCCACAAAAATCAACCCTACGGATCCCACAACCTTTTGCAACTGCATCGTGTTAAGCAGTTGCAATGGATTCATTCGAGCCTTTGGTTCGTCCGCGACAATCGCATTCAACTTCTCTTTCTTTGGGCAATCCCTTGCCCTGTAAGGACCGTCACATATGAAACAACCCATTTTTGACGTCAATGCTTTGACATTAACATCAAATTTTGAAGAAAGTTCATCCTCCCTCCTCGATCCACCAGCTCGATCCTTCTCCTTGTACTTATTTTCTTTTGATTCAAAAGAATTACCACTAGTCTTGTAATCCATAAGGCTATCCCCCACTGCAATTGCACTTGACAAGTTCTTCACACTATGTCTGCAACTCCGACTGTGCCCATCCTTGCAATCCTACTGTGAAATTAAACAACTTGTCCTCCTTATAAATATTTTTAATGTCAAGCAGTAATGAAGAGAGTTCTTTCACGTATTCTCTAGCCGCCCTTTCTGCTTCAATTGGCGCAAGGCCTCCGCGCTTGCCATGCCGCATTTGTGGGTAGGAATTGATCCTCAATTCCCGTTTCAGCACTTCCCACCCCACAATCTTAGGTCTACCCGCAGACGCATCATCATCCACTCTGGTCCTCCACTAGAGTTTCGTATCGCCATCTAGGTACATGGATGTCAAAATGAAATTTTGGCTCTCCTCCGTCCGAACCGTAGCAAAATATTGCTCCATATCCCAAAGGAAATCCTCAAGCTCTTTTGCGCTCCGCTTGCCTGAGAATTTCTTTGGCTCCGGTACCTTTGTTCTAGGCTTTGCCGCAACTGCAACCTCTGAGGATCCGCCCACGGCTCGCTTGAGCAGGCTTACCTCCATAGCCATGCTCGTGGCAGTTTCACTAGTGAGTTCTCCCACATAACGCACCTCTGCTAGAAGCTCCTCTAATTTGGATTTTCACATTGCTATCTTGGCCTCTTGTGACTTTCCTCTAGCCACCAAAGAAGTCACCAACATTTCCAAGCCTTCAAGGCGCTGCACCATCCTTGAAAACTCCGCTACGTCCGCCGGGACAGCCATCGTTGCCATCATTTGCTCTAAGTGAGCTACTCTCTCAGTTAGATCGCTCGCTGCTCGGGTCGCCATCGTCTCCAAAACGGGGCTCTGATATCAATTGTCACGGGGCCAATTAAAGAGGGGTTTTCTCTAGAAAATTTTTCCTCACTCAATCAAACCCGTGGTGCCTAAGGGCCACTTTAGTTCAACATACCAACACTCAAATTAAAGGGACAACAAGCAATAGCAACAAGGAAACATTTTTACTAGCTCTCAATTGGGAATACAACACTGGAACTCTATGCTTCCCCAAGCTAAGAGCCATTGGCTTTATAGACCAGCCAACAGGTAGTTACATAACCAACTAGGACACATGTCCTGTGTACATCAATCCATAGACCAAGTAAAACACCACTTCCTTTGTGGTCAAGCGGTAGTTGCCCAACTGCCTTGCTCCCTTGCTGCCACCTCGTTCCATAACCTCCTTGACCTCCTAGTCAAGAGGCACATGCTCATAGTGCCTGGAAGTTGCTGGGACGTGGCTTGGTCATGCCATGGGCCATGACCAAGGTAGTTACATAATCGCCTGTAACGGCACTTGACTTGGTCCGTCCAAGCCTATAATTCGCCTTGTTCAAGGGACAGGGTTTGATTCGTGGTGCCTAGCTGTGCGCCTAGGCACCCTGGGTGCTAGCCGGGCTCGGTCCGTCCGAGTCCCACCGGCTCAGGGTGGCCGACACCATGGTCCGTCCATGGGTCTTGCCTTGGCATGGTGCCCAAGGCATGCTCGAGGGTCTTCCTTGCTACCGTGCCCATGCCGCCCCTGAGAGAGACCACCTCTCCTTATAGTAGATGTTAAGTCGTTTCCTCAGCTCCAATAGGAAACATCAAGAAATGAGACCAAACGTACTTTGACCGGGTCAACGCCTAGGTCAAGATTTGTCAACCCTTGCCAAGGTATGCCTTGCCCGTGCCAAGGTGCGACTTTGCTCATGCCAAGGCGCGCCTTGCTCGTGCGAAGGCATGACCTTACTTGTGCCAAGGAATCCGCCAAGGTATCGCCTTACTCGTGCCTAAGGAATGTACCTAGGTTCGACCTTGCTCGTGCAAGGCTCGACCTAACTCGTGCCCAGGGAATTTGCCTAAGTCCGCCTGTGCCTGTGCCTGCGTCTGTGCCAAGGCTTGCCCGTGCCGTGTCCGTGTCAAGGCGTGCCTGCGTCTGTGCCAAGGTCCACACGTTCCTGCGCCAAGGCGCCGTGCCAAGGTCCGCACGTCCCTGAACCAAGGCGACGTGCCATGGTCCGCCCGTGCTCGTGGCAAGGTCTGTACCAAGACGTCGTTGTGTTCCCCCTATACTTTGCGCCTAGGCGCGCGCCAAGGAGCGACCTTCCCCGTGCCAAAGTCTGTGCCAAGGCGCCTCTGTGCTCGCTTAGGCTCCGCGCCTAGGCGTGAGCCAAGGCACGACCTTGCCCACGCCCGTACACGCTGCTTCATCCGTGCCACATACAATTTTCCTTGCGCTTACGCGAGCCTCCGCGTGCGCTATGCTGCGAACCCTCCAAGGTACACCGTCCCGCAATTTACTTCCACAAAACCTTCCGAGTCCACCAAAACTCGGATATTGCTAGGTTCTCCCGCTACCTAGCCGGCTAACTCCGACCACATTATTGCGGGGCTGACACCCACCCCCTGCAATTGTCGGCGTCGCCGCCTGCCGCCACTACCACCGACATCGCCTCTTACCTCCGATGTTGTTGTCGTTAGCCAAGGGCAAAATTAAGAATGCAAATGGGGTGGGAATCCCCGCATAAAAGAGGATTCCCTTCGATGGACAATCTTCGCGGGGGCCGAGGATTCCTCGCAATAGAGTCGAGTATTGAAGATTTAAATGGGGATGTAAGTGGAGATGAAGAAAAAACTTCATACCCACTCGAGTATAGGTATGAAAATGGATAAAAAATATATCCGCAAAGATCCCCATAAAAAATCTTTATTAGTATGTCCCGCGGGATCCCGTGAGCAACTTCATTAATTGGAAATATATATATTATATGTAATTGAGACGTGATTGTCTCTTAATGAGATGTAGATTGCTTATTGTGAATTTATAATAAAAAACAAACAAACTTACATAGTAAATCAACAATATTTAATTGCTATGAGTGGCGAGATTGATTCTTTCCAAACAAAGACTTGTTTTGAGTTTTGTAAATGAAACAAAACTAAATTGAAAAGACCACCTATGACTTTGGGCTTGACAATAATCAAATATATACATTAATTGACGTGGTTTGCATCAAATGCCATATAAAATTAAAAAAGAAATAAATAAATGAATGAGGTCTTATTTACATAATCAATAAAAAGCCAAAAAAACTTCTATATTATTTTATGAAAATAGAATATTTATATATTTGAATTAACAAGTAACTTATTATATTTGAAGTTGATTAAAAAATCTGACTTAGTGAAATTTAGATTTTTATTTCTTTTCGCGGCATAATGAAGTTTAATTAGGTTTTGATTTGCTAAAAAAAAGTTTAGGATTTGGCGTTAAGCACGTGAACTACCTAACGGGCCCACATAATCACGAGCGTTACATGTGCAACGTACAGTACAATTGTGCGCTCCATTAACTGTAAAGCAGAAGCCAGGTGTCGCACGTTGAGAGGAGTATCCGAGACGAAATGTGTGGGTCCTTGAAAGGTAGGGCCAAATCTCAATGAAACATCATGTTTGATATATTTGGAGAACAACTTAGGATTTTTTGCTTGATTAGTACACATGGGGAAAATTCTTTATCAACCCAACACACCCACAATTTTTTTTACCAAACTAACACATTTTTGGCCACGTCAGTGCCACGTCACCGCCACATCACCCGAAGTGTTGGTGTGGCAGTGACGTAAATGTGCATTCTATGCAAAACGTGACCTCAAGTCACGTTTTGCATAGAGGTCACAATTTGCATTCTATGCAATTCGTGACCTCAAGGACACCATCTTTGTACACCGAAAGCACACCCCAAAATCCAACCGAAACCACACCCCAAACAGCTTGGACATGGGAACATGGAATGCCAAAACACTGCCACTTCATACAAGTGCATCTACGAGCTTTCAATTTCACCACTTGCTTGTTACACCATTTTCTCAAATGATAGCCACGTGCTGCAGTGATGACTTCAAATGTGTCATTTGCACGATTCAACCCATAATGTGTGTCTCTTGGCAAACCTAAGCCCATAGCTTGGTACTAAATCAACTATAGTTTATTTGTTATGTATACGCCTGATTATTTTCACTTACTTCATGTACTTTGCTTTTTAATTGACTAAGGTTTTAAAATTTTCATTTAGTTAACATAGACTATGTAATGCATGTACTTTTTACATCAATTTGAAAGACTAAAGTTTGGACTCACTATGTCAATCTAACTGGTTCCCACGCCAGCATGGATCTCGAGGTGTGTCTTCGATCACGTCTCGAAACATACTATTATAATGTTGAATATCAAGTATACGACCTTAAAGAAAATGCTTTTTGGAACTAATTCATCAATGAACACAATTGGAAGAAGATTTTTACCAATACAAACGAGACCGGTTGTGAAGGCGAGCAATGATGGCGGGAGGCAATGGCCGACCGGCGGGAGGCGATCGCCGACCAGCGGGAGGCGAGTAGTGCCGGCGGGAGTCAAGGACTGACCGGCGGGAGGCTACCAAGAGCAGCGCCAGCAGTAGGCGAATTGCGCCAATGGGAGGAGACCACCAACGCAGGCAGGAAGCGAGCTGCAGCGCCACCAGGAGGTGATACGCGGCGGCGGGAGGCGGGCAGCGGCGCGGCAGTGCAATCAACCATTACATAGTCTATGTGTTACTAAATGAAAATTTTATGGGTATGGTGTGGTTCGTTTTTGTCCAACTTATAAGCGTTAGCAGAGATAATTACATAGAGTTAACTCATGATGTAAGTTCATATTTCACGTTTAATTCAACTTTGAACTTTCAGAAAAGTTGCTAATATTAAAAACAGTAAAACATGAGAATTGACATAAATATCATTTAAACATATTTTTTAACATAAAAAATAATGCATTATCATTTTCACCCCATGCCCAATGCGCTACTATTTATTTAATTACTCATAAATAAATAAAAACTTGAAGTAAATAACAAATATATAAATTATTTACAAAAATATAAACAAACTTTAAATAATTTTAAATATTTTAAATAATCATAAATAAATAAGTGTTTTTCTTAAAATATTATTTTAATAATTATTATTAATAAACATAATAAAATACAACTAATGATAATTTTTAAAAATATTTCTCTCACTTGAAAAATACTTTCTTTTTTTATAAAAAAACTTTCTTTTATGAATTATTTATATAATCTATATATTCAAAGATTAATAACAAGCATTTGAGTTATTCTAAAAAAAACAAAATATGTTTAAGGTTAAAAAAAGAATAAATATATATATATATATCAAGAGGAGAGATGAATGTGGGCAACAAAAAAGTAGAGATTTATGAGGGATAATTTTGTTATTATTTTTCAGGGAGATAACTCCTCTAGAAGGGTATGAGAGGCATCTTACACACTTAGATGTGAGTTGGGAGATAACTCATATGCAAGTTGAGCAACCAAACAAGATTAGTTGTAACTCCCATCGGGATTATCTCCTGATAATTAACTCCACCTTCAACCAAATAAGGCCGTAGAGTTTATATGGCACATCATTGCATGTTTTTTCTTACTTTTTTTTTTTTTTTTTTTGTAATCTTATTTCTAGCTTGAGCGCATAAAAAAATACTTTGTTATTTGTTTTTTTTTTTTATCTAATTGTTTTTTTAGTTACTTTTGATTTGTTTATTTGAGTCGGCAAAGAAAAAAATGAATCTCAAAGTTACTCGATTTTATTTTATATTTTTACTTCAACAACAGTCGGAACTCATAGCCAAGCTTTTTCTTTTAGCAAACGATGACTCGTCCGTCTCACACGAGACGTTTTTAACAAGAATCATGTTATATTGATCCAAAGAAAATTGAAGAAGGATGTTGGGTCTCCGCCCGCGCCTTTATCTGCGAGTTCGTGAATCTCACTACTACGGATATTGTTTCAAACATAACCACCTTTAAGTCATAGGTGCATAATTTTACTTCAAAAAATCTCGGTACTACTTGAGAGAGAACTACAACTTCAATGCTTATTTAAGAAGTCACACTTAGTCTTTGTCGAGATGTATGGACCGAAATATAGTCCCATCTAGATTAAAGTCTTCTTTGGTTAGGGATGGAGTTATCTCCCGAGTGATAACTTAGAGGGAGTTGGGGATTAATATTATTTGGTTGCCCTCAGGGAGTTATCTCCCAGGAGTTGTGGACACATTACCCATCATTAATGACTCATTTATTACCCATATATCTCTTGTTTGAAAAACTATTTATGTCAATTCATATTTTTTATTGTTTAAAAACTTGAAACTTCCCTGCAAGTTTAAAGTTAAACCAAACATGAAAATATTAACTTTAAGGAATTAATTCCAAAGAGATAACTCCCAACTAACACTGTAAGTTGGCAAAAATGAACCAAACGAGGCATAAGAACAATGTCTCACTAACAAATTCAATGTGAAACAGAAAAACATTATTCTTTTGCTTCTTTTTCTTTTTTGATGCACCCATATAATATGAAGGGCTAGTGCCACCACTCTATCTAATTATCGAAATGAAAGTTTTTTGCAAGGATCATCAAGGTGTAATGGGATATCAAGAGACACCACCTAGTGCCTGTCTTTTGAAGGTTACATTAGCAATTTAGCATTATAGTTTAACATAAATAGGTATAGATGCATGAAATCGTAAGTTAAATGCGACTATAAAAAGGAACATTGTATTGGATTTATTACAATTCAATATGTTAGTGTTTTGATCATATCGACAACTTAGATTTGTCATTGTAGTAGTTATATACGATTGACGTTATCAATAAATTAGTCATCTAAATTCAACAAATGATACATGTGCACGAAATCAGATTCGAAACAGTTGGAGATTTGGATAACGATGTGCGGTTGCAACCGGTGGATCGAAGCGGTTGCAACAGGATTTCTGGATCTAGTTGAAAATTTGATCTTATCCCAACTGGCTGATGGTTAACTGAAGATTATGAAGAGGTTGGAGACTGCGATTCAGAAGATTTATCACTATGTGTTAATCATGGAGGAACGTGGTTATTTAGAGATGGAGATTAAGCAGAACTTACGGTTATAATTAAGATAATGTAATCTATATTGGTCTATATATTTGTCAAGTTGTTATGTATATCCCTGTTTAACTTTGCATTGTGAACATGTTGATCACTTCTATCAAGATGTAGCCCCAAGTGGACTTGGGTGTTTCAGTGAGGAGGAGACTCATAGTGCAAGTAGGAGACTTGTATTCCATCGAGGGAGCTCGATGCACCGAGTGAAAGCTTGGGTACTCCAGTGATAGAGAGCCTCGCCGTGCAAGTAACGGGAGACTTACGTAAAGTCCAACGAGGAGGTGAAAAGTAGGGTTGTAAGCCTAGTGATGGATCATTGGTTCGGGTGTTGCGTAAATTTGTAACTCTTTTATTTTAGTGGATTTTACATCTAGGCGTGACCCGCAGACGTAGGTTTTGGATCAAATTGCGATAACATATCTAGTGTCCTGGATTGATTTATTTTCTACACACTTTATTTTAAGTTTTTGTACTACTTTATGTTTCTTTATTACAACCACTTTCGTATTCGGTTGTAACCGCATTTGGTTATTTCAATTGGTATCAGAGAGGGCACTGCGAAGTCTTTGTTTAAAGACGCGAGTGAGCGTACTGACCAATGTCTCAGGAAAACCAATCAGAACAGCTTGAAGGTGTCTCAAATACGAGGTCACCACTACTCAACAAATACAAACTGCACGTATTGGAAAACATGCATGGAAGGATGTATCTTATTCATTGATATCAAAGCCTGGAGAATGGATATGCACCACATCTTGAATGGAGAAAAACCGAAGAGGAGTTTCATGAATGCAAAGCCAAGCTGGGGCATGCCAAGCCAAGAGGGGAGATAGTAGGACTTTGTATTTATCATGTGTAATGGCAATTGTATTAAACTCATATTTATTTTGAATAAAGTTTTTTTTTTAAAGATTTTATAAAAAATCTAAAAAAGGGGGAGAGAGTACCATTGCCTTATTTATTGCTTTAAAGCCGTTGTGTGTAACCGATTTTATTTATGATTTATTTGTTATTATCTTAACAAATAAATGTTAAGCTGGAGTACGATTTAAGGAGATAGATAATATCATTAGTATTCATCACCAGAGAATTATTATCTTTTGTTGTCTATTGCAACACGGTAATCTTGCATTTGCGACTCGTGATGTCAAAGATGGTTTATATAAGACTCAGAAAACAAATAAAAAAATGCCAGAACCATTGCCGCAGCTATACCCTGTGTGCTGATTTTTCTACTATGATATCTAATTCTTATCTTCATGAAAGTGACTATATGGTCCCGGGGACAAACAAGATTATGAGTTCATGCTTGTTGTTTGAGTCTTGCCAAACAACCTGTTTGAAAAACTATTTCGTTTTGTGCAAGCTATCGCTTATCTATGACGTCAGGTGGTCTGGTATGTCTCTCATAGCTCAAAGGCATTGTCATTATGATATCACAAAGAGGGGGAAAGTATTTAACTAAGAGAGATTTGTTTATTTTCACTTTCTTGAGTTTATTGGACTGAAGATACTTATGCTAGTATTTATTGTGTGACATCTAGGATTTCATTGAAGAGTATTTGAAGATGTTGAGATCTGGTGCAACCAGTTGGGTGAAGTGGTTGTAACCACTATGGAAGCTGTTGTTACATGCATGTATCAACGATATATCTATCTTTTCACTTTCGTGAATTTTTGGAAGAGCATTAGTGAACATTATTGAATACTTGTGTGACTCTTTATGATGGAGCAGAATGTTAGTTGATTCATGATTATCATTTTAGCTCCCAAACTCATTTTACTGGTTGTGACAACATAATGACAAAGGGGGAGATTGTTAGTGTCGTGATCGTATCGACAACTTAGGTTTGTCATTATAGTTGTTATGATTGACGTTATCAGTAAATGAGTCATCCAAATTCAACACATCATACATGTACTCGAAATCAAATCCGAAACAGTTGGAGATTTGGATAATGATGTGCGGTTGTAACTGATGGATCGAAGCGGTTGCAACAAGATTTCTGGATCAAGGAGTTGAAGATTTGATCTTCTCCCAACTGGCCGATGGTTAACTGAAGATTATGAAGAGGTTGGAGATTGCGATTCGATTTATCACTACGTGTTAATCATGGATGAACGTGGTTATTTAGAGATGAAGATTAGGCAGATCTTACGGTTATAGTTAAGATTGTGTAATCTACATTGGTCTATATATAATTGTCAAAATTGATATAGTCTATATCCCTGTTAACTTTGTATTGTGAACGTGTTGTTCATTTCTATCAAGATGTAGCCCAAAGGGGACTTGGGTGTTCCAGTGAGGGGGAGCCTCACATTGCAAGTGAGAGACTTGTATTCCATCGAAGGGAGCTCGACGCACCGAGTGAAAGCTTGGGTATTCCGGTGAGGGGGAGCCTTGTTGTGCAAGTAACTGGAGACTTGCGTAAAGTCCAGCGTTAAAGGTGAAGAGTAGTGTTGTAAGCCTAGTGAGGTATCATTGGTTTGGGTGTTGCGTAAATCTATAACTCTTTTATCTTAGTGGATTTACATCTAAGCGTGGCCCCACAGACGTGGGTCTTGGATCGAACTGCGATAACATATTTGGTGTCCTGATTTGAGATATTTTCTTGCATACTTTATTTTAAGTTTTTGTATTACTTTCTATTTCATATTAACAACCACCTTTGTATTCGGTTGTAACCACATTCGGTTATTTCACTATGTAACTATGTAATAACCTAGTTATTTTATTTTATTTTTTTGAATATTTGGTGTTGTCCACACCTACTAAACAACGTTTGGGCACAATAAAATGGAGGACCTTCTCTACTTAGTTTTTTCAATTCATAACACTTGAATTAAATAACTTAAAGAAAATCGAGTCACTAACCTCAAAGACCAACATATATGTTATTGGTATGTAATATATATATATATATATATATATATAATTTAATATGACAACGAGCTACAGTTTAGTAGTACAAATAGTGCGTGTAGGCCGGTTCAACTCCTAATCCTTACAAATTAAGGAAAATTTTGTATAATTACTCTTTAGATTCTTTTTGTAGTGTTGTGTTGTTGAGTAACCAATGGGATATATAGCTACTATTTGATTGTTGTCGATGATAATAGTTCAATCGACCACTTCGAATAGTTGCATTGTCATGAAGGCTTTATGGTTTAGAAAATGCTAGAATGCACACCCCCTATCCAATCGTCTTTCGAGTCTTGAGATGAGTAAGTTTGTATTTTAAGATGGACACCGAAGGATGAGTAGGGGGTTTGCATCCTAGGGGTATCATTCTAGCACCGTCTAGTTGCGATTCTAGCTAGACATCCTAATAATTAACATTCTTTTTCACTCTTTTTCGAGTCATTGATGTAGTAGATTGAATTGCTTGAGATGTATATTAGTAGATTAAGGGATTAATATATATATAAATTGCCTGAAAAACAAAATGGAAAAAAAAAAAAAAAAAAAAAAAAAACCTAGAATGACACCTATTAACTGCATAAAACGCACCAACATGCACCTCTTGTTGAGACGTATTGTGCATCTCAAAATGTGTAGACGATCTATGTGGGCATTGCGCATTATGTTATATTTTTAAATGTTATTAACACAAAGTATAAGGAAGAGTAGTTGAGGTGCTTTGGACGCTTTTTTTCAAAACGACCTACAAAAAACCGCTCCACATCAATTGCAATGAAGTAGGTCGATAAATGGCCTCATAAAAGTACGTTTTGTCCATGTAGCGCAATTTGGGAAGGGAAGGCGAGTTGGAAAGAAGAATAATATGCCGTACCATACTATTACTATTACATGTACATTTAATTTTGTTGAGTCGTCCAAGTCATGGTACCATGTCACATTTACTCCCCAAAATTTTATTTTATTTTTCTTTTTTTCTTTTCTAAAAAAGAAAAGATTCTCTACCACCCATTCACCATCCATCCATCCAAACCTACCTCATCTATCTATAGACATAGAACATATCTCTCACGTGAAATTACTTTAATGCCCTTCCTCTCGAACCTAAGAAAGGCAATAAGGGTTGATTCACTAAGAGCAACGTGGGGCCCACCCGGACTTCAAACCCCGAATTAAAACCGCTTAAGAATTCAAAAAAAAAAAAAAAACAATAATAAAAAAATATTCTAGAAATTCAAATATAAACAAAACGAGTAAAAAAAAATAAAAAATAAAAAAGGGCGAGACGTGCGTGATAGCCGAAGCATCAGACCAACACGCGCCTCGCTTTTACATCTATCTTTCGCGTGAAATCCCCATTCTACCCCTCCCTTCCTCCTATTTAAACCCCCCACTCTCTCTCTTCCCCCAAATATCATCAACTTGCTTTCTCTCTCTAAAAACCCTTACCCTAATCCACGTTCCTCTGCGATTCTTTCTTCGTTTTTGTTGAGATTCTTACTTCATTTTTGCTGAGATTCTTCGTTTAGCGAAGTTCGTCCATGGAAAAGATCTCGGCCACGCCAAGCGACGACTCGCTCGCCGTGCGGAAGCGAGTCCGGTCTGACTCGGCAGACGACGACTCGGAGACCGACTCGCTCGCAGCGAAGCGGATCCGCTACGACCTCCTCGAGATCCTCGAAGACAACGACACATCCACCACCACCGCTCAAGATCTGGACTCCGTGATGAGAAGTTTCGAGTCGGAGATCACTGGAACTCCGCCGCCGGTGGATCTCACTGCTGCCGTCGTGGACCTCACCTCCGACGAGTCCCAGCCGGACCTCGGGTACCTTCTAGAAGCTTCGGATGACGAGCTCGGCATCCCTCCGCCTTCGTCCGCTTCGTCAAGCGGAGAAGAGGAGGAAATCGTCAGGAACGAAGAGACCGAAATCAACGGTCTAGATTATGTGAACCTGGCGAACGGTTTCGGTGACCGTCAGATCTGGAATTTTGAGGATGAGATCTCGAACTGTTACGAGTTCGGGATGGGTGGAGACGGTAGCGTTTCGGATTTCGTGGCGGTTGACGGACTGTTCGACTATTCGGATGTGGTCTTGTGTGGACAGTCCGATTTTTCGGACTTGTCGTGGCAGCAGCCCGAGACGCTTCCCGCTCTGTAGCGGTTGGGAAAAAAAAATCGGCCGTACGGTGGGAGCGCTACGGCATGTAAATCTCACGAGAAGAACAAAATCTGAAACTTAAAAGAACAGAAGTAGTTGTAGAAAAGAAAAAGTTGAATATCGTTAAAATGTCGCGAGAAATTCGTTCGTTTTTTTAGAAAAGTTGAATATCGTTAAAATACCGCGAGAAATTCTTTCGTTTTGCTTGTTAAATCTACTTCTCTTGTTTCTGACACGTGGCGATTATTTTCTGTGATAATGGAGTGTCGGCGGAGGTAGAGATTATTCGGTGGTGGTGCGTGATTTATAAACATACTATTAGGATCCTGACCGAAGAGTGGGGTACCAAGAACCATTTGTGTCTCGTGATGCAAATATAGACATATAGATAGATTTTGTAGGGCACGTAAGTCGAGGTATATTTGTGTGGCTCGTGATGTGGATATAGATAGATGTTGATAATAGCACTTGAGTGGAGGTAGCGTATAGATGTCGATGTTCATCATGTCTAGTACGTAAGTCGAGGTATATTTGTGTGGCTCGTGATGCAGATGTCGGTGTTTATAATAGTATAGATGTTGATGTTTAACACGCCTCGAGTAGGCAGAGCGTTGGGGGGTGGTTTTAGTATTTTTTTAATGACGCGGGCCCAGTGAGATCGATGGGGCCAAGGAAAAGTGAAGGGTTGGTGTCAGCCAACACTCTGACAGCAATAATGGGTGCACCTGCGCGTGTCCCTTGGATGATAAGACATCTAATCTCAATCTCAAATTTACTGCATACTTGTCCATTGATTTTTTTTTTTTAACTCTTTTTCGTAACATTAAAAAAACAACAATTTGTCAGACTGACTTTAGGATGGGCAATATATATTCTGTTTATTAAATAAAGAGATGTGATGGATAAATTACACGTAGTGTTTGCTAGATACCATCAAAGCATGGGGACATTGGTTTTATTTTTTATTTTTTATTTTTCTTTTTTTTTAAACTATGAGAAATGTTGAGGTTACATACTTTGGATTAGGGTGTCGTGGGTTTGATTTAAGTGGTTGTGAGTTATAAGTATGGTAACATATATTTAATAAATGAGTCATTAACATATTAATTTTAACTCGTTTAACACGATTAAAAAATAATATATAAATAATAAATATAGTATAATAAATAGATTGACACGAAATTTATTCATTTAAATGCATGTTAATAGCATGATTTGTTTATTTTATTTATAGACATCTTTTATCATATTTTATTTTATTTTTGAGAATAAATATTCATTTTACTTTTAATATATTATTTATGTTTTAAAATTTATTAATAATTATTTATTAATAAAAAATAAAACTTTTCATCAAAGTAAAATTTATATATTTTTTTAGATAATTTTTGTAATTTGGTTTATGTTATTATTAAAAGTCAATTTTGCTTTATTATTAAGAGTAATAAATACTTAAATGAAAAAGTAAAGTAAAACTAACGAAAATATACAACCACATTATATTTTATTGACTATTTTAGTATGTTTGTTCGAATTTAATCATTTAGATATATTTTAAAAAGCAGTAACCAAATTATAAAAGTTTAAATAAAATAAGATTTTTAAATACAATATTTAATAAAGGGTGATGCGAATATACGATATGTTTAACACGACCCACTTAGACTAAAAAATGATTAAACATGATTAATAAACATGTCATGTATTGGGTTTGCATTATATGAGTCATGACCTATTTAGGACACGACACGTTTACGACTGACCGACACAAATTGCCACCCCTACTTTGGATACAGTAATGTTGTACTTTATTCGGTTAAAAAATATAATTTTATGTTGAAGCAATCGTTTTACACTAGTTTTCAAATTAGGGTTTAAGCCAATGTCGTGTCTCACGGCTACATAATACGACAAAATATCTAATCGGTCAAGATATTAATTAAACTAAGTGACCATTCTTCTTTTCGTTATCCAGGTCTTGTTTGATTTGGGGAAAGTTTAACTTTGGGTAAATAATTTGAAGATGGTTGCAATGAATCTTGTTTGTTTGTTTGTTCAACCTTTTCTTAAGTTTCTCCAAAAAAAAATTCCTTTAAGTTATAACATAGGAGTTGGAACTAATCTTGTTTGGTTGTTCAACTTTTTTATAAGTTATCTTCCAACTCACACATAAATGTCAGATATCTTCCCCACTCCCTTTATAATAACTTCATGAGTTTGTTGACACAATTACCCCTCATTTATTATTGTTTATTATCCACATCATTCTTTTTTGTTTGAAGGGTATTTATGTTAATTCATATATTTTATTATTTAAAAATTTATAACTTTCCAGAAAGTTAAAGGTTGAACCAAATATGAAAATATAATCTTTCACTGTGAGTTAACTTCGCTCGCATTGTAAGTCGGCAAAAACAAATTAAACGAGGCCTTAATTTAGATGGTGATGAATTGTTTAATGATTAAAATATCCTTGTCTAATATAAAGGAAAGAGCTCATTGTCTCGAACATGAACTCAACTCTGCCAAAGCTCTTCTTTCTTTAGATCAACGAAGTATGACCTTCTTCTCATACCAAAAGCTCGAAGAACTCGCACGACCTCCTTCCTTTTTCTTACTCTAGACGTCCTCCTATTTCAACTCCAAAAATTTGACTTCTTTATTCTCACTTCTGCGTGTGGCGGCCCTAAACTTTGAGTATTTATTTTGCCTTGTGTTTTCATTCAATTATAGTATTCTTTGTGATATTTCCTATATCTATATCTTTTCGTTGTTTGAACGGTTGGTTAAGTTACTCCCAGCGGATTTTTCGTTGTGTTTTTATGCATTCTAGACCATAGCATGTGTATCAGGAGTTCTCGGTAGATAACGACCCGAGCTAATGAACTGTTACATGTGTAGGCGTGTCGTAGGTCTACGCCGGTCACCGAGAGGGACTAGGCGATAGCTAGTTGGGTGCGCCCACTAGTGGGATCCTGGAAGGGTATTCCGAAGTATGGTTTAGTCTGACTGGAACATGCACATACATTTGCACTTTATTGTTATCTATGGATGCGATGCCCTACTTACAATTGTTTGTTTACATTCTGCATGTTTATTTAACAATATTTATATTATTCCACTTATTTATTTGAATGCTTGGAGGAGTTCCTTGAGATTTTACTGACTGGACTCGTCATCCATTTTCTTATGTGATGATTGAGTGCAGATCCGGGTACGAGTAAGGGCAAAAGAATCTTAAGCGACTACCCCTGATTGCCTACCATCGAGGATTTCTTGTACATATGTTTTATTTTAATATTTTGATTCTTTTGGGAACTGGGGAGTATCATGACATTGTACATAGTCGTCTACCTCTATACAGATTACTTTTTAGGGTATTTTCACGATAGGATTTGTTAATTGCTTAGTAATATTTCTTGCATTTAAGTATATCTTCCGCTGAATATGTCATATATACGCTGTACACACAAGTGGATACGAATTTCGAGACAAGAAAAGGATGGGCAAGTGACGTACACGTGTAGTAGGGTCAGCTGACTAGGAGTACACGGAGACACGTCGTCCCAAGGCGGCGAGGGCCGCCACACAGTGCCTTGTATTTTTGCGTTTTCCCAATTTCGTTTAGTCACTCTAGAACTCGAACGTATCTTGTTGAGAATAAATCAATCTCTACAATTTAAATAAGGATTAATGATGAACCAACATGGCAGGTCTCTCGAGGTGCACGTGGTAGATTGCTTGAGGTGTAGTAGGGCTGGCAATTTGGGTCATGAAACGTTTAGCACGACCCGACACGACACGAAGTTAAACATGTCGTGGGTTTGGCAAAAGTGTACGTGGGTCATAAACAGGTTAACCTGTTTATACACGGTTCATAAACGAGTCGTTAACGTGTTAACCCGTGTGACTCGTTTATGACTCGCATAATTATATACATATATTGATATATATAACTTATAATTTACATATAATTAATCACATATAAAATATAAATACAACTTTTTATTTCTCTTCTACCTTTTTCAAAACCCTAACATACTAACACAACCACAACCCATTTCCCACTCTTCTAGTCTTCCGCGGTTCCACCACAGCACCACTGCAGATCTTCTTCTTCCACCTTGACCTCGCCAGCCATCTCTGTCCACCGTCTCCGCCTCTGCTCTTCCGTCATCTCCGCCTCTCCGCCTCCATCCGCCTCTCGCCATCTCTCGCTCTCGATCTCCGTCTCGTCCTCTCCGCCTCTCGCTTTCTTCCGCCATCTCTCGCCTCTCTCGCCTCTCCGCCTCCGCCATCTCCGCCTCCATCCACCTCTCCGCCTCGCCATCTCTCGCCTCGATCTCCGTCTCCATCCTCTCCGCTCTCGCCATCTCGCCATCTCCGCCTCCATCGCCTCTCCGCCTCGCCATCTCTCGCTCTCGATCTCCGTCTCCATCCGCTCCGCCTCTGCCATCTCCGCCATCTCCGCCTCCGATCTCCGCCTCCATTCGCCCCTCCGCCTCTGCCCGATCTCCGCCTCCATCCGCCCCTCCGCCTCTGCCATCTCTGCCTCCGATCTCCGCCTCCATCCGCGGGTTGTTTGTATTAATTTTGTATTTTATGTTGTTTGTATTAATTTTGTATTTTTGTAGTGAAATATCATTCATATTTAACATGTTGATAAACATGTTAAACAAGTACACAAATGAGTCGAGTTAAGCAGGTTAAACATGACCTGTTTAATAAACGTGTTAAACGTGTTATATACAGGTTACCTGTTTATTAAACGTGTCGTGTGTCGTGTTTGCAAATTGTGACTCGTTTAATAAACGTGTCGTGTGCGGGTTTAAGATAATTATGACACGACATGTTTACGACACGACACGTTTACGATTCGCTGACACGAATTGCCAGCCCCAGGGTGTAGAGAGGGGACGAAAGGATTGAAGACACTCTAATGAGGTTTCGCGATTTGATTACAATGGGAAATGTGGTAGCTCGTGTCTTTTACTTACCTAATTCATCGCATTCGCCCCGCAAGCGAACAACTTGCCGAATTGGGACGAAATTGTTAAACCACGAGTCTGAATTCCTTTTCGCTAATCTAATCCAAAGAGATTCACCCACTCATCATTCGAACAAACGACAAGACTTTCTACAAAATATCTCCTTCAAAAAAATATGACACGTTTTCCATAATTCAAGAGAACTTTGTACTTTTTATATTAATTTTGCCTCTCTTTTAACTTAAACATTTAATTATAATTAAACTTTTATTCTTTTTTTTTTTTAATTGGACGAAGTAAAGAATTATATGTGGGTAAAAATGTAATTTAAACTCACACTTAATGCTTTCTTAATATATATATGTTTAGAACAAATGAAAATATACTATATATCAACCGTAAAAATTAAGAAACAACAAATTGTAATGGTTTAAACGACAACTTATAAATGTTCCAATTGAGAAACACGTTCAGCTAAAGTGATTCACTACAGACACTCACTATATGAGACACTCACTATATGAGTGCGCATCGCCTCCCACACTCCACCTCCTTCCTATTTACACACACCATCACCCTTCTCCACCACAAAATTGTAAAAAAAAAAAAAAAAAAAAAAAAAAAAAAAAACAACCACCATGGTGCATGCTCACGACCTCTCTAAATATTATCTTTTGGCAAGTGACGCCTTGCTTATCTCACGAGAGATGCTTAATGTTTACATATATAGTACAATTGTATGGATAAACATTACCCATGCTAATTAAAAGACTTGAAAAAATAATTTTGTTACTTAGGAAAGACATGTGCAAACGACGCTGCATTCGTTTAGCTACCCTCGATTTTCAATGTGCACGAATCGTGAGGCGCATCGAACGGGCGTAGACAAATGAGTGTTGTTTGTGCATTTATTTTTAGTGTTACATTAGCAAGGTCCAAATAACTTTTACTCAATAGGTGCAATTCACGTTGTGCGTTGGAGATGCTCTAATCCCACTCATACCACTTGAATGTGATTACTAATCTCCAACACGCAAAACTAGGACCAAACACGCCCTTAGTGTGTCCATGAACAGTTGTAGTCATTGGAATGGTATCCCGGTGTTTTAAATTGACCTACCAAGCCCAAGTCCTAAACCCATGGGCTGGAATACAATATTGGACCCATTAGGCCCATGAAATTGTGCGGTGACCCAAAACATGGACTTGCCAAATTTATTTATTTATTTATTTTTTTTTTCATTATTGAAGCCTATCCAAGCCACCGCTCTCGCACTGAACGGATAGTAGACTCGACTAATTCCTCATGAGTCCTTAGTTACCTATCTTTTAAGTGTTGACACACAAGCGCGCGCGTGCGCGCGCGCACACACACACACACACACATATATATATATATATATATATATATATATATATATATATATATATATATATATATATATATATATATATTTTTTTTTTTCTGACATAGACTTAGATTTTCATTTCAATCATCTCTTCTATGATTTTTTTTTTCAACAATGATATAAAGAGGCTTAATTGAAAAATATATCATAACGTTTTAAACTTTTGTCAAAAATATTCAAACGTTTCGATTTTTGCAAAAATATTCTAACCTTAGTTTTATGCAAATTGTATCATTGCTTGTAATTATTATGTATCAAATCATAATCAAAGCGATGAACGGTCACTAGATTACATACCAATTGTATTTATATGAAATAATTAATGTTTTAAATTGCATGCATAAATTTTTATACTTCTAAGTGTAATTCATTGAAAAATAAGAAGCGAGAATACAATTTACAAGAAATCAAAAAGGTATGACATTTTTACCAAAATTCAAATATTTAGATATTTTTACAAAAACCTTAAAACATTAATCAGGATATATCTGCCTATTGATCCTATTAAATATTATGCATGCAACTTGATCTGATCAGTGAAAATCACATCATCGGACAACTCTACAGACCATCAATTTATTTGTTTACTACTTTTAAAAAATAAAAATAAAAAAATTGGATGTTGTGCATGAGAGAATAAGTAACCAATTTAGTAAGGCAGATTCCACTGCACAAACACTAGGCTAATACCAAATAGGAGCAGAGGCTTATATGGACGAAGTGAGCACCACTAGACTGAAATAGTTGTTAAATAAATAGTGACCCATGACAGTAGTAGTGCTCCTTCGTAAATGCATGTGGCCCAATTATATCTGAAAGGGCATTGGACTTCTCCTATTTATATATAGTTGAACTATTGATTTGGGACATAGAAAAGTTACCTGGTCAAAATTCTTTATTTTTCACTTGAACTTCAACTGTCAATACTTGACAAACTGTCTTCGACTTTTTCTTTATTTTATTTTCACTATAAGATCCCAATAGTCATGTATTCATATTTTTATAGAGATATTTTCTCAATTAATTGGTAAAAAATATTTATTAATTAGGCCTGTTTTTGTTAGGGGTCGTGCACTTTTCGAAAAGTGTAAACTCCTTTTATTCGATTGAGAATTAAAATTTTTGCCTCAATTCCCTCAAATGCTCGAAGTCTTAAAAAAGTACACTTCTTGAGTGATAAAAGATGAGATAACCTCGTCACATATTCTCTCACTTTCAAAGGGATTACAGTAAATTATGGATAATTTGTTTTCTTTTTTAAATATCCAACTTTGTGGGAAAGTGCAAATCGAAATCAAAACGAGCAATCATCAACTTCCCGAATGAACCAAATGAGCTAAGCTCCATTACCGATAATTTGTTATTTTTATTTTTTACTAAGATATTGATTTCATTGAAGACTAAAGCCAAGATTGCATCAATGTATAACAACTCTCAGATATAGTCTGCTAATTCACTCCAATATTTTATTCCCACATGACTTAACAATCTAGTTTAATGCCTAGGACGAAATCAAAAGGTGATGAAGAGTCTAGTTCAATGCTTGACTTTTTTTTTTTTTTTTTTTGGGTAGTGGAGATGCCATCGGGTCGAGTGTTTAATTAAAATCAAAGCTTTTACAATCATTAGCTATTAAGAAAGCAATATTATGTGTTGTGTGTTACAATCTATGTTTTATGTGTCCCGAGGGGGCATGATGGCCCTGATAGATTTCGATATCAATAAATCTATTTGGACTAATGAGTCTGAATTTATAGAAAGGTTTTTAAAATTTTTAAAATTTTGAGTCCGGACTCAAGAGTCCAAATAGCACTACCTTTTGGATATTTGGCCGGTAGGACTTCATTGATCATACTCAGTCCCAACACCCATCAATCACGTAATCATTGACATGCAATTGCAATTTAACAATTCTTAGTTGTCTATTAACGTGATGAATGAGCCAATTGTCCTGCCAAAAACAGGACTTGATCCCCCCTCCCAATTGACCAGGAGATGCTATACATGAATAACATTTGCCAAACTGACGCGATCGCACGCCAAGTAGCTGAAGCTCGTGACCCTCTCCCATGGATAACTGGAGCCCCAAGGCACTTCCCCAGATCTGCAGTTTGAGAAAAGCCCTGTTTGCCACTGATCTCCTCTATTTTGGCTTTCGGAATGTTCTCTGAGAAAAAAAAATAAAAAATAGTTGTCTTTGTTGTAAACTAAGTTGAAACTTGCTAAGAGCTAGAGAAGGAAATTAGAAGACTAAAAACTTATACTACTACAAAAGAGAAGAGAAGAAATAAGATAGTTGGAATGAGAAGTTTTCATTCAACTTGGTGTGCCCTTACAATGAAGTTAGTATCCTTTATATAAGCCATTTGGTATGACAACAAATGTGCCTTAGCAATGTGGGACTAAAACATACACCCTATGTACATTGAAATGGTTACAAAGAACATGACAATACAAAGATCAGTGGAAGTACATAACTACACAATATGTTGGTGTACATGTATGGTCATCCACACTTCGCAACACTCCCCCTTGGATGACACTTGCTTAGAGATTGTGCCTCGTTAAAACTTTTACTATGAAAAATCCTGTGGGAAAAAAATATAGTAAAAGAAAAAGAGTACACTATTCTCATAAATATTAAGATGGGTATAATATTGTTAAGATTGCCTCATTAAAAACCTTGCTAGGAAAACCCAATGGGATAAAACCATAGCTAAGGGACAAAAAGTGCAATACACTAAGCAATAACTCCCCCTCATGTGAACATGGGTGAAACTTGTTCAGTTTCTTTACTTGCAATGTCTTTAAGTTTACGCAAACCAATACCATATGTAAGCCTTTTAAATGTCGTAGTTGGTAAGACTTTCATGAATAGATCAACAAGATTATCACTCGATCGGATTTGCTTGACATCAATTTCACCATTCTTCTGAAGCTCATGCGCATAAAAGAATTTTGGTGAAATATGTTTTGTTCTGTCCCTTTTTTATGAATCATTCACTTAATTGTGCAATACATGCTGCGTTATCTTCATATAATATGGTTGGAGAATCTTTTATTGAAGGCAATTCACATGATTCTTGAATATGTTCAATCATATTTCTCGACCATACACATTCACGACTTGCTTCATGAATTGCAAGTACTTCAGAATGATTGGAAGAAGTAGCAACCATAGTTTGCTTTACTAACTTCCATGATACAGCAGTATTGCCACATGTGAATACATATCCCGTTTGAGAACGGGCCTTGTGGGGATCAGATAAAAATCCAGCATCAGCATAACCTTGGAGATTCGACTTTACCCCTCTCGAGTAAAATAAACCCATGTCACTTGTTCCTCGAAGATATCGAAAAACGTGTTTAACACCATTCCAATGTCTTCGAGTTGGTGAAGAGTTGTATCTTGCAAGTAGGTTGACAGCAAAAGCAATATCGGGTCTTGTACAATTTGCAGGATACATAAGTGCACCAATTGCACTTAAATATGGTACATCCGGACCAATTAGCTCTTCATCACTTTCATGAGGTCGAAATGGATCCTTATCCACTTCAAGTGATCTGACAACCATTGGAGAGCTCAATGGATGTGCCTTGTCCATATAAAATCCATTTAATAATTTTTCAACATAATTTGATTGATGGACAAGTACTCCACTTGAAAAATGTTCAATTTGCAAACCAAGACAAAGTCTTGTTTTTCCAAGTTCTTTCATCTCGAATTCCTTTTTCAAGTATTCAGATGTTCTAACGATGTCGTCGTGGTTTCCCACTATATTTAAATCATCAACATATACAGCAATAATCACAAATCCTGTTGATGATCTTTTAATGAAGACACATGAGCAAAGCGGATTATTTACATATCCTTCTTTCAGTAAATAATCACTAAGGCGTTTGTACCACATTCGTCCGGATCGTTTCAATCCGTACAAAGACCTTTGTAATTTTATAGAATGCATGTTATGAGGTTTCGATTTTATTTCATCTGATATTACAAATCCATCAGGGATTTTCATATATATCTCATTGTCTAGGGATCCGTACAGATATGCTGTAACGATATCCATTAAATGCATATCAAGCCCTTCAGAGACTGCAAGGCTTATCAAGAACCGAAATGTAATTGCATCTATAACAGGAGAATATGCTTCCTCATAATCGATGCCAGGTCTTTGTGAGAAACCTTGAGCTACAAGTCTTGCTTTATACCTTGTAACTTCATTTTTTTCGTTTCTCTTTCGTACAAATACCCATTTATATCCAACAGGTTTTACACCATCTGGCGTTTGGACAATTGGTCCAAAAACCTCTCGTTTCCTTAACGAGTTTAGCTCTGCTTGGATAGCCTCTTGCCATTTTTGCCAATCAGGTCTTTTTCGACATTCGTCCACTGATCGTGGTTCTGGATCATCATCATTTTCAAACATTTCAAAGGACACATTGAAAGCAAATATATCATCAGGAACAATTTCATTTCGATCCCAAATCTTACCAGAGTTTAAATAATTTATTGAGATCTCATTATTTTCATCTTTTTCCTCTTTTTCTAGAGGAAGTTGTTCTTCATCAGAATCAACTTGTTCTGACAAACCCTTATCAAAGGATTCTTGTGCTTTCTCATGAGTATTTTGATTTGTATTTATTTTTACTCCCGTTTTCCTCTTTCGAGGAATTGTATCCTTTGAACCAACTGGTCTTCCACGCTTTAAGTGTTTCTTTGGTTCTTGTGCATTTTGTTGCACAGAGACATCAATTCTTGCAGGAGCATTTACAGCTGGAATATGTGATTTTGTCACTTGTTTTGCATCATTAAATGCATCGGGTAATTGATTTGCAATTTGTTGCAAATGAATGATCTTTTGAACTTCAAGTTCACACTTGATTTGTGCGTGGATCATAATGTGATAAAGTTGATGCATTCCAAGCAATTTCGCGCCATTCCTTTTGAATTGGCTTCTTATCTCCCTAATGGTGGGAAAATTGCTTCATCAAAGTGACAATCAAGCAAAACGTGCAGTAAATAAATCCCCTGTTAAGGGCTTAAGGTATCTTATAATCGACGATGAGTTAAATCCAACATAAATCCCAAGTTTTCGTTGTGGACCCATCTTAGTTCTATTGGGAGGTGGTATAGGAACATACCTGCTTGCACAACAAAAAATTCTCAAGTGCGAAATATTTGGTTGTTGACCTAAAATGAGTTGCATTGGGGAATGTTCATGGTATGCGATAGGCCTATAACGAATGATAGATCTTTGCATGAAGGATTGCATGTCCCCAATGAAGTTGATAACTTAGTTCTCATGATTAAAGGTCCGGCAATTAATTGAATGCGTTTGATAAGAGTCGCCAAACCATTCTGGTATGCACATGTGGAACAGAATGTTCAATGGTAATTCCTATAGACATGCAATAATTTCTAAATGCTTGAGATTGAAATTCCTCGGCATTATCAAGACGGATGGTCTTGATTGGGTTGTCAGGAAATTGTGCTCTTAACTTAATGATTTGTGCTAAAAGTCTAGCAAATGCAACATTGCGGGTTGAAAGCAAACAAACATGTGACCACCTAGTTGATGCATCTATCAAAATCGTGAAATATCTGAATGGTCCACAGTGAGGATGAATAGGACCACATATGTCTCCCTGAATGCGTTATAAGAAAACTGGGGATTCCACAACAATTTTACTTGGGGATGGTTTAACTATCAATTTACCTTGAGAACAACTAGCACAATTATAATCATCGGCTGAAAATATTTCGTGACTCCTTAAAGGATGTCCATGAGAATTATTAATTATTCTTCGCATCATTGATGATCCTAGATGACAAAGCCGGTCATGCCATAAAACGAATGTATTTGGATCATTAATTTTCTTATTCAAGACGACATTCGTTTCGACATGCCTTATATGAGTAAAATATAATCCAGATGATAAAGTTGGGAATTTTTCTAACACTTCTTTTTTCCCATTTGAAACCAATGTGACATAGAGAAATTCTCTATTATTTTCGTTCACGGTTTCAATGTGATATCCATTTTGTCGAATATCTTTAAAGCTCAGTAAATTTCTTCTGGATTTTTCAGAGTATAAGGCATTGTCAATATGAATTGTTGTTCCCCCAGACAACATAATATTTGCTCTTCCAGAGCCATTAATCAAATTGGAGATGTCAGATATTGTTTGAACATTAGCCTCAGCTAAGTTCAAATTGGAGAAATATTCTCTGTTTTTAAGGATTGTATGTGTTGTAGCACAATCAACAAGGCATATATCACTCTTATTTGATTCATGACTTGAACACATGATTTGTTGATACATCTGGACAAATAATGTTTGACAAATCGGAAAAATAGTCATATTTCAATGATAAAATTCATAATATTTTTCCTTTGATTTTGAAGGCATGGTAAAGGTCACAAAAATATTCGGGCATATATATGACAATATTTAGGCAAAATAGCCTTTCATATATGACTAAATAAATGTCACAATTATGAGCGCTCATTGTCAATAATTATTTGCCCTTTGTAGTGGTGCACCACTTTTATTCCAATTTTGGTGGAATTGTCAATACGACCTTTACTTGATATTTTCACATTTTCCACGTCCATAAATTTATTATTGCGATCATGATCATTATATGCAACATATGCTTTTTAATTTGAAGCTGAACTAATTGGACGTGAGCGATATTATATTTATAATATCTCATTATTTTACTCAGCTACCATGAGACAAGAAATCAATCCTTAATATTTATTGGATTGGCGTGCGCACTCGATATTTGTTGCAGTAATAAATCGAGGCGGACCACGTGACCTTCTTTTTATTGTCTCATCAGTCATATTTCCACATAGCCTCAACATAGAGGTAATTAAAATTGTGGAATTATAATTAATATTTGACTGATTAAATTTTGTAACATGAGACCTAGCCGCTCATTTTGAGCTTTTTGGAGCATTACTCTTTTGGTATGTATATATATAACTCCATAAGGTGAAAATATATATAAAGTAAAATATTCGCTTTTCAAATCTCTAAAGAGAAATTGGTGAATGATTGTGTACAACATACAACCTTGCATGGATACAAGCTTTATTCATAATTTGTAATATCTAATTATCATGACAAGAATTATAATAAAATAACAAATTCAACTATGGTTGATTAATATTTTGATAGTAAATATAATATAAAATAATTTTCTCTTTTCTTTTATGTAAAAAAAACATAACATATGATTAAGTATATGTTCACAACTTGATTTATTAATAATCAAATGTACTATTCGTATGAGTTGGTGGGACAACCTCCAGGTTGGGTGGCGAGACAAAGTCTGCTTAATGCCATGCCTCCTCGAACGGGATAACCGTCTCCCTTTCAATGTTTAGCTTTCTGGGGACAAGGCTTACCCACTATCAACTCAAACTTATAGCATGATTTGTATTATAAAATCACGAATAGAACAATAACTAATCGTTTGTAGTTTTAATAGAAAACTAGTTATGTCACATATTGACTTTTGATTTCTGATGTAGAAGATCGTACAAGGCGCAACTACAGAGCATACTTTCGCAATCGGTGGCGCTATAATGCATAATATATGAATAAAGTATGCATAGATAAAAGGAAGCAACCATGATAATATAGAAGTAAATTGAACTTATTTAAATAACAAAAGTTATACCTTCCTAGCTTTCTCTCCTTAACAAGCCTTCTTGAACTTCAAGATCTCCTTAATGCTAGAGCAAGCTCGTGCTGATAACGTGTTGTCAACTAAGTTGAAACTTGCTAAGAGCTAGAGAAGGAAATTAGAAGACTAAAAACTTATACTACTACAAAAGAGAAGAGAAGAAATAAGATAGTTATGTTGGTGTACATGTATGGTACCAACTTAATAATAATAATGGCCACCTTTTCCTTCCCATTTTATGCTTCATGGATAGCCGACTACAGTTAATTTGAAAAAAAAAAAAAAGGCTATGTTGTTGTTGTTGTTGTTGTTATTTATGCTTCATGGAATTGAACTTCGACTTCAGTTAATTCGATCCAATCTTTCGCGCAACAGGCCTCTGAACCATGTGAACTTAGGCCCTTTGGTGCCTAAATCAATCAGGGCGCATGAATCTAATACACGTTGAAACTCTCTGAGTTTTGTAGCCCCATTTTTTCAAGGATTGCCTAGGGAGCTTTGATAGAGGCGCTCCTCCTTTGATTTCCACGAGAAATGGATCCATTGCATGTGACAACCTCAAATTTCATACCGTCTTGCTACCCGCCACTTCGCATCCTACGTCAACTAGTCTTGCCACGTTATGGCCCGTTTATCCTTGACGCCTCGCGACTTAACGACTTAACGAATCGCTTACACTTTTTCAGCTAACCTAGTTACGCTAACTAATTTTATGTAAGTATTAATTATTTAGTTAGCTAGTTACTCAACTTATCAAGTTATATTATAATTTTACGACGGAAGTCTTTTAATGAGTAACTTATGCAATATTTAACAATCATAAGTAGTGAAAACCCGACAAAAGATATATATATATGTATATATCGAGGCGAGATAAGTATAACAAAAGTTTCATATACATGTACTTAGTGTTCAATGGTCCCCAAAACCTAACAAAAGTAAAATAAATACATAGAGATAGCACACACGAGCTGGCTCCACAATCTCAGAGGTAGTTGCCCAATACTGCGTTGCCATTGCCCTTGCCCTTGCTCGTTGAAGGATCTGCACTCAATCACCTAACAAATACAGTGGCGAGTCCGGTGAATAAAATCCTCAAGAGAAGTCCAAACAATATTAATGAATTAAAACTGATAAATTACGAGACATGCGAATATAACACCTGACAACAATACATCATATTATTCCCATGAATGTAGACAACATACAATAAGCAAAAGCAGAAGCGTGAAATAAATAAACATGTACCAACTAAACCAGCTTAAAAATATAGCATTAATCAGTAAGCATACGTACGTATAATCACGAGAAAACCCTGACCTACACCAACCAGTAACTAATAAATCGAGTAGGAACCACGTATATACTTACAGGCTTACAATGAATAAAACCCGACTATGGTTACCGGATGAACCCCTCTAGACGCTATTACAAGTCAATGGAACACCCTAAATCTTTCTCGACGGCCATAAGTATATCCTACCGCCGTCGACACGAGCACTAAACACAAGTAACCCGTACAACCAATTTAGCCACAACCAATATATACGCAAATCGAAATAGGAAAGAAACCTCATGTGTGGCCACCAGCAGTCACACATGATGAAATGCGATATCGATAAATCAAAACTATGAATTTTGTGAAGCATTCTCAATGGGTTTACGCGCCTCAATCCATGCTCCAACTTCCCCGAACTCCCGTATCCGACCCAACTAGCTTCCCGATACCCGAGCTGCGGTCCCCTAAGTCCCTGAAGTTCGATTTTACATGTTTAGTATGTTCGTAGGTGTTTGAGATATGTATTAAGTCAAAAATCCAAAAACAGCCCTTCAGTTTCTGTATGTTGTTAGCGCGCTACTGTTTTTCATCCCGAAGAACAGTTGGAAACCCAGAACTATTAGCGCGCTAACCGTTCCAGGTAGCGCACTATGTGGCCTTTGGGACAGATTTCTCAAGTCGAGTATTTTGTATTTCCCATCTAATTTGGCTATCTAAACACGTTCATACTCTCTCCATACATAATTAACTCCAACACAGTAACTTAAATCACCTTAGAACAACAATTTTATCACAATTGCACTAAAATAGGTTTAAATGAAAGTGTAGAGGATGGAAAAGGAGATTACTTAGGCTTTAATCCTCCAATTGATTTCCAAGTAGTTGAATTCCAGCTCGACAACCTCTTTTCTCTTCTCCAGTAACCTTGAAATCAAAATGGTTTTCATTTGTATAGTTTAATCAATTTTCACACACACACACACACACACACACACACACACACACACACACACACACACACACACACACACACACACATATATATATATATATATATATATATATATATATATATATATATATATTAAGGTAGGATGTATTTCTAACCCTTGATCCTCGTGCATTTACGTATCCCGAGGATTATCTAATGCCCCACCTCTAGCCATTAAGCCCACTCACTTAGTCCATGTGACACAAATTTTCTACTCATCTAGTTCCTAGATGTGTTCATGCACATCTCTATACAAATCCTATAGTTCCCAATTAATTTAAGCTAAACTATAGTCCTTGATTATTTTAACTTAATTGCACTAACTTAGGTCCATCTTATTACATATGGTTAGTGTTTTATTTATCAAAATTAACCGACTTATGGTTTCATTAACCTTCGACTACCCGGTACCCGATGCCCCACGTCTCAGCATGCATTTCGAGGCACACTATAGCCTATTGTTTTACTTTGAATTTACTTGGTCTATGGTCACATTACCCATGTTAATTGATTAACTAGTCATTTTCCCAGCGTACCCTTAGTTCGCCTACTTACTACCCGCGTTGAATGCATTTCGAAGCGAACACCCATCACACAAACTCGTCCGATATCAACATACACACATGTGATGCAATATAATAATAATAAATTTTAAACACCACATATATATACAACCACCATCCATAAATAACAAATTTCATCGGTTCTCATGTATGAGTCAATCAAGTTGTCCACGTTATGCTCGAATTACGACCGAACAATTATACAATATGCATACCAAATCACTGAACTATAATATATATCATGCGTGAATTCAATTACAAAGAACTAAATTAAATCATCATACAAGAGGCTTGCACTAAATAAGCAATGTCCTAAGACGAAATTTCTCCAATTCGGTGTATGAATGCTTCAAGAGGTTCTTCAAGGTTCGCCTCAGGATACAACTGGATTGATCTTTGATTACACACCAATCAAAGAACCTTTCTTGTGCAACAGTAAAATTTCTCTCAACAAAACTTAATTATTTCTTCAATTTCGTAAGCACTATATATAGACAAAAAATGCCTCTCATGAACAGTCACATGCACCTGTTCACAAAACGTGATTATTAGTGGTTCATTAACCACTAATTTACACACCTTTTAAAATAAAAAAATCACAACTGTTCACACTAGTTATCATTACGAACCTTTTAGGAAAAAGTTACAACTGTTCACATACAACTGTTCACACTAATAAGTAATTACGAAATTACTTAATTTAAAAAAAAATAAAAAAATTTATGTTGTGAATTAGCTAAGTTATTTTAACATTAGCCCCAAGGCCCAAGGCCTAATCAAAGATATATTAAATATCAAGTATTTAATATATATTAATCAATGGGGAATACCCGTGGTATTTGCCTCTAACCCCACATTCACTTAACTAAGACTTGCAAGTGAAAATATCTCTTATAAGGAAAGAAACAAAAGTTTCTTTCCCATGAGAGAGATTATCATGGACTAATATATGGATACAATACAAACTCACATATAGTTCAACAATACCCACATTTGTATTGTATCCATTGGTGCAACCATGACCAAGTTTATTCTAAATGCGACCCCACATTTACTTACTTATCTTTAATCATTAAATGCATTATTGCATTATACTTCTTATCAACACACTTACTTCATCATAGGAACAGGTAATTGTGTGTCATGTTTGTTAAGTCAAGTCTAACTAGTTTGCCTATTGAACCTAGACCATGGGATCTCCAATCAGCTAGGTTAGGTTTCCGCTAGACTTGACTTACTCTATAGGCTTTAAGCCCATTCCCTCGATAACATCTTCACTTGATCTCTTGGTAAGCCTTTAGTCAAAGGATCTGCAATGTTTTCCTTAGACTTAACATAATCAATACTAATTACTCCACTTGTGAGTAATTGTCTTATAGTATTGTGTCGGCGCCTTATATGTCTCGACTTACCATTATATATGTTGTTCTTAGCTCTTGCTTGTGCTGCCATACTATCACAATGTACGCAAATTGTTGTATTTGGTTTTGGCCAACAAGGAATATCTTCTAGAAAATTTCTTAGCCATTAAACTTCTTCTTTGCCTTGTCAAAGCAATGAATTAAGATTCCATGGTGGAACGTGCTATACACGTTTGTTTTGTTGATTTCAAGAAATCGCTGCTCCACCTAATGTGAATATATATCCACTTGTTGATTTGGTTTATGTATTATCAGAAATCCAATTTGCATCACTATACCCTTCAAGTACATGTGGATATTTTGTATAATAAAGTCCATAATTTAAGGTATATTTAAGATACCTTAGAACTCTTATTAATGCTGTCCAATGAGCATCATTAGGATTACTTGTGTATCTACTCAGCTTGCTTACTGAATAAGCTATGTCAGGTCTAGTAGAATTCATCAAGTACATCAAGCTTCCAATTACTTGAGAATATTCCAATTGATAAATTGCTTCTCCATTATTTTTCTTAAGATGACAATTAGCATCAAAAGGAGTTGGAGCAGGTTTACAATCGAATTGAATGAATCTTTTTAAGATTTTCTCAACATAATGAGATTGTGTGAGGACATAACCTTCGTTATTCCTTTTGATTTGAATTCCTAGTATTACATCAGCTAGACCTAAGTCTTTCATGTCAAAACTAGAATTCAACATCTTTTTAGTTGACATTATAGCATCCCTACTTGTGCTCATAATCAACATGTCATCAACATATAAACATACTATGACGCAAAAGTTTTTCATTTCTTTAATGTACAACATTTGTCACATTCATTTATCTTGAAACCATTTGCTAGCATAGTATGATCAAATTTTTCATGCCATTGTTTTGGAGCTTGTTTGAGTCCATATAATGACTTAACAAGTCTACAAACTTTATTCTCTTGGCCTTTGACTATGAACCCTTCAGGTTGGTCCATATAGATTTCTTCTTCTAACTCTCCATTTAGAAATGTTGTTTTAACATCCATTTGATGTATTTCCATATTGTATAAAGCAGATATGGCAATCAACATTCTAATGGAAGTTATTTTCGAAACAGGAGAATAGGTGTCGAAGTAATCTACACCTTCCTTTTGTCTATAACCTTTTGCGACCAATCGTGCCTTGTATTTATCAATAGTACCGTCGGCTTTAAGCTTTCTTTTAAATATCCATTTATATCCAATTGGTTTGATTCGGATGGTAGATCAACCAATTCCCATGTATTATTTTGTAAAATGGATTCAATTTCACTATTGATTGCTTCCATCCATAAAGGCGCTTCCGGCGAAGACATAGCCTCCCTATAAGTCTATGGTTCATTTTCAGTTAACAGACTTATGAAATCAGGTCCAAAATTCTTTGGAACCTTAATTCTTTTTCCCCTTCTAGGTTCCAATTCTTGTTCTTGAACCCTTGAAGTGGTTGGTTCTTCTAGACTCTCTTCAGCTGTCCTTTTCCGTGATGAACCATTTTGTTTTTCCTTGAAAGGAAATATATATTCAAAAAATGTAGCATCAGCAGATTCTATAATAGTATTTTCACTGATATCTGAAATATGTGATTTAACTACTAAGAATCTATGTGCTGCACTATTCTTAGCAAAACCGATAAACACACAATCTACGGCTTTAGGTCATAATTTAGTCATTTTTGGTAAAGGAATTTGAACCTTTGCTAAGCAACCCCACACCTTTAAAGTTTTGTAAATTGGTTTTCTTTTTCTCCAAATCTCAAATGGAGACTTATCAGATTTCTTGAAAGGAACTCTATTCAAGATATGATATGCAGTCAGTAATGCTTCACCCCACAAGTTTTTGGGAAGCCCAGAATCATTCAACATAGAATTAATCATATTCTTAAGAGTTCTATTTTTTCTCTCTGCCACACCGTTTTGTTGAGGTGTATATGGCACAATGGTCTGATGAATAATTCCATTTGTATTACAAAATTCTATAAATTCAATGGAATCATATTCTCCACCTCGATCAGTTCTTAATACTTTTATCTTTTTGTCAAGTTGATTTTCAACTTCTGCCTTATATATTTTAAATACATCAAAGGCCTCGCTTTTATTCTAGATAAAAAAGACATGACAATATTTACTACAATCATCAATAAAAGTGATGTAGTAGTTCTTTCCTCCTCTCGTAGGATTTGATTTGAAGTCACAAAGATCACTATGAATTAAATCTAATAATTCATTTGATATTTCTTGAATAGACTTAAATGTTTGCCTAGCAAACTTTGATTCTGCACAAACTTCACATTTGTGTTTTAAATCAATTTTAAACTTTGGCAACATGTTCAAAAGTACCATTTTATGAATTAATATGTTATTTACATGACCTAGTCTAGCATGCCATATATCAAATGATTCAATCATATAAGCATAGAGACAGTCATATACGCAGAAACAATCATTCTATTACCAGTGCCATTAACAATTACAATGCTTAATTTGAAGAGACCTTGAGTAAGGTACCCCTTCCTATGAACATGCCACCCTTAGTCAATACAAATTTGTCAGACTCGAAAACAAGTTTGAACCCTTTCTTATTCAGTAAAGGGCCAGATACAAGATTTCTCCTAATATCAGGAACATAAAGAACATCAAGTAAAGTGATTACTTTTCCAGACGTGAACTTCATCTTCACTGTTCCTTTGCCTTCAACCTTGGAGGAGGACGAGTTTCCCATGTAAAGTTTCTCTTCACTATCAGTCGGATGAAACTCAGAAAATAAGGTTTTGTCACTGCATATGTGTCTTGTTGCACCAGTATCGATCCACCATCCTTTGCCATTAGAAACCATATTAGTTTCAGAAACAACTGCAGTGAGATCAAAGTCGGTATCATCAATTTCCATGTCAGTAACATTTGCTTAGTTGTTCACACCAGAATTATCAAAATTCTGATATTTCTTGTGGCGACAATCTTAAGCCCTATGGCCCTGCTTTCCACAAACCCAACAACTTCCCTTAATTTTCTTATAATCCTTCCCCTTTGGTGCTAATGGCTTGGCGGTTCTCTTAAGATCTTTCTTGAAATTCTTTTTCTGGAATTTCTGAAATTTGGACTTGTTTGATTGTCCTACCACCATGTTCGCATTAGCATTAGCCATTTCCTTTTTGTCTCCCTTCCTGTGATCTTCCTCAACACGAAGTCACATAATGAGATCTTCAATGGACATGTCCCTTCGTTTGTGCTTTAGGTAGACCTTGAAGTCATTCAACGACGGTGGAAGCTTTTCAATAATGGCTCCAGTCTGAAAATGTTCATTTACGATGAACCCTTCAGCGTGCAATTCATGTATCAGAACTTGTAGTTCTTCCACTTGCTTTACCACGGACTTCGAATCCACCATATTGTATTTCAAAAACTTGCCTACCACGAACTTTTTAGCCCCTACATCTTCAGTTCGGTATTTCTTTTCGAGAAGATCCCAAACATCCTTTGCAGTTTTACATTCGGAATAGACATCATACAGTGTATCATCAAGTCTATTCAAAATGTAATTCTGCAAAGAAAGTCAGAATTCCTCCATGCTTCGATAGTAAGGAGAGTTTCCCTGGACAAAGGGTCCTCATCAGATTTTGGAACTTCTTCCTTTACTATGTTGGCAAGATTCATAGTGGTCAGCTAGAAAAGCATTTTCTGCTGCCACCTTTTAAAATCAAGACCCTTGAACTTCTCTGGTCTTTCATCTTTAGGATTGGCAGAGGTAGCAGAAGTGGATTTCTCAGTCACAAGAGATGCCATTTCAAACTAGTATGCAAACAACAATTTTGTATAAATCGGTGACTAGTTTTTCTAAAATCAGTGACAAATTGTATGCAATCAACTATTGTATGTAAACCAGTGATAGAATTAATAAAACACAATGTTTTCGTCTTAGATTGTTGGAACAATTATACAATATGCATATCACTGAACTATAATATATATCATGCGTGAATTCAATTACAAAGAACTAAATTAAATCATACTAGAGGCTTGCACTAAATAACAATGTCCTAAGACGAAATTTCCTCCAATTCGGTGTATGAATGCTTCAAGAGGTTCGCCTCCAGGATACAACTGGATTGATCTTTGATTACATACCAATCAAAGAACCTTTCTTGTGCAACAGTAAAATTTCTCTCAACAAAACTTTAATTTTTCTTCAATTTCGTAAGCACTATATATAGACAAAAAATGCCTCTCATGAACAGTCACATGCACCTGTTCACAAAACGTGATTATTAGTGGTTCATTAACCACTAATTTACACACCTTTTAAAATAAAAAAATCACAACTGTTCACACTAGTTATCATTACGAACCTTTTAGGAAAAAGTTACAACTGTTCACATACAACTATTCACACTAATAAGTAATTACGAAATTACTTAATTTAAAAAAAAAAAATAAAAAAATTTATGTTGTGAATTAGCTAAGTTATTTTAACATTAGCCCCAAGGCCCAAGGCCTAATCAAAGACATATTAAATATCAAGTATTTAATATATATTAATCAATGGGGAATACCCATGGTCTTTGCCTCCAACCCCACATTCACTTAACTAAGACTTGCAAGTGAAAGATCTCTTATAAGGAAAGAAACAAAAAGTTTCTTTCCCATGTGGGACTAATATTGGATACAATACAAACTCACATATAGTTCAACATTCCTCACCTTTTTGGTGCCATCATCCTCCTCATTGGAGCACATGAAGGTTGTTTTTTTTGGCCTTTGGTCTTTTTGATTTATTTGTCGCTTAATACGTTCAATGCTTGACTTCATATCAAGAGATATCGTTAAATATAAAAAAAAAGTTTCATAACGATCTCTTTGCTTCACCTATATATAGAAAAAAGTTTATTAAAAGTAATTTAAAATATATGAAGATAATTAATTAATTATATATGAAAGTACTCCCTCAAGTCATTTATATAATTTGTTTAAGGTAAAGACACAATAAATAAAACAACCTTAATTATGCGTGTAATTTACATATATATATATATATATATATATATATATATATTTAACATTAAATGAATTGAAGAATTGAAGAATCATAAATGTTTGAATTGTATAAGGGTAAAATGGGTAAAAATGCAATAAATACACTATTGAATTCAGAAAACGACTAAAATTTCAAACAATAAGTTTTTGTTAGAACGACTAATATAAATGACCGAAGAAGATATATTTTATGGCATCCACACCCTCATCCCTAAAAACTTGAAAAATGATAAGTAGTCAAAGTAGGGTGGGCAAACCGCGGTTTAGTGATTTTTCAAACCACCACCAAACCGAGGGTCTACGGTTTAGTGATTTTTCAAACCACCACCAAATCGCGAACCACCAAAATCGCAACCAAACCGAACCGCGGTTTGCGCAGTTTGGTCGGTTTGGTTGCGGTTTTGGTGCGAGGCAGCGAGCGAGGCAGCGGTGCGAGGCGGCGGTGAACGTTCGCGCGGTGTTAGCCGACGACGATGGCGATGGATTCGGTGGCTGCGGTGAGACGGGGAGTGAGAGGAGAGAGGAGACGGTGGTGACGGCGGCTGTGAGCGGAGAGAGGATCGGCATGAGTGACGGGAGTGAGATGAGAGAGGAGCGGCGGAACGAGAGAGAGAGAGAGATGGCGGTGAGAGAGAGAGAGAGAGCCGGTGGTGAGATGAGAGAGAGCCGGCGAGAGGAGGAGCCAAGGCGGGAGTGGAGTGAGGAGCAACGGGAGTGAGAGGAGGTGACGGGCGGGAGTGAGAGGGAGGTGACGGGCGGGAGTGAGAGGGAGGAATAGGAGATGATTGTTTTTTTGATACATTTCAGGGTTTTTGATTTGTATTTACCAAAATGGCCTCGGTTTTGTTAAACCGCGGTTTTCCCAAAATGAAAACCGCGACCAAACCGCGAGTTTTAAAAACCAGACCAAACCGTGTGGTTTGGTCGGTTTGGGCGGTTTGGGTGGATTTTTCAAAACCGCTGCCCACCCCTAAGTCAAAGCGTAACTTTTATGAGTATCTATAAATAAAAATGAAAGGACCTCATTCAAAACAAGTGTTATGACCTTAACTGTGTCATCATTTACTCGTCTCTCTATCACTTCTCTTATTAAAGGTAAGAAAATTTTATGAATGATTAAACTCTGACAAAATATCTACGAAAAAATTACAAAGAAATATATTATTCATAAAAACATATTAAAATCTTGCACCGATATCTATATATCTATCGTATGTATAAAAACACGAATCACAAATTTTTAGTGGTAATATATATATATATATATATATATATATATATATATATATATATATATATATATATATATATATATATATATATAATATAGTTGTATCTTGAAATGCCACATGGTTTCTTCTAAAACCTCTTTCTCGCCAAATCAACAACACTTTTGCCACATCATCAACACCAACTCATATATATCTTGATATGCCACTTGGCTTCTTCTAAAGCCTCTTTCATGCCACATCATCAACACCAACTCTAATGGGATTAAAGTTATATATTGTGTTGCCACGTCGCACATTCCCTTAATAGTAATCTGCCATATCGTAAACCTCACACATTAAGTATTTCTCAAGCCTCATAAGTCATACATAACGATCCATTTATTTTCTTTTGGCCTCTTGATTTTTCTATGTTGATGTAACCACTAAGTTAAATAGTTATTATTTAATAATTTATAATAATTATGCATTAATTATTTGTTTAAGTCTTTCGACTTCTCTACGTAGGTATGTAACATAACAATTATTAAAATAATTCTATAACCATTTTTTATTATTTCTTAATTATTTATTTTTGGTCTTTTGATCTCCCCGCATACTTATTCAAAAAAGATCTACCCATGTAAGTATGTAACCACTAAGCCTCATTTTCTCCACTATATAAGCTAAAGCTTCTCTAGAACTCACTCACCTTACAAAACTCCATCTCAATATCTAATTTTATAAACATTTGTCATCATTCACATCTCGAAAATTTCTTTTAATATCTTTTTTTTGTCTACGTTGAATGATTTGTTATTGACCTTAAGTTCATCAAAGATTTCACTTTTTATTTAAAACATGATACTTTGCCTTGCTCGCCTGTGAAGCGCGATGCCGACTAGTTAATTAATAAACATAACAAATTTAACATCAATCGTGTAAAGATAAGGAACATAAGAATCATAAATAATATACTTCCTAATTATCATGTCAAGGCGTAATGAGATAAAACTACTCGCGCTTTTTCTTTATCGCCGAAGTACTGTAAGATTCTTGTGACGACCCCTTCTCTAATCTAAGGCACTGCCCAACTTAATCCAATAATCAAGCCCAAATACCAACTCCATAGGACTTAACTACGTATTAGTCAGCTTTTCTATCCAAATCTACTCCATACTAGTGTTTAGGATAAATAAAACATATGTCAAATTTCAATTGAATTTGAGAGTTAATTAAAACTTATAAAATTTAGCGAAAGTCTTAACAAATTATATGGAAGCAATTACTAAAAATCCTAAGTGTGTGGAAACCAGGAAAAAACTATTATATGCATATATAACAAAGTGGCGAATATAAACAATATGATGTCATCATAAATCAGGGAACTAAACGCTCAACCCTAATATACAACTCCAAATTGTATCAAAACAAAACTGTATATTACATAAAATATCAAAAACCTACAAAATGTCGTTGTAGAGGTACACCGCTGGCTCAGAAGTAGTCGTCAATCTTTTCCTTGCATGTCCTGCTCGTCGACGGCTTTGCACCCACCATCATAAAAAAGAACGGTGGGTACAAAAGTAATAATAATCCCCGTTGACAAATTCTTTCACATTTCCAAAATAAACTAAATGGTATTTAAAAGCATAAGTTCAATAAAGAAAGACTAGTACCACAATTATGTTAAAAAATATCACAGTTAAACAAGTGAAACCAACACAAGGCTAAATAGTTATGATCAAGATCCGGTCGGGTGTGACCTACGTCAGTGAAGCCTTAACCACTATAGGACGTGCATGGTGTCACACAATATAATATCACTAGAGATTCTAACCCAGTGTTATCAAGGACTCTAACCCCAATATCATCAGGGACTCTAACCCTGTGTGCCACTCAACTCGTAGTGAAATGGACTCTAGATTCTATATTTATAATTCCAAGAAATTGACTCATTAAGGATTCCAAGAATTGACTATGCTACAAAGCATAAATTTTCTAAAGAATACAAGTCCATAAAACCATTCATAGCTCCATAATTTCTAATAGCATGCTATTTGTACTACATTTACTGTAAAACAATAAGAAATGACATATAGCACATGGATGGATTCAAAAGATTTCAAGTTATCAAAATATCATGGAAACCAAGCTCAACAAGTGATGAATAACAATTAAGTCCAAGATATGAGAGTACAAAGCTAGACATAGTCAATATAGACTACAACAAACAAGTTAAAATTGGAAATGAAATGTAAATAAACAATCAACGGGTATACTCACATCAAGCAATGTAAAGTTCTAGCTTTATCGATCTCCCGACCTCAAATCACGTATTCGCAACCTAGAAATTAAGTTCATGATATCAAACTAATCCAAATAAATTGGGTTTAGGTCAGGTCAAATGGGTTTAAGAACCTTAACCCAAACAACCCCTTAAGACTAAACAATATTGAAATTTTAGTCCTTTATTGCAGCGCGCTTTTATGCATGAAATTGTTCATATCTCAACATCTTCGCTTGTACAAAGTTTTTGTTCTCTAACTTAGCTTTTTGCGTAATTCCGATTTAAAGCGAAAGAGATATCGCAATTTTACAAAACACAGCTAAAATTGAAACCTAATCTGACTAGTAGACATAGAAAATTCATTTCTCTCAATCTATAGTTTCAAAACTCGCGATTTTTGGTCACAAGGTAGCTAATATACCAAATAACAACATATTAAAAGGTCATCTCCTTTGGATGAGTAATTAGAGAGTTATATCATTTACAAATTTAGTTTCAAAAATCTCATAATGCATTTAATCACCTATTTATAGAGCACTTTTGGATATAAAAAAATATTTGAACTACAAAGTTCTAGTAGGACAAAGTTGTTTTTCTTTGAGTTAACTTTCAAATGCCACCAGATTGAGTTCATTTCGATTTAAAATGGACAAGTTATGACCAAATTACATAAGTTGGTTCATAATACAACATGCATAAATTCAATTTTAATCTGACAACTTCAAAAATTCATGTCTTTTTTATTTAGAAACTAAATGAAGAACTTAATAGCTGGATTATCAACTTGAAATGAGGAATCCCGTATATATATAAACCAATTACAAAGACTTAATCATCTACACTATGAAATTAGCCAAAAACTAGAATTGACTTCAACTTAAAATAAAGAAATATATACCTAGTTGATGTACCACCTTAACTTGATCAAGCACTACACCTTCGAAAACCACCAATCCAAATTGATTTTCTTATTCCTCAAACCTCTCCAGCAAGTTTCTTAGTTCCAAAGCTTATGAGAATGAAAATATGTAGTTTGCATTAGTTGATCTCTAATTATATATATGAAATGGATATGGTTGAATGATAACCATTGATCTAATTGCACACACGTATCTCGAGACCTATCTAATGAAACACCTCTTAACACATGTCCCACTTACCTCTACTAATTCATGTCAACTAACTCCAATGTATGACTTAATTTGTTTCTAAATGTGCTAGTACGTGTCTCGATGCAAATCACATGACTATTATTTTAAAATGCAAACTTAGGTTACATTTAATTTAAAATCAATTATAGCCACATTAAAATAACCACTATATAAGCTATACTAACTCAAAATAGACTCACGACAACACTCTCTACCCCTGTTCAACGTCGGCATGCAACTCGAGGCATATCTTCACTTACGCCTAGACACTTGTACTTGAGTTTGAGCGACTTACAACATACTAGGCATACACCACAACAAAATCTAACATATACTTTGGCCATCTAGCCACGGTCAATAAACATATCACGATGTGAGTCCACGTCACGGATCGATAATCCTAATTATGAATAATAAATGAGATTAGAAATTTGGACCGTGAAAATTTTTTAGACCAAATCAAACTTTTTTGAATTAGACTACAATTGAGGGGAAACAATATTTTACCATCCTTAGTCGTCATTAGTCACTCTTGAGTCTTGATCTCTCTTACCCTTTAATCTATCTATAATAAAACTAAAACCAACATAAATTGGTCACCCAATCAGACGGCTGAGATTCACCAACACAAATCAATCCCACGACACCAGGACACAAGAATCTAGCTCCTCCTCTCCCCGCACGGCTCCCCACCCAAACGGATATGCTCTCTCAAGCCTCAACAAACCACAGCAGCCCTCCTCAGAGACTCACCCTCAGATTCTCCTCGAACAACATACCCTCCAAAACCCAACCCCAATCCACGGCTCCATCCTCGGAGTGCTCGCTTTCTTGTCCGACACGCAATACATATATTTGTTTCTATAAACAAAGAGACCCTTAAAAGCTCTCGCTTTGCTTCCTCTCTCGCTCGCTCTCCGATTCTTCTCTTCTCTCTGTTCTCGCTCTGCTTTTAATCTGTTTTGTCCGATTTTCGAGGACGATTGACGCGCAGGAGCGGCGGAGATGAAGGTTTTCGTTAAGACTCTGAAGGGGACGCACTTCGAGATCGAAGTCGAGCCCCAACACACAGTAATCTCTCTCTCTCTCTCTCTCTCTCTCTCTCGAAGTCTCTCGAAGTCTCTCGAAGTCTCTGTTTCTGTTGAGCGACGTGAATTGTGTTGGCGATCCCGCTAGGGTTTCGAAAACGGTGTGGATTTGGGGAATTTGGGGCGGATTTTGGGTTTTGGGTGGTGGGATTAGGGTTTTAGAATTGATTGTGTTTTCTTGTTGATTCGTGTGTTTAGAGTTCGATTCATTGTTTCTGATGTTGTTGTTGTGAAATTTTGTTGTGAATTTAGGGTTTTGTTTGATTGATTTGTTGGTTGTGTATTGTGTGACGGGGGACTGGATCTGTGTTGGTTTATCGTTCGGGGGATTGTCGAATGGGATCGAAGGTTTTGCGATTTGAGAATTGCTTGATAGTGAGATCCGAGTTGGGGAATTTTGGGAAGACATTGCACTAGTGCTGCTTGAAGTTACTGGAGTTGTGTTAGTGCTGCTGCTAGAATTGGACCTGGGGCTGTGAGTTTTCGTAGTCTTGGTTTGCGCGGTGAATGTTGATCTTTGCATTGTAGTTTAAGTTGCTGTAAAATTTTCATGCCTGTGGCACATTATCCGCAAGCGGCCAGCTCACGGCACTTCTCCGCAAGCCTGCCGATACTGTCCCTAACTTGACTACCCTTCAACTCATAGGTGTGGGGTTTTATCTCAAAAGGCCTCGGTACTAGTTGAGGGGAGGTCATCACTTATATATTTCATTATGAAGTTTCAATAATCCGATGTGGGACTATTATTTCGGTCCACACATCTCAACAATTGCAAATTTGCAATTGCTATATGATCTGAAATAGTTTTCTATTTTGGAATTTATTGAACGGCGAAAGCCAAGTGAATTGCAATTGATGTATCAGGATTGAAAAGGTGTATCTAGATTCGACCCGACAAAAAAGAAATGTACGACTTGAAAGGAAAGCCCCTATTGATATGGTCCCAAGCCTATAGAGAAGTAGTCAAGCTTCTTAGAATACCTAGGGAAGTTGAGTGATGTTTGACTGGCGGATGTTATTCTTGTGATTTTGGGTATGTGCCTTTGCTTGTAGACACATGAGCTATTAATTTTTATTTGATATCTTGATTGAAAAATTTTGCATGACGAACAATGAAAGTACACTATTAGAACTTGCGATGAAGTTGAGGGGTTTTATTTTTTTAATCATATTCCTTATTTGCGTGCTCTACATTGTTACTTCTATTTTGAGGGTTTTAATTCGTTTGTAGTTGATTCTCAAGGTTCTCTAAAGTTGATATTTACCCTTATTTTCACTTATGTTTTCCTTATTTTTACATGGTTTCATTGTAGCTGCATTGATTTACTGCTTTTGCGCGCTTGAATGTATGATAGCTGTGTAAAATTTTTCCAGGTTTCTGATGTGAAGAAAAATATTGAAACAGTACAAGGTTCAGCTGTCTACCCATCCGCACAGCAGATGCTAATCCACCAGGGGAAAGTTCTTAAAGACAATACAACTTTGGATGAAAACAAAGTGGCAGAAAATAGTTTTCTTGTGATCATGCTGACAAAGGTATTTTGTTTACATTTACCAACCTAACTTGAATGGAATGATTTTTATGAAATTATGTTTTCTTACCTGTGTTGGGTTTTTGGAAAGTAAAATTAATTTGATCTAAATAATCAGTATCAAGTAGAAACAAGACCTTAATTGCACTCAAAATCAACATTGATTTGGAGTTTTCGAACAACCGAGGTTCGCTGGGATACATTGAGTTCTCCCCTCAACTTAGATAATGATTTCTCATCATTGGAATGCATTGAGTTAATTTAGATAATGATTTCTCATCATTGGGTGAGTTTTAGGTTGAAATGGAATTTCTACAGAAAGTGTCATATTGTATGGAGTAGTATATGGATTTTCAATTAAACAATTGTTGTAAGTTGTTTGAAACATCTTCTTACATAACATAATTTCTATTAGGAGGCTTAGATGTGTTCGATCACATTTCTTTTTTTCCTTGATTTAGACAAAGGCTTCATCTAGCGGGGCTTCTACAGCAGCAGCTGCACCTGCACCTGCACCTGCACCTGCACCTGCACCTGCACCTGCACCTGCACCTGCACAACCGGTAAGCATGAGCTTTTAATTTCAATATTATTTATAAGCATGAGGTTTCTGCACTTTCTTGAATTGGCACTGTTTGATAATCCGTAAAAGGAGTAGGTCGTTTATAAGAAACATATTTGTGTTTTGCATGCGCATTAAGATAGAAAGGGATGAAGGAAGAAAGCATGGTTTTGAATGGACGCCCAAGTTTGATGTTTGGATGGTGTATCCTTTCATTCCCCTTTTATTGGATAGGTAGGACAAGTGATGGGTACTATTAATCTTTTAAATGGATAGCATTAGCAGGATTAAGTGACCCACTTCATTTGCAATAAACAAGGAGAAGTGGATTGTTTTAGTGGAGCCAACAACATTGAGCAGCTGATCAACCTAGGCTCTTTATTGTGCATCTGTTTGCCAATGGATTTGACACCGTTCATGGCCTATTCTTACACTTTGGTCAAGGAAGTCTCGTGTTCAACTTATTAGTGGCTGACAGGCTGTCGAAGTTTTAGGATGATGTTAATCAAGGATCGATTATTTGATTTTACTTAAGACGGTGGTCTCTTTGAAAGTTAGGATTCAAAATTAATTTGGGAATCTGGGTTTGACGTTTCAAATTTTTTTATGAAATTCAAACATTGTAGAAAAGGATAAATAACTTCATATGTGCTAGTGGACCAATCATACAAAGAGATGGCCATATTGAGGTTGACACTACATATAAAATCCAAGCTGAATGGAAGAAGTAGAGGAGCGCAACATGTATAATATATAATCAAAATATCACTTTTAAGCTAAAAGGAACATTGTATAAGACCGTGATTAGGCCACCTGTGGTTTATGAAAATGAACGTTGGGCGGTAAACAAACATCACGTGCATTAGGTGAATGTAGTGGAAATAGAAATTGAAGAAAATCGACGATATAAGGGTAGACCTAAGATGACTTGGTGTGCATTAATTGAGAAGGATTTAAAGGATTACGAAAGCTTTCATCATTTGCATTAAATCGAGCGAAATGGAATGGCTTGATTCATGTAACCGACCCCAACTAATTTGGGATTGACACTAGGTTGTTGTTTTTTAATTAAAAAAACATGTTGCTTAATATTTTTTTTCTCTTCTCTTTGTACATACGATCTTGAATTTTTGTCAACATAATATAATTCAATTTTAGTGGTTTTTATCCTTTTGGGTTTTATTGTTTCTTCTTTCGACAATCTGTTAGAATTCATTCACCATTCATTAGATTGATTGCTAGTATTGCATTGTTTAATAATTGTTATTCTTAGCAATATCTTCTTACAAAAACTGGCGGTAGTTGTATATCTTAATTAGTTGTTTTCCCTTTTGGGTTTTATTGTTTCTTCTTTCGAAAATATTGTTTCTATGTTGTTTTCCCTCAATTTGGATTTTTTTTTTGTTGAAGTTCATTTACAATCCTTGCGATTCTCATAGAATCATTTTTCTCGATTTTTTTTTTTTACTATATTTCCATTTTGGTATTTATTTCAGATTTTTTGTGTTCTTTCCTGCCTCCGTCTCATTGTTTACACTTCAATTTTTTTTCCACTTTTATTATTCATTATTTATTTTCATCTCTTTTTTTACTTTTCATCCTTAGATTGACTTCTAATTTATTAGTAGCATTAAGAAACTTATATGTATGCATGACTCCTGCCAACTGATATTTGTTCTTGATATGTGGATTGTGCTTTTTGTTCTATGTTATGGTGGTTATTGTTGAAAGGGATAATTTTCCGGCACATTTTTTTGCTAAATTAAGGGTTCTTTTGTCCATATGATGAAATGCTATGCAAAGATCGAGTGTGGCTGTTGTTGTGCTTTGATGTTTATTGTTGATAATGTTTTGAATGATACGTCGCATGGTACAAAGATCAATTTCCTACTGCTGGGCACATTTTTTTTTTTTCTGTTTATAAAAAATAAGAGTTTTTCGAGCAAGAAGGACTTGATGTAGGATAGAGTCGAACTATTTATCTTGTATGCAACAAATGTTTTTCATATTTTCTTGACTTATTATAATTTGTAAGTATCGGGAGCTTTTGGTTGTCTTTTAATTTTAGCAGTTGCTTTCAAATATATTCTAGTGTCCCAGTTTAAGTAGCAGTTGATCCTTTTTTTTTTTTTGGAGTTGGTGATATGCTCAGGGCAGTAATTTCTAGTGAATGGTGAAATTGAATGCTTTTTTGCGATTGATATTGATTTCTTACCTTTTCTTTAGGTTTTTTTTGGCTTGCCGTTAATTGGTTGCATGTTTAATATGATATAACCTGTAATAATGCATTGAAAACTTGGTGTGCCATATCTTGTCGGGGAGGGTAAAAAAATAGCATGTCATCTTACCATTTTTAGTCAGGAATCTAATAGATGACTGCTTTTTAATTTGCGTTAGCTTGGTTGAAGAATTTGTTACCCGGATGATATTGGGTGGAGAAATGTAATATGTTTAAATTGGCCCAACATTAAAGGCATTGAATTTTGGAAAATCCAACAAACCTACCTTTCTTTGTAGGCTCCAACGGCGACGCCTCAAGCTCCAGCAGCACCTATTGCATCGTAAGTCTTGTGCTTCGTCATTTCTTTTGTTATTGCTATTAATACTATTTTCATCAGTTTACCTATTTTCTACTATTTTTTGGCGGGGTTTTTCCACAGGACACCTGCTGTCCCTGAACCTGCACCTGCACCTGCTGTTGCCCCCACTCCTGCACCAGCTCCTGCATCCACAGGCACTGCTGGGTATGTAGTTATTGTCGCTTTTTCCCATTTTAATAAAAATTCTCGTCAGTTTTGTATTTCTGCAAGTCACATTCACTATTACCTTTACTTTTAACGAAGGAACTTTCAGATCCGACACATTAGCAGATGGTTCTCCAATTATGAGGCCATTTTGTAGATAATAGTTATAAATTTATAATACGTTCCGTTTGCCAATTGAAATTGACATTGACATATTTTATGCATGTCAAATGAAGTTTTGACCGTCTTAATGAGCTTGTTTCTGAGAACTTCCATTGCACACTATGTTGCAGAAGCACTGAAGATGTTTATAGTCGGGCAGCATCAAATCTTGTTGCGGGAAATAACTTTGAGGATGCTATTCAGATGATACTTGATATGGGGGGTGGAACCTGGGACAGGGTTACTGTAGTCCGTGCTTTACGTGCTGCTTACAACAATCCCGAGAGAGCTGTTGAATATTTATATACTGTAAGACAGCATCTATTTGATTCATTAATGTTTTTTGTTTTAGTGCATTATGGCTTTTTTTTTTTTTTGTATATGCAGTGTCTGTTTATTTATAATACTTTGCCACCACATCTATCCTGAAGGCCACCTCTTACTTCTTCTTGTGGTTTAAGCTCTACTGTATTGAGTGTAGATTTTCGCTTATTTTTGTAGAGGTTAACCTCTACTAAAAATAGAAGTCGAGATGACATCCATAAAAGATTTGCATTAAAAGATTATCAAAGCACATCATCAAATGCATTAACTCAAGGTGAGTGGAAGTGTTTGATCCATGTAGCTGATCCCAATTTATTTTGGGACTGGGGTTTGTAGTTTTTGGTGTTATTTTAAGGTTTTTGGAGTAGCCTTCGCTAGCATCTATTTTTTATTTTTATTTTTATTTTCCTGGTTAGAGATCCTAAGTATATGCTACCATAAGTTTGTGTGAATATTTATGTTATTTGTTTTTGGTAAGAAAGGGATCCCTTATCCTCTGCTCCCATTTATGCTTTTAACAATCTCACTAATGGTCATGGTGGGTTATCACATGAAACAGTAGGTTTTTGATGAACTACTGTTGGGAAGTCTCTGTCTTGTTTCACATCAACTATTTCTGAACAACATCTGCTTTTATCATCTGCCTTACATGTCAACAATGCTTTTGAGCTTTGCAGTGCAGATTTCTGATTTCTTATGCAAGCATGCTTAGCTATTTCACCTTCATTCTTTTTCTTTAAAGTTTTGCTGTCAATAAATCCAATTGGTTGGAGTCCTATACATTCTAAAAAAATGTTAATATATTTTACAGTTACACCTCAAGTAGCAGATTCATTTGGGCATAGGATTTCTTGACTTGATCACATAACAGCTTTATTACATTTCTTTCTTTTTATAAATGGTTTGAAAAGACGGAATCCCTTTGAAGTGTATTTCGATAAGCTTGGTTCTTTGTACTTTCAGTTGCATCATTCATAACATATATTTGTTATGGTAATGACTTCACTATCTGCTTTGAGTTTTGTGGAATTTTATTTTTTTTTTTTTTTTATTCACGCCTTATTTGACGTCTTCTCATTTCTCTCTTTAATTTTTGGTTACACTATGTCCTTGTTTTTCTGTTCTGGGTCATTGTTTATTCAGCATTATTCTTTCATATATTAGGCTATACCGGAGCAGGCAGATGCTGCACCCGCACCCGCACCTGCATCTGCATCTGCTGTGCCACGATCTCCTGCAGCGGGGCAAGCTGTAAACCCCTCGCTTGCTCAGGCTGCACAACCAGCACAGCCAGCTCAACCAGCTGTGCCTTCTAGTGGGCCCAATGCCAATCCTTTGGATTTGTTTCCTCAGGTAAGTAACGGCACAACAATTTATTTCAAGTTTGCTGAATCTTCAGGGATCATGATGTCGTTTTCATGCGAACAGGGACTTCCAGCTATGGGTTCCAATACTGGTGCGGGAACTTTGGACTTTCTTCGGACCAGTCAACAGGTAATTGACGTGCTTTGATAGAAGTTGGTACTTTCTGAACCAACTTGCCAAGGCATTTGAGATTGACTTTTTCTTGATATTTTATAGTTCCAAGCCTTGCGTGCTATGGTGCAAGCGAATCCCCAAATTCTACAGGTATATTTTCGTCTCCTGGTCTTCTTGAGCTCTTGTATGCTAGTTATTTATTTTTTTTAAGTTTCTTCCATTGAGGATTCGTCAATCTTGTGCATTGTAGCCTATGCTTCAAGAACTTGGAAAGCAAAACCCACCCCTGATGAGGCTCATTCAAGAGCATCAGGCTGACTTCCTTCGTCTGATCAATGAACCGTTGGAAGGAGGAGAGGGGTAAGATGTGAATTGAAATTTATTCAATATACTCAAGGTACGGCCTATGTAATGCTAAGTGATATTTCTGCTGGCTGTTAGGAATATACTTGGACAACTTGCCTCTGCAATGCCGCAAACCATGACAGTGACACAAGAAGAGAGTGAAGCCATTGGACGTGTAAGTTCGTTTGATTTCATTTTTGATGCCTTGAATTCATGACCATCATCTTTTGGTTTTTACATTGTCCTGATTCTACTCCCTCAATCGAAATCTGGTCCAGTTTCCATTTTCTCTTTTAGGCCTCTTCCCCTTTTTTCTTTTTGCATTGTTTTCAATCATCGAGTCCTTCCACTTAAAAGCATTTTCCTTCGAAGTTCAGCTACATGGATGAAACTCTTTCATTACGTTCGATTTAGTGCATTTATGATGTGCTTTCCAAATCATTTAAATCCTTCCTAATCAATACGTCTAAGTTAGCTTTGGTCCCCCTACAACGTCAAACTTCTCTTTAGTTTCTATTGAGTCAAGTTTTCTAACAGGGGCATTTGTAGTTTGAAGATGTCCAATTCCAAAGCACCGCAACCGCCTTCCCTAATCTTTGCGTCAATTGGCGCTACTTTTATTTTTCTTTGAATTCCTTATTTTACCTTAAGAGTTTATTGGGGACATTTTGAACTTTAAAAAATGGGACACGGCTAAAGGCACCCCAAAATGCTGGGGTGCCTAACATAAAATTCATGTAAATTGGGGTGCCCTCATAAAAAATTGAGGTGCCTATAGCGCCGCCGATGCTTTTGTTTCTTTTCATGTTTCCAAAGTTTGCGGCTGTAATTTGTCATCAAAATTCTCAAATTGTTGGATTATCAACCTCATGGTATTAAAAAAAAGGTCAAGTTCGTTGTATTTTATATTGTTAGCATCTTGATATATTCTCTATGGCTGTTGGCAGCTTGAAGAAATGGGATTCGATCGAGCAACAGTCTTGCAGGTATTCTTTGCGTGCAACAAGAATGAGGAGTTGGCTGCAAATTATCTACTGGATCACATGCACGAGTTCCAGGATTGATGTGAAAGGGATTCAAACTGAACTTTTTCTTGTTAGATTTTAAATCTTCAACTGTGTTAATTACTTTGTTGGTGTCGAACCTTCCTTCTGTCTCAGTTTCTAGCAGAAGGTTGTAGTATGATGGTAATTACAAGTGCTAGGAGTGTCAAAAAGGTTCCTTTTCTTTTCATTTGCGCTCCCTTTCTTTTCCCTCTCTTGGTTTTCATCTTTGTGAATTATTTACTACAATCTATATGGAGGAGTCTCTGCTGTGGATTATTCAACTGTTTATAATGTGATGCACCAAATATTTTGTTTGTGATGCAACTAACTTGTGCAGTGCTTTCACTTCTATTAGGACTTGCTCTTTTTTAACAAGCTGATGTGTTTATGCACATAATCCCTCAAGACATCTGCTCGAAGGCCGAATGATAATCATCAATTTAAGTGGGTGAGTATTCTCAATGTAATGGTTCTAGTGGTATGTTTGAGTGCAAAAAGAACGGAGTCGAGGATGAAGAGTAACAAACTGAACTCTTTTCTTGGTTTTTTATTTTTATTTTTATTTTTTTTATTTTTTATTCTTACATTCATGCATGGCATTTGACTTGCCCTTCTCTGCTCTAGTTATGTAAGAAGTTCCCAAATTCCCTTCAGATTAACTCTTTTAACTTGTGATTGAAAAAAAAAAAAGAGCTCTTAACTTTTTTTAACTTAGGGCCATGAAATTAAAAAGAATCACTTCATAGCAGTGAAATGCACAGTATTCGACCAAAGGGTTGTTTTTGTATTTTTCCTTTTCATTGTAAATAGAATTATTTAATGCTCTAACATGCAGATAACAAATATTCTATTCTGTGACTTTTTTAAGTTAAGACCATGAAATTAAAAAGAATCACTTCATAGCAGTGGACAATCTCTAAAGAATCGGTTGGTTCGGGTTGTTCCGAGTGACCAAGTACTCGGTTCCCGTGAGGTCTTAGTTTTCAGTCTAAAACTAAAACTGCTTGCTATTTTATAAAGATGAAAGGCTGTACAAGTGAGGAGAATTAGAGCCTAACCCGCTATTTAGTATGTACTATGCTAACATAAGGTTCTCAATTTCTGTACTACTAAGGGGCTCTTGAAGCATTACTGGAGCCAAAAGAAAAAAAGAATCTGCAGTCATGTGCACGTCACTTCGATGCACCTCGAGATGGCAAGACAAATCTTACGCAGATGAGGCAAAGGCAGCATCTAGCAAACTACTTTCAACCAGAGCTGGAGAGCTGGAGAGGTTTATTCATGTATTTCAAAAAAAAAAAGTTTGTGTGAACTTACCCCCAAAAGTTTGTGTTTACAAAAAACTTCGTCCCATCTCCAGTGAACAAAACAATATGAAGTAAACAAAAACAATTTCGAACCACTCCATTGAACGTGTTTAAAAAAGTTTGTGTTAACTTACCCACAAAAAAAAAAAAGAAAAGAAAGAGCTGGTGTTACAAAAAAAGCCTTACGCGCGGAAGTTCTCTTCGACTGTGATGAAAATTTTCAACATACAGAAAGTAAAGCAGCTGGCATAGACCAATAAGAACCAAAATCATCACTTATAATGTTAGACTATCTGGGTTCTCGACGATCTTCACAAATGTCTGAAGGAAGGATGCCAAATCAGCGCCGTAGATAATCCTGTGATCAGCTGTGACATTCACCTGAAAACAATTGTAAAAGTTTTGAATAAATTGGCAAAGAGAATGGACGCTAATCGAAAATTCTTTCTCCTCTAAAAACTTCTAGTTCCAATGAGCAAGGTGAGAACATATCCAAGTCGAAAGACAGCAAGCACAGCAATGTTTCTGAAATTCAGCAAAAACTAAGATTCAATTTTGTTTTGTTTTTTTTTTTTTTTTTTTTTTTTTTTTGCTTTTTGAAATTGTTCGTGTTTATCTGTATACGAGTCGCACATCGGCTGAAACAGCACTGGATGCGTAAGTTAGGCAACCGAAATGAGAAGACTTGTGATTTGTGAATGGAGGAATCCTCTCCATGTATATATGGAGTCTAGAGTTAGTTAGTCAATGAGAATTGAAATCTACTTAGATCAACCGGAAGTAATTATTGCTTGTTTTGAAATGCAAGAGAAGAACTTTGAAATTGATATCAGCCCCAGATCTCATGTGATGTAGTTGTGAATCCTTTCTTGATTATAAATTGTTATTCATACCACCTAGCATTCTCGCTAAAAAAGAAACGCATAACAGAATGGGAAGATAGCAAACACATGCTTACCAGCATTTTATTTTTCACACTGAAGAATCCATCCGCGTCGGCTACAACTGTAGGTTTTGACGCCCCAACAGCCATTATAGCACCCTGCGCAAAATCGTAACCAAAGCAAAGTGATTGATAAAGCATATATAGCCAGATGCCCAGTGGAGGCGACACACAGAATTTTTTTTGAAACTCACCTGGCCAGGAGGAAGAATTGCATCAAATCTGTCCACTCCAAACATACCCAAATTGGATAGAGTGAACGTTCCTGCACAAAAAATGACCAAAAATCATCTTCCATACATTCTCCTCTGCTGATTTGTTAAAACAAATGATAATTTCACATAAAATACCACGATGCACGACAAAAGCCTCATCAACAGATAATGTGATACCTGAATTGTATTCATGAGGCTGAAGCTGTTTCGACCGAGCTTTCTCCACCAACTCCTTCCATTTTTGAGATAACAAATAAAGATCCAACTGCATCAACAGAGACAAAGAAAGCTCAAAAAAATTTAATACTGCCAATCATATCGAATGCTGCATGAAAATTAAGCTGTTTTGATCAGTATCAGTATTGATTCCAATACGCAATGAAGTAGAGAGACTACTAATTCAAGACCTTATCGGCGTCTTGTAGAACAGGTGTTATAAGCCCACCATTGATAGCCACAGCTACTGCAATATTTATACTATCATTATAAATAAAGCTCTTCCCATCTTTACACCCAGCATTCACAACCGGATGTTGTCCAAGTGCCATCGCCGCCGCCTTTGCCAACAATGCAGTCATTGTGACCCCCTTGGCCTTAACCTTCAATCATTCAACAATTCAGTGCAATCCCAGAGCAAAAATAAAATAAAATAAAATAAAAAATCTAATTTACAAACCAAACAAACAACAACAAAGCCTCAATCCCAAATTAGTTGGGGTTACATGGATCAAACTTTTTCATTGTGCTCGATTTAGTGCAATTAATGGTGTGTTTTTCAAAATTTTTAAATCATCCTAATTAATGTCCCAAGTAAACTCCGGTATACCCCTACATCGTCGCATTTATTCAACTTCTATTGAGTCAAGTTTTTTAACCAAGTTATTTGTAAGTTGAGACGTCTTAACCATTACAACCGCTCTTCCCTAATTTTTGCTTCAATTGGTATAACTCATACATTTCTTTAAATTTCTATGTTTTTTATTCTATCTTTACGATTCCGATCAAAAAAATTCTATCTTCACGATATCTACTATACGTCCATCTAAGCATATACTCATTCTTGCTAAATTCATTTTATGTATTTATTGCTTTCTTTGCCGCCAACATTCACTTCCGTAAAAGCATGGCTAGCCCATTTGAAAGAGTGACTAAAGTTTTCACGCTGGCTGTCAACCTATCCATTATCCAGTCTATAAATAACGTGCTTTGTAGGGTTTCTAATTCACAAACCACATTCATCAAAACTCAAAAATGCAGTACCTTTGCATAGAAGGCATCAAGGGCATCAGTCACCACCGGATACCCGACTCGAAAAGTCGGCACAGAGAGACTCTCCACCATGTTCTTCGCCACCGCTGCCTGCATTGTCGTAAATGGCGTCACCGTGGACCCCGGAATCCCAGGCAAAACCGGCGCCGCCACCGCCGCAGCCGCTTTAGGAGCAGAACCACCACCACCACCACCACCACCACCACCCACATTGCCACCAACACCATCAAATGAAGCCTTGGAAGGCGAAATCCCAGCAGCAGCCTCAACATCCCCAGGAGTCACCCTCCCAAACGCCCCTGTTCCCTCAATTCCTCCAATCTCAATCCTATGCTGCTTCGCCAGCTTCTTCGCATACGGCGTCGCCACGCTCTTCTTCCTCGTCCCCGTCCCCGCTGTCGCCGCCACCGGAGAACCCAATTTCTCCAATTTCTCGGCGGGCGGCGGCGAATTCGAATCCAAATTGGAATTGGAATTGGGGGCAACTGACGGATCAGGGGAGGTCTTGTTGGAGGCCATGGCTTTGGCAAGTTCAATTTCGGCCTCCGTCTCGGCGAGGAGGCCAATTGGGGCGCCGACGGGGGCCGTTTCGCCTTCGGAGACAACGATGGCGGCGAGGACTCCGTCGTAGAAGCTCTCGACGTCCATGTCGGCCTTATCGGACTCGACGACGACGACGCTGTCGCCTTTGGAGAGGGAGTCTCCCTCTGACTTGATCCAGGACACGATCTTGCCCTCCGTCATGGTGGAGGACAGGGCCGGCATGAAGATCTCCCGGATCTTGGCTTGGACGGCCGGGATTTTCCGGGTGGGGGTGGCGAGGCGCGTCGATGGCCGTCGATATGGGGAGGGGTTGGAGATGGAGGCGGAGAAGGCGAGGGCGGAGGTCGTCGGGGGCTTCGTCAGAAGGAGAGAGGACGCCATTGGATGACTTCTCGAGATCTGTGCTGTGCAGTGCTGTGCGTCTCTCTCTCTCTCGCTCTCTCTTGCTTTCTCTGTGTTTGTGTGTTGAAAGAGTTCAAGTGTGCTTGTTAATAAGAGACGGAGAAGACGAGGTGAGGGAGGAGATGGTTTCAAGGGTGCTACTGCTTGCTATGTTAGTATCGCCCAATTCATTTGAATTGGGCAGTAAGTTGGTTACTTGACATACTTCTGTCCAACTGACCCCTTTTTTTTTTTTTTTTTTTTTTTTTTTTTTTTTTTTTTGAAGTCACTAATAACACATCCGCCTCGCGAGCAATATGTATGCACCTCGAAATACGTGACTTACTCACCGGGAACTAGGAGCGCAGTTATCTCGAGGTGTGCACAAACCGTTACTGAGGTTTATTGTGCATTTGGTGACGTCCGTGTTGCACTTCTCTTTTTTTTTTTTTTTTTTTTTAAAAAAATATTACTAGTGAGATAATGAATGAGACATTACTTACTAAAAGACACGATTGAAAGTTCGACTTGTGTTAGATTAAATGCAATTGATGGTAAGTGTCACGGGGCCAATTAAAGAGGGGTTTTTCTCTAAGAAATTTTTCTCACTCAATTGAACTCGTGGTGCCTAAGGGTCACCTTAGTTCAGCACACCAATACTCGAATTAAAGGGACATCAAGCAATTGGCAACAAGGAAACGTTTTCACTAGCTCTTAATTGGGAATACAACACTGGAACTCTATGCCTCCCCAAGCTTAGAGCCCTTGGCTTTATAGACCAGTCAATAGGTAGTTATAAAACCAACTAGGACACATGTCATGTGTACATCAATCCATAGACCAAGTAAAACACCACTCCCTTAGTGGTCAAGGCAGTTACCCAACTGCCTTGCTCCCTTGCCGCCACATCGTTCAATAACCGCCACCATCACTGGGTCAATTGCAACATGCTCCTGGTATTCGAGACTTCCTTGGTTGTGCCTTGATCATGGCTCCAGCCCATGACCAAGGTAGTTACTCAACTGCTTGGAACCGTCTTGACTTGGTCTAGCCACGCCACAAGGGACGTGGCCCATGTTTCTCTACGGGACAGGGGGCGCTTGATGGTGCCTGGCCGCGCCCAGGCACCTCGTGTGCTAGCCGGGGCTCGGTCGAGTCCCACCGGCTCGGGGGGGTGGCCGACGCCATGGTCCGTCCATGGGTCGTGCCTTGGCATCGCGCCCAAGGCATGCTCGAGGTCCTTACTACTTTGCCCATGCCGCCCCATGGAGAGAGCACACCTCTCCCTATAGTTGATGTTAAGTCGTTTGCTCAGCTCCAATAGAAAACATCCTAAAATGAGACCAAGCGTACTTTGACTTGGTCAATGCTCAAGTCAAGATTTGTCAACCTTTGCCTTGTGCCTTATTCGTGCCAAAGAATCCGCTAAGTCTTGCCTGTGCCCGCGCTCATGCCAAGGCGCCGTGCCAATGAGTGCCAAGGTTTGCCCGCGCTCGTGCCAAGGCGTGCCAAGGCGCCGTGCCAAGGAGTACCAAAGCGCGCCCACGCTTGTCCATGCGCGCTCGTCCGTGTGCGCTCCCCCATGCGTGCTCGTCCATGCGCGCGCTCGCCCAGGGTCCGTGCCTCGCGCCAAGGCGCATACCCAAGTCGTGCCAAGGTATGCCAAGGCGCAGTGCAAGGCACCGTGCCAAGGCGTAACCCCTTTACACCTACTCACCATTTAGCATGTTCACCCGCGACCGAGAACCTTATGGAACTAGCCGAGCCCTCCTGAACTCGGTCATTGACTAGGTTTCTTGCCGCCTAGCCCAGCCTACTCAGGTCACGCTATTGAGGGGCTGACAGTAAGCTTTCCAAACCATTTAAATCCCTTCTAATTAATGTATTCCATGTTAACTTTGGTCTACCTCTACCTCGTCGAATTTTTACAGTTTCTATTAAGTCAAGTTTTCTAGTTGAGGCATTTGTAGGTCATCTTTGCAGGTGACTAAACCACCGCAACCGCCCTTCCCCAATCTTTATATCAATTGGTGTTACTCCTACATGTCTTTGAATTTATATATTTCTTATTCTATCTTTACGAGTTTTTTCACTCATCCGCTTAAACATCCTCATTTCTGCTACGTTCATTTTATGTAATCGTTGTTGCTTTACCGCCCAACATTCACTTCCATAGAACATAGCTAGCCTAATTGCGATCCTATAAAATTTCTCTTTTAACTTAGTAAGAACATTTTGATCACAAATCAGCCATGTTGCACTTCACCATTTCTTCCATACAGCTTGAATTATATGTGTGACATCATTTTTAATATTTTCATCATTTTGTATGATTGATCCTAGATTTCCGAAGTGGTTCACCTTAAGAACTTCTACTTCCCCTAATTTTACCACTCCATCATCTTAATGTTTAGTATTTTTAAACTCACAATCCATGTATTCGATCTTCGTCCTACTCAACTTAAAGCCTTTACATTTTAATGTATTCATCCAGAGTTCTAATTTCCTATTCATTTCATCTTTTGTTTCATCAATTAAGACAATATCATCTGCAAATAGCATACATCATGGTATATACTCTTGAATATGCCTAGTTAGTTCATCCATAACTAAAGCAAAAAATATGAGCTTAGAGCCGATTCTTGATATAGTCCTATCGTAATAAGAAATTCTTTTGTAGCTCATCCAAATATCTTTTTACTCATTTCTACCCCATCATACTCACGTTGGAGTCACTTACTGAAGATAAACTCTTTAAACAAAATTACATAACACATTCAAATATAGCTTTAACTCTAAGTCCAAAACGTCCAGTTCTATCACTAAACTCTAAAATTATGACAAAATCTAGTGACAATATGGTAAATTACTTTTGCATTGCAAAACGTTGTTAAACGTGTAAAATTCATTTTGGTACCTTCATGAAAATTAGAAAGAAAGAAAATGCTATTGCATAATTAGGTGTCAAATGTATGTTTCAAAAAGGGCACCGCTATGTTCACCTCAATTGTTTATGAATGCACCCCAAAATGCATGTAAATTGGTACATTTTTGGAGTGCCCTCATAAATAATAGAAGTGCACATAGCGTCGCTCTTCAAAAATAGGTCGGCCAATTATTTTTCATGAATAATACATGAAAATGAAAAATCAAACACGAAAAAAAGAAAAAAATTAGGATGTGTTGTGAAGTGTGGATGACCATGCATGTACACCAACATATTGTGTTGGCATATAACTTGTAATCCTCTCCAATGTACACCAAGTTGAATGAAAACTTCTCATTCCAACTATCTCATTTCTTCTCTTCTCCTTTGTAGTAGTAGTTTGTAGTAGTAGAAGTTCTTAGTCTTCTATTTCCTTCTCTAGTTCTTAGCAAGTTCTAATTCAATTAACAACACGTTATCAGCACGAGCTTGCTCTAGCATTAAGAAGATCTCGAAGTTCAAGAAGGCTTGTTAAGGAGAGAAATCTATGAAGGTATAACTTTTGTTATTTAAATAAGTTCAATTTACTTCTATATTATCATGGTTGCTTCCTTTTATCTATGCATACTTTATTCATATATTATGCATTATAGCGTCACCGATTGCGAAAGTATGCTCTGTAGTTGCGTCTTGTACGATCTTCTACATCAGAAATCAAAAGTCAATATGTGACATAACTAGTTTTCTCTTAAAACTACAAACGATTAGTTATTGTTCTATTCTTGATTTTATAATACAAATAATGCTATAAGTTTGAGTTGATAGTGGGTAAGCCTTGTCCCCGGTAAAGCTAAACATTGAAAGGGAGACGGGTTATCCCGTTCGAGGAGGCATGGCATTAAGCAGACTTTGTCTCGCCACCCAACCTGGAGGTTGTCCCACCAACTCATACGAATAGTACATTTGATTATTAATAAATCAAGTTGTGAACATATACTTAATCATATGTTATGTTTTTTTTTACATAATAGAAAAGAGAAAATTATTTTATATTATATTTACTTTCAAAATATTAATCAACCATAGTTGAATTTGTTACCTTATTATAATTCTTGTCATGATAATTCTATGCAAGGCTGTGCGTTATACATAATCATTCGTCAATTTCTCTTTGGAGATTTGAAAAGTGAATATTTCACTTTATATATATTTTCACCTTATGGAGTTATACATACCAAAAGGGTAATGCTCCAAAAAGCTCAAAATGAGTAATTTGGGTCTCATGCTACAAAATTTAATCGATCAAATATTAATTATAATTCCACAATTTTAATTACCTCTATGTTGAGGCTATGTGGAAATATGATTGATGAGACAATAAAAGGAAGGTCACGTGGCCCGCCTCGATTTATTGTTGCAACAAATATCGAGCGCGCACATCAATCCAATAAATATTAAGGATTGATTTCTTGTCTCATGGTAGCTGAATAAAATGATGAGATATTATAAATATAATATCACTCCCGTCCAATTAGTTCAGCTTCAAATTAAGAAGCATATGTTGCATATAATGATCATGATCGCAATAAATTTATGGATGTGGAAAAGGTGAAAATATCAGGTAAAGGTCGTATTGATAATTCCACCAAAATTTGGAATAAAAGTGGTGCACCACTACAAAGGGCAAATAATTATTGACAATGAGCGCTCATAATTGTGACATTTTTTAGTCATATATGAAAGGCTATTTTGCCTAAATATTGTCATATATATGCCCGAGTATTTTTTGTGACCTATACCATGCCTTTAAAATCAAAGGCAAAATATTGTGAATATTATCATGACTCTTTTTCTGATTTGTCAAACATTATTTGTCCAGATGGATCAACAAATCATGTGTTCAAGTCATGAACTAAATAAGAGCGATATGTGCCTTGTTGATTGTGCTACAACGCACACAATTCTTAAAAACAGAGAATATTTCTCAAATTTGAACTTAGCTGATGCTAATGTTCAAACAATATCTGACATCTCCAATTTGATTAATGGCTCAGGAAGAACAAATATTATGTTGCCTGGGGGAACAACAATTCATGTTGACAATGCCTTATACTCTGAAAAATCTAGAAGAAATTTACTCAGTTTTAAAGATATTCGACAAAATGGATATCACATTGAAACCAAGAACGAAAATAATAGAGAATTTCTCTATGTCACATTGGTTTCAAATGGGAAAAAAGAATTGTTAGAAAAATTCTCAGCTTTATCCTCTGGATTATATTTTACTCATATAAGGCATGTCGAAACGAATGTCGTCTTAAATAAGAAAATTAATGATCCAACGACATTCGTTTTATGGCATGACCGGCTTGGTCATCCAGGATCATCAATGATGCGAAGAATAATTAATAATTCGCATGGACATCCTTTAAGGAGTCACAAAATATTTTCAGCTGGTGATTATAATTGTGCTAGTTGTTCTCAAGGTAAATTGATAGTTAAACCATCCCCAAGTAAAATTGTTGCGGAATCCCCAGTTTTCTTAGAACGCATTCAGGGAGACATATGTGGTCCTATTCATCCTCACTGTGGACCATTCAGATATTTCATGGTTTTGATAGATGCATCAACTAGGTGGTCACATGTTTGTTTGCTTTCAACCCGTAATGTTGCATTTGCTAGACTTTTAGCACAAATCATTAAGTTAAGAGCACAATTTCCTGACAACCCAATCAAGACCATCCGTCTTGATAATACCGGGAATTTCAATCTCAAGCATTTAGAAATTATTGCATGTCTATAGGAATTACCATTGAACATTCTGTTCCACATGTGCATACCCAGAATGGTTTGGCAGAATCTCTTATCAAACGCATTCAATTAATTGCCAGACCTTTAATCATGAGAACTAAGTTATCAACTTCGGTTTGGGGTCATGCGATCCTTCATGCAAAGATCTATCATTCGTTATAGGCCCTCGCATATCATGAACATTCCCCCATGCAACTCGTTTTAGGTCAACAACCAAATATTTCACACTTGAGAATTTTTGGTTGTGCAGCGTATGTTCCTATACCACCTCCTAATAGAACTAAGATGGGTCCACAACGAAAACTTGGGATTTATGTTGGATTTAACTCATCGTCCATTATAAGATACCTTGAGCCCTTAACGAGGATTTATTTCTTGCACGTTTTTTGATCGTCACTTTGATGAAGCAATTTTTCCACCATTGGGGAGACAAGAAGCCAATTCAAAAGGAATGGCGCGAAATTGCTTGGAATGCATCAACTTTATCACATTATGATTCACGCACAAATCAGTGTGAACTTGAAGTTCAAAAGATCATTCATTTGCAACAAATTGCAAATCAATTACCTGATGCATTTAATGATACAAAACAAGTGACAAAATCACATATTCCAGCTGTAAATGCTCCTGCAAGAATTGATGTCTCTGTGCAACAAAATGCACAAGAACCAACGAAACGCTTAAAGCGTGGAAGACCAGTTGGTTCAAAGGATACAATTCCTCGAAAGAGGAAAACGGGAGTAAAAATAAATACAAATCAAAATACTCCTGAGAAAGCACAAGAATCCTTTGATAAGGGTTTGTCAGAACAAGTTGATTCTGATGAGGAACAACTTCTTCTAGAAAAAGAGGAAAAAGATGAAAATAATGAGATCTCAATAAATTATTTAAACTCTGGTAAGATTTGGGATCGAAATGAAATTGTTCTTGATGATATATTTGCTTTCAATGTGTCCTTTGAAATATGTGAAAATGATGGTGATCCAGAACCACGATCAGTGGACGAATGTCGAAAAAGACCTGATTGGCAAAAATGGCAAGAGGCTATCCAAGCAGAGCTAAACTCGTTAAAGAAATGAGAGGTTTTTGGACCAATTGTCCAAACGCCAGATGGCGTAAAACCTGTTGGATATAAATAGGTATTTGTACGAAAGAGAAACGAAAAAAATAAAGTTACAAGGTACAAAGCAAGACTTGTAGCTCAAGGTTTCTCGCAAAGACCTGGCATAGATTATGAAGAAACATATTCTCCTGTTATAGATGCAATCACATTTCGGTTCTTGATAAGCCTTGCAGTCTCTGAAGGGCTTGATATGCATTTAATGGATGTCGTTAGAGAATATCTGTACGGATCCCTAGACAGTGAGATATATATGAAAATCCCTGATGGATTTGTAACATCCGATGAAATAAAATCAAAACCTCATAACATGCATTCTATAAAATTACAAAGGTCTTTGTACGGATTGAAACAATCCGGACGAATGTGGTACAAACGCCTCAGTGATTATTTATTGAAAGAAGGATATGTAAATAATCCGCTTTGCCCATGTGTCTTTATTAAAAGATCGTCAACAGGATTTGTGATTATTGTTGTATATGTTGATGATTTAAATATAGTGGGAAACCACGACGACATCGTTAGAACATCCGAATACTTGAAAAAGGAATTCGAGATGAAAGAACTTGGAAAAACAAGACTTTGTCTTGGTTCGCAAATTGAACATTTTTCAAGTGAAGTATTTGTCCATCAATCAAATTATATTAAAAAATTATTAAAAAGATTTTATATGGACAAAGCGTATCCATTGAGCTCTCCAATGGTTGTCAGATCACTTGAAGTGGATAAGGATCCATTTCGACCTCATGAAAGTGATGAAGAGCTACTTGGTCCAGAGGTACCGTATTTAAGTGCAATTGGTGCACTTATGTATCTTGCAAATTGTACAAGACCTGACATTGCTTTTGCTGTCAACCTACTTGCAAGATACAGCTCATCACCAACTCGAAGACATTGGAATGGTGTTAAACATATTTTAGATATCTTCGAGGAACGAGTGACATGGGTTTATTCTACTCGAGAGGGTAAAATTGAATCTCCAAGGTTATGCGATCTTTGGATTTTTATCGATCCTCACAAGGCCCGTTCTCAAACGGGATATGTGTTCACATGTGGCAATATCTCTGTATCATGGAAGTCGAAAAGCAAACTATGGTTGCTACTTCTTCCAACCATTCTCAAGTACTTGCAATTCATGAAGCAAGTCGTGAATGTGTATGGTTGAGAAATATGATTGAACATATTCAAGAATCATGTGGATTGCCTTCGATAAAAGATTCTCCAACCATATTATATGAAGATAACGCAGCATGTATTGCACAATTAAGTGAAAGATTCATAAAAGGGGACAGAACAAAACATATTTCACCAAAATTCTTTTACGCGCATGAGCTTCAGAAGAATGGTGAAATTGATGTCAAGCAAATCCGATCGAGTGGTAATCTTGCTGATCTATTCACAAAAGCCTTACAAACCTCGACATTTAAAAGGCTTTCATATGGTATTGGCTTGCGTAAACTTAAAGATATTGCAAGTAAAGAAACCTGAACAAGTTTCACCCATGTTCACATGAGGGGAGTTATTGATTAATGTATTGCACTCTTTTTCCCTTAGCTATGGTTTTATCCCATTGGGTTTTCCTAGCAAGGTTTTTAATGAGGCAATCTTAACAATATTATACCCGTCTTAATATTTATGAGAATAGTGTACTCTTTTTCTTTTACTATATTTTTTCCCACATGGTTTTTCTTAGTAAAAGTTTTAACGAGGCACAATCTCTAAGCAAGCGTCATCCAAGGGGGAGTGTTGTGAAGTGTGGATGACCATGCATGTACACCAACATATTGTGTTGGCATATAACTTGTAATCCTCTCCAATGTACACCAAGTTGAATGAAAACTTCTCATTCCAACTATCTCATTTCTTCTCTTCTCCTTTGTAGTAGTAGTTTGTAGTAGTAGAAGTTCTTAGTCTTCTATTTCCTTCTCTAGTTCTTAGCAAGTTCCAATTCAATTTACAACAGGATGATTCATTTTGAAATCGTCATAATGAATACCCGATCGTTGCCCGTGTCCATTCATTTTCATTAAGTCCCAAAAACATCACCTATCATCTTTCAAAATAAAAATCAGTGCTCGAAAAAAAAAAAAATCAATGATTTGATTTTAACTGAACCGGTGTGCCAACGGGAACTAATCCGGTTCAAAAAGAATCTCCATCTCTTATCCTAAAAAAATCAACAACACAACACATTCAGTGTCTCGCTCTCCTCTCTCCAACTCTTCTTCAATGGCGTCTCTCCACTTCACGCCCAACCCACCAAAACCCCACTTCCCAAATCGCCCCAACACCCCCCCACTCCACCCCCAACTCATCTCCCTCACCAACCGATCGTCCTTCGTCGCGGGCGCTCGCAAGATCTCGAGAACTGGAAGGTTTGATAGCAGGAACAGAAGGGGAGGCGCGACAACCACCAAAGAAGAGGAAGAACTGTTGGAGGCAGAGAGGGATTTCGGGGTCAGTGCTGGTGAAATTGATGATGGGTTTGTGATGCCTGATTTGCCCGGCAAGGATCCTAATTTCTGGGAGGGGCCTCAGTGGAATGGACTTGGGTTCTTTGTGCAGTATATGTGGGCTTTCGGTATCGTCTTCGCGGTGAGTTTTAGGGTGTTCATGTTGCTTTCATTGGTTTGGTGTTTTGGGTGGTTGAATGTGTTGTGTGGATTTGGATGTGTTTGGTAAATTTGCAATCTTTGATTTTGTTAGTGTTCGGGGTGTATTCAATTGAGATTTTAATGGACTTTTGGTTACTTTTGATAACTAAAAAAGTTTATGTGTATTCAATTAAAACTTTTAGAGAGTTTATAAAAGTAAGGTGTATTCAATGTGAACTTAGAATTTAAAAAAAAAGCCTATAAAAGTTTCGAGGTATTCAATTTAAACTTTTAGAGAGTATATAAAAGTAAGGTGTATTCAATTTTTAGGTGACTTTTGTAGATTGGTTACAGAGCAAGGGTGTGTTGCACTTAATTGAGCACAATGAAAAAGTTTGATCCATGTAGCCGACCCCAATTAATTTGGGACTGAGGCTATGTTGTTGTTGTTGTTGTTGTTGCTGCTGTTTTGTAGATTGGTTACAAATCTCGACTTTTATAGACTTTTTGTATAAAAATACACATAAAGAAATCTTCAACTTCTCATCATCTCATCCTAAAAACTTTTAGAGACTTCGAATTTTTGTTGGTTCCATTCTTCAAAAAAGACTTTATTGTTCAGAAGGTATTTTCTTATCAATTATTTTTATCAACTTCTCCAATCACAACACAACTCATGGATTTCATTGCTCACTCATTATACTCTAATGTCTATGTTGATGAAAATAAAAATGATGGCATTATTAAGAAGATCTCATTCTTGCATCACTGTACATTTTTTATGATTTTTTTTTACAATGAAGTTTCGTTTATTAGTGTATTATTATAATCTCAAAAAATGTAATATTATTATTTTTGGAAAAAGTAATTGTATATTTTTTTTAAATGCAAAAAGTGCATTTTCAAAAGCTTAAACTATCATTCTTACAACAACAACAACAACATAGCCTCAGTCCCAAATTAACTGGGGTCGACTACATGGATCAAACTTTTCCATTGTGCTCGATTAAGTGCAATTGACGGTGAGCTTTGCAAACCATTCAAATCCCTTTTAATTAATGCATCCCATGTTAACTTTGGTCTGCCCCTACCTCGTCGAATTCTCTAGGTTTCTATTGAGTCAAGTTTTCTAGTTGGGGCATTTGTAGGCCGTCTTTGCAGGTGACCAAACCATCGCAACCGCCCTTCCATAATCTTTGTATCAATTGGTGCTACTCCTACTTGTCTTTGAATTTCTATATTTCTTATTCTATCTTTACGAGTTTTACCACACATCCACCTAAGCATCCTCATTTCTGCTACGTTCACTTTATGTAATTGTTGTTGCTTTACCGCCCAACATTCACTTCCATAGAGCATAGCTAGCCTAATTGCGGTCCTATAAAATTTTCCTTTTAATAAACTATCATTATTAAAAAAAAAAAAAAACATTATATTTTTTTTCCTAAACTATCATTCTTAAGGAAAAAAATATAATGTTTTTTTTTTTTTCCTAAAGTGCAAAGTTTTTACACTAACATTTGCTATGATCTTATTTGGTTATTTTCTGCCACTATAAGATTATTTACTTACCTATTTATTCTGTTGATATTTATTTACTTATTTTTATCCTACTACCTTGATCATAATTCATTAATATATCTATATGATTTTTTTATTAAAAAAATTAGTAATAGTTCTTAAGAAAAAGAAATATAATTTTTTATAATGAAGTGCAAAATATTTGTTTCATTATAAAAATCACAAAAATCTACTTATATCAATCAAAATCATGTTTAAGAAGTTCACAATAGTCACTGAAAATCTTAAATGTTAATAAAAGTTATCAAAATGAAGTTTGCATAAAAGTTTATCTAAGTCTATAAAAGTCTACCAAAATCTATAAACTTCATAAAAGTCATCCACTTATAGAAGTAATCAAAAGTTTATTAAAATCTCAATTAAATACACCCTTGGTGGTAGCTGAATTAGTAACTTAGTTTTAGTTGTAGAAGTAATTGTGACGTAGAATTCAAGAAGGGTTTGTCTTTAATGGTACTGAATTAGAGCTATTTTGTGTTGAATTTGAATGGATCCTGTCTTCTTCTCACATCTTATATGTTGAAAAGACATGGGTACACAAGTAAGTACCCCCAAGGGATTAGTCAGGTCCAGTATCAGTCTGGTGTCAGCGGCGGCGGCGGCTCGGATACCCTCGGCTATAAAAAAGAAAAGAAAAGACATGGGTACACTTTAAAGTGTATATCATTAACAACATTAAATCAAGCTGAGTGAAAGCATATTATCCGTGTTGCCGACTCCAACTAATTTGGGATTGAGGCTTCGTTATTGTTGTGAGGGGTACACTTTAAAGCGAACTTGTTTTGGTTGGTCTCCTTTTTATTTAGTATTGGTGTTTTACAAAGGTGAGGATTTTAGGTCTTCCAATTTCTTTTTCCTTTGCGCTGTTGGTTAGAGCTGCAAAATATATTATCTTTCTTGTAGAAAAATTGGAGACTCACGGTTCTCTCCAAACGTGAAGTGTAGCGGCACCATTTTCTTTATTTATTTTTTCTCATTGTTAAGTTTTTATCTAGTTTCTTGAGATAGAATAAGAATAGGGAGATTTAACGCAAAATTTGTTTGGTTGCGGTGGTTTGGGCACATTCAAAGACGGCTTGCAAATGCCTCAGTTACATAACTCAACATAAAAGAAAATGAAGAAATGACGGCATGGGGATGGACCTAGGTTAACTTGGGATGCATGCCACCGACTACATTAAATCGAGCTGAGCAGAAGAGTTTGATCAATGTAGCCGATCTCACTAATTTGAGATTGTACAGTACCACTCAGTTCACTCATTAACTACATCAAACTCTCTCTTGCCTGTGGTTTCCTTACCTTTCCTATTATTGTTCATTGAGTTCTCTATTGTGGACTCTATGGCGTAGTTCTGTAATAATGGATGACTACCACAACCGTAGAGATTCTGATAGAGTTTAAGGAGACCACCACAATAGTATTGGTGTGAGTCCAAGTTAGTTATGGGGGTAGTTGAGTAAGTTTGTAGCAGTAGTATAAATAGAGGCTAGGGAGAGAAAAATATCTTGTCATCTTGAATGAAATTTGGGAACTCTTAGGAGTTGGTGTGAGAGTTTTAAGACTCGTCTCTAAGGTTACTTTCGAGTTTGTAATCGCTGTTGTCTTTCAATTCAATAGATCAAATTCGGGTTCTATCAGATTCATAATATTATCAAACACTTGATTATCAACCAAATTGCATAATGGATTTCTATATATGTATATATCTTTCAAATATATAAAAAAGCCAATATGATTTTCATGAGTCGTAAGCAAAGTTACCTTTATGCCCTTTTCATCCCAACTCGTATCTTTGACCCTTTCATCCCAACTCTAACTCTCTTCGACAACTCTTCCAACTCTTACCTTTTTGTTCCAACTCTTCCAATCTCGTTCAACTCTGACTTCGACGACAACAACAACCATTAATCCTCTTCGATAACAACTCTCACAACAACTGGAAATCCTCTTCGACAACAACTTGAACTCGCTCGAACTCGCGCTATTTCGATTTTGTGTTTTGCCCTATCTGTGCCATCTCTCAATCTCTTGTGCAAATCTCTCTATGTGAAGTGTCCGTCTTCTCTCCCTCGTGTCTTCAAAGGTTTATGATGATACAGGGGGAAGATTGGAGCATTACTTCATAGAGGTTCTAGGGAACATGCAATAGAAGTAAAACCACCATATTTGAAGGTAAAATTTCTACATATGCTTACACCTATGGCGGGGATCACATCTAAAGTTTTTTTTTATTTATTTATTTATTTATTATTAACTTATCCTTTCTTTTGATTCGAGTAGAGATTTTGTAATTTGTCGCAGTCATTTAGCTTTAAATATCAAGATTTTGAGCATCCTTTTCTGAAGCTTCTGACAGTGCAAATGCTGGGTATTTCAATCTAACAAGTTCTTTTTAAGAACTTCTTTTCAATGTTGCTCTTGAATTGTCTTTTATAAATTTGATGATTGTAGCTGTTAAGATGCTTGAATACATTTAAGACTTCCTTCTGCCATTAGACATATCAGTAATGCAGAATTTTGCTGGATTCTATTACACTCATGTATTATTATAAGAAGCTTTGCACGCAGTTTCCTCTTTGATACATGAACCAAGTCATCCGATAATTCCTGAATTTTGGAAGTTACATTATGTTGATGTCAGTCTTGAGAAAGAAAAAGTCGGTAGTATTCTTATTGGCTTTCATTCTATATTCTTATCAATTTGAGCAAATATATCAGGATATTTGATCCGACAGTCGCAACATTTCGGAACCACCAAAATGAAATGCAACCCTCTTAAACTCCGCAGTGCAGTTGACCGTCTCTAATTAACTTTTCTTTCATTCTCTTCTACAAAAATGATGATGGATAGTAAGTTGGTAATTAAGATGATTTTACAAAAGTGAGATCATTTCGTTTTGAACACTGTACGCAGTTTTATTACGAACTGGAAAAGAAAACCAATAAAAATAAACACACATGGCTCACTTGAAGTTTTAGTAATCATCTGGAGAATTTCGACTGAGATGACAAGAAATGTTTCAAATTAGTTTTTGCTTTATGTGGACATCTTCAATTGATCAGTACCAACAACTCAAAATTCCCATCTCATCATCTGAGTCATATGTTCTAACATGTTTGGAAAATGGTTCATGTGGTACATTATCGAATTTGCTATATGCCATCCCGTTGGTACAAGCTTGTCACATATTTGATGCATGTCAATGTTTGAAAGGCATCCTAAAGGAATATAAATTCTATTCGAAAGGCATTTTCAGTTGGGACTAAAGCATGTGAATGTTTGAAAGGCATTTTCAGTTGGTGTAATTATAAATTATGTTCATAACGCAAGTGCTTACGTGATTGTTTCATTTATTGATGGCTTTCCAAACAATTTAAATCCTCATAATTAATATGTCCCAAGTTAACTTCCTATTCAATAAGGAACAACAAATTAACTTTAATTAATTTCAAGTATCCTCTAACAAATTTGGTCCGTCGATCTCATTTCACTATATGAAATGCCTCGTTGCATTCCCATCTCTTAACATGAGTTTTTGGACGAAGTGATTTAAAGTATCAACAAATGAGGCTAGGAGGTTTACATTGCTTAATCTAAACGGTACCTTTTAAGTCTACCTAGCTTAATTAGTTGATGAATCTAAGGTGGAAAACCATAATTACTTATAATAATCTAAGAGAAATAAGAAGAGAATGTTCAATTTGTTGTTTGGTTTTGGCGAGAAAGTCTGCTGAGTGGTGTGATAAAGAGAAAATCATACCTCTAAATTCTTTGTAAGTTAAGTACTATATCTTTTCAACTGGTCATTAATTAATATAGTTCTCTCTATTCCACTCTTTTCCCCTCTCTTTTGATCTTTAATTCTTTAACAAATTTGCTTGATCCCACTAAAATCTTGTCATTTTTTGGGCAAGGTGGTAAGGCACTCCCTTTCTCCTTCACTTAATCAAAATTTGTAAATATAAAGGACATCATCTCTTGCTGAGGCAAATGCATTAAAATTGATCAAACCTCTGATTACATTTTTTTTTTTAGAATCGATCGCCTGACCTGACAAAGGTAGAAGGACACCTTTTCCAGTGATTGGTTGTTCGTGGATGAATTAGATGTTGTTGTTGTGTAGTACCTTTTTTTTTGTAGTAAAATGGAAATCTCATTAAACATTAATGACTCAATACATTCAATATAACAATGTTACACTCATAATCAATGTTTTTCTATGAATAAAGTTGAGTTACTTCTTTGTTAATGAGTATCTTTGTGTATATACCATAAAGAAAAACATATGATAATTGTGAAAGTGTTGACTTAATTCTACCATTAGTTTTTAGAGGTGAATTTGCATTATCTAAATTTCAATCTTCAAAGAGTGAAATATAAGATGAAATGTCTAATTTATGATCATAAAGCTACTAAATTATTTTTGCACGTAATACCGAAATGTATGTTATGCTCATAATTAGATGTAGATTTACAAGTATACTTACAATATTTATTCTCAATAGTTATTCTGACACAATTATAATGCAAAGATCTTGACAATAAAAGGGAATGAATGAAGAATAAAATAAGAATTGTATGTTTTTGGATACTAAAAACAAATGACATTAATTGAAGTCTCGCAAGCGCAGCGAGCGGGCGATAATGAAACTAGTATATATATATGCTATGAGTCAATGCTTATGAATTGATTACACAAAGAATTAAAATAAAGACTGCTGTATTACATGATGCTTATTCTTATTTTCTCGCACGCTGCGACAACATGATTTAACGCTGAGACTTTAAAATGAAGATTTTTACATTTTCAATATATGCTATTTTTATAGATTATACTTGTAGAGAAGTGCCCGCTAATTAATGGGTTTGCACTTTGTAGACTTGTAATGTAAAGTTTGACTCTCAATGCCACCATTAATTATGAACTTCCTTGAGTTTAGTTTAGGCTAATCTTATGCTTTCTTCTTCAGGTAATTGCATGCGGGATAGCTGTTGTTACATACAACGAGGGCGCAACAGATTTTAAGCAGACTCCTGCCTACCAAGAGTCAACACAATCTCAACAGTTGTTTGAAGAACCAGAAGCATCCAACTCAGATGTTTTTGAGGGGAACCCAACCGAAGAGGCACCAAGTTTAGACTGAATGCCTTGAGAAAAGCTGGAGAACCCCTTAGCACTCGTTCGTCAGTATAGCCGTGTGGGAATATTCTGTACACCGTAGCATTCCCCATCTGTTCTCCAGGTATAGATCGCATTTTATATGTTTGCAAAAAGAATTTTTCCCTGCTTTCTTCCTTTCTTTGTAGTTTGTACCTAAAGTAATGTAACAAAGCCTTAATACTGATTAGGTTTATAAAGAATTCGAATTCCAGGAAAGATTCTATATACATTCATCTTTTCAGTAGTAATACGTATGATCTGTTTCTCAGAGTGTATAATCTCTGAAAAGTATTGATGCATCCTTTGTTCACTGAGTTATATTGGACGATTTCTGACATGAAGTCTGTCTACCACTCTCAGAATCATGTGTTTAGATGATTTTTGGTGTACAACTTTTTGTTAGACCATTCAAGTTGGATGGATCCTCACAAAAGCATTCATTTGGTTTGTATGCCTATTTTTCATGGCTGGCAGAGTTGTTGAATTAGAATACAGAATTTAGTTCATAGTGTGAGAGAAATCCATAAATCTTGATATATAGTAGAAACTAGAAACCACACAAACTCCAAGCTTCTAGCAATGTTGTTAGTACATCATAAACTACTGAAATATCAATCTTAATAGATTGATCATATAAATATTAGTTCTACATACAAATCAAGTACAAAATCTAAACCAGAAAGCCATAACCTTTTATCGATAAATATAATTATATCAAACTGAAAACTTCTAGCAACCATGCAGCTATGACAAACAGCAGAGATCCCCCTATTTGTAACCCTGTGCCAGTGCTCCGACCAATCCCTAGCCCCATATTAAACGTTGGAGCCACTGCAGCAGTTGGAGAACCTGAAAAATCAAAGAATAAGAGCATGAACAAAACTGAAAACTCTGAAACTAAATAAGTTTGTATAGTCTGATGAATTCTTTGTACAATTAGTTTGAACCTTTCCCCAAATAATTTTGTTACACAGTAAATAGTACACAACAAATGATGAAACACAAGGGAGTCATGTCCGTAACATACCAGCTTTAGTAGATGCATTCGCATTATTCCCTTCTGGATCATGAAGTGAGGCTGAACCAGGAAGTGGTGCCGAACCAGGAAGCGAAACCGATCCTTCAACAAAATCAACGCAAAAAAAAATCCACAAGGTATATAATTCCATCAAACTAACTATAGGTATGTCATCAACATTTGAGATCAATGTGCAGAATTCTTTTGGTCGCAGAAACAATGATATGCAGAAATATGAAAACTGCTGCTTATAATGTTAACGCGGCAGTTTTGAACACTCCATGCAATTGGACAAACGATTTTTTTTTTTTTTTTTTCTTGACGCATGATTTTGTGAATCTATGGAGAACAATCTATTCTAAAGTTTAGTGCATACTTTAGTACCTGGGCAAGAAGAGCTGTTCATTGATAGGTTGCAAAGGGCCGGAAGCTGAAGCGCAAGCGTCCTGTTAATCGGGAACGTAATGATGGTGCTACTATTCAGCAAAGTGCAAAGGCAACTGGGCAGCTCATTGAAGATGTCAAGGAGGTTGTCGCAGCAAGGCTGCGGCGGTAAAGGCAATGCACCCTGCACAAATGGTAAACAAGGAGCAAGTCTCAGCAGGCGAGGTCCGCAGTCCACCATGCCAGATGCATCAGGGTGGTTAGCAAGGAAAGCATTAGAGAGCGAAACGAGAAGCAGTAGAATCTGAGACATAAGTAGGGCGCAAGAAGTTGGAGAGGGGGAGGGAAAAGCCATTATAGTTTCGAAGCTCTTTCGGGTGTTTAGGCGGTTTGAAGGTAGGGGAAGGTTAGGTTACTGATTCATTTAAATGTGAGTGAATGCATTGTTATGGTGTGAGTTTATGCATGCTTGATGCATGCTAGTGACTTTGTGTGCATGCTGTTCCTGTTAGTCTCTCATGGTACCTCTCATGTTAAATGTGCTTGTTTTCCCTCTCTACGCACACAACAGGGGGTTTTTGCTTGATTAGTACACCTAGGAAGAAAATTTTTTATCAACCCAACACATCTACAAATTTTTTTACCAAACTAACACATTTTCCGCCACGTAACCGCCACCTCACTGGGAGGTGTGTAGGATTCAAAACGTGACCCCCGCCCGCACGACAGGCACTGCTGTCCGCCTGTCGCCGCTGCCCGGATCTCGCCGTCGCGAATGTGTTGGGGTGACTTGCAGTCACTTAAGGCAAACAAAATATGTTGGAGTGGATATGTAGTTGATATTGTCCAAGGTGATATTTAACTAAGTGCATGACTCATTAGATGGAAATTGTGGAGTAGTGTCGCGTTAGGTTCACGTGGATGTATCATACTCCAACGCCAAGAGATTCAATTGCTTCAATAGTTAACAACCAATATAGTTGAAATTGAACACAAAAAGTAACCTTCACAAATATAGAAACACATTGTTTTGCAAATTGATTTTTTTTTTTTTTATGCAAATGTGATTTTGAAGTGTTGTATATGGTAGCATTTATTTTTCTTCAAAAAATAATGTCATACCATTGTCAAACAAAAATAAGATAGTCATTTCTATTCTTTTTGTGATCAGTTGACTTATTTTAGTCATTGACTTAGGCAAATCCACTCATGGGCATCATTTGATGAGGATATGTCCCATCACACCCACAAAAATAATGTCATACCATATACTTCAAAACAATATTTTAATTCAACAAAAAGAACTTGCAATTTGAATTTATATGAATGAAGAAAATTGCAGGTGATCAATTACAAAGCACTAATAAAAAGGAAAAAATGTCTTATAAGAGTTAAAAAAAAGTCGGCCAGCAGCGGCGAGATCTGAAGAAGCGGCGGCAGGTAGACAGCAGCGCCGGGAGAAGGGCAGCGGCTGCAGGGAGACGGGCGGCGGCGGCAGGCGAAGCGGCCAGCAGCGGCGAGATTCGGGCAGGGGGTGGTTTGGGGGGGGGGGGGGTGGCCAAAACTTTTGAATCCTACACACCTCCCAGTGAGGTGGCGGTTACGTGGCGCTGATGTGGCCGAAAATGTGTTAGTTTGGTAAAAAAATTTGTAGATGTGTTGGGTTGATAAAAATTTTTCCTAGGTTTGGTGTGCTAATCAAGCAAAAAAACTCCACACAACAGTCCTATTACTTGCAAGTATAAGTTAAACTGAATTATGCAGTATTTGCATTGTGATACGCATTACTTATCTCGATGGCGGCATCTACAGAAATGCCTGTCTCTCATGACTCATCTTTCTTGTTATGTGAATGTGAATTCCAAAATCTGAAAGTAATGTTTGAACAAATCTTTCAAATTAATATAGTTGATATCCTAACAAATCCATTTCAATTTTCTATTAAAAAATTGGAGAATGCTAGCATGCCCTAGTATAAGCACGCAACAACCTCACGCAGCTAACTCGATATTGACATGTGACTGATTTTCGGTGCAAAAAGTTAATTAGTTGGTTGTTAGGTACAACCACACAAAATGAAAAAAATAAAAAGTTGAAAAAAATTAAGATATCCTAACAAATTCAGTTCAATTTTCTATTAAAAAAATGGAGAATGCTAGCATGCCCCAGTATAACCACGCAACAACCTACGCATCTGACTCAATATTGACATGCGACTAAAGTGTCAGTATAAAAAGTTAGTTGATTATAGGTATAACCACACAAACTAAAAAAAAAAAAAAAAAAAAAAAAAGTCGGAAAAAGCTGATAAACAAATCAATAAACAAAAGCCATTTTGATGGGCTCCACGTCAATTGAGTCAGCTCTGTATTATTGTTGCGTGCCCTTGCTAAGAAACGCTAGTATTTTCGTTAAAAGATATATATATATATGACTTGCTCAAGGGGTGAAAATGACTCTTTTGCACTATTCTTCTAAACAAAAACATTGTGTCATGTGAAATGATGTTTCTTTTTCAGCCCTTTCACGTCATAGACCAATCTGATTTCATTTCCCATCTAGGTGAGCAACTTATCTTTTATTCAACTCTAGAAAACTTGACAAGAAGAACTGATTTCATGAATTAAAATAGAATACAATTAAAATTCATAAACAAAGGTTCCATAAGATATAATATTATGTCAAGAAGAACTGATTTACATGAATTATTGTGATGAAAATGATGACAGCACGTTGTACAAAATGTCTTGCAGGACAGAATCTCAATTGGACCACCAGATGAAACCCTTTTTTTTTTTTAGTTTTATTGAAAAAAAAATAAAAGGAATATCGATGGATAAATAGAAACTCAAAATAAGAATCTAAAAGGGAAGATATTATTACTTTCACTGAAAAATACATATCAAATAAAATTAATATAACCATTAACTACCATATCTTGGGTTTAGTAGTAAGGATCTGGCTGTCCCTTGCCCCCCTTTAAGCATGTTCAAAATTTTAATTTTGACATGTACATGAAAAGACAGTCATTGGGTCACTTAGTAAACGTATACCTGAAATCAGAGTAGTTGAGTAATCGAATACCAAAGTTGCAACGCCAAAAAATAGAAATTAATTGTTTTGTAAGGAAAAAAAATTACAATACAATTCAAGAAGCAAGTTTGTACACAGTTGCACACTTGCACTTAAAAATTTATCCACATATGGGACACTAAAATGACAGCAGTACATACCAATTATTTGTAATTAGTTGTAAATGGTCCCTTGTGCAGTGAAGAGGGCCCCAGGCCTTGGTTCCACCAGTTGTAAAGTTCACATTTTATAAGTCATCCAAGTAACCTCTCCCACAATAATTTCATACAAGAAAAAAAGACACCACCCATGACAATATGTGAGATATAGTTGATATTTTATATATAGCTAGCCAGCCTTCTCTTCAGCATCTTTGTCAAAATTCAATCACATTTCTTTTCTTTGCTTTATTAATTATCCTTCCCTTCCATACATAATCTTTTACATCCATCAGTCTTTCATCCAACAACCCAAAAAAAAAAAAAAAAAGAAGGTGAGAGAGCTCTATCAATCTTTGCTTCCTCTTCAGTTCACATGTTACTTTCCCTTGTTGGTAATATAGTTGCTAGCTAGGCTGAGGGATGCATAATGCTTGAAATATTTCAATTCTTTTAACATAATTAAGCCTTAGAGAATTAGCAGCTATGGTTCTAGTCCAACAGGCAAAGAAGATGTTAGCAAGACTTGGTGCAACTAGGCCTAATAAGAGGTTGCTTCTGCCGCCGAAGAGCTTGGCGTCCGTTGAATCGTTGTCGATGCCTCTTGTGAGTTCTAATTTTTAACTCCATGATTGTATTGTATATATAGCACAAGTTTTTCATATATTTTGAGTGTTGATTGGTGTGGTGGTGTGAACAGGTTCATAAGGTTGTTCTCTCAGCTGATTTGGGATGTATTGAATGCCAAAAGAGGGTAGCAGATGTGCTTTCCAGGCTAAAAGGTACATAAGTTTGACATAAACCTCATATTCTCTCACAATTTAGCGTCCTTGGTTTGCTTTCTTAGTAATTCATGGAATACCAAATTCTCAAGTCAGTGAGACCATGTTTGGTACAGGACTTAATTCATGCTTTCCATGTTCAAGTCTTAAAACAAAATGCTGAAATTCTAAAGATTCTGTTTTTTTTTTTTTTGGTACTTGACATGGAATACTTTTTTGAGTGTCCTAAATTGAGGCAGTTATGCACTTACATGATGTGTTAACATCATTTTTGGATGCTAAAAATGAAAGCTATAAGGTCCTAGTTTTATCGTCTAATGCTGTTTAGATTGAATCACGTGTTTTGCATGATTCGAGGAGCATCCGACGTTATAAAAGAGGCATGCATGATATTTCTTGACATAAATCGTATTCGACAAGCAACCTATAAAGTCAGGAATAATGGAGGGTCCCAAAAATGTTCATGGATGCTGTATTCTATATTTCTATGCTTTTCTGATTGTTGGATGATGTTTTTTGGCACCATATTGGCCCTTGGATTATGAAGCCTTATATATTGTTGTCAAATCATGCAAGCAATGAAATTCATGGGACATCATAGTGTTGAAAATGAAATCTAAGGCTTTGGTGCAATCCATTTTCATTTTAAAAGTGCTTTTAGTAAAAGAAACAAAGTGTTGCTTTTAACACTTCCCCTGCTTTTTACAATATTTATGAGTTGTTCCTAAAAGTGACTACTCTTCCATTCATTATTTATGAGTATGTTTGAAATTCAACAGATTTTATTGAATAAGGCACAGGCTATTCTGACCCGACATTTTGCTTATTTTACTCCATTTTGATTTTTTATTTTCAGCATGTAGTGAAATGACACAACTACTCATCCATATAAAAGAGTTTTTTACTTACTCATATCTCAATCACCCTACACACACATATCAAAGTCACCCTTCTCTCAAATTTCATTCTCACCACCAACCCAAATTCGATAAAATCCGAGCAAAACCACATCGATTTGATGTTGTGGGTGCATTCATTATCTCTTTTCGTGTCGATTTTGAGGTTTTTTTTTTTTTTTTTTTTTTTTTTTTTTTTTTGAGTCGGGATTGTTTATGATTTTGTTGTTCGGTTTAAGGCTTCGATTTGAGGGTTAAATCTTTCATTTTGGATACAAAGTCTCGATGGAATTGAAAATATCAAGCGATTTCGAGTAAAACTCACTATTTTTTTGTCATTATCATGTATCTTTTAGGAGTTTTGAATTTTTTTTTGTTCATTCTTGTTATTCGTCGGTGTCAGCCACACAGAGCGAACAACTCTGAAGAGGTGTCAGACACACAGTGCTGACACATCTTTAGAGGTCTCACTGGATCATTCCGTCACTAATTAAAACTGAGTTAACTTTACATAATTGGTCAGAGTCGGCGATACCTCTTAGAGGTATCAGTTGGAGTCAACCGTTACCTCGTTAAAGGTATCGATCGGAGTCGGCCGAACCCGCATGCAACACTTCTTCACTTTTTGGACACGACGGACCCACATTCGACCTTGTTCAACGAAAAAACACTCATACGATACTTAATAACCAAGTACAACTGTTCTACAATGATTAAAATCGAGAAATGTGGAAGATTGAGAGGTCTTGGGATGAAGGTAGAAGATGAGATAAACATTCGTTGAGGGTGAGGAATAGTTTTGAAATAATATATAAAAAAGTGTGGATAAAAACAGTAAAAAAATTCAAAAATGGGAACAGTGAAGCAATAGGGTAAAGGAGGTAAAACATGGGTCCGAATAGTCCTGGTCTTGAACAATCATAGTCAAAGGTTTGATTTTCTTAACTGATTCGCTCAAAAAGCATTTTAGGCAATGTGAAATAATAATATGAAGAAGTTATTCTCGTTGGTTGAATCATCTGCAATACTATACTGCTGAAACAAAGAATTGAGGGAGTTAATGGTTGCTGACAATTGGTGATAAGATGGAATGTGTTTGGCAAGTGAGTTGATTTTTTTCATAGGATCAACTTTCAACTATAAATAAGTTGATTTTTCTTAGGGCATGAGCAATGGTTAGCGGGGCAGAACCAGGTCAAGCTAGAGGGGAGGCCAATTACAAATGACTTCAAATAAAAATTTTCATATACTTTTTCAAGATTTTTATTTTTTAAATTTTGCTAACTTTAAAACATACGTGCATGATATGTTAATAAGATCACTTAAAATGAGTCAATCTATTAATTATATAGGTTCTTTAGACTAGATGTTACTTTCTAAAGTGGCTATTTTATCCAAAAACTCTTATATGTATAAACTTTAAAGGGACACAAGGACTATTCATCATATATTTTTAGCAAAAAATCACTTCGTGAAATTAAAAACTCAAAACTAATGGAGACTTTATAATATAATATAATTATTGAAGCAGTTGTCAAAACAAAAACGAAAACAAAAACAAAATCATAGATATGAACACTAGATCTTTTAGACAAAATACAAATAGAAAAGAAAAACAAATACAATGGGGAGAAAAAATTCGTTTAGGAACATGGAACATAGGAACACTTACGGGGAAGTCAATAGAACTAGTAGATATCATGATTAGAAGGAGAGTCACTATTGCTTGCCTCCAAGAGACAAAATAGGTAGGAGAAAAGAGTAAAGAAATAGGAAGCACAGGGTTTAAATTGTGGTACACTGGTATAGATAGAAAATGCAATGGAGTAGGAATTGTGGTGGATAATGATTATAATGATAAGGTCGTAGAGGTTAAAAGAATGGGGGATAGATTGATTCTAGTTAAATTAATTATTGGAGACGAAAAAATTAACATACTTAGCGCATATGCACCACAAGTAGGATTAAGCGAGAGCGTCAAACACAAGTTTTGGGATGATATGGATGGATTTATGCAGAGTATACCCCATTAGATGAAAATGTTTTTATTGAAGGAGATTTAAATGGGCATGTCGGGGTAAGTAACGATGGGTTTGAGAGAGTTCATGGAGGTTTTGGTTACCGTAATAGAAATGAAGAAGGAGAATCAATTTTAGAATTTGCTTCAGCATATGATCTTGTCCTAGCAAATACTAGTTTTAGGAAGAGGGAGTTGCATATAATTACTTTTAGTAGTGGTTATAACAAGAGTCAAATATATTTTCTTTTAACAAGAAAAATAGATAGAAAACTATGTAGAGACTGCAAAGTAATACCTGGTGAAACACTTACTACCCAACATAAGTTAGTAGTACTTGATATTAAGTTAACACAACGGAATAATATGAATAAAAGAGTTAGCGACCCTAGAATAAAGTGGTGGAACCTAAAACATAGTAAACAAGTAGAGTTTAGAGAAAAACTACTAAAGGAAAATGTTTGGAATCTTGACTTAGATGCTAATACAATGTGGCTAGAAATGAGTAGTTGCATAAGGAGGGTGAGATCAAACATATTAGGTATATCTAAGGGCTTGGGACCTCCAAAGAAGGAAACATGGTGGTGGAACGAGGATGTCCAACGAGCAATTAAGACTAAAAGAGAGATGTATAGGAAAATACCTAAGTGTCTAGATGAAAATGCGTACAATCAATATAGAGAAGCTAGAAAACAAGCTAAAAAAGTAGTTAGTCGAGCTAAAACAAATTTAATGGAATATCTATATACAAGGTTAGGTAATAGAGATGGCGAAATATATATATATATATAGGCTAGCCAAATTAAGAGATAAAAAGAAACAAGACCTAAGTCATGTAAGATGTATTAAGGAAGAAAATCAAAATGTTTTAACGCGCGAGGAGGATATTAAGGAGAAATGGAGAAGTTACTTCGATAGTTTATTTAATGATGGCCAAGTTGATACTATAATAGATGAAAACCCACACCAAGAAAGAAATGTAAACTATACACGCAATATTAGAATTGTAGAAGTTAAAGAGGCATTGAAAAAAATGAAAATAAGGAAAACATGTGGCCCAGATGAAATACCCATAGAGGTTTGGAAATGCTTAGGAGAAATCGGATTGACTTGGTTAACAAAACTTTTCAATAAAATTTTAAAATCAAAACGGATGCCAATGGATTGGAGAAGAAGCACGCTTGTGCCAATTTTCAAAAACAAAGGAGACATTCAAAGTTGCTCAAACTACCGGGGAATTAAACTTATGAGTCACACTATGAAATTGTGGGAGAGGATAATTGACAATAGGCTAAGGAGAGAAACAACAATATCAGAGAACCAATTTGGTTTCATGCTTGGGAGGTCAACTATGGAGGCGATTTTCCTTGTAAGATGATTGTTAGAAAAATATAGAGAAAAGAAAAAAGATCTTCATATGGTATTCGTAGATTTAGAAAAAACATATGATAGGGTCCCTAGAGATGTTCTTTTGTGGGTTCTAGAAAGAAAAAGAGTGCATGCTAGATACATAGACACTATTAAGGATATGTATGATGGAATAGTAACGAGTATAAAGACATTTGGTGGAGCTACAAAAGAATTTTCCATTACGATAGGACAACATCAAGGATTGACTTTAAGCCCATATCTATTTACTTTAGTTACGGATGAACTAACTAGACATATTCAAGTGGATATACCATGGTGTATGTTATTTGCAGATGATATTGTCTTAGTGGATGAAACTAAAGATGGAGTGAATAGAAAATTAGAACTCTGGAGGAATACATTAGAATCTAAAGGCTTCAAGTTGAGTAGGACGAAAACTGAATACATGCACTTCGAGTTTGGAAACACTAGACATCGAGATGACGGAGTGGTAAAATTAGGGGAAGTAAAAGTTCCTAAGGTAAACCACTTTAGATACCTAGGATCAATCATACAAAATGATGGTAACATTGAAAATGATGTCACATATAGAATTCAAGCTGGATGGAAGAAATGACGGAGTGCAACAAGGGTGATTTGTGATCGACATGTTCCTACTAAGTTAAAAGGAAAATTTTATAGGACCGCAATTAGGCCAGCTATGCTCTATGGAAGTGAATGTTGAGCGGTAAAGCAACAACAATTACATAAAGTGAACGTAGCAGAAATGAAGATGATTAGGTGGATGTGTGGTAAAACTCGTAAAGATAGAATAAGAAATATAGAAATTCAAAGACAAGTAGGAGTAGCACCAATTGATACAAAGATTAGGGAAGGGCGGTTGCGATGGTTTGGTCACCCGCAAAGACGGCCTACAAATGCCCCAACTAGAAAACTTGACTCAACAGAAACTGTAGAAATTCGACGAGGTAGGGGCAGACCAAAGTTAACATGGGATGCATTAATTAAGAGGGATTTGAATGGTTTACAAAGCTCACCATCAATTGCACTTAATCGAGCACAATGGAAAAGTTTGATCTATGTAGCCGACCCTAGTTAATTTGGGACTGAGGCTATGTTGTTGTTGTTGTTGTTGTTGTTGTTGTTGTTGTTGTTGTTGTTGTTGTTGTTGTTGTATTGAAACAGTTGTCAATAAATCAAAATGAGAGAGGGCTTAGATGGGTATTTTGCAAATCACCACTAATCCGCGAACCCTCAAAACCACAACAAAAAACAACTGCAGTTTGCACAGTTTGGTCGGTTTGATTTTGCGGTTTTCCCACAACACATTTTCTAAAAAAAAGTCATACATTTCATACAATTCCATAAAAAAAAAATATGAATCCATACATGATCATCCACCAAAACTACAATGAAACGCATGAACTCAATCAAAATTATAAGTCTAAGTTCATTTTAGAAGTTAAAACAACATGAAAAGGCTTCAACTTTACTCCAATTCATTTCAAGTTTGGGGGTGATTTTTGTGGTTTGGTTAACAACGATTTTTCGTAAATGAAAACTACCACCAAACCAGGAAATCGAAGTTTTCAAGTTTTCTAAACCGCCCCAAATCGCAAGTTTAAAAAACCATACCAGACTATGCGATTTGGACAGTTCGAGTTATTTTTCAGAGACCAATGCCCATCCCTAATGTTTAGACTCATATATGCATATCATATAGGAAAATACTAGAATGACAACAATAATGTCACATCACAAGACAAGTTAGCTCACAAAAGCCTTCCATGCGACCTCGACCCACATGTTATATATCGAGATCTGTGTATGTACGCATCTCGAGGCACACATGAATGGCTCTTGTGAGCCGATGTGTCTTGTGGTGTGACATGCTATTGTCATTCTAGCATTTCTTTATCATACATGCATATTTACATGTGGGTGGGGGGATGGTTATATACTTTTTGATGTGTAATAGTCTATAAAGTGTCACATTACTAACCTACTATGGCGGCCACAAATCTTGAGACAACCCTGGGCACCGCCATGTCACATCACACATCACAAAGCCTTGTCACATCATGGTTTGCTTATATATGACGCCCTGCGACTCAACTTGTTGTTTACACATTTCCAACTAACACTAGTTTAGCAATTTATTCTTCATATAATTACTAATGCGATTGTTTAGCTAGTTAGTTAACCTATCGAATTTCATTATCATTTTATAGCGAAAGACTTTAAAATATATGGGTATTTTATGCATATTATCAAAATTTCTAAGTAGTGAAAAATTCGAAAATAAAGTACATTGTATATAAGGCAACAAGATAAACAAATGTAAGTATATACATGTACAATGTCTCTCATAGTCCCTGATACCAGTAACAAAGCAAAATATATCAAAATATAAACACTTACGAGTATGTCGTCAGCAGGAAAATAGTTGTCTAAGATCTGCACTCAGTCACCTAACAAATACAGTGACGAATCCAGTGAGTAAAATCCCAAGTGAAGTCCACACAATATTCAGCAAGAAATCAAATAAAACTACAAGACATGCAAGTATGCTATCCGGCAATAGAAATACATACTTCCATGAATGTAGGACAATGGAAAAGATTCAATCAGTAGACAATAATAGTAACACATCGCAACAAACAATAATTGAACAAAGTAACAGTTAACGAGGTAAACGAGAATGTAAACATATAACAGTTAAATCAATATACGCTTACATGTCTTTGATGAAAACCTAAAGATGTGTCTCGTATAACAGATTATACCATACTTTGAAGCTAAGAATCTCTCCAGTGAGTTTCTTCAACAACCTCTATTATCCTATCACCTTAGTCCTCGCGACGCTAGGCCTATATCATGCACTACATCGACACGTGCACCTTAATGCAGCTCGGGTCGCAATTCACCGAGGGCCTGATCACATGTGCTACGATATAATGTGCCCAAGACTGTCCACACATCTCGGTATGAAACCTCGATAAACCACTCAATCGGTTAGACAAATCTGTGAAGTAAAATAGTTTGGTATCCATCACTTATATAAGAAAAATGAACTGAATTCTGTGAAGCATTTTAGTGGGTTTTACCCACCTTAATATGCGTTTCGACTTTCTTGAACTCTCGAATCTGACCCCGCTACACTCCCAACTACCGTACCATGGCCTCTGAGTTCCATGGGATCTATTTTCAGTGTTTTTGAGTGACTTAAGGCGTTTAAATTAAGTTTAGAGTTCTATTTCTCAAAACAACTCAAATTAGAATCAAATCTGACCAGTAATATTATAAAAATTATTTCTCCAAATCTATAGCTCCATAACTCATGATTTTTGGTCACATGACAGCTAACATACCTAACAATAACATATTAAAAATGAGCTCATTCCGATAAGAATTTAAAGAGTTATGCCTTGTCAAAATTCATTTTAAAAATCTTACATTAGCACTTTAATAGCTTATTTGCGAAACATTTTTGAGTTAGAATGAGTTTGAATTTCGAACTTTCTCCAGTGATAAAGTTGTAGATCTCTAGGTAAGCTTTCCAACGACATATGATCTGCCCCATTTGGAGTTCATATGAGAAAGTTAAGTTTAATTTACAAAGGTTGGGTCAAGAAATTTGCTAAGAACTAATTATGTATGCATCAAGAACTCATGAAACTCCAACTTCATGTCAAAACTAGTTTGAAACATTATTGATCATCAAGATCAGTTTAGAAATCTCATTTAGACAAAAAAAAAAATAGTTGCTTAATCTTTGAAATTTGTTTTTACACAAAACCATCAAAACTTGAGTGTACCCATTTTAATGAATTTAAGCACATAAATAGTGGGTTTTTGTAATTAGATAATGAACTTTTGGATTTAATCTTCCTAGCTCCATTCCTATAGAAGATAACCTCCCTTCCTCCTTATTTTTACTGAGTTTTTCAGCACTCTATCACAGTAACAAAATTTTGTTATTTTTTCATGAAAATGGTTCCTACTAACTTAGCTATATATAGGTTATGTTAGAATTAATTGTGTTCACGTGTCTCGATGTCAATCTAATGGTCTTTGTTAGCTCATACTCCACCACTTCCATCTTGTTGACATAAGTTTTCTACTTAAATCTCTTAAGATTCCATTCTAGTGCAAATCTCGAGGCAAATCTATGACATCAATTTTTTCATCCAAGTATAGGCATTTGTAATAAATTGATTCAATCAATTTAAATTAGGCACTTCTATACATATGTACACTATTTAGGGTCTTAAATTAGTGTACTACCACTTCCCCTAGTACTCAATTACTCGACATCCAATGTCTCGCGTCTCGACACGCATCTCGAGGCACTCTAATCTCTGATGTACCCGATTTAATTGACTTAGACTAAAGTTTGATTATCTATTTTATGCAATATTCACCTTTGTTCTAGTCATTTTATTTGAGTTAGTATTATAAGATTTAGTGTACCCGTATTTCGCCTACTTGGTACTCGCGTCAACATGTTTTGCGAGGCGTTTACCCGTCATAGTTCTCACACGGTATGACAATATAAATACACACATGCGATGAGGTATGAAATATGTAATAATTAACATCGCAATTGTGCAACCAACAGAAAAAAATAACGATTGATGCCCAGTCAGACGTGTTCTAGCCTATCTGAAGCGTCCACGTGGGCTTGAGCTGACATCCGAGTCTGAAAATAACTCGAATAACGACGCCAATAAAATTGGGCTGTTACACCCACTAACCTCTCTTGTACTACATTTATCTCTATTATAACTACAAACTTTTTTGAGACTCACAATTACATCCACAATGATAAAAACGGTTAAATTTCAAGAAGAAAATAGTAACTAGTTTGAAAAAAAGTTGCACGGCCCTTGTACTAGACGAATGTGTAGTTCATTCTTCGAGCTCCTGTACAGGGAGCATGGGAGGGGATCGTGCCCGATCTTGAGCATCCATTGTGGATGCCTTATGTTATAAATTGGGGGATCATTCATAGAATTCGTCTAACTAAAGTAGAAAATAAGCAAAAATAAAATAAAATCTAAATGCTAACTAAAAAAAAAAAGTCGCATATGGCGCACCCGATAAAAAAAGAAAGAAAGAAAAATTAGACCTTATCATGGATGGACTTAGGTCGTGCCTAGGCAGGTCTATTTTTTTAACATCTTATTCAGGCTCGTCTCCTTTAAAGTGGCAACCAACGGGCTTAGATGAGCTTCTTAACATTTTTTAAGTACCAATTATAATAACCAAGTACTTAATGTTTTTTTGACAATTAAAAGAAGGAAAATATTAGAATGACAACAACAAAGTCACAGTACAAAATATATTGGTTCATAAGAGCCATCTATGCGACCTCGACCCGTGTGTTATACATCAAAATTTGTGTATATTCGTATCCCGAGGCGTACATGGATGACTCTTCTGAACCGATATGTCTTGTGGTGTGATTTTGTTGTTGTCATTCTAACACTTCTCTAAAAATAATTAGCACATAGTGATGTTGGCTTGGTGGCTAGCTAGGGCATTGTTAAAGTGTGAACATGTGGTCTTAGGTTATTATAAAAACAAACCCAGACCTACCCATCAAACACTCTGGGCTTTAATGGGCTAGATCTTAGGTTGAGCCAAACTTATATAATATTTTTAAAGGAAAATGATTTGGTGACATTTGTGGAAACATAATTCCATCGCACGTATTACGTGGCGCACACGTGGCGTCCTTTTTTCTGATGTGGGGCCTCTAGAAAGTACATAAAGGACGCGCCGCGTGTGTGCCACGTAGGTTGTGAGACCTATTTGTGTTCCCACAAATAATGTCAACGAATCATTTTCCATTTTTAAAATCCAAGTCTGATTCATGTTGGGCGGGCTTGGGTGGGCTAAATATGCCCTGCCCAATTTTTAATATGCAATTAAATGTACAATTTAAAAGGAAAATATTAGAATTATGTGTATTTCTAATCACACATCGTAAAAGCATAATGCCCCACTGACAACCGTGTTATGCAACTCGTAATGTGATTCATGTTGGGCGGGCTTGGGTGGGCTAAATATGCCCTGCCCAATTTTTAATATGCAATTCAATGTACAATTTAAAAGGAAAATATTAGAATGATGTGTATTTCTAATCACACATCATAAAAGCATAATGCCCCACTGACAACCGTGTTATGCAACTCGAAATGTGTTAGCTCACAACTTCGAAGTAAATATATACTGCACGTGTAGGCTTATTGTGTATTTTGTTGTGCATTTAGGGTGTCAGTCTAGCATTACTTGCCATTAATTTGATAAACCTTATATATGAGAGAGTGAATTAATTTGATTTTCAGAGACACAATCCATGGTGGTGGATGTATTAGAGAAGAAGGTGACCTTGACTTGTGCATCTGTGATGAAAGTGGACTCAAGAGCCCAAGTATCTGCTATCACCAAGTATCAACCTCTCAAGGTGTTCCTCATGCTTTTGCCTTCTAATTGTACTTGATTTTTGGTGTAGGTCATGTATACAATCAAATTCTACCCCTTTTTTGGATTTTTTTTTAATTTGATATTTCTTATGGGTCTTGATTTATAATTTTATACATATATATTGTGGTACAAAAAAAAATGCACTTTTCATTTTTTTTTTTTTTTGTATTTGCTCTTGTTGTTGTAATATTAAAGATATATTTACAAGAAAATTTCTACTTTTTTTTTACTTCAACTGTAGTCAAACCCACCGCATCTCTGAACCTTAACATTTTGACAAGTGATGTCTCGTTCATTGCTAGAGATGCTTTGGCAAAAAAAGGTATACTTTAACATAATCATTGACAGTTATGATCACTTCCTGGAATTAAAAATGAAAAGAAAAAAAACAATTAAAACCAATAAATCTACAACTAACCCCAATTCTAACCACATTCAAATGTTGGTAGATTTGCATATTATTTCTAATGTGTCCACCCTTATTCTAACCCTGATTGGAATGCTCTAACTTAAGGGTCGGGGGCCGGACCACCCTAACCAATCTCTCCGGCAAAACTATGATATAAATTTTTTGAATGACGAAGCGGAGAACTACTTTTTACAAGATTCGATAAGGAGAAATCACGGGACCACATTTGAGGAGTGATAATCGAGTGGTCAACTGGACATTGTTACTCTCATTTCAAGATATTTATATTACTTTCTACTTTATTATGATTTTTTTTTTCATCCATGCCTCAACAAGTAATGCAAAACTGAAAGTAAACCAACAAAACCACATCACAAATATCTTGTTCACACAGTTCGTACCTTACATCCTATGCATGCGGGGTCACGCCCAAGTGTAAGCTTCACTAATAGAAAGAGCAACAGATTTACGCAAAGCTCCTAAACTAGTGACCCCTCACCAATCCTTGACATACTCTTCACTTATCTTACAATGAACTTATACTATTACTCGAGATCCCTTTCGTACCCGACATCCCTTCAGCTTACAAGTCAAGTTTTTTGACAAGTTTGTAAAAAAAAAATCGAACTAGTGTTCATCTATCTCAAAATCAACTTATGGTGTTTAAAGAATGGACAAAGAATCAAATCTGATTACATGAATATATATTGACATATCTTTGCTTTCCTTCATTCTTCATTGCGGACAAGGAAATATTGCCAACAGAATAATTTTTGTGGGTTGTTAAAGATATCCTTGTTGGCTGGACAATAAGAGTATAAATCTGTTTAGCTGTCTGTTAGAGAGCATTCAGTGTTTGCCTATTGGCAATGGCCTGTGAGCACATGACCAACACCAGTATGTACTCATCGTAGAACGGCTGACAAAAGTTCGTCTAAATCGTCGGATCTAGATAAATATCATAATACGTCGTCCACCAAACTACTGCATTTCCTTGAAAACAAGACCTTGAAACTCGTGCATGTAATGCTCTCATCGACTCTTAGCAGTTTGTGCAACCGTTGGTGTGAAAATAACCATCTCCCAGCAGCCTCCGAGTCATCTCCTTTGTAGAAGAATCCAGGCTGAAATCTGATAAATTCTTTGATCAGTTTGGCCTTAGATGACAAGGTAAACTTAGAAGTGATCAAGGGTGGCAAAAAACTGGTATGAGTGGGAGTTGTGACGGCCCCAATTTCCCACAAACTGGGCACCGCTCGGCCTAAGCCCACGTGGACCCCCGAGCCAGTCTCGCGAGGTCAACGCAGGCCTAGTCAGCATTCCAATCCCTCATTATACGCAATTTCACCATTTTAAGTTGAGTTATTAATATTTTTCAAGATTTACCAATTTATGCGGAAGCAACTAATACATTAAATAACTCAACATTAATGTAAAAAGTTAGACAACCTAATTGTGGAACTCGGTAAAAATGTTATCATAACAGGAGAGTAAATACAAGATTATACAAAAATTTCACCTAGTTATAGAGTTTTCCCTCTGCTACTCGTCTGCTGCTCTGCACTCAGTCAAACACGAGATTAACGAGCCCAGATAAGTAAAATTCAATAAAATCTAAACAGTAATTCAAGATAAAATACAACAGTCTAAAAGTCATGCAGATAAAAAAAAACTGAACGGAATGCATGATCATGAGACTGTAAAACAATGAAAGTACAACGAGAATGAGTGTCAAAGGAAACAATATAGAGAGGTGCCCAAGTAGTCTAAGACCACCGAATGCGGGTGCCACAGGTCGGGGTCGCAGAGTCGCGCAACGCCAAGCGCACTCGGTCATCGGATGCGGCATCGCCGTACCTAAAATGTCGCGAATGAGGGATATCAACGGCGCCCTGGATAAAACACATCTCATTCGACCAAAATCGTGACTCGAGGTCATGGCTCGGTTGCGGTGCGCAAGCCGATCAATCGAGACACGAGTAAGACTCACTTGGCCCTCGGACACTCAAAGTGAGTGGGAATTCCAAGAAAATGACATGGTTCAACATCAAACAAACATGCAAGCTCAATGAACTACTGTACATTTTCTAACTGGTTTACTTACCTCAAAATTCGTATTTTATCCTCAAGACGTCCTGCTCATGCCTCGATTTGCGCACCCAACACCCGACTCTACCTCCTAAGTTCCTGGTGTCATTTATACCTTTTAGGCCTATTTTACGAAGTCAATCAAATCACAACCAAATTACGTAACATAAGACTCACTATGACCTTCAAAATCCATTTGAATCCACAACGTCGTCAAGCTCGTCGAAGTTGCGCCTTCGATCGGTCCGACAACACCATCGCGTCGTTCACCGCGCTGTTGCCACTGCCGCGCCGACGCCGCCGTCGCGATGCTGCCGTCGTCGCGGCACTGCCACCATCATCGCTGTCGCGCCACTGTTGTTGCGCCATCACCGCCGACGTCGCTGTGCGGCCGGCGTCGCTGCCGGAGCCGCCACTGGCCGCCGTCCCGCTGTCCGGCCGCTGCCGATCGCCGCTCCCGACCGCTGCTGTCGGACGCCGCTGCTGGGTGTTCACCATGCGTGATCGCTGCCACGTCGCTGCCACTTCGTTCACGCCGTCGCCGTCCGTGGTCCCAAGTCCCGTCGCGCCATTGGTTCGCACCGCTGGTTCGCGTCGCTGCATCAAGGCTCCGCCGCTCGCATCACCCGTGAGCCACGCCGATTCGCCTCTGCTGGAGCTCCGCCGCGTGTCTGCTAGCCGTCATCCGCACCAACCGCCCACCCCGATTCGTCCGCGCTGGAGCTCCGCCACTCTCTCACCTCTCTCCGCCATCCCTCATCTCTCTGGTTCGCCTCTTTCTCTTTCTCTCCTCTGTTGTTTCTCTCTTTCTGCATTTCATTTTTTTTTCTTTTTTTCTTTTTCTTTCCTCTCTCTTAATCTGATCTTATATATTATATATATATATATATATATATATATATATTATTATACGTATATATATTTTATTATACGTATATATACACATTTTAGTTTTTATTTTCTTTTTGACGTAACCACATAAAATCACTTTTAGCCACACTAAGTCGTTATCTCGGTCTACGTCGACACGCGACTCGAGGCGCATCCATGGTCATGTTTCGGCTCCTTGAATTCCCCGTGTATACTTTTCTCAACAATTAGCATTAAAATCTCAAATTGAACATTCTCGTCATCTCCACTCAAGATTCGGACATACGTATTCGACGAGTAGGTCCCATATACGACCTTGACCTGACACGTGGCACAAGTCAAATTTTCGGGTCGTTACAGGAGTCGGCGTCTCAACTGGTGTAACAACTGGCATAACTGCCTCGAGAACTATTGTAGTAGTAGTAGCTTGAACAGGAGTTTGAGGAATAGTTAGGGCGAGGACTGTCGATGTAGTAGTAGCCGATACTGCAAGTACTGTGGGAGTTTGTAACGGCCCGAGAATTTGACTTGTGTCACATGTCAGGTCAGGGTTGTTTGTAGGACCCACTCGTCAGAATGCGTATGTCCGAATCTCTGGTGGAGACACCGATATATGATATTTTTCTGTGATATGTGTATTATGTAATATTCAATTTGAGATTGGTGTACGCGGGGAATTTGGTGAGCTGAAACATGAGCGGGGACGCGTATTGAGTCGCGTGTCCTTGTGGGACTGAGGTAGCTATGCAATGGCCTATAGTTTGTAAAATAAAACAATATGTGTTTGATTTACTTCGGAATTTATGTTGCACGAATCTCGAGGACATCACTTTACTCAAATAGAAGAGGAGAGATAGAGAAAGGAAGAGAGAGAAAGAGAAAAGAGACAGAGAGAGAGAGAGAGAGAAAAAGAAAGAGAGACGACAGAAACAGAGAGAGCGAGTGAGAGAGAGAGAAGGGAGAGAGAAGAGAGAGAAGAGAGAGAGAAAGAGGGCTGGTTCGTGGAGAGGGAGCACCGGCACGGAGGGACAACGGCAAACGACTCCGGCGAGAGCAAGCACGGGGGTCGCGTGGTCGGCGCAGCTCCAGCAAGCGGACGACTCTGGCGCGGACCGAGAGCGACTGCATTAACAGCGCGGCTCCAAAGAAGAATGGCGCTTGCGGGCGATAAGCGGCGGCGGTGGGCACGGCAAAGATCGGCGACGTCTCGCGAAAGCGAACGAGTTGCAGCAGTAGCGTGAAAGTAGCGGCAGGAACGGCGTGGAGCAACTGTGCAGTGGCGCGTTGTCGGACCGATCGATCCTCAACGAGGGGTGTGATTCAACGAAGTTCGACGACGCGATGGATTCAAATGGATTTTGAAGGCCATGGTGAGGTTTACTTCACTTATTTTGGTTGTGATTTGAATGACTTAGTAAATTAGCCCTAAAAAGGTATAAATGGGCACTAGGGACTTAGCAGGCTATAGTCGGGTGTTGGGTGCATATATCGAGGCGTGAACGGGATGTTTTGGGGACGATTTGCGATTTCTCGAGGTAAGTAAAACCAGTTAGAAAATGCACAGTAGCTCATTTTAGCTTATATTTTACTGATGTTGCATTGTGTCCTTTTCTTGGAATTCCCACCCATTTATGAGTGTCCGAGGGCCGAGTGAGTCATACTCGTGTCTCTGATTGGAGTGTTTGTCGGCTTGCAACTGGGGCCATGACCTCGAGTCACTAAAGTATTTGGTCGGAATGAGACGTGTTTTATCCGGGGCACCATTGATATCCCTCATTCGCGACGTTCTAGGTACAGCAGGCGATGCCGCGTCCTATGACTCGAGTCTGCTTTGCGTTGACGCGACTCGTAACCCGGACCCTGTGGCACCTGCATTCGGTGGTCTTGGACCACTTGGGCACCTCTTTATTGTTTCCTGTGACACTCATTCTCGTTGTACTTCCATTGTTTTTACAGTCTCATGGTCATGCATTCCATATAGCTTTCTTTTTATCCGCATGACTTTTAGACTGTTTCATTTTATCTTGAATTATTGTTTAGATCCTATTGGCTTTTACTTATCTGGACTCGTCATTTTTGTGTTTGACTGAGTGCAGATCCACTGTCCAGCAATGGGAATGCTACATAGCTAGGTGAATCTTTTGTATTATTATTTATATTTGGTTTAAAAACACTTGGATTATGGGCATGTGTATTTTGTACTTACTCTCCTCTAATGATATATTCATGTTGGGTTCCACAATTAGGTTGCCTAACTCTTTTACATTATTGTTGAGTTATTTAATTAATTGCTTCCGCTAAATTGTAAAAACTTGAAAAATACTAATAACTCAACTTAAAATTATGAAGTTACCTGTAATAATGGATTGGAAGGCTTACTAGGCCTGTGGTGACTTTGCGAGACTGGCTCGGGGGTCCACGTGGGCTTAGGCCGGGTGGTGCCCAGTTTGTGAGAAATTGGGGCCGTCACAGAGTTACTGCTACTACGGCGGCTGTCGCGATCTAAGCTCTAAGTAACTCTAGAATCTCGGCCAACTGAGCATCATGACCCGCAAGTCGGTCCTTAACACTCGATTTAGTAATGATGGTAGTGGTCCTAGTCAAATCACTAGTCTGACTAAGCTATGATGGAGTAATATGATGTATGTCCATCCTAATCTGCATTGAAAAATGTGCCCCGAATCAATATCGATGTATATGTGCACCGAGACAGCCGAACGAGCTGTTACGCGGGTCCCGCAGCCCCATCGACTTTTGTCGCCACATCAAGACTCATCGATGTATGTGCTAATCATCATATTCTTTATATAATTTGCCAATTATTTAAGATATTCATTAAGTTACAAGTAGGGCTTATGTATTACAGAGTTGCAAATAGGTAGCCAGTAATTTATAGCAGAAGTCTTATCATAGCATAACCATATATTTTTAATAACTTTCAAGTCATATAAAGCAACAGTCCTACTGTGGAAAATTCAGAATAAAGTAAATTATATATCTGGTAACATTATACTGTGATAAATAAATATATACATGTGTAATGTCTATCAAGTCTCCCATGCTCCAAAAGTAAAAAAGAAATAACAAAGTGAACACGCACTAGTAAGTCCTGGACTGTAAGCAATTAGAGATAATCGCCTAAAACCTCTTTGCCCTTACTGGTACTAGGATCTGCACTTAGTTATAAAATAAAACAGATGACGAGTCCAGTGAGTAAGATCCCACAAGACAACTACTAAGCATTCAATAATAAAGAAGGTAAGAATAATGTTAAATAAACATGCAGAAATAAACATGCAACTGTAAGATAATTGCATGCATAAATACCACCAATAAAACCAAATAGTTGTGTCACGCGTAGCAGACTAAACCATACTTCATCAATCCGGGTTGTGACGGCCCCAGTTCCACAACCACAAACTGGGCCCCGCCCGGTCTAGACTTACGTGGACTCCGAATCAATCCTCGCGACGTCAACGCAAGCCTATTCTGCCTTCCTAACCATTCTTCATTACAAAGCAGCGAAATTTAACATTTATAGTGAGTTATTCAAATTTGTAAGTCATCAAAGTTTTTCGAAAACGATTTCAACTTAAACAACTATACACAAATCAACCAAGACAGCCTAGAGTGTGGAAACCACACATAATACAATCCGGGTTGCACTAAGTTAAACACGAGAATAATGATCCTAGGTAAGTAATGTCAGTTGGATACTAAACAACATTTTAAAATAAATAAAATCATTCTATATTCATGAAGATAGAATAAATGTATAAGGACGCATGAATAAATACAAGACAATAAATAAATAAAAAATAATCGATCAATGAGTGTCTAGGAATGCAAACAGAGAGGCGCAAGTAGTCCCGACTAATAGGTCATTGATGTAACGACCCAAAAATTTGACTTGTGCCACGTGTCAGGTCAAGGTCGTATGTAGGACCCACTCGTCGAATACGTATGTCTGAGTCCTGAGTGGAGACACCGAGAATGTTTAATTTAAGATTTTAATGCTAATTGTTGAGATAAGTATACGTGGAGAATTCGGGGAGCCGAAACACGAACGGGGACGCGCCTCGAGTCGCGTGTCAACGTGGAACCGAGGTAGCGACATATGGGGTACGCTTAGTATATTGGATTAAAAAAAATGAAATGAGTGGCTAGCATTAATCCACATATTATAGAAAATAAAAATATATACATATAAAAAGGTGTATGGATAAAGTGGGTAAGTGGATAAGGTGAAAGAAAAAAAAAGGTGAGAAGAAAACAGTGGCGGAGAGGAACCAGATGAGAGAAGGAAAAATTGAAGGAGGAGAGAGAAAAAAGAAGAGAACGGGAGAGAGGAGAGATCAAGTTCGAGCAAGGTGAGTGAAATCCCCTTGTTGTTGTGTCGTTTGTTGTTGTTGATGTGTTAGTCATTGTTGGGTTCGGGTAGCCGGCGAACTCGGACGAACTGCCATGACAGTTCGTCTGAGCTCGAGGAAGGCAGGGGAGTGGTATCTCCTGCATGTGAACCCACCTGGGGTTGGGGATTCCATCCCCAACCCCACGGAAAAAAAAAAGGAACCGAACCAGAGCACGAAGTGCTCTGGTGAGGAAGATGACCCACGGGTCGGGTCGGGCTGACTCGGGCCCGGTGGTCCGGGTCGACCCGGGTCAACGTGGACCGGTTCGGGTCTATCCGGTCCAGTTGGACCGGGTCGGGTCAACCCGGACCTACCCCAATAAAATAATATATTTAATTGTTAAATTAAATTAAACTATTTTTATATAAGATTAAATTACAGAAAATAGATAAAAATAGATAAAAATTCTGAAAGATTCTGAAAAATCCTTGAAAAATATGAAAAATAGGGAAAGCTAGAAAAAATGAGTTCGAGGCTTTTCGGGCGTTTGGCACCCCGGTATAATTCGAAAAAAGGTGCTAAAAACTTAATTTTTATGAAAATAAAAATGGCAAATCTATAATCACATACTATACTTGCACGTAATGCGACCCTAAAGTTTTAATTGGTACAAATGGACACCAGGGACGTAGGAGTCGGGTGTCGGGTGCGTATATCGAGGCGTGGGCGGGACGTCTTGAGGACGAATTACGGATTTCGAGGTAAGTAAACCAGTTAGAAAATGTACGGCAGTTCATTGAGCTTGCATGTTTGTTTGATGTTGAATCATGTCATTTTCTTGGAATTCCCACTCATTTATGAGTGTCGAAGGTCAAGTGAGTCGTACTCATGTCACTGGTTGGAGTGGTTGCCGGCTCGCAACCGGGGCCATGACCTCGAGTCACAGTATTTGGTCGGAATGAGATGTGCTTTATCTGGGGCGTCGTTGATATCCCTCATTCGCGACATTTTAGGTACGGCGATGCCACATCCGATGACCGAGTCTGCTTGGCGTTGCTGCGACTTTGCGACCCCAACCCTGTGGCACCCGCATTCGATGGTCTTAGACTACTCGGACACCTCTATATATTGTTTTCTTTGACATTCATTCTCATTGTACGTTCATTGTTTTATAGTCTCATTATCATGCATTCTGTACAATTTTCTTTTTATCTGCATGACTTTTAGACTGTTGTATTTTATCTTGAATTACTGTTTGGATTCTACTGGATTTTACTTACCTGGGCTCGTTAATCTCGTGTTTGACTGAGTGCAGAGCCGCAGACGAGTAGCAGAGGAAAAGCTCCATAGCTAGGTGAAATTTTTGTATAATCTTGTATTTACTCTCCTCTGATGATAACTTTTTTATCGGGTTCCACAATTAGGTAGCCTAACTTTTTACATTATTGTTGAGTTATGTAATTCATTTAGAAATTGCTTCCGCTAAATTGTAAATTTTGAAAAATATTAATAACTCAACTTAAAATTGTGAATTTACGTATAATGAGGGATTGGAAGGCTGACTAGGCCTGCGTTGACCTTGCGAGACTGGCTCGGGGGTCTACGTGGGCTTAGGCCAGGCGGTACCCGGTTTGTGGGAAATTGGGGTCGTCACAGTTAGTATCAAAGCCTAGTTTTGAGAATCTTATGGCTTAAGACATTGTGATACCAACGTCACAGTTGGTATCAGAGCCGAAGTTTTTAATACTCGACTCTTGATTTAAATCAAAAGCAATGGAGACGCAAACCAGCAAGCGGAAGTTAGGAACCCTGAACTTATAGTGGAACCCCATGATCCTGACTGAAGTCTTCGTTGGGAAGTGAGGAGAGTTGGAGAAATTATATGTGATATTTGATGTGTTGTATTATATTATTATCGATAGATATACGATATTCACTCTTGTGTATCGCGTAAAACGCGATAAGTAAAAAAAATTGAATTGAAAAAGACTGACGATAAATTTATCGGATTCAGAGAAATTGAAAAAAAAATTGATGGTAATGATTAATTGAATAGAAATTATAAGTATATATATACTTTTGATAGGAACGAGACTTTGTATTTACAAAGGTTTATAAAAATGAGCTTTTGGTATTCTTTGGTGAAAGGCTCATTCGGACAGGTTTGGTAAGGGCAGTTGAACCACTTTCTTCTGTTTCGAATGGAATCAGTTAGTGATTGATGTTTCATTTGCCTACTTGATTTCATTTTAGGTTAATCAACGACTCATGTCAGTTGTTTACAACATTATGGAAAATGAAAAAAAAAAAGAATGGCAACAATATGTAAAACTAGAATTTAGTTAGTTCAATTGATTAATTGAGATAAATAGCATTGTTGGTTTGGTGAAGCCGCCAATGGAAAATGAAACAATTCATTTTGAGTAAAATGAGATAATTAGGACTTTTAAGGTCTTCAATTCGAAACTTTGGTATTATAGATGGTATGGTTTCCAATTGAAACTTAAAATGTCATTTAGGACTCAAACAAACTTGTGAATTGGTTTTCAAGCCATTTAGAGGAATTTTGATTTTATTTATGACTCAAAAGTTTATTACTGAAATTGAGGATTTCCTATAGTAGTGAGACTTGAAATGGAAGTTTGAGTCTCTAAATGGTGTTGAATTGGTAATATGGAGACAATTGAATAACTTTGAGTTTACTTGGGACTTGAAATCAATGTTTAGGAACTTAGAGAGCTTTTGGAGTTTTAAAATGCTAGAACACCGAGTGGATTTGTAAAGTATGCGCAATTGATTTTGAATATTGAATTGGAATTCAAATATTAAGAGTTGAATAGTATTGACTTAATAGGAAATTAGAAAAAAAAATTTCGATGTGCCTCGAGTTTCACTCCGCATGAATCTCGAGGACACAAAGTTACTTAATCAAGAAAAAAAGATTTTTGGTGAAGTGACATGATGAAATGAGGGATGCGTAAAATAAAAACTAGAAATTCTTAAGAGTGAGTTAATGCAGACTCTAAGGGAGCAAAGTGTTGAGATGACTTGAGAGCCAACGATTACATCATGTACGGACTCCTTAGCTTTGACGAAAGCTTCGGAGTAGTAGTGTTGGATCAGAAGCCCAAGTAACTCCACTTTAGTGACACTAAACATCTATAGTCTCAGGGTTGGTGAAGTCGACCACCACCTTTAGGGACTTGTAAATGAATTAAGTGTTACGAGTTGAGGTAGAGTCTGCAAATCGTTCTAAAAGTTAGGGGCCGCCTAAGTATAAATCCTACGAGATTATACATCTCAAGAATTCTCACATTCTAAAATTTGTTCAGATACGTTAGTAAACGTATTGAGAGAAAAATTTTGTGCAAGTAGTGCATGTTGTAAAAATGTATTTGATATGGTATATTTGTTGTGTTGTAATATATATATGATATCGAGGATTTGTGGCTGCGGAAAATGCGGCGACGTTTCGAACTGGGTTTAGAAATGATCGTGAGGCTGCAGTTCGCGGTTTGCGAGTGCAGAGGAGCTGCATACATCGCATTTCATGCATCGCACTACCAACAACTGCATGAGATTTTTCAATTGTTAAGGGCACATGTTACACCGTCGTCATCTACGTCAGCAACGCTAGTTATTCAGGCTGAGCGTGTTTTACAGTTCACAACCCACCTGAAAAACATTTCCAGTTCAGGCAAGACTTCCAGTGACCGAGGTGACACAAGTTCGGGCCGAGATAGTATCTCCTATACCTGAGACATCGGCTGAGGATACGCCTAGCACGCCGATTGATACGGGTGTTAAGGCTACAGTTGAAGTGAGGCAGGCTCGCGAGTTTTAGAGGCAATATCGGGAAAAGTTGTACGGGGGTACTAACCTTGAAGATACATGATGTACGGGCCGTATCAGCGCAAATGCAGACGAGTATATCATCAACTCCACTGGTCGGCGAGGTCGATGTCTGGTGGCGTACTATGGAAGTGTAGATGGGGAACAATCCATAACCTGAAGAGTACCGAGTTTCAGACCATTGGACAGAAGACCAGAGAGTCAGTTGCAGTACATGGATCGGTATATACGCGTGATGAAGTATGTTGGGGGTGCGGTCGACACGGATACCGACCAAGCTTACTACGTCATACACGGTTTCCTAGAATTTATTGGTTTTGTTGGGAAACGACGGCTCCGAGCACAGTACATGAGGATTAAGCGAGGGCTATGGCTAGCGAGAGCTTTTGGGAGCACACTCGCCGGAGTATCGGTCGTATATCAATATCGTCAAACTCGGTGCGAGGGTCTGGAGATGATCGGAGGAACACGAGGGTTAGACGGTCATGGCAGATAGATCAACCTCAGAACGTATTGCGTTTCCACCATATGCGGCGTATATGGTGCCAGTGTTAAATGGTCCAGCGTAGAGTTATGCTAGTGCACTACAGTAGCTAGCACCGTCAGGTCCTCGGCATCAGTACCATCAAAGGACTGAGTCAGAGTTCCAATCAAGTACAGGGACAAGGACAACATGTTTCATACGAATCGAGATTTCAACGTATTGGTGTAGGAGTGTGGACAACCAGGACACTTCACCAGTACATGTTCACAACAGCGGGCAGGCACAAAAGATCTAGGAGCAGATTCATGTTGTTGTCGCGCAAGGTCCGACTACTACCTATAGTAACCGGATAGAGAGATGGATGGACAGGCAGAGAAATTGATTTACATTCTCGCGGACATACTGCGGATATGAGTATGTTAGTGACGGTGGATCATTGGACTAATATGTTCATTTGTATTCCAATATATGTTGCGAGGATGTTGCCCTGGCATATATTGATGAGAGGAGGCAGATGGTGTGTTTATTTCTTGGAGGTCACGGAGGAGCCCAGCTCGTCACGGAGGAGCCTAACTCGTCATGGAAGAGCCCATCTTGTCGCGGAGGAGCCCAACTCGTCACGGAGGAGCCCAGCTTGTCGCGGAGAAGCCCAACCCTACAGAGTAAGATGGGGGTATGGCCTTGGGCAAGTACGACCTTGGGCTGGTATGGCCTTGAGTGGGTATGTTAGTGACGGTGGATCATTGGACTAATATGTTCATTTGTATTCCAATATATGTTGCGAGGATGTTGCCCTGACATATATTGATGGGAGGAGGCAGATGGTGTGTTCATTACTTGGAGGTCACGGAGGAGCCCAGCTCGTCACGGAGGGGCCCAGCTTGTCGCGGAGGAGCCCAACCCTACATAGTAAGATAGGGGTATGGCCTTGAGCAAGTATGGCCTTGGGCGAGTATGGCCTAGAGCAAGTATGGCCTTGGGCGGGTATGGCCTTGGGTCTTCAGTCATAACACACTATCGAAGTGCGTAAATTTCGAGGACGAAATTCTAATTCGTTGGGAAGATTGTAACGGCCCGAAAATCTGACTTGTGCCACGTGTCAGGTCAAGGTCGTATATGAGACCCACTCGTCGAATACATTTATCTGAATCCTGAGTGGAGACACCGAGAATGTTTAATTTAAGATTTTAATGCTAATTGTTGAGATAAGTATACGTGGAGAATTCTGGGAGCCGAAACACGAACGGGGACGCGCCTCGAGTCGCGTGTCAACGTGGAACTGAGGTAGCTGCATATGGGGTACGCTTAGTATATTGGAGTAAAAAAAATGAAATGAGCGGCTATCATTAATCCACATATTATAGAAAAAATATTTAAAAAAGTGTATGGATAAAGTGGGTAAGTGGATAAGGTGAAAGAAAAAAAAAGGTGAGAAGAAAACAGTGGCGGAGAGGAACCAGATGAGAGAAGGAAAAATCGAAGGAGGAAGAGAGAAAGAAAAAGAGACCGGGAGATAGGAGAGATCAAGTTCGAGCAAGGTGAGTGAAATCCCCTTGTTGTTGTGTCGTTTGCTGTTGTTGATGTGTGAGTCGTTGTTGGGTTCGGGTAGCTGGCGAACTCGGACGAACTGCCATGGAAGTTCGTCCGAGCTCGAGGAAAGCAGGGGAGTGGTCTCTCCTGCATGTGAACCCACCTGGGGTTGGGGATGGAATCCCAACCCCACGAAAAGAAAAAAAAAAAAAAAAAAAAAAAAAAAAAGGAACCGTGCTCGAGTGAGGAAGACGACCCATTGGTCGGGTCAAGCCGACTCGGGCCGGTGGTCCGGTCGACCGGGTCCGACCGGTCGGGTCGACCGGGTCACTGATTGGGTCGGGTCAACCCGGACCCACCCCAATAAAATAATATATTTATTATTAAATTAAATTAAATTGTTTTTATATAAGATTAAATTACAGAAAATAGATTAAAATAGATAAAAATTCTGAAAGATTCTGAAAAATCCTCGAAAAATATAAAAAATAGGGAAAGCTAGAAAAAAATGAGTTCGAGGCTTTTCAGGTGTTTGGCACCCCGGTATAATTCGAAAAAAGGTGCTAAAAACTTAATTTTTATGAAAATAAAAATGGCAAATCTATAATCACATACTATACTTGCACGTAATGCGACCCTAAAGTTTTAATTGGTACAAATGGACACCAGGGACGTAGGAGTCGGGTGTCGGGTGCGTATATCGAGGCGTGGACTGGAAAGCTCCATAGCTAGGTGAAATTTTTGTATAATCTTATATTTACTCTCCTCTGATGATAACATTTTTACTGGGTTCCACAATTAGGTTGCCTAACGTTTTACATTATTGTTGAGTTATGTAATTCATTTAGAAATTGCTTCCGCTAAATTGTAAATCTTAAAAATTATTAATAACTCAACTTAAAATTGTAAATTTACGTATAATGAGGGATTGGAAGGCTGACTAGGCCTGCATTGACCTTGCGAGACTGGCTCGAGGGTCCACGTGGGCTTAGGCCGGGCGGTGCCCAGTTTGTGAGAAATTGCGGCCGTCACAAATGAGTCTTGGCAAACCGTCAAGACTCAAGTTCCAAGACTTGGTACACTCACAGACCCTAAACCTACAAGATAGTAAGACTTCTTTGGACAACCACGCTAAGAACTCACACCCCGTCAAAATCAGTATTCAGTTCAGTGCATCCCGATGTCATGACTTTTGTATGTTACCTCAACCAGCCACTTCTTATAAGAATCATCGTAAAAACCATTTGCCCTCGGACAACTCAATCAGAATAGAATTCCGAGGATAGATAACAAAGCAATAAACAACAATATTCAATAGTTTAAAATAAAATTATGTGCATTTCTTAGTTGATTTACTTATAAATCGCAAAGCTTGTTCCTAGCATATCTGGCCTCCCAACACTTTGAAACGCGTATTTAACCCACCGTCACTCTTCCTTAGGTTCCTGACATCATATTATAGGTTTTTTAGTGTGTTGGGACCTTTACTAAGGGTATTATACTTGTTTATAGTGTTTATGGAACTTTTGAAAATTGCACATTTTTGTACTATCATGGCAATTAGCGCGCTACCACGAATATCTAGTGCCCTAATTTTTTATATTAGCGCGATATATGCAGCAGAACTAAAAATTCTGCATTTCGTATTTTGAGTTTTCTTTACATATAGGTCATGTTGATGTCTTGGGGACCTTCATACACACAACTAGAGGTCCTTAACATCAACCACAACATAAAACAATAACCCCACAACATCAAATTCGTGAATTCAACAACTTGACCAAGCTATGTTAATGGAGTTACCTAGCTTAATGAACTTGCTCTTCTTCTTCAGCAACCCACTGATCTCTCCCAACCACACTTATTGATCTTCTTCTTCTCCTTGAGCACTCTAGCGGCTCTTTTTTCTTCTCCAAATCGATGTGATGAGAAGTTGTGATCACAAGTTTGACATGTGTGTTTTATAAGTGAATGGATATGGTTAAACCATGGCCCTTGATCTTTTGTGCACACGTATCTCGAGACATATCTAGTGGACCACCTTCACACAATTATCACCCAAGTCATGCTTAAGTGATACCAATAATTGACATATTTGACCTTTAGATTGGTCATTACATGTCTCGAAGCACATCATGTGGCCATCTTATTTATTTCACTAACTTAGGCCCACTTAATTTCACATCAAACATGGCCACATTAAAGCTAGTATAAAACCATAATTAGCTCACATAAAACTTACCCTATAAGACGCTACCTCGATCTCACGTCGACACGTAACTCGATGTACGTCTCCGCTTGTATCGATCTGATATCCCCCGCGTGTACCTTACTTGCACATTTTTGAAATTAATTAGTTTAAATTGTTCAATCTTTTGTATAATAAATAATACACGCATCAAACAAAAATAGCATACCCTGATGTCGACTCCCGAGATTTGGACATACGTATCATGATAAATGGGTCCCACATATGCCCTGAATTGACACGTGACACGAGTTAGATTTTAGGGTCGTTACATTTTTCCCAACTAATTAGAATTTCGTCTTCGAAATTGAAGCAATTTACAAGGGAAGAACTTACCGAAACTCAGAATAGATAGGGAAAGTACTCCGCATGTATGATTGGAGCCCACGTCAGCTCCTCATCTCCGTAATGTTGTCATTTGACAAGGACTGATGGGATCTCTATGTTCCTCAGAATCTTCACTTTACGATCCAGAATCTGAATAGGCTACTCGTCATAAGTAATGTCCTCCCTCAAGTCTATCTAGCTCAAATCTACTGTCGACCATCTGCCCTCTCTCGACTTATCCAGTCGAAGCATAGAAACATGAAATACAGGGTGGATCCCATATAACTAAGGTGGCAACTCCAGATCGTACGTAACTTTACCTATTCGTTTTTTCACTCTAAATGGACCAATGAACCTCCGCACAAGCTTTCCTTTAATCCCAAACCTTTTGTGACCCTTCATCGGAGAAACTTTCAGAGACACATAGTTCCCGACATCATACTCTAACTCACCGTGATACATGTCGTAATACTTTTCTGCTTCTCATGTGAAACCTTCAGCCTCAATCCGATCAGTCGTATATTCTCTTTGTGATCCACTACAATCTCAGGCCCAATAACTGCCACATCTTCAGGCTCTGCCCAACAAGATGGAGATCTGCACGATCTACCATAGAGTGCCTCAAACGATGCCATATCAATACTGGCCCGATAACTTTTATCGTAGGCAAACTCATTCAAATGAAGATACTCATCCCATGATCCTCCGTACTCTAACACACATCTCCTTAACATATCCTCAAAAATCTGAATCAGTTTTTCTAACCGTCCGTCACTTTGTGGATGATAGGTTGTATTAAGGTCTAACCGCGTGCCGAAATGTGCCTGCATGCTCTACCAAATCTGAGAGGTAATATGTGGCCTTCTGTCAGACACAATCAATAACGGAACACCATGTAGTCGAACCATCTCTCACTAGTACAAAATCGCTAACTTATCTACCCGATGTGTGGTAGAGAACGGTAAGAAGTACGCAGTCTTCGTCAACCTGTCCACAATCACCAAGATACTATCATGTCTGTGCTAAGATCGAGGTAAGCTACTGAAAAAATTCATTGCAATATGCTCCCACTTCCACCTAGGAAATGGGAAGTGGTTGTAATAACCCACCGGGCCTCCGATGCTCAGCCTCAACTCGCTGGCATACCTCACACGCTCGAACGTAATCAGAAACAACGGTCTTCATCCCCGGCCACCAAAAAAGATGACGCACATTGGCATACATCTTGTCCGACGTAGATGAACTGTAAAACTGAACGGTGAGCCTCATTAAGTATCTCATCATATAACTCGGCCACTGATGGAATCCAAGGCATGAGTCTGGCGACGAGCTCCAATCCGGATTATCCGGACTCTAACAAACTCCAAAAACCTCTGATACTACTCATCTACTTGCTGACCTTCAAGTACACACTAAATCGACACTGTTTGAGTCCTCATCTACCTACAAATCAACACTCTGATACTGGTCGGGATATCAACGGAATACATCGACTCGACCGCCTCGAGTAAACCATACTCGTGTGTCATGTGGCAAGTAATAATCTCTGAATCTGCTCCTTTGTGGCTCAACGCTTCTGCAATAACATTGGCCTTCCCAGGTGGTACTCTAATGAAAAATCATAGTCCTTGAGGAACTCAAGCAAACTCCTATGTCGTATGTTCAACTCTTTCTGAGTGAAGAGGTACTTCAAACTCTTGTGGTCAATAAACAACATAAACTTATCTCCGTAAAGATAATGACGCCAAATCTTTAATGCAAAAACCACTCCCACTAACTCCAATTCATGTGTAGGGTAATTCTTCAGCTGTCGGGACGCGTACCCAATCACTGTACCATCTCACATCAAAACACAGCCTAAATCAACCTTAGAAGCATCGGTGTTCACCTTAAAACCTTTTTCTGACTCAGGTAGTACAAAAACTAGTGCAACAGTCAATCTTTATTTCAAAGTCCTGAATGTTTGTTCACAGCTGTCGTTCCACTGAAAACTCATATCCTTCTTCGTCAATTGCATCATTGGTGCTGCAATCTTCGAGAAGTTTTGAACAAAATGCCTAAAATAGCTACCAACCCCAAGAAGCTGTTGATATCTGTCAGCGATCGCGGTGTAAGCCAATCTATTACAGCTCTAACCTTAGCGGGGTCCATTGACACTTCCCTGGCTCCGACGATGTGCCAAAGAAGTCCGATCTTTGTAAGCCAAAATTCACACTTACCGAATTTTGCATACAGTTTGTGCGTCCTCAAAGTTTGCAAAATTATCTTGAGGTGTTCATCGTGATCCTAACGAGTCCTGAAGTAGATAAGGATGTTGTCGATGAACACAATGACGAACCTATCCAAGTACTCTCTCAACACTCGATGCATGAGATCCATGAACGTCGTTGGGCATTAGTTAACCCAAAAGGCATGACTGTAAATTGATAATGCCCATATCGAGCGCGAATAGCAGTCTTCTCCCTGTCCTCTGCTCTAATCCTCAGCTGATGGTACCCAGATCTCAAGTCAATCTTTGAGAACAACTGTGCTCCTGTCAGCTGGTCGAACAAGTCATCGATGCGAGGAAATGGATAATTATTCTTCACTGTAACCCTGTTGAGCTGTCTGTAATCAATTCATAATCTCAGGCTGCCATATTTCTTCTTAACAAACAAGACTGGCGCGCCCTATAGTGACATGCTCAAGTGGATGAACCCTAACTCCAACTACTCATCAAGTTGTTTTCTCAGTTCCTCTAACTCCTTCAGAGCCATCTGATACGGCGAAACAGATATAGGTTTGGTCCCCGGGACCAAATCAATAAGAAAATCAATCTCCCTAGGCGGTGGTAATCCCAGTAACTCTGCAGGAAAAACATCTGGGAACCCGCACACAACAGGTACCTCCTCCAATCTAGTCTCGACCCTCTCCATCATACTCAAAACACTAGCGATGTCTCGACATCTACGCTAGAAGCTACTCTGCCTCTAGTAATAGGTAAACTAGTCGAAGTCCCCTAAGAACTGAACTCGAGATATCTAAGAATCTGAAATGTAACTCTCTTGCTGAAACAATAGATCTGTGCATGATGATCACTCAACCAATCCATGCCCAATAATGCATCAACCTCTACGAACTCCAACACTCTCAGATCTGCTGGCAAAACATAACCCTCTATCTCTACCGAACAATCAACACATAATAAGTTCAGGTATATCTTATCCCCACCGCCCTGCTAAGGATCAAATATCTTTATAGTCTAATGGGTTTCAAACCGAACTCATCTACCATGCGATCGAAAATAAAAGATATTATAGAACCAGAATCTAACATAGTGTACATAAAATGACTGCAATTAAAAAGCATACCCCAAATTAGGTTACGGGTAGCAGTCGAATCTGGCGAGCAACAACATGAACCTGCTTCTGGCTTTGTTGTGGTTGCCCTTTGCTCAGTCTTGGATACGAACTGACGAAATGACTTGGCTGTCCGCACTCCCAACACGTACGCAGAGATCCTGATCCAAATGGAACACTCAATCCCCGTCCATATCTCTGCCCCTAACCACTACCTTTGCCCCTGCCACTGCCACTGCCCTCAGCCCTCTGATATTGTTGTCACTGAGAACCTGATGGTGTCGGCAACTGTGGTGCACTAATATAACTCCAGCATGGAGCAGATGGTACTGGTGCAGTACACGCTATATAAGGTGGAGATACAAAAAATCCTACACTATGAGCTCGATCTATCGTCCTCCACTGTCTCAATCTCTTCCTCCTCCCGTCCCTTCCAGGTATGACATCTGACTGTGCTGGTGGTGGAGCCGCGACTATTGTACCAACGCGCATGCTAAAAAAGGTCTCGCTGGTAATACTCCTCTCATAAGACTCCTATAAATTCCCTGGAGCTGTGGTCACCACCATAGACCCGATCTCACTTAACAGGCCATTCATAAAATAGTAGGCCTAGTCAGCGTCTATATCAGCTGTGCCTCCGGCATAGTCCATCAGTCGTAAGTATCGGCCCCATATCTGTATCACTATCTCTTCAGTAGCCTGTCGGATGTTATGAAACTCGGTCCTCTTCATGCTCCTGACCAAATGAGGGAAATACTTCTGAGTGAATCTCTCCTCGAACTCAGACCAGTCTTTAGGCTTTCCCTTCATAGCCACCATGTTACGCCACCGAATAGCAGCCTCTTCGAACAACGAAGCTGATGAGATGCTCGACCTCATTTGATCTCGTATAGACAAGACATCGTGGATCTTCTCATGACTCCTCGTGAACTTCTATATTGCTCCGAGATCTGTACCCCATAAAACTTCTTCGGGTGTTGTCTTTGAAATTCGCAAGACTGCCTCGCCTCAGTTGTCGCTCGAGTACTCGCATCAGTGGGCGTACTCTATATATCCTTTGCTAGTGTATCAGGCGTAAGTGTATCAAACGTAGGTGGTACGCTTTCAACCTAAACCTATGTCCCCTTATCAATCACAGGTCTGGTCATTGTTGTAGGAGTCGTAACAGTGACTTGTACTATCGGCGCATTCTCGCCCTGAGTGACTGATGCTACCGACGTAGAAGATAATGGTGTAGCATGTGCCCTTAATAGTCGGAGAATCTCATAAAGTTGTTGTCCATGTGAGGTGACCAGCTATGACATCTCATCTAACCTTTCATGAACGTCACTCGGACCGGTATCGCCGATCTCGGGCTGATCGCCGATCGCAATCTACAAAGAATGCAATTTCTCGATCATGATATAGCTATCGATAGTAATAATATACAACATATCAAATAGTTCATATAGTCCAATTGTAAGTCTCCCAACTCTCCAAGCTTCCCAATTAAGAGTTAAGTCAGGATCATAGGGTTCCACTCTAAGTTCCAACCTTATCCTAACTCTATTATTGATTTATGTCTTATGTTGGTCGTGGGTTGTTCTTGAGTTAGACATAAAAACTTAGGCTCCGATATCTACTGTGATGGCCCTAGTTCCACAACCCCAAACTGGGCCCCACCCGGCCTAGACTTACGTGGACTCCGAGTTAATCCTCGTGACTTCAACGCAAGCCTAGTCAGCCTTCATAACCATTCTTCATTGCAAGGTAGTGAAATTTACATTTATAGTGTGTTATTCAAATTTGTAAATTATCAAAGTTTATGCGGAAACGATTTCAACTTAAACAAATCTAAACAACTCTACACAAATTAGTCATGACAACCTAGAGTGTGGAAACCCCGTACAACAGAATCAACATGTATAACACACAAAGGAGAGAAAAAATAATATCATATACATGTCCTAAAGTATCTTACAAAACCCATATACCCCATGTGACAAAAATAATATACATAAAGTAATACAAAACCTACAAAAATGTAAGAGGGAAGGTTGCTCCAAAATCCTCACAATAGGTCTCATAGTACTGGCCCATTTCCCTTACTCGATTGCAGATCTGCACTCAGTTAAACACGAGAATAAAGAGCCTAGTTAAGTAATGCCAGTAGGATACTAAACAACATTTCAAAAGAAATAAATCAGTTTATATTCATGCAAATAGAAAGAAAGGTATAAAGACGCATGAATAAATACAAAACAATAAATAAAAAAAACAATCGATCAATGAGTGTCCAGCGATGCAAACAGATAGGCGTAAGTAGTCCCGACCAATAGGTCGTTGAGTCTTGACAAACCGTCAAGACTCGGGTTCTAAGATTTGGTACACTCACAGCCCTAAACCCACGAAATAATGAGACTTCCTGGGACAACCACGTTAAGGATTCACACCCCGTCAAAATCAATATCCAGTGTAGTGCATCCCGAGGTCATGACTCTGGTATGTTACTTCAGCCAGCCACTCCTTCCAAGGATCCCGTTGACTCACTGGCCCTCGGACAACTCAATTAGAATAGAATTCTAAGGATAGATAACAAAGTAATAAACAACAATATTTAATAGCTTAAAATGAAATAATGTGCATTTCCTAGCTGATTTATTTACAAATCACAAAGCTTGTTCCTAGCCTATCCGGCCTCCCCGACACTCTGAAACGCATATTTGACCCACCGTAGCTCTTCCTTAGGTTCCCGACATCATATTATAGGTTTTTGAGTGTGTTGGGACCTTTACTTAGGGTATTATACTTGTTTATAATGTTTATGGGACTTTTGAGAATTGCAGATTTTTGTACTGTCAAGGCAATTAGCACGCTAATTTGAAATTAGCGCACTACCATGAATATCTAATGCGCTAATTTTAGACATTAGCATGCTAATCTCAATATTAGCGAGCTACTTCAAATATCTAGCGCACTACGTGCAGCAGAACAAAAAATTCTGCATTTCGAATTCTGAGTTTTCTCTACACATAAGCCATGTTGATGTCTTGGGGACCCTCATACACACTACTAGAGGTCCCTAACATCAACCACAACACAAAATAACAACCCCATAACATCAAATTCGTGAATTCAACGACTTGACCAAACTATGTTAATGGAATTACCTAGCATGATGAACTTGCTCTTTTTCTTCACCAACCAACTGACCTCTCCTAGCCACACTTGAGCACTTCAGCTGCTCTTCTTTCTTCTCCAAATCGATGTGATGAGAAGTTGTGATCATAAGTCTGACTTGTGTGTTTTATAAGTGAATGGATATGGTCGAGCCATGACCCTAGATCTTTTATGCACATGTATCTCGAGACATGTCTAGTGGACCACCTTCACACAATTATCACCCAAGTCATGCTTAAGTGACACTAATAATTGACTTTTTTGACCTTTAGATTGGTCATTACGTGTCTCGGTGCACATCATGTGGCCATTTTATTTATTTCACTAACTTAAATCCACTTAATTTCACATCAAACATGACCACATTAAAGCTAGTATAAAACCATAATTAGCTCACATAAAACTTACCCTATAAGTTGCTACCTCGGTCCCACGTCGACACGCAACTCGAAGAACGTCTCCGCTTGTCGCGACACCGATATGCCCCGCGTGTACCTTACTCGCACATTTTCGAAATTAATTAGTTTAAATTGTTCAATCTTTTGTATAATAAATAATACAAGCATCAAACAAAAATAGCATGCCTCGGTGTCGACTCCCGAGATTTGGACATACGTATCACGATAAGTGGGTCCCACATAAGACCATGAAATGTCACGTGGCAAGAGTTAGATTTTAGGGTCGTTACACGGATGATCTCAGTGGCCATACCACACTGGCTCACATTCGGCCTACTGGCAGAGGATCGATCTGTATCACAACCCTCCGAACGCATGCACCGATGAGGTCACCAGCTCGGGTTGCCATTCGCTAAAGGCATGAGTGACATGTGTTATGGTGTAGCGTACTAGAGCCCGTACAACACAACATCAAAATAAACCTCAGCGGCGAACAAGACTACCGACTGTTATACGAAACCAAGCAGTGATAGAATATGAAAAATGAACAGCAAAGAATATTAGATAACACAATTGAAATAATTAAATACTCAAGAAGTGTTTCTTAAATAATTTACGCACTTCAAACACGCTCTCCAATGCCCGAAAAAACCTTGATCTCGTTCCCGACACTTGGTTATTGACTCATAGGTCCCTGATATCGATTTGATGAATTTTCGGTATTTAGATATTCGTTTATTTGCATAATTGAAAAAATTATTATTATAATTCTTGTGGTTTCAAATGTCTCTTGTGGGCATAGAAGTCCCTTGTAGGTACAGTCGTCCCTTGTGAGCACAACGGCTTATGGGTACAAATGTCCCTTGTGAGTAATGCAGTTTGTGAATATAGACGTCCCTGTAGGTACAAACATCTCTGTGAGTATAGACGTCCCTGTGAGTACAGACGTCCCAGTGGGTATAGACACTCTTGTGGGTACAGACGTCCGTGTGAGTACAGATGTCCTTGTGGGTACATTCACTATTCTTTATTTTCTCTAACAGTCTAATATGCACGGGAATGACCATAATCTAAACACCAAATCTCAACCCAAATCATGAAATTCTTGCTCGTCGTAAGCTTATTTGGCCTCAATTACTCACAATCAACCCAAAATAACTATAATAAGGGTTTTTAACATGCATTTTTATGAAATTATAATTGAAAAAAGACAAAATTTATACCATGTAAATGTCTTTGCTAGCTCGAATTCTTAGCTTGAACTCACCATTAATTTGTCTCAAATCCTCCTATATCTCAAAATTTCAGCCACCAAACCCTCTTGCCCAATAAATCATGATTTTTCTTTAAAATGTTTGCATGGTCAAGAACTTCATTATGGGTTCTTTTATACCTCTTGTTTATGATCGTAACCATTCATTTATGATTAGTCTCTCATCCCAAGATGATCATATGGTCCTTGTAAAACTCCTACTCCACTAACTTCCATCGTGTTGACAACAATTCCCCACTCATATCTCCTAAGATTCCTTTCTTGTACGTGTCTCGAGGCAAATTTATGACATTAGTTTTTTCATCCAATTATAGGCATTTGTAATTAATTGATTCAATTAATTTAACTTTCACACTTTATACATATGTAGGCTATTTATGGTCTTAAATTGGTGTACTACCACTTCTTCTAATACCCAATTACCCAGCACTCAGGGCCCGACATTTTGACACTCAACTTGAAGCGCGTCAATCCTTGATGTACCTGATTATTATGACTTAGCCTAAAGTTTGATTATCTATATTATGTCATATTCACCTTTGTTCTAGTCATTTTATTTAAGTTAGCATTATAAGACTTAGAATACCCGTACTACGCCTACCATGTGCCTGCGAACGCTTACACGATATTTCAAAGTAACTCATACATGCGATGTAATATAAGAATTATTCAATTTAAACATTGCGGTATATTCAACCAACAGACAAAAAATAACTATTTATGCCCAATCAGCAGTGTCCTAGCCTATCCAAGATGTCCACATGGGCTAAATTGGCATCCGAATTTGAAAAGAAACTCATTAACGACGGCATTAACGACGTTAATAAGTATTAATTCGTTACACATAAGTAGTGCCACTAATATTTTCTACTATAGTGATATTACCTACTAAAAACAGGGTTTTTTGTGGCGGTTGTAGCACTGTCACTAAAATTAGTAATCCATCACAAAAGAACTTTTATGACAGCATTATTATGGAAAACTGTTTGTCACTTACACAACCGTGACAAAAGGTTTTTGTGTCGACCAAAACTGACACAATAAAACAAAAGTGACAGAATCTTGTATTTTAGTGATGCTTATGTTTACGTAACAAAAGACAGTTATTTGTGATAGATTTATTTCCAAAAGTCAAAATTTGATCCAATTACGATGGTTTGTAGACTGACACAAAAATGTATTTTGTGACGGATATATTTTTGACATAAAAGTCATTTATGTGACTCATAAATTTTCGTCACAAATAGATATATGTTAGGACCAATTAACTCATTTTCAATGTTTTAAGTGACGATAGTTCATTCGCCACAAATAATCCTCCAATTGCACAACAAATCAAAAATGACATATTTGGCCATGACAAAAAAGTATGTAATAACAAAGTACATTTTGAAACTCCTTGTTGATTCAAAAAATTTGTCTGCAAATGAATATATCTTACATCCCAAACAACAAACATATCACATCAATATGTAGAAAACTTTAATTAAGTGTGCGAGTTTTTAGTTGTTGAGAGAGAAAAATACATATATACTAACTATTACTAAGTACTTGTTATACAAAATCAATGAGTTTACGATAGTCTCCCAAAACAAAAGTTAATATCTAAAGTGCTACATGAATACAAGTAAAATCTTCTTAATTCCTTGCAGCCAAAAATCAAAAGTAGTTTCATTGTCCCCAATGCATGAAAGACGTTACTTCAACCTGCATAAATGAGAAAGAATATTCATTGAATTTTTTTATGCTTACTTAATAAAAGATAAACTTATGCATATAATAGATTTTCTTTTAAAAAATCAAACAAATATAAATTCTATTTCATTGACTAAGAATGAAAGCGACTTTTCAAAAGATTTTTGCATCAAAATAAGAACCAAAAAAACTTAAATTGTTCTACTAAAAGAAAATTAATTTTGCCAAATATAGCAATTCTAAATGAGTAATTAAGACAAACTTAATCTATCCAAACAATTAGCAATAATTTTAAAGAGTATCACTCCATTTAGATTGCACGTCATAAGCTTGACGTAACTTTCTAATGAAATTTCGATAGAGTTTTCTCTCAAATATTATTGTATTACAAATTTAGATTGTACGTCATAACTTTTTCATTCAATGGAGCAGCCAAATATATATATATATATTTTTTCCACAATATAGTATGATTAGAGAAAAATAATATTTCTCAATCACGCCTTGGACATGTACTATCATTAACTTCAATCCCTTTGCAAAAAAAGTCTAACTAAACTTAAGTCTCACATCAATTACATGAAACATCATTAACTATGATAAAAATCAATGTCTCCACGGTAAGTTAAAACTTCAAAAATAAAAAAGATAGTTATAATATTTTATTAATTAAACTTAAGTTTTCATATCCCAAATAAAAAAATCATTGTATCTTCTTAACAAATGATAGGGATAAAGCCTAATTAAAAACAATTGAGGCAAACATAAAAGAATAATCAAGACAATAGGGTAATGATATTCTTTTTTACTAAACATTAAAACTTTATTTATGTCTTATAAAATAGTAGCTAATGACGCAATTAATCTCTACCAAACTCCAAAGATATATTTTCATTTGTGTACTAATTAGTGTGTTCTTCAAATTAGTTATAAAACAAACACACAAAAAGTCAAAATCACTTCAAAAATATCACATAAAAAATTATAAAAAAAAACTACCGCTTCCTCAATATATAGATATATAAACACTAATAATTATACCAAAATCTCTTATAATCTATAATAGAACACAATTAAGAACAAAAGAAAGTAGTGAATGAGAGATTCTAATTTTAAAGGAATAATTTCTAGTCCACAACAACAACAACATAGTATCAACTCCATTTAGATTGCACGTCATAACCTTGACATAAATTTCTAATGAAATTTCGATGGAACTTCCCCTCAAATATTATCTTCTTACAAATTTAGATTGCACGTCATAATCTTTTTCATTCAATGGAGAAGCCAAATACATATACATAGTATTAATAATGAGAGCAAAATATTCTTTCTCAATCATGTCTTGTACATGTACAATACACCATTATAAAACATAAACTTCAATTCTTTTACAAATAGAAGTGTAAATAAACTTAAGTCTCAACATCACTTACATATAATATAATTAACTATGATAAAAATCAATAATGTCGCAAGTAAAAAACTTCAAAGATAATTCACAACAACGTAGCCTCAGTCCCAAATGAACAATTTCTAGTTCAATTATGAAAAAAAGCATAACTTGTATAAAAGTCAATTGTTAGACAATAAAATCTATTTAAACAACTAGTAATTTTATAGAGTATCATTCTCTTAGTGTTCTAAAGCTATATATAATAACTCTTCTTTTTTCATTCTAAAAAGTCTTGACCTAGTACAAATTTACGAGAGATCTTGTTAAACATTGATGTCTCAAAAATTTAGATTTTATGTAACATTTTTTATTCAATAAGGAAGTCAAATATACATTTATTGCACAACATAGCAACATATATTGGAGCACATATTATTTCTCAACCACGCCTTCAACATGCACAACATGTCATTATGACTAACAAAAAAAGAACAATTTTAAGTCCAACTATGAAGTTAAGGGAACTATTTCTCAATAATGTCTTGAGAATAATATAGATCAATGCCTTCAAGGAAACAATTTTAAGTCTAACTATGAAAAAATCCTAAAATAATACCATATAAAAAGCAATAAGTACTTACTTATAGAGTAAGTTAATTGTTAGAGTCAGATTCCTGATTCGACGATAATTGATGTGGACGGTGACTAGTGCCCGTAGCATCTTGAACCTATAATATTTAAAATTATACTATTTTCAATTACAAAAAAACATAAACAATCCACACTATCACATAGAACATAAACCAAGATTATTGCCCTAGTTCCTCAATATTTCTCAAAATAAAAGCTCTATAATTTTCCATTGAAGCACATCTCCCCCGCCCCCTCTCCTCTAAGAAAAAATAGAACTGAAGGCATTGATACACAAAGCCACTACAAGAAAGGCTCAATCTAAATCTTAAAATAAATTTAAATGGAAAACTTAAGTCAATGTTGAACCACAATAATCGTGCATATTTCATAAGGCAATAATACAAGCATAGACAATTTTATTGAACCATAATAATTGTGCATATTTCGTTCAACTAAATTCAACATAAAGAGCATGAAATGAAATATAAAATAAATTTTAAATATATATACCCACAAAACTCAGGTACTCACGAATTTACAATAGAACAATTCTACAAAATAATCTTCTCTCGCATAATTATTCATTTTAATTAACTAACTTAATTGAAATGTAATTTTAACTTAACAACTATTAACATCACTCAAAGATGATAAATTATCATGGTTCTTCTTATCACGACATTCACGAAATCAAAAAGCCTCATGACTTCCTATTTTTAAATCTACGTGAACATAAATAGGAACAAATTCATGCACAATTGAAAAGAAAACCACTAAGAAAGATCAAAGTGGCGAAAATAAAAAGTCATGATTTGAATATTAAATACATAAATAAAAAGACTAATTGTACCTTAAAATCCTTGCACCATATCACGTGTAATCGATCCTTGGTGCATGCAAAATCCAAGGGAACATCATGAATAATACAAATAGGAAAAATCAAAGAAACAAATACATTGTCGGAGTCATTTTGAGGAAAATGAAAACCTTCGTGTTGAACCATTGAAACATTCTTTTAGTACTCAATGGAACATAAATCTCTTCCACAAAATAGCTAAATGCACAATAAAATAATATGAATTTTTTTTTTGGTTCAAAACAAGTAAGTTTCTTGAATCAAAGAGAAAAACAAAAACAAAAGGGATTCAAAATTTTCATGTTAAGGGCAAACCTCCCCAAGAAACAAAATTCAGTTCTTCATAGAACAATAAGGACCAAAACCTAACAAAACCATAGTGTACACCTTATTATTATTATTTTTTATGAAAGGAAATGGTACTCCATTTATATACCAAAAAAATATATCTAAAGAATGGGCAAACAAAAAGGAAACAAATCTCCCCATCTTTTACCTTTACATCTAGGCTTACAATGTCTCATTGAACAAAGGGCGTGTCACGGCCCAAATCTCTAACCCCCGTTTTAATTCTTTAATCAGGATCACCGACCCGTGACGTGAGACTCACACTGTGATACGCTCATAGACCAAGGCACGTGGCTGAGGTATATTATATTTTTGTATTAATGTATGCCTAGTGTTATGTATTGTGTAGACTTACTAAGTCGATTTGTACAGTTGTAGGCATCGAGACGAGAGCGAGGATGTGCCTCGAGTTGCGTGTGAGCCGGGGAAATGGGTAGTTAGCATTTTAGTAAGTCTTATTTAATATTAATATGAATTAAGGAATTACTTATAAGCCTATAGTTGTGTTTATTAATGTAAATCAAATTAAAGTCCTACAGTTTTAGTTTAAAAATCTACAACACTTAGACTTACCTCGGGATATACGCTAGCACACACTCCCATGATATGTGTGTCAATATGTTGTGTTAGTGAGCTGGAATTAGTGGATTAGTAAGAGTGAATGAGAGCCACAAGATGTCATGGAGATGGGTGGTACACACTAGATGAAAATTCAAACATATATAAACCCACCTTAATGCATTCTTCTCATTTTGCATATTGGAAACAAAGGAAATAAAATATAGAGCTCCTGGAAATCTAGTAATTGTTGGAAAGTTGGGAGTTTAAAAGGGTGTTTTCATCATCAAGAGTTGGAGAATCAAACACCCAACAATAATTACAACCTAGGTAATGTATTCTTCAATTTTATACATCTAAATTAGGGTTTTGTGGTTTTAAATCATGTGGTTTTCAATTATAAACTATTTCTAAGTCTAGTTCACTGATTTTAAGCATTTAACACATTCAAATGAAATCTCAAGTCTCATTTTCAGATTTTACAAGTTTTTGCTCAAAAATGGGGTTTTCAAGGAATGAAACTAATTTTGTGAAAATCAGCCATGTTAAGGTGTTAGTTTGCAAAATCTAAACCCATTTTCGAAATCCTTGTCGAAAAACACTAGGGATAGCACTAGAGTCTTCGAATTTCAGTTTCAAAAATCAAAGTTATGAATTTTCTCAAGTTTGTATGTTATTGAACAGATGCATGGCATGCATGTTGAAACCCATAGATTTTGATGAATTGCAGTTTCACTGCAGAATTTTGCCTGCAAAATTTTGGTCTGCAAAATTGCAAAATTTTGGCCTGAAGAATTGAAGAATTCTGATATTTTGAATTGCAGTTTCACAGTAGTAAAATTTTGGCCTGCATAATTGCAAATTTCTGGCCTTTAGAATTGCAAAATTCGCCAGCATAATTGAAGAATTTAGATATTTTGATTTGCAGTTTCACTGGCAAAATTTTGGCCTACAGAATTGCAAGATTTTGGCCAGCAGAATTGCAAAATTTTGCCATTCTGATTGCAGATTCACTGCAAAACACGTAACCTAACTTAGACCCATTAACTAAGTCTAACACCATAACTTGACCTAAACTCACACTAAACAGTCTAAATACACTCTAAGACATACTTAATCATACCAGGAACTTAAGGAAGGTTCTCGGGAGTCCAAGTGCATGAATTGGAGTGTCGGGAGGTCGGATTTGGCCAGGGGATTTGCGTGATAAGTGAGTATACTCAATGACAACTTTACTTGGCATTTCATTTCTATTAATTGTTTTCCTTACATAGTCCTTTTGACTATTTTGCCATTATATTCTTATATCATGTGTTCTTTGTGTCTATGCTCACTTGATAAGTCTAGTTTGCATGATATTCATTCATTTGATTTGGTTCATTATTTCTATCTCATGTTATAATTATTTCTTGCTATTTTAAATGTGAATTGAATGATAAATAGCATGTTATTAGGCTAGTGAATATCTTATAAATGTTTAAGTTGACTTGTATTCCTTATTTGTTTAGGTGTATAGATGTGCATTTGTCTTGACAATCCATACTTGGTATTTCTTGAAATTAAAAGTAGTTTTCGCTTTTAGGTCCCATACTCGATCGAGGTGTGCGCAACTCACGCTGGGGATGTCGGCACATGTTACTTGACAATGTATGACACTCGGGGTTAGAGTCCCTGAGGTGGTCTATATACCGGGGTCAGAGTCTCTGGTAACACTTGGGTTAGAGTCTCATGTGCTATATAATTATTGAGTCAGAGTGACGCGGTTCACTGCCGACTGGACCTAAATCACCATTACTTAGTCTAGCGTCAGTATCACTTGTTTAACTCTGGTATTTACTCGCATATGGTTTATTTTTCAGCTTTCCCATTTATATGCTTTTAAATACCATTTGAATATTTGGAAATGCAAATTAAACTTGTCATCGGAGATTACTATTTTATTCTTATACTCACCGTCTTTTTTATGAAGGTGGGTGCAAAGCCGTCTATTAGCAGGCCGGGCAAGGAGAAGATAGGCGATTATCTCTGAGCCAGTAGTACGTCACTGCATCGATTGTAGGTCTTTTTTTGGTATTTTGATGATATATGTTATATATGTCTTTTAGTTACTATTTGGGTTGTATATTGGGTTGAGCGTTAGTTCCCCGACCTGACTTAGGCTATTTTGTTGTTTTACTGCATTTTGAGGATTTTATATATGTGATGTCATTTTCTGGTTTTCCGCACTTAGGATTTTTCAAATGGCTTCCGCATAATCAATAAGACTTTCGCTAAATAATTAACTTAATAAAAGTTTTAATTAACTCAAAATTTTATAAACTGGTAGGAATAGTGTATTACTTATCTTAAACACGAGAAAAGAGGTGTTTAGGTTGTAAAGGCTTACTAATACGTAGTTAAGTCATGTGCGGATAGAATTAGGGCTTAATTACGGAATTAGGCCGGGCGGTGCCCTAGATTAGGATAGGGGTCATCACAGGACGGGCCCATGATTTTTTTCTTTCCTTGGGCTAATCATGTGTGAGATATCATTCGAAAGTCTAACTATGATAAATTCACATGTAAGCCGCTCGACGAGGACATGACTAATGTAAAATGAAAATTGAGTGAATCCTTATCAAAAACTTCACCGTATTTTTTTGTCAAATAAACTTCACCATATTTATTAAGTAAACAACTACTAAAAAAAGTTCATTTACGTTTTTTTATAGAACTAAAATATATATACAAGAAAAAAGTCGATCATAAACTTTAGAATTCCAAATAATCCACTAAGGAAACTAAAAAGTCCAAAATTGCTTATTAGTGAACGAATAAAAAATGAACTTGTTATGCAACTTCCGTTCTTGAAAAAGAAAATGAACTTGTTACTCACAAAAAAAAGTTCTTTAATTGTTCTTTTCATGGATTGAATTGATGAAGCAAATATACGGGTTTTTTTTTCAAAATTTTACTTTAGTTTCTTTTTCTCAAAAACATCAAATCATATATATACCCATATATACATTTACTTGCTACACATTTTTGTACTCCATTGAATTATGCATCAATAAGGTGTGCACACACACAATGAGATCTTACAAATTAGAAGAAAATTCATGTATTCATGAATAATAGGCGGGCCACAATACTCTTTAATATTGATTATTGAAATATTATCTAGTATTTTAGTATAGCTATACTTGGCTAAACATGTATTTTATTGTTTTTAGTAGGGTAAACTACGTGTACATGAGGGGGTTTGGAGACTTTATACCCTGGGATGTAGCCTAGTGCACACAACACTTTGGGTCCACAAGTGCCTTGAACCTCATTAAGGTAACCTCAAAAGCGAGTAACCTAAAAAAATGACACATCCCAATCATCCCAAGGCATCATGACGAACAAAATTGCAAAAGAGATGTCACGAAGTTACATTGAAGTAGCCAAAAAAATGTCACAGCCTACCATTCCAAAGTAACATATATGATAAAATAAAAATAAAAAAGGCCACAAAAGCCTCCTACCACAACAACCAAATAGTGTAGAAAAAAAAACTCAATATTTCAATCTCCATATGTACAAGTAGATCTCAATCGAACAAATCAATCCACTCTGTGAGGGAGTAGTGCGCCTAACCTCATCTAAAAATGCAAAATAGGAATTTGGTTGAGTTTCATTCGAATCCTGTGGGTGCAACAAACGTTGATGGAGTATGATGTTGGTGGAGATCTTATATTTGCGATTAGCCTAATCCTTTTGATGCTTCCTATGAGCAATGGACTCTCTAACACGTTTTTGGGGAAGTCCTCTTTTTTAGTAGGCATGGAGAAATTGAGAAGGGAATGGATGGTACACTTCAGGGGCTCAGGTGTTAGATTGAATAGCTTGCATTGCTATGGTTGACTAAGGGCCAATTTTGAGAAACTGATTTTTTGTTAGTTTTACTAATTTATAGACATGTACACACATACAGTATATGATTACATTAATAAAAAACAATGGAGTATCACCTCCAATTCATAAAAGAAAAATCAAACAAATCAACAAAAACTAATGTCCTAGATCGCGCGAAAACGGTGTGCCATATTGTGGAATTGCTGCGAATAGTTTGCATTGCTATGGTTGACTAAGGGCCAATTTTGGGAAACTGATTTTTTGTTAGTTTTACTAATTTATAGACATGTACACGCATACAGTATATGATTACATTAATAAAAAACAATGGAGTATCACCTCCAATTCATAAAAGAAAAATCAAACAAATCAACAAAAACTAATGTCCTAGATCGCGCGAAAACGGTGTGCCATATTGTGGAATTGCTACGTGCCTTGACAATGGTGGTAGTGATGGTGAGCTAAGTTTCAATAACTTTACACTTGAAGGACAACTACAAATATGGTTGTTGAGAAACTTCAACAAAGAAAGATAGGGAGAAAATGAAAATGAATCGGTTCGTGGTGAGTTTACGTGGGTGAAGATACATTGTCTGAATTTGCTCAAGTGGGAGGTCCCATCAAAATGTATTCACACTGAGGAGATGTGGAATCAGGGACTGAGCCAACCATAGGCATTGATGGGGGCCAACTTTAGCAAAATTTTTGAAACTAAAAATACACATTATGGAAGTACAACAACAACAACATAGCCTTAGCCCAAAAACATTATGGAAGTAAATATTAATAAAAATTTAACAAATTTAGCTTGAAAGTAGTTTTTTTATAAAGTATTTAGTTTAAAGTAGCTAATCAAGGATGTACATGTCATACAAGCATATCCAATTTCCTTTGCTATTATATGTTGTATTTGATTATTTAAAGATTAAACATAATCAGTTAAATATATATATATATATATATATATATATATATATATATTGCTAAAAGACATATACAAATTAAATCTCATATCCTAATAATATCGATCAATAGCGCCACAATCAATTCAAAACAAAAAAGGTTGAAATATAACTTAGAGGTGCTTCTAATTGATTTATTTTATCAACTAATAACATTATATCCAAATAATCAATATTAGCTTGTTATATAAATCCACACAAATCCTCAAGCTTTTATATAAAAATAGCATGTGTGGAGTTACTGAAAATTCTTGGCCATAAAAAAGGCAACCATCACTCCTCTCTCCTATGTAGGAGATGAGATTGTGTGTTTCTGGAAGGACGCCACCAATTTTGAGAAACTAGTTTTTTGTTATTTTTGTGTTAAATACAAAAAAAAAAATCGATTTATGGCAAGAGAAGAACTACAAATCCATTGATTAAAGAGATGAGTTTCTTTGAGTACCTTTTTGACGGGAATTTCGTGATTGATTTCCTCTTTGAAGCCACGAAATTTCTACTTTGCAAAGTTAGGTCACACAAGAAGTGAGGAGCAAGGAGGAATGCTAGAGTAACACACTAGAGTCAGTGATACTCGAGCAAGAAAAAAGGGATTAAAGATGCAAGGAGGATGAACACAGGAGGTCGTGGAGGCATGCCGAGGTGACAGAAAACTATGTAGTGACGAAAAATGTTGTTAAATTATAAATTATTTATCACGAGCTCTCATCCGTCACTATGAATCTTATTATGTTACGCATTATTTGACCATCACTAAATGCTGACACAAAAGACCATATTTCTAGTAGTAATTATATTCTTTTTTGGGTTTGCAAAAAAAAAAAAAAAAACAATACATCTAAGTGCAAAAAAAATTACAAAAATAATGAACAATGATGTTGAAAATATGTATTAAATACATTAAATACATAATTAATATATAAATAAATACTTTTTTTGAAAAAGTTAACACATGTATAGTGGTATGTTAACTGTTGCATTATTAAGTTTGTAATATTTAACAATTTATGACATGTAATTTCTAAAATTAATAATCTATAATATTATAATAGCAATCTCAAAACGGTTAACCGTGAAGCCTTTTTGGCTAAAAGTTCCAACAATGACCCTGTGAATTGATAGAAATAATTAAAATTAAGGATAAATTGATAATTTAATTGATAAGTCCAAATTAATATGCGTGTTTTCCTAATAAATTGGGATTTATAGGATTTTTTTCTCTCTCTCCTCCACGTTTCTCTCTTCCACTCGGTTCTCTCTTCCTTTCTCTCTCCTCACGGTTCCTCCATGGTTCTTTCCTCTTCATTAATGTTTTTAATTTTTCACCAACTAAGATTATCTACTATTCCAGCACAATACTTTAAGAAAAACATCTAATATATCCCTCACGTGCAACGCACGTGCTCATCCACTAGTATATTATAATATTTCAATTTGATATCGATTAAGTTTTAACAACATAGTTTTCAACAATACTTATTTAGTGTCTTAAAAACTATATTTTTTTTATAGTCAATGTTTTGTTATTAACAAATTAGAGATTAATAAAATTATTGTTTGTTGTGTCTAACCTACATGTACATATCTACATTTTATTTTAGTAGTAATTTCCTTGGTTTATACTCATACATGTGCTTACAAGCTAGACCATTGCAAATCTATCATTTTTTTTTTGTTAGCTTTCATATTAGCCGTAACACTTTAACTAGTATCCACATATAAGAAGTTCGGTAGCTTCAAGTGTTTGCATTGCTTCGGGTGTTAGCTAATATTTGATCTTGCCTATAACACTCAAACTCTTTCTTACCAAAAGACTCTTCCCCACTTATTTAGGTAAGCTCAAGGCAAAAAGTACGGATATAAAAAATAGCAAAAAATACAACTTTACCTCCTCATATCTAAAGAAGGCAAAGATGAAAATACATAATGTGAAAGTGACATAACAGTCATCAACAGTAGAAGACAAACAAAGAATTAGCTAAGATATGACTAATGTAAGGTAAGTAAATATGGAAGGATTTACTAATTCTTGAAAAGGTGGGTAATTTGTTCAAAAGATCAAATTAAAAAGGCTTTATGAGCATAAACTTCTTATCATTACTTCAAAAAAAAAAAAAAAAAACACTACACACACAAAAGGACTTTAAGAGTTTATAATTTGTTTCGTAAAAAAGGAGTTTATAATTTGGTTCTTTATTTTATATATTTTATAATGAAAAATGATTTAGTGATCCATTTTGGGACTTTCAGAATGGACACCCGTTTGTTGGTGTCTAGTGATTTCCATATGAATATTCATGCACACATAAATCAATGCGTATTAAATGGATGACAATAATCGCGTGTCCATTATGTCCCAAAAAAGATCACAATAGCATTGCCATTTTATAATTAGTTCTTTACTTTCTAAAAACAAAAAATCTATTTGGATTCTCTAAGTCTGGACTCAAAGAGTTTTTACTAGTAATTTAGAATACCTAACTAAATAAAAATACTCAATTATCCTCACCCCTAATACCAATACACATTTACATCTTTCATCACCTCTACTGCCCGCCGACCACTACCGACCACCACTGACCACCGCTAACAGTCGTCATTCCCTAAAAAAACCTCATGCGCGGGCCGCGGCCCCAATCTCCCAACAAAAAAAAACCCATTAACCAAACTAGTCCAAGACACAACATTTGTCAGTCATTTTATCAAACACCTCGTGCACACTCTCACACTAGAACAATTTCAGTATTTAATAGAAGTTTTTAAACTCCTATTAAAGCGGGATGTTATTAAATAACACCTAATTGATAGGAGTTTTAAAAAACCTCTATGTAATACATGTATTAAAAATTAAAACATAACACATTTTTACATGATATTTAATAACAATCTATTTAATAGGGGTTTTAAAACCTCTATTAAAGGCAAAAATGTTCTAGTGTCAGTCCCCACACTTGCAATAAAAAAACAATCATGGTACTGAGTTTTGATAGCCAGCCTTGAACTTGTTTTTCTATGTTTATGAATTGGGAATCGTACAAGCTTTGAAGACGAAAAGGAAGGTGAACTTGTCGGGGTCGTAGGAGAGCATGAGAGAGGAGGAGGGTTGCCGGCGGTGGTGGATAATGACACCGGCGTTGTCGATGACTGGTGGTCACAGCGGTGTTGGTGGCGACAGTGGCTGCAGCGGCAGCGGCGGTAAGTGGAAGATGGTAGATTGAAGAAGATAATGAATTTATAGAAAGGGTATTTAAGTCTTTGTGGTTGTTTGAGTCCATACTCATTGAGTCTATCTAGCACTGCTCTTCCAAAAAAAGGGTTGTAGAAAGCAATTAAGCTTTAATTTCTTTATGTTAATTTGTTCTTTTTGTGCCTTGCTTTCTCCCCTGCATTGGCCTTGAAAACAAGAAAACAGTTGCTTTGCTCTTACAATATGATTTGATCAAACTAACATCAAAATCAAGCCAAGAATATAATTAACATTCAAAACCTCTCCTGACTTGCCCTCTTAAGTCCCCTCACACGAATCAGATTCCAAAACAATTCCCATTGGAAAAGCCAATCCAAAAAAAATCACTATATATATTAATCCAGCCACACCCATGTTCCAAATAATTGATCATCCATCATTTGAGCCATCAAAGTTCACCAATATTTCATCAGTCCTTCATGTCTGAAAAGGCAAGTACACGTACTTTTTTTTTCAAAATATTTCAAAAAACACAAAAGCCATTAATTCGGTGCGTATACGCCTCGAATTATGTACACTGCATGAATTTAGGTGCATCCGATAACATTGGAACAAGCTTATAGAGTTATATATGTGATTTTGATTCAATCTCTCCTCACTATATATCTTTTGTACATGATGTTGGCAGTACTGCTGCATGGTCATGAGAATCAGGATAGACTGCAATGCTTGTTACAAAAAACTAAGAAGAATTCTTCTCAACATGCATGGTAATCAATTAATTAAGATGATATTGTGAATATATATATATATATTCAACTTTAATTAACAAATTTCCTTACTTGATCAATAATAATGTTGTAACTTGGAGATTTGTAGACTTGGAGTCTCATTTGGTAGAGAAGAAGCAAAATAGGGTGACAGTATGCGGAACGTTTATTCCACAAAATGTCGCAATAAAGATAAGGAAGAAGATGAGACGGCGTGTCGAGATCCTCGAAATAAATGATTTCGGAGACTTTGTAACTACTGCCGCTGCTGTTGCTGCTGCTCCCAGTAATGTTGGGGACGAAAATAATGAGCAGAAGCCCTTCCTCCAGCCCAGCACAGTTGATGAGAAGCCAGTGTTCGAGACCAATTACCCAGTTGAATATGATTACAGTAATTATCAGAGGCCTATGCTCCATGCGCTCAATTGAAGTAATTGACAATATGCATGCATGTACTAGCTAGCACTGCTTTGGATTAATCTTTCATTCATTATTCGTGTATAGTTATGTTGATTAATTCGGTGATTAAGTAAATTAATTCACATGTTGATGGCTTTCAAAATTCATGGGTCGGTAGTGCTAGCTAGAAAATATCAATGATTAATGACACAATCCTACCCAACGAGAGCAAAATGTTGAATTAAATATTGTACCTCTTTTACTAATTTACCGAGGCTATTATTTGTACTTAATTAATGTTTTCTTTTCCAATTATTGAAAGTTTGGAATATCCATTTTAGTCAACGATTTTAGGCACCTAGTATAGTGTGTCGTCGATACATATTGAGATATGCATTTTAGGTATAATAGAAGGTGTACGACTGCTAGGTGCCCAAAGTCGATGTCTAAATTAAGTACCTCAAGCATTTTCCTTATTTCTTCAATCAACATGCAGGAACAAATTAAGACTACCAAAGTCACCTTGATTTTCAAAAGCTATCTCCTTCTCTGGTTTTACTTTTGATAAGCATATATCTATATCTTCAAAGCATAAGCTAAAGAGCTAAATTCAATATGACCTAATTTTAGTACTTTTTTTTTTTAACTCAAGTGGGGCAACCCTTAAGGGAGGCGCGCCTCGGGCTCCACCCCCTTGGGGCCCATATTTCCTAAAAAACTATTATATCGTATATAAATAATAATTTTATGCATAATTACGTTTTTTTTGCATAATTACACATTATTAAAGTTGATTATGTGATCAAGTTGTTTAATTTTTTCTGCTTCAACTAGTAGTGGTTTCAACTTATTCTTTTGAATTGATTTTATCGTCTTGTTTGCATTTTGTAATTATATATGGTTACATTTTACTTGTTTTTTAAATTATGGTTAGAATTTACTTAATTTGACATGTTTTGAGGGTGTATGTTTTAGAGATATTAAAGATGCATGTTATTGATGATGAACATTGATTAAAGTTTTTTGCATGCATGATTTATATCGTATTATAGAGTTGAGAAGGACTCAATTTATTTTCACCACTTTTTGGGGACTCTTAGCCTTGTTGACATTGATTAATTAAAGGCGTTATATTTGTTATTTTATAATGATAAATGCTTTTGTCTCTGACAATAAAACATTGTCACACTTAAATATATAGAGAAAAGTTTAAACCAAAATTATTTACAAATATTATTAGCTAGCTATATATCATTTAAAGTAAGAACTTTGTGTATTTGTGCTTGCGCTTGAAGTACATAGTTGTTTATTAATTATTCATAATTAAGGGATAGAGAATTAATGCTAGGTAACTTCGATCGAATATAGGTTGGGCATGTACTTGTGCGCGTCCATTCGATGTGCTTCAGGACGCATGCGCTTATACATCTCAACGAACATCATAAATGTTAAGGAAATCATAATAGTTGTTATATTTCGTAGTTTAAGTATTTAGAAAGTTTCTATATTTTGATATCTAGGTAGTTTTCGTAACTTTTCCTTATTTTATGATTTGTTCAGCTCTATAAATAAGAGCACTCTATTGTACTCAATTAGCCCACATTAATGCAATATTCTTAGATTCTTCTTTGAAATCTATCATGGTATCAGAGCCCTAATTGTGGGTTTCTCTGGTTGTGCGAGACACAACTCTGTCATCTCTGGTTGTGCGAGACATGACTTTGATCTATCTGGTTGTGTGAGACACAACATTGCCAAGCCCCTACGCACCACCCGCCGCCACCACCACCGCCACCATCTCTGACCTCTATATGTCCTCTTTGAGTGTCTCTGTTGCCACCATCTGCTTCCGCCACCACTTCTGCCCTACACTAGTACACATATATTGGTGTGTTCATCATCATTCGTTTACAATTTATGATTTGGGTGCCATAATTGCATCTAGCCACATTTCGTTGTCTGTCTGTTGTGACGGCCCCAAATCCCGAGGTCGCCACGTGGGGAGGCGCTGGCCCAGCGGTCCCGTCCGATCCTTGACCCACTGGGTCCCACGTGCCACTGACGCCATTTTTCACAACACGACTCCTCGATACGCATGTTAACTCCCTTCGTTAAATAGTTAGTTCGACAGTTGAATCATTTAAAAACAACAGCGGAAGTCTTAAATTAAAAACAAGTAAACAATTAAATTTATTTTCATATAAACATCATTTAATAGAGCAATTCCTATTGTGGAAAACCCGGGGAAAGTACTATGTATATATACGACAATACTAAACAATAATATATACAAGGACAACCTCTATTCAGTCTCTCATTTCCCAAAAATAAGCAAAATATCAAAATTCGCACGTACTAGTAGGTCCTTGACCGCGGGCAGTCCGATAAGGTAGCCCAAAATTTCATTGCCCCTACTAGCAGGGTCTGCACTCGACCATCACCAAAAAAATAAGATGGAGAGTACAGTTAGTAAGATTCCAACAAAGTACACCGATCATTAATAAGAGAAATAAACAGATATCAATAACCATGTCAAGTACTCATGTGGAAACTAAACAGGCAACTGTACTAAGATCATCACATGAATAAATAACACGAGAGAAACAAACCGTGTACTCCTCCCGGTCACACTAAACTGTACGTCGAACGCCCAGGATCCTTTCGGTGGGTGCCCCCCTTCCTTTCACCTGGTTTCCATACCCCCATGATCCTTTCGGTGGAAGCCCCCACTTCCTTTCACCTGATAAACCCCGTACAGCCTAGTGTGCCGTAAGTACAACACGAATATCAAAAGTCTCAACCCCCAACCCAAATGCGTCACGAAAATTAATAACAAAGAATAGGGGGAATAACATCCAATAATCGCGAACATGAAATCAATGATAGAAAACTAAACCCTCAGTGACTTTTAGATGGGATCTTACGTACCTCAAAAACGCACTCGCACGCATCTCGATATGTGCACCCGACACTTGACTATAGCATCCTATGTCCCTGGTGTCCATTTGTACCATTTAAATTACCAAATGTAAATCATGCAAATCACAATGTAAAATTTGGTGAAATACACCTCACCTTAATCGCGTCGTCGATATTCGTCGATTCACGCCTCCGATCAGTCCGACAACGCTTATCGCGTTGTTCACGCGCTGCCGTTGCTGCTGAAGCCGATGCTGTTGTCGCGCCGCCGCCGCTTGCGCACATCGCTTGCGCCAATGTCGTGCGTGTCCCGCGCCGGGCCACTGTCGGCGCGCCGTCGCGCACTACGGCCGCTCGCCGGAAGCCGCTTATCTCGCTGCATTGCTGCTGCCTGGCTGCTGCTGCTGCTGCCGCTTGTTGCGGCCGGCTTGCTGCTGTTCTCCTCCATCATGATCGCGGCTGTCAAGCAATTTCACCAGCGCAGCTCGCCGCGATTGATTGTCGGCGTATCGCTGCGCCGCCGCGCCACCTGCTCGCTGCTGCGCCACGCTCTCGCTGCTGCCGCTGCCACATGTGTGAGCTTGGAGCGCTGTCGTCGTCTCCCTCACGCGCAACCAAGCAGCCACGCGCGGGCCGGTCGTCGTTGCTCGCGCGCACATCGTTGCTCATGCGCTCGCGGCCTGGTCATTGTTGTTTTGTCGTCGACATCTCGCGTCGTCTTGCCGGAGAGTCGCCGGGGAGGTCGTCCATGATCGGATCCGCGGCGGGAGCCACCGTCGCCGTCCCTCCGCGAGCTCGTCGGAGCCGCTCGTTGCCGCTCTTTCTCTATTTCTCACTTTCTCTCCTTTCGTCGTGTCTTTCTCTATCTCTTTTTATCTTATCTTCTCTTTTATATATATATATATATATATATATATATATATATATATATATATATATATATATATATATAGGGTTAATTTCACATATGGTCACTCAAGTTTGCGGCTTATAACACTTTGGTCACTAAACTTACATTTGTCTCAAATATATCACTTAATTTTACGAAACGTTTCAACAAAGTCACTTCGATCACTCTCCGGTCAAAATCCCACCGACGCTGCCGACGTGGCGCCACGTGGGATTTCATGGAGGTCGCTTAACTTGTTAAGTGATAACATGGTATGCCACACACACACCCACCCACCCCACCCTTAGTTCACCCCACACCCATTACACAAAATTTCTTTTCTTCCTCTCCAACCCCTAAATCGTTGAATCGTCTTCTTCGCCCCCGAATCGTCTTCTTTGCCGTGCTCTCTCTCTCGCGGTCGTGCTCTCCCCTCCCCCTCCCCCTCCCCCTCCCCCTCCCCCCATTGGTTCGTCTTCTTCGCCGCTTTCTCTCTCTCACTCGCGGAGCTTCGATCCCGCGCATCGGCCTTATCGCGTATCTCCCTCCCCCCCCCATTTGGTTCGTCCTCTTCCTCGCGCTCTCTCTCTTTCGCGGTACCTCGTCTCTCGCGTGAGCTTCGATCTCGCACATCGGCCTCACCGCATATCTCCCCCCCCCCAATGGTTCATCCTCTTTCAGATATATTATTATGAAATTCTTTAAGCTGGTGGAGAGTCTCCTTTTTTCTGGTAGAATTGGAGTCTAGTGGTTGGAATGGAGAGTGAATTTATTGTTTTCATGGTATATGACCTTTATATGAGAGATCATTACAGTTAAATCCTATCTCAACACCCAATGAAATAACACCTACGACCTCAACCAATAATGGAAAACTGGGGATTAAACCCAAAAAGTGAGAATCTTCATAAAGGGACTTAAGTCTGCTTCAAAACAGTGAGAACGCCTTCCACAACCTGATTAGACAATGTTGGGTTTACATGCTAAATTCGAACTGAAAAGTCATGATCCACACTTTAAAGGTGTTCAGTGTTCTCAAAAGCCCTTTCCATGTATCTCCTATGAACCAAACATGGTAGGATCTATAGATTCTATGCACTTCCGGTGTATGATACTAAATCAATTGATTCTTTTGAGAACCTTGTCCTAATTAGATGATGGGCACTGTGGAAAAAGGTGGTCAATCTTTTCACTTCAACATAGGCAGCAATATTTTGGTGACAAATTCATGCGGATAGCCCATGTGCTTAATTTACGAAGAGCAATTATCTGGGCAACAATCTTAATTTTCATGTTCCAAAGTCATTTTTGCGTGACAACTGATCTGGAAATGCTATTTGGTAGGAGCCACGAAAAAAAAAGAAAAAGAAGCAGATAATAAAATAGTAGCGATAAACGACCGCGAGAGAGGAACCGCGAGCGAGAGAGAGAGCACGACGAAGAAGACGAACCAGGGTGGTTGGAGAGCACGACGGCACGGCCGCGAGAGAGGAACCGCAAGTGAGAGAGAGAGCACGACGAAGAAGACGAACCAGTGGGGAGGGGGGGAAGGGAAAGCACGACCGCGAGAGAGGAACCGCAAGAGAGAGCAAGACGAAGAAGACGATTCAGGGGCGAAGAAGAATTCAACGATTCAGGAGGTTGGAGAGGAAGAAAAGAAATTTTATGTAATGGGTGTGGGGTGAACTAAGGGTGGGGTGGGTGGGTGTGTGTGTGTGGCATGCCATGTCATCACTTAACAAGTTAAGTGACCTCCATGAAATCCCTCGTGGCGCCACGTCAGCAGCGCCGGTGGGTTTTTGACCGGAGAGTGATTGAAGTGACTTTATTGAAACGTTTTGTAAAGTTGAGTGATATATTTGGGACAAATGTAAGTTTAGTGACCAAAGTGTTACAAACCGCAAACTTGAGTGACTATCTGTGAAATTAACCCTATATATATATTATACTTTTTTATTTTCTTTTTTATTTCAAATCAAAAGTGTCCTCGAGATTCGTGCAACACGAAACTCGAGACAAACTCAATAATTTCGCCTCTTTGTCTACCGCCTCTATGCTTGACCAAAATTGTCTCGAGTCTCGAAATTTCTGAACAACGCGCATCTCGAGGCACTAACCCGCCTCATTTTCAAAATTTCGATACTCGCGCTATAGCATCATGAGACGTATCCAATGTACGCATTAAAACCACATAACGCCACTATCTCGGTCCCACATACGACCCTAAAATGACACATCGTCGTCGACTACATTGATTTCATTGTTTGTCTGCCGTCGACTATGTCGACTCCGTTGTTTGCCTGTCGTCGACTATGTCGACTCTTCTATTTGTCCGTCGTCGACTCTGTTGACTTTGATATCCGTTGTTCTACAGTTCCGTTGTTCTAACTCCGCCACATCAGAATCTATTTTCTGTTGTCTTCGGTGGTCTTTGATATGTTCCGCAACAAACCTTAGATTTGTCATCTTGGGTGGTCGTATTTGTCGTCTTGGGTAGTCGTTGATCCGCTCCGCAACGAACCTTATATTTGTCAGGTTTACTGATTCGATTGACAACTTCAAGTTGAACCGAGTTTGAGGGAGGGTGTTAAGGAAATCATAATAGTTGCTATATTTCGTAGTTTAGGTATTTAGGAACACCAATATTCTTAGATTTTCTTTGAAATCTATCAATAAAGAGACGCGCACAAGTATTGAATGCCCAATTTGCATATCCTACACCGAATTACACTACATAATTTTTCATAAGTGGTTCCAATTTATAGTTTCGCCTCAGACTTCTAAATACTTAGGATCGACCCTAACTCAAATGAACTCACGACTTCTCCCAATTTTATTTTTTGACAAGTGATGCATCTACCATCTCACCGAACATGCTTTGACTTAATCCTCGTACTTTATACACCCAATAAATACAATTAATTTGCGTGGATTCATTTTGGATCTCTCATTTACTAAGTCCATTATGACCAATATATCTCATTCACTCACTTCAATAAATTTTAGAGGCGTATGGTTGCTCAAAGATAGGATGGTTCCGTTTTCGAATAGCTCATCCCAGAACCCATAATTCCTACGAATGAAAACAGGGACACAGAGGAACCCATAACGGTTAAAAAAAAAAGGCGTCGAAGAAGAGTTTCTTCGTCAACCTGTTTTCGTCTCTCTCTCGCTCTCGCGTTCACCTCACCGAAACCCTAACCCTAACCCTCACAAATCTCTGCAATTCCGCATTTCGCCATGGCCAGCGAAGACGCCGAGGCTCGAAGGAAGCACCGCCGCTCACCGGCCGCCGCCGCCGCAGCGGAGGAGGCGAAGCGCCGGAAGCACAGCCACCGCCACCATCACCACCATCATCGCCACCACCGCGGAAGCAAGAACCAAGAGAACGACATCAAGTACGAGTTAGAAGATCTGGTGGTTCCGGATCCCGATGTTGTTGCGGTCTCGAAAGGGAATTCTCGACCAATTGATGATGATATGGAAGAAGGCGAGATTCTTGAGGAGGAAGAAGAGCGAGAAGAGCGGATTGGCGTTGATGAGAGAAAGATTGGGGAATCTGATGTGGAGTCTGGTGAGATCAAGCCCGACGAAGCGGTCGCGGATCGAAATCCGGTGTGTTGCATTAACCCTTTATTCGGATTGGATTTTGATTAAGTTTTTCGTAAATTAGGGCATAATTTTGTTCTTCACTGTAGTTTTTTGTTGAAAGAAACAATTTTTATGGTTTTTGTGTTGTGGATTGGATCTGAACTGTTGTTTGAGCCTTTGAAGTAGTAGTTTCTTGTATTCTTTTAGTGAGTTTTTGATGTACAGTACAGTGTTGATTCAAATTGCAATTCTTAGATCTGAACTTGTTAGACCTGCTTGCATGGTGCCCAACTTGCCGAAGTTTATGTGTGTTCTTAAAAGTGACGGCTTGTAAATTAGTAAGGCCCTTTTCATGAATCTAAGTTTGTGATTTTGATTAGATTTCCTTTATGGGGTTTTTGGCTTTTATTGTTCAAATGACAGATTTTTATAGTGATATTGACCTTTCCTTTGATAAATTTTTTTCTTCTTGTTGTTGTTTCATTTGTAGGAGCTTCATGAAAATGAATTATCTTCATTTGATAAGGGTCTAGATGGGGCGGCGTTGCTTAATCTCAATTATTCCCCGGAGGGTAAGTCAGAATCAGATGCCAGAGATGGGAAAAATACTAATGAGGTTCTTGATCAGGTTGATACCCTGAATAACTCGAGGAGTAAGCACTTTACATATAGCGGAAAAGATTATAGGAAAGAAATAAGTAAAAAGAGTGATGTAATTGGATCAGATAGGTCTGGGGATAAAAGGGAAATGCAGAATGGTGACTTGTCGCCAGGAGAAGGAACATCGGATCTCGGAACTGAGTCACCACTGGAACAAACAGAGAAGAAAAAGTTGACCAAAGATGGAGAAGTTGCTTTGAAAGGAATGGGAGGTCAAGTACCTTGTCAGCCAGAGTGGGTGTTGACCCCAGAGATCTCAGAAAAATGGATGATTATGGGGTTAAAAAGGATCATCCTATTGACAGGGAGGCTTCATATGATGAATTGGATTTTAAGTCTTATTCAGATGGGAATGATCAATCAAAGTTGACTTCAAGAGAGAAGACTAGGTACGATTCAGGTCGTGAAAGAGTAGTTGAACATGACAGGAAAGAAAGGGGTGACAGTAGAGAACGGGTGAGGAAGAGGGAAAGGGAAAGGAGTAGCAGTTATAGTAGATATAGTGCTCAAGATGACAGAATTGATCGTCATGGGAAAGAAAGGGAGAGAGAAAGGAAGAGAGAACGAAGTAGTAGTTATAGCAGATATGATTTGCAGCATGAACGATATGATAGTTGTGAAAAAGAAAGGGGGAGGGAGAGAAAAAGAGAACATAGTAACAGTCACGGTAGACACAGTGTGCAGCGGGTCAGATATGACAGTCGTGAGAATGAAGAGGGAAGGGAAAGAAAAAGAGAACGAAGTAGTAGTTACAGCAGACACAATATACTGGAGGATAGAAATGACAGCCGAGATAGGGACAGAGAAAGGGGAAGGAACAGGGAGAGGGAGAGGGAGAAGGAGAAGGAAAAAGATAGAAAAAGGGAGAGTGATAGAGAGAGGGACAGGGAAAAAGGAAGACGTTTAGAGGGTGCAAACAGAGATAAGGACTGGAGTGGTGTTAGAGATGGAGATAGGGATAAACGAAGGGATAGAAATACGGAAAGAGAAATCGAGAAGGAGAGTAGGGATGTGTATAAAGATTCCAGACGTGCTAAACAAAGCGAATATTACCGTGACAGGACTAGATCAAAAGAGCAAGGTGGAATATCCAGTTCAGGGAATGATTCTAGTAAAGCACCTCAAAACAAACTTGAGAGGTACCCTTACTGTGAAGTTAGGAATGACTGAATATATATATATATATATATATATATGTATATATTTGGGTAATTAATTCATACTTGTTTGTTGCAGAGATGAAGTTGACATAGAAGACTATGAGGAAAGGGTTGCATTAAAACTCGCAGAGCAGGAAGAGGAAGATATCGACAAAATTAAGGAGGAAAGCAGAAAAAGGAGGCAAGCCATCTTAGAAAAATATAAACAGAATCAGTTACAGAAACAAGCTCAACAACACACTGAAGGTCCAGATAAAGGTACCTTCATCAATTTTATTGCTCCATTGTATCATTTTGAATATTATTGTGCTTATTTATCATTTGGTCTCCCATTCTCATATTTGCTCCTTGTCAGATGAAGGATCTGTTGCTGTAGACAAGCATATGGGACAGCCTTCTCCAAAAACTGTTGTTAGTGCTGCTCCTGAAGGTCTCCCAACTAGGGGTGGCAGTTTCGATGTTTCCATTGCTGACCCTTCATTTTCTGTAGGGAAATCACCTCTTACAAATGGAAACCCAGATTTTGAGAGGACTCATATTGCAGGGGGGTTGGGCGATGGTAGTCCAAAGGTTGTAACAACTCCTGCATCTTGATCTTACTTTAAACGCACCACACATTTACATGCATGCCAAGTTTTATTTTTTGAGTTAGTCTTATTCTGCATTAGATGATGTCTTAAATATTTAGAATCCTGTTTGTGGAATTAGAATGTCACTGCGTGCATGAATTCTGTGAAATTTGAATACTTACTTATTTTTTGCAGAGTGAAAGAGCAGCAGATATGTTCAGCGATGACATATTTGGGGAATCACCTGCTGGAGTTTGTAAAATGGTACTGCCAACAAGTTTCCACTTTCTTTTGTATATGCAATTTTTCTTTTCATGTTATTTAAATTTTTGTTCTTTTAAAGCAGTAAGAAATTAACTTATTTTCTTTGACAAATGAGGTTCAAATTACGAGACTACACAATGCACCTTCTCTTTATGAGACTTCATCGTGTATTGGGTACCTTTTGAGAAAGTCACTGCTTTCTTTGCCATTTTAAATATCTGTTGGAGCAAAAATTTAAATGCTGGCAACTGGAAAGGATGTTGGCATTGAAAATCTAATAAGGAAGCGAGTTTAATTTACAGACTTGATTACAGACTTTCATTTCGAACTTGCAACTGTATCAAATTAGAGTTTCACAATGCTAGAGACTTGATATCACCCCAAAAATTCTGGAGATTGGTTAAGATTTCTTTATTCTATTTTATTTGGTATTGTGATTCATCAGTTGTTTTAGTTATACAATATCGACATTTTAGTCTCAAAGTTGTAGTTGTAGTTGTTCAATACTTCAATTTAGTTGGAGCTAGAAATAAGCACTCACTCACACACGCGCGTGCACACACACACCCACACCACCACCACCACCACCACCACCACCACCACCACCACCAAAGTTGCACACAAACACAAACAATAATAAAAAAAAGTGATTGGTCAAATACAGAAAAATAGATTGTATAAAATTGAGTGCCAATTCAGCAAGTATGCCACTCCCTAATTTTCTATTGTAACTTTTGTTGGTATTATACTTATATGTTCAATTACTTGTCCAGTAGTTCATAATTCAGCTTGTGATGCTATTCTTGTCTTCCATTTCTTAATATTTAGTTGATACGGGCTTTGATATTCTTTCAGGGGAAAGGAGAAGGTGTGCAAATTGAAAGAAGTGGCCTTAATGATAACTGGGATGACGCCGAGGGATATTATAGTATGTATTCGATGAAGAACCTTTTGTTTGTTTCATTCATTTAGGCTCTGTTTTGCACTCACAAACTAGCTTATAAGTTAGCTTATTAGCTAGATTATGATGTACTTTGACCAGCGAGTTGTGTTTGATTAGCAACTTATTGTGAAAATAAGCTAGATGAAAAGCTAGAATTTTAGATGCTATCCCCACAAGCATTTTGTTTTTAAAACGTCAGTTTGGTTTTTCTTTACAGTTTTGTTTTGTTTGTTTCATTCATTTAGGCTCCGTTTGGCACGCCCAAACTAGCTTATAAATTATCTTATCAGCTAGATTATAATATACTTTGGCCAACCAGTTGTGCTTGGTTAGCAACTTATTGTGAAAATAAGATAGATGAAAAGCTAGAATTATAGATGCTATGCCCACAAGCATTTTGTTTAAAATGTCAGTTTGGTTTTTCTTTACAATTTTGTACCCTGTTTGTTCATATAAATAGCGATCTTCACTTTTTTGGGGGAAAAATAATGAACAATAGAAACACGTGTCAACAACGTAAACACAAATGATAGAATTAATTTAATATTATTTTTCTGATTATAATATATAAAGTACATGTATAGGTAACACATGCCACTGAATTTTGATTACATACCAAGTTATAATTTATTCTATATATGTAACGAACTATTAATCATGATTTCTTTGACAGCATTAATCTTAGTGATTTTAAGATATATTTATATATTTAACCATATATAGTGAATCTTTATTGATCATTAATTTTCATAGTTATTTTTATAAGAATTTTCATAGTTAATTAAAACATTGCTCTAAGCACCAAAGTAATGGAATATTTAATATTGTAATAATGATCATGCAATTATATTTGATGGGTTTTCTCTAAATTTAACAAAAAATAGTTTTTTTTTTCATTTTCTATGTTAATCATGTGATGCAAATAAGATAATTTTAAATATTATATCACAAATATGTATATATATTTTATTTAAATAACTTTTAATATTAAGTTATAGTTTTATATTTGTATTATTAAAAATATTGTAAAAAACTTTGTACAAGAGATTTATTTGTATATGTAATGCAAATAATAATTAATATAAACATGTCCTTTTAAGAGGAAAAAATGTCCTCTTATGTCATTTTGCATTTATCAGCTACTCGATCAGTTATTCTTTCCAAACGATCTTTATTGATCAGCTAGATTATTAGCTATCCACTACTAGTTTTTCAGCTTTCAACTAAATTATCTGCTTTCAGCTAGATTATTAGCTATCGGCTAGATTATCAACTAGTTTTTCCAAGCAGAGCCTTAATATGAATAGAAAGTATCAGCTGCATATCTAGGTTTTATTCGCAATGATTCCCTTAATTATTATTTGTGTCTAGGTTTTCTTTGCATTGATTTCCTTAGTTATTACCCGTGTGTTTATTTATTTATTGTTATCTAAATAGTTTAGTAATTAGTAATTAGTGATAAAAACCCCTATTTCACTAATGCAAACTAGACTCATAATAATGCAATCTAAGAACTCATAAGAAAATAAACTATCTTATATGTGCTATATCTAATTAATGCAAATTAAATGATCCTAAACCCAAACATGATAAGTGGTTTCTTCCAATCTTTCAATTCACCAAATCGATACAAGAACACTTAAGCAAAGCCGTTTACTAATTGTCACCATTTCTTTTATTTATATATGTGTGTTTATAACTGCTTGATCTATTATCTCATTGCGCATCGACTTCGTTTATTTGCTATACTCATAAACCCCTTGGATGATTGTCTCATTGTTCATTCACAGGCTATAGATTTGGAGAACTACTTGATGGAAGATATGAGGTTTTAGCTGCTCATGGAAGAGGTGTCTTCTCAACTGTTGTTCGTGCAAAGGATCTTAAGGCTGGAAAAGGTGATCCCGAAGAAGTAGCGATAAAAATCATACGCAATAATGAGACTATGTAAGCCAACATGTTTCCGTTTTTACTAGATGTGCTTTCCGATATATTTTGAGGTTTTCAAACTCAGGTTCACTGGTCAATTTTGTTCCTACTTCTGTTAATAGGTACAAGGCAGGTTTGGATGAGCTGGTCATATTGAAGAAACTAGCTGCAGCAGATCCTGAGGACAGGCGTCATTGTGTTCGTTTCCTCTCAAGTTTCAAGTACCGGAATCATCTTTGTTTAGTTTTTGAATCTCTGCACATGAATCTTCGAGAGGTTCTGAAAAAGTTTGGTCGTAATATTGGCCTAAAACTGACTGCCGTGAGGGCATATGCAAAGCAGCTTTTTATTGCACTAAAACATCTTAGAAACTGTGGTGTGTTGCACTGTGATATAAAGCCTGATAATATGCTGGTGCGTTTCTTTCAGTTTTCCATACTTTAAGCTGCTGTATTTTTTTGGTGCTTTAAGATTTTAGTTACCATGGTTTTTATTTATGTTTCTCGAGTTAATTTTTTCCCTTTTTGGATGTATTACTTGTCCATTTGTTTGTCTCATAATATGCACATAATGTAGGGTTGTTAATAATTGTGCTCAAGTCTTTCGTTTGATTTCTCATTTATCTCTTAATTGTACATCTCCTGAATTAGTGATTGCTGCACGATTGTTTCTTTTCAGGTTAATGAGGCAAAAAATGTGCTGAAGCTTTGTGACTTTGGGAATGCTATGTTTGCTGGAAAAAATGAGATCACACCTTATCTAGTTAGTCGTTTTTATCGTGCCCCTGAGATAAGTGAGTCACTTCTTGTTCCTGAAATTCTTTTTTATTGATCATGATTATTTTTGGAAATGATTACTTGGCATGGATTATTTTTCGTTGTTGAGAAGCTGTTTTTGAATGGTTTGGAAAGCTTACTATCAATTGCACTAAATCGAGCACAATAGAAGAGTTCGATCTATGTAGCGGACCCCAATTAATTTGGGACCGAGGCTATGTTGTGTTGTTGAGAAATTGTTCATTATTTAGCAACTTATATTCTTATGCGTATCTCTCTTTGCAGTTCTTGGCTTGGCATATGATCATCCCATGGATATATGGTCTGTTGGTTGCTGTTTGTATGAGCTTTACTCGGGGAAGGTCTTATTTCCTGGCCCATCAAACAATGACATGCTTCGTCTTCATATGGAATTAAAGGGTCCTTTTCCCAAGAAGATGCTTAGAAAGGTTAGATTTTCCCCCTCAGGGTTTTACTATAGCATGGAAGTTATCAATTGAAGGCCAATATATATGGTAGCTCTGTTATTCTATTGCTCCTGATGTATTTAGTGCAATATATCAATTACTCAATTTTGCATTTATTAAATATACGCTCTTTAGTTTTAATTCTTATCTTTTTTCTACAGGGTGCATTTACCGATCAGCACTTTGACCAGGATCTGAATTTTCATGCAACTGAAGAGGATCCAGTTACTAAGAAGGTGAACTCTTTAGCAAATGTTACACATTTTATAAACTGGAGTTCTCTTTGACTTTACTGCTTATAGATTTAAGAATTTCGATGTCCGCATTATTTGACCCCTCTTTTTATGGCAACAAGTAGATTTTGAGCCGCATCTTAAATTAATTGGAGAAGATTTTTGAAGTAAATAATCATACTTGTTAGGAATTGGACTGCAGTGATGATCATATAGGCTTGCTTTATCTGTTTCCTTTTTCTGTTATTTTTGAGGAATCTTTTTGTATGTTTCTATACCTGCGTATGTTCTTTACTTTTTATTGAGTGTCATTGGATGAAGAAATGATATTTCTTTTATTTTTTTATTTTTTTAGGTTGCGAAATAAAAGGTTTGAACTGTTTTTTTCATTTGTTGTAGGCTATGAAGAGGTTGCTTATCAATATTAAGCCAAAAGATATTGGAAACTTAATTACAGGATCTCCTGGTGAGGATCCTAAGATGCTAGCCAATTTCAAAGATCTCCTTGAAAAGATATTTGTTTTGGACCCAGAGAAGAGAATGACTGTATCTCAGGCACTGAGCCATCCTTTCATCACTGGCAAGTGAACAAAGATGATGATTTTCTGACTCCAGATGTTTGAGCTAGATAGATAACATGTACATTATGATATAATTTATATTTAGTTGTCTAATCTTTGAGCGTTTATCTGTCTTTATCTTCGCTGAGCTGCCCAAGAGCACTTGACAGAGGCGTGGATTAAATGCGAAAAAGATGATCTTTGGGTGAAGACATACCCGCTTGGCGTTTCTTTCAGTGGGATGTGTTCTGTTTCTATTGTAAGACAACTCGCCAAAGGCGTTTATCTCTTGTAATCATTCTTAGCGATGAGCTTATTGATGATTGACAACATTTATTTCCCAAAAGATTTGTTTGTTTTAAAATTGAACATCGGTTTCTGCAAGTTCTACTGGCTTTAATCATTAGAATGCTCTAGAATAATCGTAGCATAGTCTCGCGATTGCATGTTTATACGATTGCGTTGAGAAGAGGATTTGTGTAGAATAGTTTGTGATTTGTCTTTCTTGTTTGTATCTCTGATGCAAACATTTTGACCAATACACGTACATAACAACAGTTTTTGGTACCATTGCATCTCTTTCCATTTCATACTTTATTTTACCTCCCTAAAATATCTCTGTATTGGTCTTTTTGCATTTTCTTTTGCAATTGATCGTCTCTTGGAAGAACTAATTTCATCTTTCATTCAGGGTTTCTTCCAGTGCTTTGTGGCAATCAATTCCATGCTTTAGATGCTTAGAAGGCAATCCTATGAAGGTATCCTGGTTTGTTTATTGGGCAGCTTACTCTATGTCACAGTTGAAACTTTTTGATAATATGAACTGGATATGATATTATGACTTTAGTTGATAGCTATTGTTACAGTCAGTTATGACAGCCAGGAATAGTTGCTCTTAGTTTAAATTGGTGCCAATTTGCTCGTGGCACTTGAATTGTTAATGTTGCCTTATTTCGTATTATGTAGTTTTTGTTGCGTCTGCAACAGTCTTTAACTGTTGATGAAGAACTTCTGTACATCATCTAATTCTATTTTTTCACATTTCCAAAGAAAACAACTTTCTCTTTCTAAAAAGGGAAAGAAGTTCTTGATACGTCAATATAATCATGTCGGCGATGTCGCTAACAAGTGTTGTAAAAGATATGGTCTATAATTATGTCAATGACTTAAATAGTAAGAATGAATTGGATCTAGTTAAGAGACTTTGAATAGAAACCAGTTCTTATCTTGAAATCATAATCACTTGATGTCGGAATTTTTCGAGACGTTTGTTCTTGTTTCCAGCTGTTAAAGAAACGATACTGCTTGAATGATAAAGATCGGTGATTAAGGCTGTGTTTTCTAGTATTGTAATTTACCTGGTCATTTTTCGGGACTAGTTACGGTTGATGGCATAAACCCTTTTTTTAGAAGGATGACCCACTGAATTAGTGCACAAACGATATGATATTACTATTTAAGAAATATTTCCTTATATAATTTCCTCCATTTTTTGAACTATATTCATCTGATCCCTGTTTTGATGGTTCTGGAGGCTTTGTACCAGTGATGGATGCTGTGGACCATCTAGCCTATTTTTTTACTTGGTGAGTTATCAAGTTAAAGCCCAAGTGTAGTTTGGTTTATGCAATATGTAATTCCTACTTCATTCGTCATTGATTCTTTTGTAATGCTCTATTAGAAAAGGATTTTACTCTTGAGTTCTGGGTATGTGTTAATGAATTATCTTCCATATGTAGGTTTTAATTGTTGATTTGTCTCAAAACTCTGTAAGTTTTCTATACACCCTGATTGGTCGAGTGATTTGGCTTTGGCTTTGTGATCTGATAAAAAATTCCGATTAAAGAAGAAGTCTGATAAAAAATCATGTGCTCCTATTGAAGTCTTTCTTACCTAGGTAGCATCAGATGGTTCAACAAATGGAACTGCTTTTTTATGTTTCTGAACCGGATGCCATACACTTTGTCCAATATCCATCGGCAGCTACTTGCATGTCTGCAAGTTGATGAGGAGTCGAGGGTGCTTGGATGTCAGGTTTGTGTTACTTGCTATGCTTTTTTTTCCTTTTCTATTATTGTCTTTGCTTTTTTTTAGTACTTGAACTTCTGCTATTTGGTGTTAATTTTTATCGTTTTGTTTTTTGTTTTATGTTACTATATGGATTTCTTGTGTTAGATGTCAGTTTATATATTATTATATGGAAAATACTAGGATGTCCCTTTTGGAGCACTCAGGATGGACACCCGGTGATGGTGTCCCATCCATTCGTACATCGATGCGTGTGCGGGCATATCCCGATACACGAAAGGATGGACAGTTGGACACCATCCCCGGGTGTCCCAAAACGGGTCACCCTAGCATCTCCCTTATTATATATATAGAATTTAAACGCATCTATATATACATACATACATATATATATTTATATTTATATATATATATATAAATAAAGGAACTATTTTTGTGAGAAGCTCTTACGAAGACACGTGGCTTTTGAGAAGCTCTCCTAACGTGACACTTGACATTCTGATGTCATAATTAAGATTTTATAACAAGAAAATAAAAACACGTCATTGATTTTTCTCGCACTTAAGTGAGGGGCATGATGGTAAAAACATACAAAATAGGGATTTACAAAAAATAAACTATTTTATTAATTTTAAAAATTACTCGGCAAAATCTACGTGTGAGTTTTTTTTTTTTCGCAAAATATATGTAAGTGTTTTTTTTGTCGCCTAATTTTTTAAATTTTTCGATTTTATAAATATGTAATGTGTTTGTATCTATCTCAAATAAAAAGTCATATATTATACTCTACTTAATACGTGATCACTAATTGCATAAGTTACTCAAATCAACTGTTTTACAAGTTTTGTAATCATTAATTGAATAAGTTACCCAAATTGATTGTTTTACATATATTTAGTTGGATTAAATTAATCGATTATATATAAGATTTCTTTATAGTTGTATTATTTCATAAAGTCCTAAACGTTTTAAAATTCTGATATAAATTCTAATGAGACTAAATCATTAGTGAAAAGAAACACTATTTGTTGCCTTTATATTAGTTATTGTAAGATAACATTAAAAATTGTAATTAGATAGAGATAATAGAGATAATTAACTAATTTTAGCCAATGATACGCTATATTCAAGGGACTTTTCGACTACTAAGAATAAGATGCAATTATGACATTACACTTTTTCCACGATCTGCTATTTTTGGCCACGATGTAATATTTTGTTGCTAATATACACTCCAAACCTTATTATTTTACCTTTTTGTTTTGCGCACATTTCTTAGTATTTAGTGTACATATTGGTCCATTAATTTTGTTTTTGAGGGATGCCAAAGGTTCCCATGCGTGATAGCTTTTTGCACCTTATAATTGGGTTTGAGACCGGTATAGATAGTGAAGATATTTAACGGGTACCCTACTTGTTTGTATATAGAATTGGAATCATGTAAAATCCACTGTCCAGGGCCTCCCGAAAAAAACTACTGTGCAGGGCCTCCCGAAAAAAAACTATCCAGGACTTTCTACTTGATTGACAAATTGGGCAGCAAAGTTATTATAACTAAGAATAATTAAATACTAATAATGCTGACTGAAAAGGCCAAAATTATTATGCGTTATTAATGTGCATATTTCTTAAGCCTGCTCAAAGCCTTGATTTCTATTCTACTCGTGTTGTGTTTTTATGATCTGCATTGTATATCATTTTTTGGTTACTTGATGGAAGCGTTGCAAATTGTCCTCATACAGTCATGAATTTAGTTTGACATATTATTGGTGAATCAGCTGATTGATCAATTTGTGGTTTTTGGCAACTCTATCTCCAACCACCACATATTTTCAATTTCTCTTTTGCTCTAGAGCACGGCATGTTAAATCATTTTGTTAATAACACGTTTCAAGGTGTTTCTATATGTGTCAATCTTTCTTTGGCTTACTTCATTCAGTTTCATGTTCACTGTAGAGATAGGGGGTGTGTTCAATGTGACAAATCCATGGATTTTTTTTAAATGATGGATTTCCATATATTTCATGGAATTTGATGGATTTCCATAGATTTCATGGAATTTGATGGATTTGGAAGGACTCGATCCAAATCCATCCAAATCTCATGGGTAGGGGTGGGATTTGGTTATGTGTATTTTTGAATAGCAATCCACCCAAATCCTAATGTAGTTTAAAAATTGAATACACCTAGACTTTTTAGAAATCCATTAAAATCCATCGAAATCCTAATTGAATGCCCCTTGACTTTTCAAAAGTCCATTAAAATATTTTGAAATCTAAATTAAATACACCTCGATTTCTAAAATCCTCCAAATTGCTTTAAAATCCTTTCAAATCATCCAATTGAATACACCCCGATGTTTAATGACAACAGTGGAGGAGGAAGAACTAAAATAACTTCAAAGAAATCTGCAAATGCCGATAATTCAAAATGTAGTTGAACTGATCGTAAGATGGAGGATCCAAAACATGTAATTGCGTAAATATCTTTTGATTGGATTGGTTTTCATGCTCATTGTTGTGACCTGCATTCTTTCCATTTGGTGCATGTCTATGCATATATACTTTTGAATTGAGTTGTCAAATCGGAATCGAATCGTAAAATCGGCAGGGGTAAATTGTGAATCAAATCGTAAATTGTAAGATTTTTTTTCCGATTCTTTTAAAATGCTTCTTAACACTTTTAATTTGTATATTCATTGATTTTCTTTCAATTTTAAATGATATATAATAGTTTTAGTAGAAAGTTAAATAAGAAAATTTGTATTTTGTGTAAGAAAAGGTATTTTTTACTAACGTGTGGAACACTTTTAATTTTTTTTGTGCGATAGCGTGTGGATTCGATCTTTCTCGTTTGGGTTTCGTTCTTAGATCTTCTTCAAATTTTTCCTTTCTTTCCTTGCCCAGATTTCTCTATCTCCTCTCCCATTCGCTGATTTCTTTCTCTTTCTCTCTCTCCTTCTGGAGAGTTTTTTTTTTTTAAAAAAAAAAAAAAAAAAAAAAAAAAAACCAAACTTGGGGTTGCTGGATAGTCCAGCGACCCCTTTATTGAGTTAAAGGGGTTAACTCGTAAATCGTACAAGTTACCTCGTATGAGTTAAATCGAATCGTGCGATTCTTGTATATTTGCGATTTAATAGCCATCTCGACTCATTTTTCTCGTGTACCGAGTTAACTCATAAATCGTACGAGTTTGACAACAGAATTTCTGAATGTAAATGTTCCTTGGTCCTGTTATTAAAAAATTGCTATATTAGTAAATTAAAGTTAATTGGTATACATTATGTGAATGCTGCAGAACACGCTGTTATGTGTACATGTATTATATTCTTACACAAAATTATAAATATAGCGATAAGAAAATAAATTTAAAGATTAAAAGTATCCAACTAGAAAACTAAGGCCTTTTAGTGTTTTGTCCTTAGCCAACCCCAAATGAAAACGTACGGATCGAATATTGGTTGGGTATTTGACATTGTCTTTTTTTTTTTTTTTTTGTAGTATGTATGATTAGTAGTTGACATGAGATAGTATTTTTCTTATAAAAATTAACATTTAAAAATAATGAAATCTGCAAATTTTGCCATTTTGGTCCGACTTCGAAGGAGTTTTGTGAAGTTTCATTTACATGTAATTATTAATTTGACACATTATAGAAATCTAAACTAATTTAGATAAGTTTATTAAAATTTAGAGAATCTATATATCTATATATAAAAATCGGAGGAGAGAGAAAGTTTAAAAGTTATCTCATCTCACCATTCTATTTTTCTCAATTTTCTTATTTTTTGTTATTTATTTATTATTTCAAGAGATATAATTATACATTATGTGTACATTTATTAATAATTGATAGTGGTTATCTTATCATTAATAGATTGAGTACGTTGAACTTGAAATCATGAGTAAATATAAGGAATTAAGTGTAGTGCAAGTTACATTCCCCCTATAAATTTCAACTCTCATCCATTTTTCTTGCAATCGACTTTGTTTTTTTTTTTTTCCTCCACCATTCAAAAAAATAAAAAAAAAAACCAATTTTATTATACCTAACATTAGATTCCTCCAGTTCTCAACCAATTATCACCCAATAAATTCAAGATAGGATCGATGGATTTCAACATCGCCTCTACATTCAAAAGCTGTTCTACTTATGCATAGCTTCATGCATTCAGTGATATAACAACCATTCACAATGCTTATAAGCTAAACCACTTTCGATCGCCCTCCTTTAGGTATGTTTGCTTTATATTGGATCTAATTGTTTGGTACGTTTTCCATAAGTTCAAGACCGAAGTAAATCATCATATCTATAACACAAATCAATAATCACGTGACCTTTATGCTGCTTTTGTTATGCTGTCTGTTGGTTTAGATTCTTCAATTGAGTGGACAGACGATATGGAGGAATTTATATTTAAGGTTATAGTGGATCAATATACACTACTGCATGGGATTACCATTGCTTAAAGATGTTGTTCAGTCCATAGAATGCTACAAAACCTAAAGAAAGCATTATAGTGTTTTGCTCTTTCTTATTATTATTGTTCTTTTATGAACCTTTCGTTTGACTCAATGAGAATAACTATGAATATAATGTTTTATTGTTTCTTCTTCTTATTATTATTATTATTATTATTATTATTATTGTTATTGTTATTATTACATCTGCGCGGAGCGCAAGGAAACGACTAGTTTTCATACCATGCAAAATGTTTATGACCAAATGATTCATGAGTTGCCTTGAGCGGCTCACTTGTTGTAATAGCGGGAGAAACTCATTCTTAGTTCGGATTGTTGGATTTAGAATAGCTGGTGATCAGCCATACGATGGTGAATTTTCAAAATTATAAGTTGTTTTGACTAAAGCACACTAGTTAAGGCAGCCTTAATTATGAGTGAAATTTACATATATGTCCTTTGACATATAATGTGTTGAGGAATTATAATTGTAATAAATGTTTGAGTTGTATAAGTGTAAAATAAGTAAAAAAGCAATAAGTAGACTCAAATTCCAAAAACGACTTCTAATTTTAGTGGAGGATTTTGCTAAAAGAGATTTGTAAAAATGATTGGACGGAGTGCTTTTTTAGAAAAGTATACAATAATCCTTGCTTGCTTAAAATTTAAGAAAAGGGCTTGTTACGGAATGAAATAAATTTAAGGGTTTAACATTAAAGACCAAAATAGTACGCCTTACGTATTCTTATTATTGTATTTCAAAGCAATCTGAAAGATGGTCTTGGTGTTTCATTTAGAATAAAGGAAATTTGATGTTATCTTCTTGATAGCTTACACGAGGTTAGTTGTGGTTTAACTTAGGTCTAGGGTGGTGTGGAATGTTGTTATTGAATAGTTTATAATGATTATACTTTGGAGTTCGTGATGAAGTTTTCCTTACCTTTACCCAACTTTGCATGTTTGAACCTTATTTTTAATTCTTAAAGACAAGTTCAAGGAATGATATATATGTAACACACTATAGATCTTCCTAATTGATTGATCGAATCCATGTAAAAGTACAACTTAGATAAAGAAAAAACTTAACATGTTTGAAATTCAATTAATCTAAAAAAATAGTCTTCAAAACAAAAGTAGGGAACTAGATATAGCGAAACCCTTAAAAGTTGCTGAAAAGGGCAAAATTCTAGATAGTCCTAAAAACCCCAAATTAGAAAGTAGACAAAACATAAAAGAAAAACGACCCAAACGACATGAGTTATAAACAAAATACAACTTTCCAAAAACGACAAATTCGCCAATTTGGAGGTCTAAATGAAGGAATTTGGTCAAAAAATAACATAGGTCATCGCAATGCAACGCAATGGATATTCACCTCCATCTCGTTTCCCATCAAACCATGTTATCGGAATTTCAAAACTCCAACCAAACTTCGATAAAATTGTGAAACCGCCACTCGATCATATTTATCCAAGAATGCACAAGCTATTTCTTGGACTACATCATTATGGCTCCCTTTATCTATATAATATTTTTTATAGTTTTTGAGCATGAGAATGATCACTCTATTTATACTTCAAAGAATCAAGTACAAGCTGTCTTACATTACATGTCGATTACACTCGTTTATTATACTAACAGATTTAACAACTATAACTGTCTCAACTAATTCCTTAACTGCTATAACCGATCACAACTAACTTCTTATAAAACTTTCCTCAATGGTTTATGCTAACATCCCCCCTCAAACGAAGGGGGAGTAACACTACACCAAGTTTGTCTCGCAAGTAGCAAAACCTTGAAGATGATAGAGCCTTGGTAAAACAATCCGCTACTTGATCATGAGAAGGAACATATTGAACATTTAACATGCCTTTAATAACTTGATCACGAATGTAATGAACATCAATCTCAATATGCTTTGTTCTTGAATGAAAAACTGGATTCCTAGCCAATGCTGTTGCACTCATATTGTCACACCAAACCAATGGAGATTGTTGAATAGGAAGGTGAAGTTCCGAGAGTAGAGACTTGATCCAAGTGATTTCAGATGCAACATGAGCAAGAGCTCTATACTCGACTCGTACTAGATCTTGCTACTACTCCTTGCTTTTTAGACTGCCATGACACTAGATTGCATCCAAAATAGACAGCATATCCAGCAATTGATTTACGATCTTCAATGGATGATGCCCAATCAGCATCTGAGTAACCAGTAAGCATAAAGGAAGAACCTGGTTTGAAACACAAACCACCTTTGAATAGTCCCTTTCAAGTACCTTAAGACTCTTTTTAATGCTTGCCAATGTGAATTGTATGGAGATTGTTGATATTGACTAAGCTTGTTGACAATGTAAGCTATATCAGTCTAGTATTAACCACATATTGAAGTCCTCCTAATATGCTTCGATAAAGAGAAGGATCGATGAACAATGTAGCAGAGAGTCATCAGTCGCATTTTTGTGACAAAGCAGTGTATCAACAGTTTGGTATTGATCATACCGCTTTCTTGATAATTCGAGACACATAACTTGATTGTGTAAGATAGAGACCAGAGTTATCTCTATGAACTTCAAATCCCAGAAACATATTTAAGTTGCCAATGTCTTTCAAGGCAAATTTCTGATTCAATTTATCAATAAAAGACTGAATCAGATCATTGTTGTTGCCAGTGATGATGATATCATCCACATATACTAGAACATATAGTGTAGTACTCACTTGGTGTAAAATGAACAATGAAGAATCGAATCGTATCGTGGAAACCCCAAGAGATTAAGCTGAGACTTTAACTTGTCAAACCAAGCTCTTGGTGCCTGTCTCAAACCATACAATGCCTTGTGAAGATGACAGACCATATTAGGATAATTTGGATTCACAAAACCTTCAAAGTTGATTGGTGAATACTTCTTCACCGAGTTGTCCATTCAAAAATGCATTATCGATGTCAATTTGTCTCAAATTCCAGCCAAGAGTAACAAACAATGGAGAAAATTACTCTTAGTGTAGATGCTTTAACCACTGGATTTGTAAGTCTCCAGAAATCAATACCGGGGACTTGTTTGAATCCTTTTGCTACCAATCTAGCTTTGTATCTATTCACCGAACCATCTCGAATTCTTCTTGATTGTAAATATCCACTTGTTTCCTACTATATTTTGATGTGTAGTAGGTTGAACAAGTGACCAAGTTCCATTCTTTACCAAAGCTTGATACTCATGTTCCATTGCTTCTTTCCAATGAGGAATAGACATAGCATGTTTAACTGATTTAGGAACTTCTTCATCTATCTTAGAAGTAGTAGAAACAAACACCTTCTTCTGAATAATTCCAGCTTTAGCTCTTGTGATCATTGAATGTTTATTGACATGACCATTATTTGTTGTATGAGTTGGAGCAGAGGAAATAGGAGTAACATCTGGTGGAGTAATATTTGTAGACACAGCTTCTGTTTCTGATGAAGAGCATATAGGTAGAGATATTAATGGACCAGTAGAACAATTAGTTGAAGGTAATTGCTTAGGAGAAAACATCATCTGATATGGAAACTCTTCTTCATTGAAAAGGACATGTCTTGTAACATATATTCTACCAGCAGAATTCATACACTTATAACCCTTATGAATAGAGCTATATCCCAAGAATATACACCTTTCAGATCTATATTGATATTTATGAGCATTGTATGGTCTTGTATATGGATAGCAAGTACACCCAAACACCTTCAAAATCATGTAATCAGGAGGTACATGATAAAGTAACTGATATGGAGAAGTTCCTTGCAATACTCTTGTAGGTAATCTATTTACCAAAAATGTAGCAGCTTCACAAGCATCATACCAAAATTTATAAGGCAAACCAGCTTGAGCAAGTAGAGTTAAACTTGTTTCAACTATGTGTCTATGTTTTCTTTCAACTCTACCATTCTGTTCATGTGTATAGGGGCATGGATGTTGAAAGAAAATACCTTGTTCTTCCAAAAACAATCTGAAACTTCGAAATTCACCTCCCCAATCAGATTGTAAACATTTAATCTTTGCATTAAACTGATTTTCAACTCTTGATTTGAACACTTTGAAAGCTTGCAGTGCATCTGATTTATTCTTTAAAGGAAAAATCCATGTAAACCTTGACCAATCATCCACAAATACAATGTAGTAATTGAAACCATCATGAGAAGTAACTGGAGAAGGACCCCAAACATCTGTATGAATGAGATCTAGTACATGTTTACATCTTGAACTTGAGTTTGAGAATGGTAAAGCATGATGTTTTCCCAATGGACAGACATTACAAAACTCAGTAGATAAGCATGGCAGATGAAGATTAGATTGCATCACTTGTTGTAAAGTTTGAACAGCAGGATGTCCAAGTCTAAAATGCCATAGAGAAGACAATGATTTTCTGGATGCCCAGTAAGCTTGTGTAGAATTTGATTTGTGTTTCTTTGTGATGAGACTTGGAGAAGCTGTCAAACTTGTAAAGTCCATCTTGAAGAACTCCCTTAAGTAAGATCTCCTTAGTTGAAGAATCCTTCACCAAACAATCCTTATTAGTAAACTCAATAACAACATTGTTGTCCTTAACCAGTTGAGATATACTAATAAGATTTTTCCTTATGTTTGGTACACATAGAGTATTTGAAAATTTAAGTCTATGATCAATGAGATGAGACTTTTGCATTGCCTATATACTTAATAGGAATAGAATTACCATTACCAACTATCAAAGAATCATTACCTTGATAAGGTGAAATATGATTCATTTGAGAAGTATCATTTGTAACATGAGTTGTGGCACCACTATCAGCATACCATGAAGGATCATTGGCAAAATTCACAGCTTCAAGTCAAAGAAATTCAAAATTCACGGCTTCGGATTTAACTAAACCCCGAACGAACTTAAACCGAGAACTTAACTTTGTATTCCCAGAAAATGTGCACTTGGTTGTACTCCATGAAACTGTCCTCCTCCTCTAAAATTCTGATTTCCTTGATGACCATTGAAATGATTTCCATTCGGATTACTAACTTGTGCACCCATGTAATTCATATCTGCCCTATAATAGCAGAATGCAGCTGAATGTCCAATCTTATTACATATTTGACATGTTGGCCTACTATTGTTTGGAAATCGAAAGCCTCCTCTTCCTCTAAAACGACCACCACGACCTCTATTGTTGTTATTAAAATTCCTTCCACCATTTCCTCCTTGTCTTTGAGAATTATTATTCCAACCATTGTTTGATCCTCCTTGTTTCATTTCAGCTGAATTCACTTGGTTTGATCCTTGAAGAGTCATAGAATTTATTCCGAAATCATTTGTAACTCGACCAAGTTTGGCTTCAAAAGCGAGTAAACATGATCTGTAATTCATTCCATTTCGATCTCCTTGTCTTTCCAATACAGTTGTAATTGGAAGATATTCTCCATCTAAACCAGACACAGTATACAAGATATGAGCTCTGTAACTGATAAATGTTCTCCAGCAGTAGCTATATTATCAGCAAATTCTTTCATCTTTCTAAGGTAATCACTCATCTTGGTAGATCCTTTTCTTGTAGTTCTTATTGCAGTTCTATTGAACTGAATCTGTGCTCGATTGTGTGCTCCACAGAATTCTTCAATGGATTTCCACAGTTCATTAGCTGTGTAGGTACTTCCATCCTTGGCAACCACTGCTGTTGCAATGTGTGGTTCCAATGTACACAAAAGCCAAGCATATAACATCCTATCACGAGAATGCCAAACTTGATGTTCAAGATTTGGTTCTCCTTGATCATTCAACAGTGAAGGAACTTCAATTGTTCCAAACAAGATTCCATCTAACCTACATCCTTCTATTGCAGGTACTATGATGGATTTCCACAACAAGAAATTATTATCATTCAACTTGATCGACACAATTTGGTTAAGAGAGTTACCGAATGGTGTGATCATGGTTTGTTGAATTGCAGAGGAGCTGGAAACATTTGGAGAAGAAAGACTTGAAGCATCCATGGTGATGATGATCCCTTCAGAACCACAAATCACTCTCCCAAGAACAAAACAATACAGTGATGATGATGATCCCTTAAGAACCACAAATCACTCTCATAAGCTCTGATACCATGTAAACATTTAAGAACAGAACAGCAGAACAGCAAGATCAATTCATCTTCTCTCCATGAATGAATGAGGAAGAGATTGATCACTCTATTTATACTTCAAAGAATCAAGTACAACTGTCTTACATTACATGTCGATTACACTGTTTATTATACTAACAGATTTAACAACTATAACTGTCTCAACTAATTCCTTAACTGCTATAACCGATCACAACTAACTTCTTATAAAACTTTCCTCAATGGTTTATGCTAACACATGGTATTGAAATTTCTCAAACTTCATTGATGTTCGAACCATCTCGACTACTTTAGTAATTTTAAAATACCGAATTAAAAAATACGCGCAAACAAAATTATATCAATGTTTGTACATTGTCGAATGAAAGAAAAAAAAAAAAGTACATGATTTGCAAATTTGTTATGCTAACTTGCAAGATAAAGATATTGTAGTTGATGTTATTTTCTCAAAAGGTGCTCTTACTTGATAGAAGCACATTATATGATGCAAAACTAGGAATTAATGTCAAGTATGTTGAATGAATTCAAACTTGATGCCAAAAAAAGAAAGAACCAATATCTAAAAGGTTCAAAACTATTAAAATTGATTTTTTTTTTAATTTATATTAGGTAAATAAAGGGAAAAAAAAGAAATATAATAAACAACTTGCATTTTTTGCGTTCCTTGACAAAAATTAGAGTTTTACTTCTCCTAATTACTTCCTTTTTTAGGTGACTGAAGTCATAAGATAACTTGAGGTGCATTAATTTGAAATGATTTAATATGTTTGAAAGCACACCATCAAATGCATTAATCAAGTTTGATCCGCATAGTTGATCCCCAATTAATTTGGGATTGATGTTTTATTCTTGTTAAAAAACCCAAACTAGAAAGGGCTGGGTGACATTTTTTTAATCTTTCCTTAACTGAATTAATTTCATAATAGGGACGCAAAATTAGATTTCATAATTTTTGTTGCCAATGGCATCCGATTCCTTGAAGAAGAGACACAATTAATTTTAAAGATGTTTTTATTTTTTTTATTGTTGAATGTATCTCAAAATAAAAATGTCTAGTACGACATTTAGAAGTCTTAATCAGTAATTATAAAAATCATCTGAAGGATGATATTACACGTATAAATGAATTAAATTTGAAATTTATGATTAACCTATGCATATTTTCGAATGTGTAAATTCAACCAATTACTTGAATCCTAATGAATGAATTATGTATTAATTATGAATATTTACGTATGGTTTTCATATATTGTAATTAAGGGATTCATAAGCACTTTGGGTTCTTACCAAGTTTTATTCGGAAAAAAGAAGCACGAGGATTTATTTCAAGGATTTGGGTTGATTTTCATATCCATTAAATTAATTCGTGTGTCATATCTAGTTTTAAATGTGGATTCTTATGACCCAATAGTTTCATAAAGTTCACTTTCCATATAAAAGAAATATCTCTGAAAGTCTAAATCAAGCCACTGGCTTGATTATATTTCTTTCATGCGCTTTAGCTTGCTTCAATAACACCTTTCTTGCAATGCTTGTTCCTGATTTTGTTAGTTAGTAACTCGTCTCTCAACTCATTCTATTTGTGAATACTCATCTATTTTAAGTTGTTGCTTCGCTGATTGGTTGTGGCTTCCCTTTTGTTCTTTTTTTTGACAAGAAAGAAACTACAACTTACTTCAACTGAGGCTTTCACCCCCAACCTCTTAAACAAGAGGCCCCATACTATACAGGTGAGCTACCCACATGGTCGGCGACTTCCCTTCTGTTCTTTTTGCACTTTTTTCCTTTTAACATTATGCTGTCTAGGATTACCCTACCCTACAAGAGATGCTCCTCAAAAAGTTAAAGCATCCGAACCTGTAGCTGTAACCTCTGGGGGGCTAGGTGAACAACCATTGTTGTTCATAATTGTTGATAGTCGTTTTTCATTGTTTTCTTTTCTTTTCTTTTTTTCGTCTTCACATTTTCTTTTCTTTTTTTTAATTGGAAAATACAAATATGTCTGCCTAAGACTAAATTAATTTTGCAAATGGGACTGTCATTTGAGCATTGGCTAAAAGCATGCTGAACACCACATATGCTCTTTATCTTAGTCATATATTTCCATATAAGATAATCTTTTGCATATTAATGTTGCAAATTGATTGTTTAATATTTGTTGGGAAGATTATTAAGTTTAGTAAGATAACTTTAAGTATTTTTGCCATGTTATATATATATATATATATTAAGGAACTGTTTTTGTGAAAGGTCCATGGAGATGACACTAGACATTATGATGTCATAATATCTATTTTTTTATGTATTTTTTTCTGATTTTTTGCTATTTTTGTATTTTGATTGGAATATTATACCTATGCTTCTTTTTCTGATTTTTTTCATTTTTCATCTCAATCAAAATCAATGTTAGATAAGGATTTTTTTTTTTCAGTTATAACACGTGACATGTTTTTGATCTTTTATTACCAATTTCTTTTAGCGAATGATCTATTTTTTATTTTTTTTACTTGAAAATTAGAAGATATAATTTGCTAAAAATAAAAATAGCTAAAAAAACATAGCTGAGAAAAATAGAAATAGATAATTCCTAAAAAATTGCTAATAATCGTTTAAAAACATGTTACATCAAATCCGAAAAAAATCTAATCTAACAATGATTTTGGTTGAGATAAAAAAAAAAGTAAAAAAATCAAAAAATAGGAATAGTTATAATATTCTGATCAAAATACAAAAAAATCAAAAAATAAGAAAAAATTTAATAAAAAAATCGATATTATGACATCATTATACGTGTCGTCTCCATGGACCTCACAAAATAGTTCTTTTATTTTATATACATATAATTAGTAAAACAATCGTTGTGTAACTTTTCCAAGTTGTGTAACCCACAACCAATTAGAATTGTATTAGCCATTATATTTAATACATAGAACCAGTTAGAATAAGATTAGCCATTAAATTAAAGTTGTTTAATTGCTGGGTTTGTACGTCTTTGATCCATCATAACTGTTATGAACAACTCAAACAAAGTTTGAGAGTTTTTTATTTACGTATTTTTAAAACTTTTTACTAGAAAATTAGAAGATACAATTCTTGGCTTTAGTCCATCGGAGATTACATCCTTAAATTTTTTTTTTCTACGAGGATTATTTTTCAGTCTCACTAGTCATGCAAAAACTTCGATAATTTTCTGAGTTTCATTTTCCTTTTTTACAAGAAAATCGAGTGATATTATTCTTCGCTTTGATTCTATCAGAGATTACGGATAGTAATTAATATTTTTTTTTCTTTCACTTTGGTGAACATTTTCTACGTTGTTTTACTTTCTTTTTTGATGGTTGGTCTTTTTTTTGCTACTAGAAACCAATTGATTATGAACTCTTTAATGTAGAAATAGCTATCACCATCTTCTATTGAGGGGCAACACAATTATCTTGAGCTGTACATTCTATTTGTTTTAGTAAAAAAAATTGGATGATATTGTTCTTAGCAATTTGATGGTGTTGGAGATTATATGATAATAGGTTCTTTTAATGTTTTTTCCACCACTTCTCTTTTTCTCATCAAATTCATAGTTATCTAATATATTGATACTCGTTCAATTATCAAATATTGATACTTTGTGTTTGCCCGCGCATGAAGCAGGAGATGCTGACTAGTTTAATATGTACCTCTTCTATTAGATATCCATCATGAAATATGCAATTTGCATTAGATTGCAACTTTGCGAACCATTGTAGTTACTTGCAGTGCCCTCATACTAGTTAGGTTGGCAGTTAAGTGGTATTTTATGTTCTATGGTACTAAGTTGTGTTGATTCTTGATTTAATGCCTTCTCAGCTTCTTGGCGTTTATCGATTAACTGAATGGAATATTTCTTGTTAAAATGCTATCTGATTAGCTTTGAAGTTAATGCAGTTGCAACTTTTTCTTGCCCTTGATTTTGGAGTCAAAAAATTACTTTGAACTTGTATGTTTCTGAGGTCATGTTTTCAATAATTTTTCGTTCTTTCATTTTATATACCTAAACCAAATGTTTAAGATGTTAATAGTCACACCATTCAATGGCCTGCACGCTTGAATTCTTGGTATTTTTTTCTCTGCCGACTAGGGTTATTGTGGTTTTAGGACTCATTGATCCAAACCTTAGTATCGGATGAATGTTTCGATTTGAATCTGTCACTCGAAACTGGTGAAAGGGTCATCATTGTTGTTGTTGGTAAGAAAAGGGCATAAGTTGCTTCGATATGTTTCTTTGATCTGAAAATTGCATCTCAGCATGGCCCATGTAATCGTAGGGGCATCCGTCATTCGATGCAGAGGTAAGAAGCAGTTTTACTTGTTAAGTGTTCTTTTGCTACTGACCTTTTGTGAGAAATTATGATGATCCAGGGAGAACAAAGCTGTTGACACTGACTGCAGAAACTCCCTAAGCGGTTGTTTCTGAAACCAAGGTTGTGCTTGATGTAGATTGCTTGCTTGAATGGGCATCGAGTCGCAGTGATTGAAATTTTTATTCAGTATATTATATACCATGGGTAACCTACGCAGCCAGCTATTATTTGACACCTAGTGCCTCATTTGAAGTTCATCGTTCCCATTTCGTTCCACATCTATTTAGGCTAAATGCTAAAGTGACCCACTACGGATATTCACTACAAGCAAATATTCGATTTTTTTTTTTGGTTGAGGGTGATGGTGTGTGTAGACACAAAGGAGGTGGTGTGTGGGAGGTGAAGACAAAATTGTATTTAAAATAACCGTTACACGGAACGAGAACTTCAGGTTGTTTTGTGGGATGTAGTTAGGGTCAAGTGGCAAGTCTCAAATGTTTTGTGCAGCGGCTTTATGGAACAGTATTAGACTATTAGTAGAGTTGTTAGGTTAATATGCCCATGTTAAGGCCGAGGGCCACATTGCGTAGTTGCAATGGTCACAGTTGAAAAAAACAAAATGAAAATGTAAACCCTAGCCTTCTATTGGATTCACGTGACGACGAAGACTTAATTTTTCTATAGGGTTGTCTCAATTTTTTTGTTGCTGTATTTTCTAACAAGAAACGTTAGATGGATTTGTATTACTTAACCCTTTAAAGTGTTGAGTGGGTCATTACTTAATACTCTTTTTGTTTCACATTATTTGTCGCATTAAATTTTTTTTTTTTTTTTTTTTCTCGTTCTGTCACATTAGAAAATCAAAGGTGCAATTACGGGGTTTTTTTTTTTTTTATTTTACCTTTAATTTAAAGATATGTCATTAATGTCAATTGAAGGTTTCATATTAATTTTTAAAGCAAAATTTAAGAAAAGTAGGCTATTAGTAAGGGATAATTTAGTATTAATGTTTATTTTTTAAAGACTTTCAATCATTACTTAATTCTTATGCACAAATTCAAATGTGACAGATAATATGAACCGGAGGGAGTGGGTGGTAGGGAAAAAATATGTTGAGGTTCGCCGTCTATTACATCTCGTGTCAAATTAGTTTTCATTGTAGTAATTACAAGGCATCGATTGATTGTTTACGTTTAGAAGAAACAAAAAAATCTAGAATAGCAACCCTTGAAAGCATACCCCATCACAATCCCCACATGCATTAAGCCGTGTTTTGAATCTCGGATGCGTAAACATGCGGCTTGCGGGGCATGCTTTTGTTAGTAGAAGTTTCTTCGACGTTGAGTGAGGTATCATATGGGCTGATTGAAAATCAATGTCTTATTATCTCAACAAGTCACTTTCTTGACTAGCTAGTCACTCTTATGTCTGAACAACTCTACCTGCTTCTGTTCTTTCTAGGACACTTTCAATCGCTTGTTCCAATGCATTTTGCAAGTGCCACACTTCAAAGATGGCTGTGGCTTGTTACTCATCTGGAGCAACAAAATCATGTTGACTGGATTCACCAAGTAAAGTGTGGAGAAATTCTCTCTGTTTATTTCTCATCATCCCTATCTCTTAAGGTCAAGATGCCTATTCCCTCTGCATGTTTATACATGTTTTTTGTTGAAAATAATGTTCTCACACTCTTTAATCGATGTGTTGTAGGAAGATTCTAGGAAGCCTTATAAATTAAGCGCCCATTGATCTTATAAGTTGCACAAACAAACATATGATGTCCATTTATGCAAAGGGTGATATATATCTTTTTGCCACAATGTTACGTTGTTGAGTTCCCTTGAATCTTGCATCAATATGTGTGCGCATGTCTTATATATTAACGGTGTAGCAAAAGCAAAACCAAAACCCATGCATGCTTTATTTAAACATTGGGATTCCTCAATGTATACTCCCTTCGTTTTTTTATAAGTGACTTTTTAGTTATTTTGAAATATTTCACAATATTTGTCATCTGATAGTTTCAATATACATTAATTACTTAATTAACTTTTATACCCTTCATAAAAAATAAAATATATTAATTACACATTAATAACTAGTTTATGTAGAAGAGGTGGGTTAAGAGAGATAAATTGTGATTTAGTCATTTAACTGTCGCTTCTTCCTCATTCAAGACAATTAAATGACTTTCTTAAAAACTGTGAACAACCTTAAAACAACATTTAAATAGAAACGGAGGAGTATACGTTACAAAGTAATGATTAATTATGCCAACCACGCCACTTGCCAATCAATATAAGTATATAGTTATATACATATCGTACCACTATCATTAGAATCATAAAAACACCCATGCCATTAAAACATCAGTAACAATCATTAATTGAACACATTAATCTATGAGTCATAAATGCACAACACATTTTAAGAAGCAATAAATCTATTCGGACTCATGAGACTCATAGGGATGTTTTTAAAATTTTTGTAAATATTTAAAGGGTATAATATGAATTTTACAAGTGATTATGGTTGTTTCATTAATTGCTCGGGGATGTATTTGAAATTAAAAAAAGTTTTGAGCCGGAACTCACGAGTCCAAATAGCACTACCCTTTAAGAAATTCTCATGATATGGGTATATATTTGCTCTAATTTTATATGGTCATGGCAACTTAATTATTTATATCCCCGATGGCATGATAATAGAATATTTCCTTCTTTTTCTCTACTTGCACGAAAGAAAGAATCCAGTCAATTAGATGAAGTTTATGAGAAAGATTTTTTTTTGCCCTTTTCGTTATTATTATTATTATTATTATTATTATTATTATTATTATTATTATTATTATTATTATTATTATTATTATTATTATTATTATTATTATTATTATTATTATTATTATTATTATTATTATTATTATTATTATTATTATTATTATTATTATTATTATTATTATTATTATTATTATTATTATTATTATTATTATTATTATTATTATTATTATTATTATTATTATTATTATTATTATTATTATTATTATTATTATTATTATTATTATTATTATTATTATTATTATTATTATTATTATTATTATTATTATTATTATTATTATTATTATTATTATTATTATTATTATTATTATTATTATTATTATTATTATTATTATTATTATTATTATTATTATTATTATTATTATTATTATTATTATTATTATTATTATTATTATTATTATTATTATTATTATTATTATTATTATTATTATTATTATTATTATTATTCTTGTTGTTGTCGTTGTTGATGATGATAATAATCGATTTAATTATTTCCCCTCCAACTTGCATTCAGCCATTCAGAGAGATTCAACCCTCAATGCCATTCATATATATGAGACATCACACCAAATTACTATAACACTTAATTGGTTCGTCGATTAATTAAAAAATTTAATATATATATATATATATATGGGTAGTGTTATTTAGACTCATGAGTCCGGACTCAAAACTTTTTTTTATTTCAAATATATCATTGAACAATTAATGAAACAACCACAATCACTTGTAAAATTCTTTTAATACCCCTTAAATATTTACAAAATTTTAAAAACCTCCCTATGAGTCCAAGTATGAATCCAAGTAGATTTATTGTATATATATATATATATATATATATATAGACACACACACATGAACTTCTCAATTATATGTTGAGCTTCTCAATTATGAAGTCTCACACTGAAATATTTGAACTCTCAATCTCATCACTAGCTATCAATTAAACAATATACGCAGATTTATTTTATTTCAACACAAGTTAAATATATTCAAGCGAAGACAATTAATACAAGGGAGGTGCGCAGTAGCTAGGCAACCTTGATCCACATTAATTAATTATACGTACAACTTCACTTCCACACACGATCATATATATATAACATCACAAACCTTATTGCAAATACATATAGATATAGTTGATGCAGGATCACTTGATTAATAATTAGTTTATACGACTTTCATGCATTAATTAATTGATCACTTGATGATTGTTGTGGAAATGAGCATCATATTTTGAAGTAATACCAGCAAAAATATCGCAGTAGGGAAGAGGGTTAGGGTCATCTTCGTTGAGCTTCTCATATATAATACTCCATTTCACTATGCTGCTCTCTTTGCTCTTTGGAGTGACGCTCACTCTAGCTGCAAAGCTCTTGTGCGTCTTCAACAAATCTCCTCCCACCGCTGTGTAGGTCAGGGACCTCTTCTCATCGTCTGCTTCAGTCAGCTTCCCCTTCACCTCTAGATATTGATCAGATTTCGCATCTGCATGCGCGCAATATTTATCAACAAAAAGTATGTACACATCATGCATGTCGCTACCAAGAAAATAAACTTTATTATGAATGATCATATTTTCGTGTTTAGTTCAACTTTAACTAGTTTGCAAGGAAGTTGCAAAATTTTAAACCATAAAATATATGAATTGACATAAATACCCTTTAAACAAAAGAGATGATGTGGGTGATAAAAATGTAATTAATCGAGTGATAATTGTGTTTATAAACTCCTGGGAGATAACTTCCCTATGAAAGGTGGGTTGGGAGGAGATATCTTTTACCCTTGGGTGTGAGTTGGAATATAACTTGTAGGGAAGTTGCAACTAAACAAGACAACTCCCCCAGGAGTTAATATCACTCTTAACCAAACAAGGCCTTAATTAGTCATCATTTGTGCATTTTAATTGCACAATTCAAGATGTATACATCAATCACCATTCATATATATAGATGTGTATCACAGTGTTCAAGTTTTTTACTAATTATGTGTATAACTATATATAGGATATTGCGAGTGAAATAAATAAATGTTGTTGTAGGATTAATTTAATTTATTATGTTTAATTACCAGCCCCCAAGGGGTGGTGTAGTAGTAAAGAAAAAAACACTTCAACTCTAACTGAAGCAAACGTCACGAGTTAGATTCTTAACAACATTATATTTTGAAAAATGTTCGAACAACCATAGTTATCAAAAAAAAAAAAAGAGAAATGTTAGGATGACCTGAAATGGGACACCCAGGATGAACACCCGATAAAGGTGTCCATCCATTCACACATCGGGATATATGTGCACACATCGATGCATGATGAATGGACACCATCACCGGGTGTCCATCCCGGGTCATCCTAGTATTTTTCAAAAAAAAAAATATCATGTTTAGTTACCAATGACGTAGACCCAGTGCATGACACTGCCCAAGCTTTTGCCATCTCCTTGAAGCACTTTTGAGCTCTTGTATATCTCAGGGAAAAGAATAGGAGTGTCAATAATTTTGTTCTTCAACAAGTCGTAGAAGGCGTCCGCAGGGCATTTGATCTCGCTCTCGACTTCAAGTACATGCTGGCGAGACAACTGAGCCATAATTAATGGTATTAGAGACAATCTAAGAAAATGTAGTACAAATGTTTAGTTTTGTGGTGACAAGCTTAATTAGTAGATTGAGCTTTCTTATATAGAGGCAAATTAAGCAGTGCAAGCATGCATGCATGAGAGGTGGGTGTTTGCATGTATGGCCAAGATTCGTTAAATTAAGAATTATTTGATCTTTCATGTTGAGAAAAAAAAAAGTTATCAACAAACAGCTTTAACTGATTCTACAACTATTAGTGATCAATAAGGGGTATCAAAAGAATTTGAATTTTCTGCTTTTGAAGATATATTATGCTTAGTTCACAATATGGTCCAGCAATTACTAATTTTATCAATATAGTTACAGAAAAGGAGAAGCACTATCAAATATAAATCCTTCTCTCAAAATTGTATATCAATATTTCCTCGCGCGATTGTGGATCTACAATTATATTGGTCTTTGTCGTTAATTATCCTATTTAAATTAATTAACTAATTACTTATCGTTCTAAAAAGAAACTAATTATGTACCAATCAAGTGAGTAAGTAGTGAATTAATTAATAATTTAGTATATGATTATAATTAAGTGTGTGGTTTAGGGTTCGAGCGAATCTAATAAGGGCAAATAAGTTCGTTTCTTTTTTAATAAAAAAATAATAATTAATTATTTGATGTGCTTTAATTTTTTTAAATAATTATTTGTTGAAAAATGAAATATGGTTATATATACTTATATTCTTAGATTAAATTAATTAACTATCGTTTTTTTATTTTTCTTAAGAAAATTAAAGGCTATATAATTAGAATCACATTTAAAAAATAAAAAATAAAAAAAATCTAATTCCATGCAATCAGGATGTTAACAGGACTTTTGCTATGTAGTAATCTTATACCAATTATTACACATGGCATTTGACTATTTGAGACACATCAGCATTTTTTCGTGACATCTGACAACCATATATTGTCATTTGTGTTAACTTATTTCTTAAGGGAACATTGTAGTGCCTATGTGGAGCCTGAGCCTGCATGGTGCGCTTGCACATTTGGCGTCCCTAATAATTTTTTAGTTACTAGTGTTTTGGCATGGTCTCAAATTTAGGGACGTTTTGTGCTTTAAGCGACTGTAATTTGAGGATGTTTATACATTAAAAGCGCATTCAATTTGGCAAAAATTAGCTGATATATAGTTGTTATCTACTAAAAGCTAAAATTATTAATAGAAAATTTTTTAAAAAATTTAAAATATAAAAGTATACAAGTAATTATAGTTGCTTCATTAAATTAATAATCTAAAAAAAAATTTGAGTCCGGACTCACGAAGTCGAAATAAAACTATTTAAGTAGTTGTAGCTAATAAATGTAAAATGATATAAAAAGACATCTTATGTAATTAATTAAATGATATTGCATGTACAAATATATTATAGCTTTTGTCATGTGTAACGACATAAGTAAACTGTATATAAAATATCAATTAAAATGTCAGGTGAATCTCTAGTTAAGAAAAAATAGATTTGTACAAACACATTTTTTTAGTCAATTTTTAGTCAAATTTGTTGCGTTAATGTTTCAAACACTCAAAAAAGGGTACAACAACTTATTAACATATATTACAATCCATTGAAGCTAGAAAAATATTATCACGAAAAAGTAATAACCGCATGAGAGAAACAACAACATCTTAAAGGACGACAATAACTCTATATAAAGGGCAACAAACCCATATATAAGACAAAATCTTAGATTTTAGTCCAAATGAAAGAAAATACAGCGAGACTATCAGAATTCACACCTTTCGTAATTGTTTGCATATGAATGCGTTAAGATTTCGTCAATAAAAAACAGTGTGAACATTGTTACATGGGTAACACATGACGTATTGGGTCATCTACAATGAAATTATGTTAACTTTACATATGCAATGTGTCATTTGCACAAAAAAACAAGTGTAAAATTGTGACATAATTTAACTAAATACAGCTTCTTTTCTAAAATCAGTTTCAATGTTTGTATGGTTCGTGTGTTTTTGTTGGTTTTATTGTGGGTGTTTTTTTAAAGTTTTACTTTGACCAAGTCTAAGGTAGTTTCTAGCAGTTACTAGTTTATGCATTTACTAGTTTATGTATATCCTATGTATTTTCAGTTTGTTTAAGGTGTTAAGAATACTTTGCGGTATGTAGTCCCTGTTGTGTGTAAAACTCTTGTTTTGATCTTCTTTGAGTAATAGATGTGTGCTTTTTTTTTCTCTTTCAAATTTGTCTCTCAAATTTGTGTTAATCGATTTCAATGTTTGTATGGTTCGTGTATTTTTGTTGGTTTTATTGTGGGTGTTTTTTAAAGTTTTACTTTGACAAAGTCTAAGGTAGTTTCTAGCAGTTACTAGTTTATGCAGTTACTAGTTTATGTATATCCTATGTATTTTCAGTTTGTTTAAGGTGTTAAGAATACTTTGCAGTATGTAGTCCCTGTTGTGTGTAAAACGTTTGTTTTGATCTTCTTTGAGTAATAGATGTGTGTTGTTTTTTTCTCTTTCAAATTTGTCTCTCAAATTTGTGTTATGGTATCAGAGCCAGGTTGCACACTTAGTGTTTGTTGTTATTACTCATTGAAGTTGGTCTTGTTGCAAAGTATTTCTTGTTAAGTTTTTTTGCTTCCTTGTATGTGTTCAATATGAATGGTAATGGTGGGGTTCAAAATGTCTCTGTTGAAAAGCTTGTTGGTAACAATTACCAATATTGGAAGCTTTGTCTTGAAGCTTATCTACGGGGCCAAGATCTATGGGATCTTGTATCTGGTGATGATTCGGTAATTCCAGATGATACTCCACAAAATGTTAAGTTGCGGCGCAAGTGGAAGATAAGATGCGGCAAAGCATTGTTTGCTTTACGAACATCGATCAGTAAGGACTACATTGATCATGTTCGGGACTTGGATTCTCGAAAAAAAATGTGGGATACTCTTGAAAAGTTGTTTACCCAAAAGAATACTATGAGGCTTCAATTCTTGGAGAATGAGCTTGCGGCGGTTACATAGGGAAATATGTCAATTTCTGAATATTTTTTGAAAGTAAACAATTTATGTGCTGAGATTTCAGAATTGGATGCGGAGGAGCCTATTAGTGAGTAGCGTTTGTGTCGCTATCTCATCCGCGGCTTGCGGAAGGAGTTCATGCCTTTTATTTCTTCTATTCAAGGATGTCCAATACAACCTTCAATTATAGATTTGGAAAATTTGTTCACAAACCAGGAGGCTCTTTGTAAACAAATGTTTGGTAAGTCCAAATCTGTTGTTGATGATGTGCTCTTCACCAAAGACAAATGGAAGAATAAGGCTACCTCAAAATCTTCATTCAATGATGCAAAGCACCAGAAAACGGATGGGGAATCTAAAAGTAATTCTAAAATTACTTGTCATAGATGTGGCAATTGGGTATATTCGTCGAAATTGTCGTGTGAAGGTTGTATGCAATAGATGTGGCAAATCTGGTCATATCAAATCTAATTGTAGAGTGAAGCTTGCAAATGATGATGCTAATGTTGCTCAAGTGACTTCAAGTCTTGAACAATTAGGATGGGAACAATGTTTTACTATTGAGGTTGTTGATCCTATAAAGAACGTGAGTGCTAATGTGCATGAAGTTCTTCCACCTACAACCACTCATGTTGCAATTGATTATGATAATGAGTGGATTGTCGATTCTGGTTGTTCTCATCATGCTACAGGCGATGCATCTCTTCTTTCAGAAGTTCGACCACATCAGAAGTGTTCTATTGTCACTACGGTGATAATTCTATTCATCCGGTTCAGCAAGAAGGTGACTTAACTATTCATGCGACTGGTACTCATGCTGATGGTCTTGCATTTCATGATATTTATCATGTTCCGGGGTTGAAAAAGAACTTGTTATCCGTTTCTCAAGTGACAAGTTCTGGGAGGTATGTTCTTTTTGGCCCACATGATGTGAAGATTCTTGACAATTTAAAAGAAGTTGTTGTTGATACTCTTTTTACTGGCCAAAAGAAAGATTCTCTCTATGTTTTATCCGCTACCACAACGTTAGTTGAGAACACAAGTCAGAATTCTAGTGATCTCTTTGGCATGCTCGTTTGGGGCATGTTGGTTATCAATTATTGCATCAGATTTCCAGCAAGAAGCTACTTGATGGAGTTCCATTTTTCAAAATAATTCATAATGATATGGTATGCCCTGTTGCCAATATGGTAAATCTCATCGTCTTCTTTTTCAACGATCTTTGAATAGATCGTCTATATCATTTGATTTGGTGCATTCCGATCTTATGGGGCCTACTACTTCACCAAGCTATAGTGGATATCGATATATGATGATTATTGTTGATGATTTCTCTCGCTATAGTTGGGTATATTTTTTGAAAAATAAAAGTGAAGCTCTCTCACACTTCATGAACTTCAAAACTATTGTGGAGAAGGAGTTTTCTTCTAATATAAGGTGTTTGAGAACTAATAATAGGGGAGAATTTATGTCTGCCGAATTTTCAGAATTTTGCTCAAGTCATGGTATCAGGCATCAAATGACATGTCCAAACACTCTGCAGCAGAACGGAGTTACTGAACGCAAGTTGGCACATCTTACCGCAGTGGCTTTGTCATGGATACACGACAAAAATCTTCCAAAAGAATTATAGGCTGAAGCTATGCAATGCGCATGTCATGTCATCAATCGTTTGCCTCCTTGGCTGGGTACATCTACATCTCCTTTTGAATTGATGTACAACGCTAAGCCTAATGTTAGTTACTTCAGAGTCTTTGGTTCATTATGTTATGTTCATGTACCTAAAAGTGATAGAACCAAGCTTGACCCCAAAACTAGAAAATGTGTGTTTGTTAGGTTTGATTCTCACAGGAAAGGATGGCGATGTATGAATCCTATGACAAGGAAGTTCATTGTTTCTAGAGATGTTGTGTTCAATGAAGTCTCCACTTATTATTCTGCAGTTTCACACGATCAAGGCTCCATTTTTGTTCCTCTTGAAAGTGTTGATTCAGAAAAGTTCCCATTTACAAATGATCAATTCTTTGAAGAAGAACTAAATTCAGAACAACAAGACATAGAGCAACATGTTATGCAAGGAAGTACAAGTTCTCCTGGTGGAACACGCCCAACATCATCAAGGCATCGACAACAACCTGCATACTTGAAGGATTATCAAGTGCGCATGAACTATTGCTCTGTTATTTCTTGTTTTCTTATGGGGGAGATATCTGAAGATGAGCCATCCACTTATCGTGATGCTGAAGGGCTGCCATAATGGGAAGAAGCAATGAAGGAAGAGTTTTTGGCTTTAACAAAAAATGCTACTTGGGAACTTGTGCCAAAGCCAAAAGATGTTGAGCTAATTACTTGTAAATGGGTTTACAAGTTGAAAAAGAAGATTGATGGGAAAATTGACCGGTATAAAGCTCATTTAGTTGCTCGTGGTTTTTCTCAACAATATGGCTTGGATTATGAAGAGACATTCAGCCCCGTTGCAAGGATGGTGACTGTTTGCACGATTATTTCATTGGCGATACACAAAGGCTGGAATTTATGGCAACTTGATGTGAAGAATGCATTCCTTTATGGTGAATTAGATCGTGAAATCTTTATGGAGCAGCCACAAGGTTTTATTTCCAAGGAATTTCCTAATCATGTGTGTCGACTTAAGAAGGCTTTATATGGCCTTAAGCAAGCTCCAAGAGCTTGGTATGGTAAGATTGCTCAATATCTTACTTTTTGTGGGTTCTCTCTTTTTAGTTCTGATCCAAGCCTATTTATTAAGAAGAAGTCATCATTGTACATCATTTTTCTTCTTTATGTGGATGACATGATTATTACCGGAGATGACAATGCTTAAATCGATCGTCTTCGCGATGATTTGTCTATCCGCTTTGAAATGAAGAACTTGGGTGAAGTTCATTATTTTCTTAGCCTTGAAGTAGCGAAATCTTAAGGTTATTTTGTTTCTCAACAAAGTTATGCAAGAAATTTACTAAATCGTTTTCATATGAGGGAGTAGCAATGTCAACTCCTATGGAATATTCTCTCAAGTTAACAAAGGTTGAAGGTGAATTGCTTGCTAATCCAACATCTTTTCGGCAACTTATTGGAAGCTTATTTTATTTAACAATCACTAGGCCTGATATTGCTTATTCAGTGGGAGTTCTTTCTCAATTTATGGACAAACCTTGTGTTGGTCATTTTGTTGCCGCTAAGAGGGTTCTTCGCTACATTAAAGGCACTTTGAGCTTTGGTTTGTTGTACCAAAATACTGCGTCATACTCTTTATGTGGGTATGTTGATGCTGATTGGGCTGGTGATGTGAATGATCGACATTCGACTACGGGTTTATGTTTTACTATGGGTTCTGCTACAATTTCTTGGTGTAGTAAGAAGCAACAAACAATTGCTCTTTCAAGCACGGAGGTGAATATGTGGTCGCTACTATGGCAACTCAAGAATGTATATGGCTCAAGATGTTACTTCATGATTTAGATATGGTTACTGATGATGCGGTTCTGATCCATTGTGACAACGAAAGCGCCATCAAACTAGCTGGAAATCCAGTTTTTCATGCTCGCTCGAAGCACATTGAAGTTCATCATCATTTTGTTCGAGAAAAGGTGTTGAGTAAAGACATCAAATTGCAAAAAATCCGAACGGATGATCAAGTGGCTGATATCTTCACTAAAGCTCTTGCAAAGATTACTTTTGAGAAATTTCGAGATGCACTTGGAATTATTGACTCGAAGTCTGCACTAAGGGGGAGTGTTAAAATTAGTGCATCATGAATCAGTTTCAATGTTTGTATGGTTTGTGTGTTTTTGTTGGTTTTATTGTGGGTGTTTTTTTAAAGTTTTACTTTGACTAAGTCTAAGGTAGTTTCTAGCAGTTACTAGTTTATGTATATCCTATGTATTTTCGGTTTGTTTAAGGTGTTAACAATATTTTGCAGTATTTAGTCCCTGTTGTGTGTAAAACTCTTGTTTTGATCTTCTTTGAGTAATAGATGTGTGCTATTTTTTTCTCTTTCAAATTTGTCTCTCAAATTTGTGTTACTAACTACTTATAATTATTTTGTTGATAATCTAGTTTTGCTTGCCAAATAGAGCTTAAACACTTTTATATTCTAAATTCAACAATATTTGTATTTTAAGCGTTCTCAATTTAAAAACACTTGTATAATATGCAGTCTTTAAATATTAAATTTGACTACTTTAATAGAAGCGTCCCTAATAAGCGCGGTTATAATATGGGCTGGTCTTAGAACCAATTAATGGTACCAATTGACAAAAATCAACAAGCAAATTGATTTTTCTTTTTTCTTTTTGTTTTTATGTTCGTGGTTGTCCAAGCGAACCTAACTATTTTCACGAGGCTCTAGTACAATCGGCCTAAGCGTACTCCAGTGACCCGAACAATCTTGTCACACCGAAGAATTAAAATTGAGGTTGTACGCTTAACTCACAAACCCACCTTTACTTTTACCGTTGTGGCAACTCCATTGAGTTACAAGTCAATTGAAAATCAATTAATGTCTTGTCTCAAACACTTATTGTTTCCTTGACCAGTAATTAGTCTGAACAACTCCACCTGCTCTCTTGTTCTTTATATGGCACTTCATTTGCTTGTTCTAATGCATTTTGCAAGTGCTACACTTAAAGGATCACTAGCTAGATGAGCATTGAAGAACAATAAAGGGATTGACGTTCCAGAGGAGATTATATTTATTTATTTGTTTCGCAAGGTAGAGATTAATAATTGTTACACATCTGGGGCAACAAAATCATGTTGATTGGATTCACCAAGTAAAGTGGGAAACTTTTTATGTTTGTTTCTCATCATTATCTCTCTCTTAAGGTCAAGATGCCTATTCTCTCTGCATGTTTACACATGCTTTTTGTTGAAAATAATGCTCTCTCACTCTTAAATCAATGTTGTTAATTGGAAGATTCAAGGAAACCCTGCAAAGGCAGAAATTAAGGGACCATTAAGCCTAAAATAATTCTCTCTGCGTGTCTAATCAGTGTCCAGATCCTTGTGCCCAATTTTTTTTTTTTTTTACTTTTTTTTACAAAAAAGAAAAAACCACAATTTTTGTCAAAAATTTTTTTTTACTTCAAATAGATTTTTTGCGCCAATATAAAGCTTTTTTATGACTAATCAATCCTTTTTTATTATTGTCAAAGTTTACGAGGCACAACCTCGATTAATTAACCCTGGACCTCTAGATGAATAAGACCATGTGAGTGACAACCTCTTTCCAAAAGAATTTAACAACAGTTCGATTCCCAAAACTTAGACTCGAACCTCTAATGAAGGATGAAGTGACTCATACCATGACACTACATCCCCTTTGGGTTCTTACACGCACTATATATGTTTCTTAAGCTCCATTAATTAGGCCCTTACTAATGAATTCGACACTCTTTCACTTAAGGGATAAAAGCCCCAAATTAATCACTATGATTATATTTTGTTCATTTTTAATTGTTCTTCATTTGCACTTCTTTAATCTCTCTAGAGCTTCTCACCTAGTATAGTCAGGTATATACTAATGGTTTGAATATTTAAAATGACCAATTGATGAAAGCTTTGAAAAACTTATTAGATAAATAGAAAGATTAAGGAGTCTGATTGATTTGAATAGTAATATGCTGACTGTTTAGATCATTTAGTCTCCTCATCTTCCTATACAACATTATTAAAAGTATACTACCAATTTTTTTTTTTTAAAAAAATCCCAGATGTCATATTATTTTGATGTCTGGTCTATCTAAATTAGTATATATATATACTTTGGGAGTGGTGTAGTACAAGTACAACGAAATAAATCCAAAAATGAGTTTTGGGTTATTTGTTTATGAATGCAATTTTTTGGATGTAGTACTTGTCCTGAATCAATCTGTAGCAACAGATGAAAAAGTTCAACATCTAGATTTATTGTTTAGTTTAAACATCAAAACGAATAATAATGTACTCATGAGTTCGAACTCATAAAGAGATTTTTTAATTTTTTACAAATATTTAAGGGGTATCAAATGAATTTTATAAGTAATTGTGTTTGCTTCATTAATTATTTGAAGATGATTTTAAAATAAAAAAAAAAAAAAATTTTTGAATCGAAACTCATGAGTCCAAATATCACTTTTGTGAAAAAAAAAAGTTACTTTATCAATCATGCTAAAAGCTATGGTTAGTAAATACTAGTATTGTTCTATTTTCGATTTTCGTGGCTACTTAATTGATTCAACAAGATTAGATTGATCTTTTTTCTAGAACTATTAATTAAGAATTGAATCAATTGATGTCTCCATCTGATTTCCTTTGTATGTCTAAAGCTTAAATTCAAGACCTCTAATTTAGAATGTTGACTCGCAAGACTCACAACTATTCAACTCGACCTTTATAAGTGTTAGAGACCCCATCTAATAATTATTGGGCATCATGTTTGTTGAGAAACTAGTAATTGAATTGATATATTTTGTTTTCAAATTAATGTTATCTGTTTGAAACTACTGCCTTCTTCCAAAAATATACACCGTAGTAAATTATTTAGGCCTTGACACACTAATTAAAGTGATATTAATTAATATTGAGTTTATTTGTCACTTTTACCCTTTGATACAAAGAAAGAAGTGCTTTAATGACCGTTAAATGCTTAAATTTAAAAGAGGAGTGAAATGGATATAAAAAGTGTCATATTGTCAAAATATTTTATAATTATGAAAAAAAAGTTTTGTCTAAAATTACCTATATTTTTGGATGGAGAGTATCATGCGAAAATAACCACTAATTTGGTTTAGATTTTTATGCCATCCCTGCCAGTCATTAATTGAAATAGCACAAGTTGATGTTATATATAGAAAACAAAATGAAAGATCACCCTTTCAAAAATGGATTAATGTAGCACAAGTTATGTGATTGGGAAAAATAATGTTTTGTACAAGATTTCGTGATTATAGTTACTTTTTTGGGCTAATACTGAATCTCCATATATTACTAACTTAATCACTAATCAACAGCCATATTATATATAGGATAATGTTTTAGTGACATCGTTTTGCTACAAAATTGTTGAAGTCCTCTTTAAATCTTGCATTTAAATGCATGTGCCTGTCTTTTTTTTAGGTGACCTCGATCTGAGAAGGACTTCGACAACTTAGCAATAAGAGGTTGTAACAAAAAGATATCGCCATATCATTACTTTTTTCTTCACAATTTCTTTTATTTATTACTATACGATATCTAAGATTTTAATTTACACGAGCCACATCCCACCTCCCACCCACAAGAGATGTGCCTCATATGCCCGACAGTCCAGCACAAGTCAGCAAATTGGATTACATAACATAACCATTTAGCATTGGTTCTAGAACTTGAGCAAAATGAACCCCACATAGGCACATATCCATGTTGACTGCCATGGCTACACCATTATGTAAGACTTGTTCTTCTATATGGTGCACCTTTGCTTTCATGATCACCACAGTACTTGACGCGCTAAGCACACATATCTGCAGCCGTAGCTGACCCGTTAAGTAATCATTTATTATTAATTAACATTTTAAGTTTCAACATGACAATTTATATATATGAGCATTAATTCTTTCTATCGTCATTTTCTCCATTTTGTAAATTTCAATTTGAAATCTCTTTTTTTTTGTCAAATAATTTAGATGTCCGCATTATGAATGAAAATAATTTCACATAAGTAAAAAGATATTGTCTTACAAGTTTGGAGTACGGATTTCAATTTATCTTGACATTTTGAAGTACTCACCCATTCTCAAACTAAAATATAACTATGATCTTAAAAAAACACTAAATGTGCAACTAGTCTCTCTACACTTTTACGCTTGGTTCTAGTTAACACATAAAAAACTTTGCAATCAAAAGTTTTCATAGTCGGGATTTCTAAATTAAAAAATCGATCCGACGCACCTCCTCGCTCGCTCCCTTAATTTGATTTTCTTGTTCTAACTCTAGTTAATTAGGGTGCCTACTTAGGCTCCATGGTGGGACCTATAATTATAATTTTAAATTCTTAGGCCTCCCTCAATAAATATCACAATCAAATTATATTGTGAACGACTATAAAATACATGAAGGTGTCAATGAATTGAGTCGACTGACCAAGTTTACCCACACAAGAAAGCCACAAAGCACTGAAACAGAGAAACTACCAGGAAGAACCACATGACACACATGACTAAACCAATTAAATGACAAGCCACACTGTGCCAAACCGCGTCTCCCTGGCCTCTCCAACATGACACACACAAGTCTTAGCACGTAAGCAAACCCCCATATTCGTCACATAAAAAGCTCAATCTCTGCTTCTTCTTATTGTTGTTGTTCTATATATAGAGCAAAAAAAAAAAAAACATACATAGCTATTAGAGCAACAAGAAGAAGAAGAAGAGCAGCATTGACAAAGATGGGCAAGAGAATGGATGCACTGCTTAGGAGGGGCTTCAAGAGTCCAAAATTCAAGACCCTTGTGAGCCTAGCAGTGTCTCGTCTTGCAGTGCTAAAGAACCAGCGCCAGGTGCGCTGCTCGCAGGCTAGGACAGATGTGTCGAAGCTGCTTCAGCTCGGCCACCATGAACGCGCTCTCCTTCGAGTGAGTGATATACAATGAATCGCTTTGTTTGCATTTTTTCTAATAAGTGTTAATGATGAACGTATCATTGATGATGATCAGATTGAGCATGTAATTCAAGAGCAGAACATGTTGGATTCTTATGCCATGATTGAGGGGTACTGCCATGTTTTGATTGAAAGAGTGTCTCTCATTGAAGACACCAGGTTAGTATGTAATTAATTTATTGGTTTTAGTTTTTTTTTTATGAGTTGATGCTGAATTATGATTCAGTTGGTGACACTTGCTTGTTTTTCTTTGATGGTGATTTGATTAGAGAGTGCCCTGAGGAGTTAAAGGAGGCAGTTTCGAGTTTGATTTACGCCTCTTCGAGATGTGGGCAGTTCCCGGAACTTCAAGAGATTCGATCGGTGTTGGCGTCATGGTATGGGAGGGAATTCACTGAAGCGGCAGCTGATCTGCGAAATGGATGTGGAGTGAAGACACTGGTAAGAGCTGGACTACTTTAAATACTGTTCTTCATTTTGGTTCCTTCGATGGTTCTGCATATGTTTATAAGAAAACCACTTGTATTAATTTTATTAATTTGTATGGTACCTGCAGATGATTCAGAAGTTGTCGACGCGACAGAAAAGCTTGGAGAGCAGAATGAAAGTATTGAAAGAAATTGCTTCTGAGAATGGCATCACCTCTCTGCAGCTTGATCAAGAACAACCAAACATAGTCGAAGAGGTTCGAAAACAGTCAATCTTACGTAGGAGAAAGCTTAGTTTTAGTTTCCTATTGTTATGAGATGTTAACATGATTCTCCATCTATTATGTTGTGTGATATTTCAGGAAAAAAGGGGCTCCAATAGAAAACACACCAAGCTTGAACAGGACTACAAAGAGCAAGATCATGGTTCAGTTGAAGAGATACAGAAGGATGAACAGTTTTCCGGGTCGTTGAGATCGAAGAAGAAATACGCAGATGTTGCTAGTGCAGCGCAGGCTGCATTTGAATCGGCGGCTAATGCAGCAGCAGCTGCAAGAGCTGCAATGGAACTTTCGAGATCTGCGTCGCAGGACAATATTATTCAGGAAGAAAAAACTAGTCCTAGTTCTCGACTTCCGAAGAATAAATCTAAAGATGAGAGCTTTTCGACATCCCAAGTTGGGAGTCCAGGATACAGAAAGTTTGAAAAGACTCACCCAGTCAGTGACTATATTTCTGAGTCAGAAGGTGAAGAACAACTGCAAAAACCAGGAGAATTCCACAGTGATGAGAAGGATAAAAAAGAGTTGAGCAGATCAGTATCCAGCTCAAGCTCGAATTCAGACAGTAAATCACTGAAGGAGACAAGAGTGGGTTCAAATGAAGAGAAAGATTCAGAGACAGTGGACAAGATTGCTTTCGATGAGAGCGATGACGACAACAATGAGATTCATACTGAAAATGGCGGGATTCCAATGTCAAGGCGACATGTATTAGATATTGATGCTGAAAAACCTGGAAAGGCTGCATATGAGTTCCCTAAGATTAAACAAACAAAGAGTACAGATTATGAAGATGAAGGCCCTCCGTTCCGTCTTAACATCGATAGGAAACCCATTTCTGTCAGGACTAGACAAGGAAGAAGATAATGAGGATTACATGAAATCAGAAACTTGAAGAAGCTTTGTAAGTAAATCATCCACTAGCAACCTAAGCGTCACGAACCTTTCAACTATTTGGTCATCTTTTATTTGTTACGAATGTTTGTTTGTTTGTTTGTTTATTCTAATGTTCAATTTCTTCTTGTTCGTCCAAGTAATGTATGTTAAAAGCTTGTGTAATGAGCTTTCATTGATTGAGCCTTTAAGATTTCTTCTGTAAAATAGCATACATGGAGAGTTGTTATGAGTCACTATCTGAATTTAAGAGAGTATGTCATCCCTTGACAAAGTTAAACCTTCACATTTTGTAATGTTTATGGCAGGAAAATTTTACTCATACTTGAAAGAAAGAAGCACAATGTATTGGCAAACAAACGTGACAAGTAATGGAACAGATGTTCGAGGGGAGAAACGATCACTCTCGACCATCTAGGATATACAGCGAGGGTGGTTGAAGCCACCATATAACACTAAACTATCTGAAATATTGGATAAAATGATACTCACCTCTTTTGCCTCTTCCCATGTGGTGCTAATTCACTGAAGGACTGCAAACTCGCGCCAACGTCTTCATCGTATTCAATTCCAAGTTCCTCCTGTAAAAACGATCACCCCCTTTAAGCAAGATAACAATATCAGTCTAACTAGTCTTACCACATAAAGATTCACTCAGTGACGACCTTGAATTCTTTGAGATTTTTGGGAGAGTTCTCAGTTATAGCATCCCAGACGTCCTTAAACATCCTTTTTCGCCTTCTCCACTGAGTGATGCTTTCCTGGTAGAAATGTTCCACTGCTTTTCTGTCTTCTGGTCTCACCAAAGTGACTCCATCTCGCAATGCTTTCAGTTTTTCTTCCATTTCCTCAACCTAAAAGAGGATAATTTTATTCAGAAATCATAATTAGCATCATGAGTTCAATATAGTGAGATTCATACTTCAGTTCTAAGCTTAGCTTCTTTGGCACGAATCTGCTCCATTGTCAAATTTGTTTGCAATGCTCGGATTTCTGTAACAAAAGTATGGTGACAGTCATGTTGCACATTTTTCTTCTTGAATTCACGAAACCAACTTTTTAGAATATGCGAAGTTCATAAGATCTCGACAAGCTTGAAGCTAAAATGCCAAACAATTATAGTAGAAATTGCAATTGCTGAAAAGGTTATACCTCCCTCTACTTCATTAATCGCTCTCTTGTTCTCCTCAAGTCTTCTTGTAATTTCAGATTCTCCTTCTTCATGCGGTCAAGCTCTTCAGTGTTGGGAATATCAAATTGATCTTGCCGAGCAATATAGATCCTTTGCTTACCATACTCTTTGAAAGAAATCTTTCCACTGTCAGATAGAGCATCCAATGCCTTTTGAACAGCAGTCTTTTTGAGATTGTACTTTTGCAATGCATCCGCAACATTTTGAGAATTTAAAGGCCTATTTTGCTAAAGGACCAAAAGCAAAAAAAAAAAAAAAAACCCATCAAACAAGGATATGTAATAAGCTGGATAAGGAATTAATTGAAGCATGAAATTGATAGGGTAATAAATTGCTTGATCAGCAATATCAATATGCCTTCGTACATCAGCACTTCCTTTCATTTTCATACAAAGGCAGACAGCATATGTTGATAGTGCTGGTGGCATATAAAATGCCTTCAAAAAGAAGGGAGTCATTATATTGGAAAAAACTATACTATTACAGAGAATTATCTATTTTGGGTGATTTGCACATCATCAAAAACCCTGACACGGCATCTATATATATATATATATATATATAGCAATCAAAAGACTTTAGTTTTCCAATCCTCAATCACTGAAATAACAAGGGACTTGTGATTGGCGTAACATTATTTAACAATCGTTTTCAGATTCAACCAGGAAAACATCTAGAAAAATGAGGAACTAGAAAACAGCCTTTATCACTCAATCTCCAAGTTTTCAAATATCTCGGATTGAATTTAAGAGAAAAAAAATAAAGGCTTCTTCAATTCTATGTCTAAATTCAATGTTATTTGTGTATTTAGTCCAACCATATCAAAACATGTAAAACTAAGATAGCAATGCTCCAAATTCCTGTTTCTCATAGGCGTCACCGGCATAAGGGAAAGATCTGCATATTCTACGAGAGACCTAAGGTAGCACTAATTCCTTTGGGATGCCAAGACTAAGAAGTGTGGACTACATTCAAAATTTGGGATTTGAGGCTACGTTATTGTTGTTACTAAAATGAAAACGACATAGCTCTCATCAACTATATGAGAGAAGCATGTGCTCACAAACAACGACATGAGAGGTTCAGAAAAAATTCCTTGATTGTTAAAGGAATGTAAAGTATTGCAATGTAATAGGCCCAACCCAAGTCTTGAGAGAGTGTGTGGAGAGATTAGCTAGTGATCCATAGATCTAGGCAGATTTAGTTTTAGAGTGGTCGTATTCTCCAAAATGTCGAAGCAAGTTAGATCTCACTCCATACTTATAAGCCGGTTTCCTTATCATCAACTAGTCTATGATGAGGTCCGCTACATGGATCAAACTCTTCCATTGTGCTCGAGTTAGTGCAATTGATGGAGAACTTTCCAAAACATTTAAACCCCTCATAGTTAATGCGTCACAAGTAAACTTCGATCTACCCCTGCCTCGTTGAATTTCTTTAGTTTCTACTTAGTCCATTTTTCTAGTGAGAGCATTTGTAGGCCGCCTTCTCTTCCCTAATCTTTGTGTCAGCTAAAACCATACCGCCGCATTAATTTCCCAATATATCAAACGAGCCCTAACCGCGGCAACTCAAGTTAATCAACACAAGAGGCCAAATAAACCAGCTTTGGACTCTTCAATTATAAAGGGATGAGCAGAAAAAGAATTGGACTCGACATGCGATCAAAGACTAGTCCTTTGATGATTCAACAAACCTAATTCCAAAATTAAATCCCAAAACACCACACTGTAAGTACTTCATGAATCGAACAAATATATAGAAGAACTAAAGAACTGTACAGTACAGACGATTACATCGCATCGAATCAAAATCGACGCCATCGGCTTCGATACTCACCTCGTTGACGAAGTTGAGCACGATACCTGAAGAAGAAATCAAATGCGTTGGAATCAGAACAACGAGCTTTAATCCATCAACATCAAACGCGTCGGTTGAACGAATCGATGGATCGAAAGAAGAAGAAGAGATTGGATTTACCTTCGGCGCTGTCGGATTTGGGCGCCATTGGAGAGATCTGAATCTACGATGCGAGGGAGAAAGCGCGGGAAAATGTGGTTCGAATGCGAGGTGCTTACCGCTTTATATTGGGGGAGAGAGAGAGATCTTGAGCTTTATTCGATAGACTGAGGCGTACGTGCGGAATTATAAGTTATTCGAACTTTTCAAAAAAAAAAAAAAAAGAAATCTTTATTAATTTGAAGAGACGACTAAAAGCTTATTTTGTATAATTGGTACTAATATGACAAAAATTCTTAGGAAATTTCTGTTAATCGAATCAATTATACCATAGGTGATACTAGCATGATTGGGACACATTTTTAAGATACACGGCTTTTGTCAACACCTTTAATTATCTAAGCGTGCCTCTACATCAATGATGCTAACAAGTTGCATGTGACACCTGAGGCACCAAAATATTTTCTTTATATTATATGTTATTTACTAAAAAGTTTTTCAAATTCATGTTTGATTTACTAATTAAAACTTGAAATAAATTGTTGGAAGGTTTAACTCGATTTTTTTTTCTTGAGTGAATGGAAGAGCATTTAGGTCAAGGAACTCGATTCCACCTAAAAAATTACTATATTTTTCAAGTACACAAATAAGTTGTAACCTAAGTTTTTTATAATGATTGAAAAAGAGAAAAGATGCAACAAATAGAGGAATTAGTTAAAGTGTTTATTTGAACTAATTTTAATCTAATAAATTGAACAAATACATGCTTTAATAAAAATTTATCCAAGTTTATTTTTTTTGATTACATCATTCATCATGCGATACACTTCGAGATGCATGAGCAAAGAATGCGGTGTGCATCTCCTACCTGGCAGAACTTGGGCATGTTAACATTTTCCTTTTTTTAATGCGTATTTCATTATTTTGACAAGAAAGAATTGTAGGAGTTGATCTAAAATAAAATAAATAATTAGTCACTCTCAGCCGTTAATTTAAAGCTTAGAGATTACAAAGAAACCTAGATCTACGGTGGAAAAATCTCCAAGATTCCTGTAGAGAGAGAGAGAGAGAGAGAGAGAGAGAGGCCTCTGTTCAAGCGAAGAGCATCTCTAGCTCATCCATGGCGACTACAACAACAACAGCTCTACTGCACAGCCAAATCTCACTCATCACAGCAAACCCTTCTCCCCCTCGAAATGCACTCTCCTCACACGCCCTCCAATGCCCGCATCACCGATCATCACAGCTACAACAATCCCTTCACAAGCGCATCGTCACAAGAACCAATTTTTCAATCCAAACAAGATTTGGGCGAAGAAGAGCTGAATTCTCGATTGTGTGCAATGCGGGTCGGAAGATCGACGAGTCTGGCGAAGTGGGTGGTGGGGGTTTGAGTAGAGAAGCTATGGTGCTGTGGGCAATGGAGGGCGTCTACGTTTTGTGGCTCTTCATCCTTCCTTTCGCGCCGGTGAGCGAAAGCGAGTCTCTCGATCTTCGCAAAATTGCATTTTTATAATCCAATGCGCATGGGTTGTGGATGTGGATCTAGGTTTACTTCTCATGTTTGTTTATTAGTACTTACTAGAATTAGAACTGGAATTAATTTAGGGTAGTGCCGATTGATGCAAAAAATAGGGAAGGGCGGTTGGAGTGGTTTGGACACGGCCAAAGAAGACCTGCAAATGCCCTAGTTAGAAAACTAGGACTCAATAGAAAATGAGGAAATTCGATGATATATGGGTAGACCTAAGACAACTAAAGCTTTGGCTGAGGCAAATGTTAAGAGTTCGATTCTTGGTAGCTATATTATATTCTCTTGGTTTCTTTGATTTGTAGAGCTGATGCGCCTAACTAACTCTCATGAGATTAGTCGAACCAAAGTTAGGTATTAAAAAAAAAAAAAAGACAACTTGGAATGTAGTGATTAAGAAGGATTAAAAGGATAGTGAAAACATGTCATCAATTGCATTAAATCAAGCAGAGTGGAATAGTTTGAGTGAAGTAGCAGATCCCAACTAATATGGGATTGGGGCTCTATTGCTGTTGTTGGAGAACTGGAGCTGATTTAGGATTTGTTAGTTTGGTTGTCGTCAGCTGTACATTGCCTATTAGAGTTAGGCAGTAGAAGAAATCAAGATCAATTAAGATTAAATATGTAGTCATTGGAGAAGTTTATTAATGTTGTTGAAGCATGTTTGACACCTGCTCTTGTGATCAACTCATCTTTATGTGACAGAAAAATTAGTTAGGTTAGTATTGAGTGTTTGTGCTATGCGTGGTTTGATTTAACTAAAGAAGAGCAGGAATATCTCAAAAAGTAGATGCATCATGTTGCATTTTCAGATTCAAGATAAAAGATAATTAATATGGTGGAGATCTAGTTTACGAGAATTATAGGTTGGAAGAGAAGCAATAAAAGTAGAAGGAGAAGATTGGCCTGCACCATTGCATGTGAGTTCATTGAGATTTTGAAACATGTGAGCGTAGTGTGCCAAAGTATTCTAAATCATGGGAGCTGGATGGAGACAATATAGAATTAGTATTACAGAAATTGGAGCTTCGACATTATTTTAGCAGGATCAAGATTGGAGTTGATATATGTAGAAGATGTTAATATTATTGATGGTCACCCGGCTTTATTATTGTCCATTAGAATTGGATTGTAGAAGAATTAAGATCACTAAAGATGTAGGGTGTTAGAAGTTCAATTAAATTGATGAGTAAGATTCATATGGATCCAAAATTCAGCTGAGAAAAGTTGTGTTTCTAAAGGATGTTGTGTTTTCAAGTTCCATCACTAAAATGTCTGTCAAAGCCTTGTTTATCCAAAGCGAAATCAGGAAGCAAAAGTTGAGTCTTAATTAAGAACCTTTTGTACTCATTTCAAATGTCATATTATATGTCCTCCAAAAATTTATTTTCCCTGGACCTCAAAAATTATCTACGCCCAACCGAAGAAGTGACCCAATCGGGACTAATCACTTAACGAACAGGCCATAAGAATTCCCACCCCCTCTGAATGGCACTAGCATTGCCCATTTTTCACCAGACACAGTATAGTATCTTTTTTTTTTTTTTTTCTCTTCAACAGTTAAATATCACAAGAGTGCACTTTCTTATTGTTGCATTGATGTGATTTTCAACTTCGAGGTCATTGATTAGAACCTACTTGGCTTCTTTGTTAAACAAAGGTAAGGCTGTGTAGAGGAGGGAATCTTGTGCTCTGAAGGACACTTTTTGCGTTTTTAGTAACTCAAAAATGTCTCCCTAATATGGCATCAACTTCATGAATCCACTTAACCCCAAATTCTCTTGCTCTGTTGATATGGGTAAAATTTTGATTCTGTATTGTTTTATACATTTTTCTACTTATTTTTAACATTCTTGTTTTTTAAATAGGGTGATCCTGTATGGGCAATCAGTTCCGAGACAACCAAATCTCTTGTGGGTCTTTCACTAAATTTCTTCTTTATCCTGCCTCTGCTTAACTATGGTCAGTTGACTGTTCAAAAGCTACTGTTGTTAATTACTATTTGTTTTGTGTAACTTCAATGCGCTGTTTAAGGTTCTGTCTGGTTATATTAATTATAATTGTAATAATTGTTAATTTATTTTCCAATTTTTCTTACCCAGTTGGACAGTCAAACTAGTGAAATTTGTTAGGAAAATACTAGAATGATAACAATGTCACTCCGCAAGACATATTGGCTCACAGGAGCCATCCATGCGGCCTCAACCCACGTGTTATGCATCGGGATTTGTGTATGCCTACATTCCAAGACGCTCATGGATGGCTCTTGTGAGCTAATGTGTCTTGTGGTGTGGCATGCTGTTGTCATTCTAGCACTTCTCAATTTGTTATTATGCATGAAACTATGAGCAAAACCTTTTCTTTTTAAGGCTTGTAATTTTTCAAAACTAGTGAAATTTTTTCCAAAATGAATGCACTATCTCGTTCTGATGATTTATGAGTATACAAAGATGTTATTTATCAAGACTTTCAATTGGATCGATCAAATCTCTTTTAGAAAAATGGCTTGAACTTCTTGGATGTACCTCTAATTTCTTCTTCTTTGTGTTGTTTGTTTATTTTTTTCTTGTGATTTAAACTGCAATGTGTTCTTTGGCAGAGTAGTTGGCATTAATGTGTTGGAGGCTCCTGTGCTTCACCCGGTAAGAGTGTTTAGAAAATTGATTCGATGCATTCCCATAAACTCTCTCTTTCTCTTTTTTGTACATGCTGATGATATCTAATACCGTTCCTTAACTGTTGGTTCTTATGTTCAACCTTTTTATTTCAGATGTCGGAAGGACTATTCAATTTTGTAATCGCATGGACTGTCTTGTTTGCACCATTACTGTTCACTGATTGCAAACGCAACAGATACAAGGGATCATTAGATGTGTTATGGGGTCTTATGATGTTCCTCACGAACAGTATGTTACTTCCACTGTGTTTTAAGTTTTATTAGCATTTATTTGAAAGTCCAAAACAAGCAGAAAAAATGAATTTTTTTTTTCCAAATCATCATAGAAAATCTAGCCTAATGGACTATTCTGTTTGGGAAAAAAATATTTCTGACTGTAATTGTTGCTACACCTGAAAAGCAACTATTCAGTTTCAAAATGAAATTAAAATCTTGACCAAATCTATGAATCTCATCTTATTACTTGAATTCACTTTTGTTGTGTTTATGAATCTATGATCGTGTAAATATCTTCCTAATACCTTTTCCTTATATCTATTTATCTCATTTTTTCACGATACATCTCTCTCCAATTAAATTGACAAGAATTTGCTGCTTCGTTGTCAGCCTTCCTAATACCCTACATGGCTATCCGACTTAATGAGATGAATTCAGAGAGCACTCCAACGGAGAAATCTAAATTGGGTGTTGTGATGACCAATGGTGCATCAGCTGTTGGATTGATTGGTGGTTCTGTATGCCTGTTATCTATATTATGGGCCTCTCTTTGGTCGAATGGATGGCGATTATGGAACTGTAGCAGAAAGATGGCAATTCCTATTGAAGTATATTAGTTCAGAAAGACTCGCCTACGCTTTCATCTGGGACATTGTGCTCTACTCCATCTTCCAGCCTTGGTTGATTGGTGACAACTTACAAAATGTGCAACCGAGTATGATTGGAATAGTGAGTAATCTCAGATTTGTCCCAGTTGTTGGCTTAGTTGCTTACCTTTACTGTCTTACTCCTGATCAGGAGCTTTAGACTAACTTGATTATCTCACTGTGGCTTCATTGATTATTGAAGTAAAAATAATCTAATCACACATCCTATGAGATTGTTTTACAAGGCCTTGCCATACGAATAATGCTGTTCTATTCAGCTTTTCTCATTGCAGTAGGCTGTAATTCATGGATGATATGAAGTTACTGGGCCTGTGGCACTGTTAAGTAAATTTTACCCGTATTGTCTAATCAGGAGTTTGTAGTGGAATGAAGATGCTAAGTGGATTTGTAGTAAATATATATATATATAAATCAAAGAAATGAGTTGCACCAATCAACTTGAAAATTAGGGAAGGGTGGTCGTGCAAATGTTCCAGTTAGGAAACTCTACATTAAAATTAAAGAGACTCGATGGTATAAAGATAATAAACCTAATATAACTTGGGATACATTGAGAAAGATTTAAAAAGATTTTGTTTGAATGTCATCAAGTGCATTAAATCGAACAAAGTGGAAGAATTTGATCCATGTAGCAGACTAGCAAGTCTACTAATTTGTGAGGTTTTGTTGTTATTGACTATCATGAGTTTCAAAACCATGGTCTTATTGGGCAGTGAATAAAAAATATATTTGCCTAAGCATCATCGCTCTTTGATGGAAATTCAACAAATAGAGGAACTGAAACAGAAAAAAAGACTTTGATAGTTGAATTAGCTTTTCAGATCATGGTTGAAAAGAGGGCTTTCTAGATTTGTTATTCTTTCTTTCAGCTTAGACGAATCAAAAACACTGGGAGATTCAATAGTATTAATTTGTAAAGTTGGTGCTTATGTCATCTTAACACTTGAAATGTGATTTTCATGACCTAATTTACTTTGAAAGGAGTGAAATAAAATAAAACTTGTGGCTTGAAATGCAGATCAAAAACTCTGATAAGAAGAGTGTTAGAGCCTTAAGAGAGATATTTAGGGAGAGTGCACAAGTACTTGTTTTCCACTTCACCAGCATGTAAAGTGATCCATCTTTAGAGAAGGGCCCAGTAATATTAGGTACTCTTCATATTATAATTTGGGTGGCATCAAGTTATTGGTACTCTCATTACACTATTTAGAAGGATGCCTTACCATTTGATCATAAAGGCTATTTGAAATATTGCCATACTGAGCATCATGCTTATATCTATATGGATGGCTAATTAAATTATGCATATATAGGGGGAGAGACTGATATGAATATATAATTGAGGATCGTCTTTAACTAAAGCCATAGCCTTCTAGATTCCTAGAAAAAAAAAAAAAAAAAAAAAAGAACAACAAGAGTCTAGATCAAGTTAGTCGAGATTAGCTACATGGATCTAATGTTTCCATTCAGCTGTTTAATGATGTTGATGATGTGATTTGGTACTCTTTTTAAATGTTTTATATTATCTACAAGTATACCATGATAAATTAGATCCATTTATATACCTTGGAGTTTCTTCAATTTTTAGGCGTCGACTTTTCTGTCTAGGGTACATGCATGTCGTCTTTGGATGTGTCTTAATCATCGTAATCGCCTTTTCATATTTTTCCTTATTGATTTATGCAACTACTTTCTTTTTGAATCTCCTTATTTGTCATCAATCCTTCCAGGTTTAACCACATGTCATCACCCTATGGATTTCTGTCAATTAATTATAAGTGAAATTCTAAGACCCATATGATGACTTTCTCAAAAAAAAAAAGACGTAAAAATTTGGTCATTGAAATCAAAGTATTAATTAGATTCTTAATCTATATTAGCAATTGTTCCCATGAGCACACGTACTATAATTAACTAGTAGGTGCTCTGGACATACAACACTACAGGCCACAAATTATGGTTTGCTTACATCAACCCACTTGAAGCAAAACCGTTGTGGAATCCATGGGGAATCTCTTACTAGTTTTTTTTATAATCTATGTCTAAGGTTGTCATGCACTTGTTATATATGAAACTAACATTTATCAACAGTTCTCTCTACAGTTGCATGTGTTGTATGTGTACCACCAAAAGAGGATTTAGGTCTTACAACTAAGTCTTAAAAAGCATATATACAAAAGCATCATAGTGAACAAAGTGATTAAGCTTACATTGCATTGGTTCTTCACTTCTATCTGGTTTGCTGGAAATGGGTGATGAGAAGGAATTGTTTTCTGGTGATATAGTAGAAAATGAGCCTTCAACAACTCTTACATCGGAGTTGGGGATATTCCATAAAAGTTGGTTAAGCATAGTGAGCTTGTGGTTTGGATTGATGTCTAAAGTTTGCAAGTTTGTTAGGAATGCTTGGGACATTGGAGTCAATGATCCTGGAAAACTCATGCATGGTGTGAAGGTAGGGGCAGCTCTTTCTGTGGTCTCACTCCTTTATTACATGAGACCTTTGTACTACAGTGTCGGAGGCAACGCTATGTGGGCGGTACTGACCGTTGTGGTAGTTTTCGAAAACAATGTTGGTAAGTGTTTTTTTCAACATATGATGGTATATCCAAGCATTGATCACATTCATCATGCAATGTTGTTGATCATGGTTGATTAATATTTATAGTTCTCATACGCTATGAATATCATTATTTGTTGTTTCAGGTGCAACAATCTCAAAATCTTTCAATAGGATGATGGCAACATTTCTTGCTGGAGCTCTTGCTGTTGGTGTGCATTGGATTGGATGTCATTCAGGGAAGCCATTTGAGCCTATAATCATCAGAGCTTCAGTGTTTCTCTTAGGTGCATAAAATTAATTCCTCATTGTGAAGTTTTCTATGCTCCTAATTAACTGTGATGACATCAAATTAATGCTAACAGATGTAGTGATTCTCATCCTACTGTTGCAGCTGTGACAGCAACATTTTCAAGATTCATACCGACAATAAAAGCGCGATTTGACTATGGTGCCTCAATCTTCATTCTAACATTTACAGTGGTGTCTGTGTCTAGCTATCGAAACGATAATCTGTTCGTATTTGCGCAACACCGACTATCAACAGTAGCAATTGGTGCTTCCATGTGCATTCTTGTTTCTATAATCATTTCTCCTATTTGGGCTGGCCAAGATCTTCATTTTCGTATAACGAGCAACTTGGAAAAACTTGCTGACTCCTTAGATGGTGTGTGCTTAATTAATTTGTGTATATATAGTTGTTAGTTACATAAAGAATATAAGTTCAAGAGTTATATTTTTGCTTTCAAATCCAGGTTGTGTGGTTGAATACTTCAAAGAGGACAAAGATAGAAACCATGGAGAGTCTTTTAAAAGATTGCAAGGATACAAATGCACCTTGAACTCAAAAGGGTTGGAGGAATCTCTGGTAATATTACTGATCTTACCATTTTTTTTTTTGTTGAACATGAATTACTATGTTTTTCCTATTTCCTATCTTTTTTTTTTTTTTGGCTTATTTTGATTCATTTGATTTGCTTGATGTGTAGTGTAATTTTGCAAGATGGGAGCCTGCTCATGGCTGCTTTAGCTTTAGGCATCCATGGAAGCAATATCTCAAAGTGGGAAGCTCAATGCGCAGCTGTGCTTCTTGCATAGAAGCTCTTGTTGGCAGTTGCATCAATTCCAAAATTCAGTAAAGTAAAGTAACAAACCAAAATGATATCATTCACTCAATCAAGTAACAAACCAAATTGATGATATCATTCACTCAATCAACTAACAAACCAAATTGATGATATCATTCACTCAATCAACTAAGGTATTCAATTTTTTTTTCATGGAAAAAGGTATATTCAACTTTGAGTTCTTTAGGGTTGGTGAGTATGGGACCTCGCCATGTTACTGGCCATTTGATGTCAACCGTCCCGATTAATTAAACTAACTTTTTATAGGGCTCATATAAAGGGGCAAGGCCCCTAGTTCATAATTTTCTTTGAGCTCGAACTTGAGATTTTTGGTTAAGAGACATTTAGTCACAACCACTCAATTCACTCGTTTGATATAACGTGTGTGATTTTAAGATAATTTTTATTTTCACTTGCTGCCAAGTCATTGAGATGCATAGAAACAAACCTCACAAAATCAAAGCACATCTGATGAGATGGATGAGACATTTCTCGCCAAAAAACAAGCTTTAAGGAAGTGGTGAGTTCGACGCCCAATGAAGTCAAAAAAAAAAAAAAAAAAGAAAAGAAGAAACAAACCTTACTAAAAGTATTATCTTGTAATGGAGATTTAATAGAAATAAGTCTCAAAAATTGAAGTTTTTAATCAATTTGTCTGCTCTGTCAAATTATATGCTTGCAGGTCCATGAGTCAACAAAAGAACCCCTCAGAAACCTCTGCATGAGATTAAGTTGTCACTCTTCAGCTGTCTTGAAAGAGGTGGCTACCATCATCAAGTCCATGAGAAGATCTTCAAGGCTCCTTCTCTTAACTGAAGAGATGAGAATAGCAGCAAAAGAACTGCAACATGTGCTGAAGTCTCAGCCTCACCAACCTATCCCCTCCCCGTCGCCGCAAAACTTTGATTTCATCTCTACGCTTAAAAACCTGCGTCTCATTCAGGTTATGCCATTGCTTACAGTAACATCATTGCTGATTGAAATTGCAACATGGGTTGAAAGAGTTGTCGACGAAGTTGATGAACTATCTCGACTTGCAAACTTCAAGCTCGCAAATGACGAAAAGCCTCATCCTGATCTTCGAGAGCAAGATATCATGAAGACACTTCAACTAGTCTGACAGCAAAGTTCATTATCAACTAATAACTGTTTTGTGTAGCGACTTCGACGATAGAAAAAAGACCTGGTTGGGTAGTTGTTAGATTCTAATGCTATATTGTGCCTTCATGAAAAGTATACCATTACTAGGTAGTTGTGAACTTGAAAGATTTGATGCATACAGGTTTTGGAGGGATTGAGATCACCACTAATGTACTGTATACTGAATTAAGAAGGCAATCCCAGTAAAGGAATAATGAGTGATGTTCAACAATTTATGAAGTGATAGAGAAAGCTTGATGACTATCTGACTTAGAAGCAACAACTAATAAAGATTTGATGCATACCAGTCAACTAGCACATGAAAATCCCTAAAACTTAGTTTTAATTACATCGACGACGCCTTTTCTTTTATTTTCCTTTCATTTTTCTTATGAAGGAAAGTAAGAGATATCACTATAGAGAAGCTGTATCTCTTTACATCATAACTTTCCACTCTGCACCAACTGAGCCTTAGAACACATTTAAGAAAGATGAGATTCAGACTTTCAAGGACCAATGATAATAATTAATAAGCTAGAGAAATTGCATTAAAACTGGTAACATAAGAAAAGGCACGTTAGTAGACAAGAATGGTCTTCCCTATCATCAATGAGAGCTGAGTTTTCCCTTCAAGGCTTCTAAACCTGCCTTAAGTTTTCAGTCAGTGTGGCCACAAATTGGACTTTGTAGGCATTTTTCATTTATCATATCCTTCTAAGTATGTGATTGTAATCACATTTGCTGCGACCAGAACAAAAATTTAGGACAAAAGCCAGTTTAATCAAAAGATTTTTTTTATAGATCCATATGAGAAATTGAGACCAAAGATCAACTCATTCAAGATCACTTTCATGCATCAGGTCTTACAAAATCTTGGAATCCGAAAGTAATACAAATCCTAGAGTATAAAGGTACAATCAAACTCTATCTAATGAAGAAAGCTATTACTGCTGAGCAAAAGCAAAGAATGTAGAAAAATACAAGATGTTTGGGATTGCCTTCAAAGATTGGAGCCTAGACTTGCCTCTTCCGAGATATAAAATATAGACTGTCACATTAATTCTTATAATTACCACCAACTTTACTCACTGCATATCTTCAAATTTCACTTTAAGAATCATTGACATTTTTATTCTCAAGACAATGCCAGGGAAGCATTCCATCCAACCAAAGTCTACTGATAGTGATGGAAACCATGCTGGAGGAAAAGATGAAACCTTTTTTTTTTCGATTATTGTCAGGGTGTCCATAAACTCCACCTATGTTGTACATTATGTGCGCTACATAGCCGATCCGAAGTCCGTATAAAGGAGGACGACTCTGACGCCCATTTTTTAATACCGAAAAATGGGTAAGGGAGGTCCCAAACTCACTTTTCATACCCGAAAAGTGGGGAGGGAGGCCCCAAACTCATTTTTCATTCTTGAAAAATGGAAGAGGGTTGCGATAGGTTGACAACCAGCGTAAAACTTTTGTCACTTTTCATGAAATGGATCAAACATATATTGCACTTAATCGAGCACAATGGAAAAGTTTGATCCATGTAGTCGACCCCAGTTAATTTGGGACTGAGGCTATGTTGTTGTTGTTGTTGTTGTTGTTGTTGTTGTCAGGGTGTCCATAGCTCAGCCTTGACTAATCCCAGACTCGAGGTGGATAGGACCACGTGGCCAACAACCTCTCTGCAAGGGGATTTAATAGCGGCTCCATACCTAGGGCTTGAACTCGAGACTCTTGGTTAAGGATGGAGTGACCTGTGCCATCACACCACAGCCCCTTTGGGTGAAAAGATGAAACCCTTTAATTAGAGTTCATCTCATTCCTAAGATCTGCACACAGACAATGCCATGGACCTAGTTGAAGCTCAAAAGAATCTTACAAGGAATAAGCTACAAAATACCAAGAACAGATGCCATATTTTTTTCTCCAAAAACTGCTTTTTCGTATGGATTTTCTGCTAACCTTTTCCAAAACCTCGTAATGGCGAGGCCTAAAATAGTGAGAATCGGGATCATTAAGTTCTTTACTTGCACAAATGTTTGTAAGAATACTAAGAACCAATAGATTTGCTAATACTTCTACCTGGGAAGCCCACTACTTCCGTATTTCTTTGCTAACAAGTTTGTAATTTTGAAGTGCAGTTAATTCACTGAAACAACTGAATTTCATTCCAGTGCGAGACAACAACGACCAAGCCTCAAACCCAAATTAGTCGGGGTCAGCTTAAAAAAAACAGATGATATTTTAACAACAAAATCTAGAGGTACAAGCAACCAATAAAAAATACAACAGATTGCAGACTACAGTAAAAATTACAATAATTCAACTGTGCCATACACAAGACTAAAAGCAGAAGAATTACCTCCATCAATCTCAAATTCGCATTCAAGACAAGTTGCCGCCGCTTTGCTGCCATAAATTGATGATGTCAGTGGCCTGGTTGAGGAGAATAATCATTCTCTTCTGTGATATCCATGGCTTACTCTCCAACACAGTTCTGAGCTCCTCCCAAGCATCTTTTCTAGGCCAAAAGTAGTAAGGACTGAGAGGGATTGTTCCGTGGCCTGGTATCACTTGGTCCAGCGCAAGACCAATGTTCTTCTCCATCCATATGAACTTCAAAACCAACCTTGGCTTCTCCAATGGCTTCACCACCACATGAAGATTCTACAATTTTACCCAAAAAAAAAGCAACAACAATAAGAAATCCATAGCACTGAAGAAAAACAACTCAATTGATTGTGAAATTTCAAGTACCCAATTCGAGATATGCAGATTAGAGTCTGCTAATCCACAAAAGATAAAAGAAAACACCCAAATTGAACCAAAATTTGAGTACCCAATTCAAGAAATGAGGATTAGAGTCTGCAAATCCACAAAAATAATGAAAAACACCCATTAAGAAAACAACTCAATTCACGCAAATTTCAAATACACATTTTAAGAAATGAAGATTAGAGTTTGCTAATCCCCAAAAACTAAAAGAAAACACCAAAATCTGAGTACCCAACTCAAAGAAATGATTAGACAAAAAACTAAATAACAAAAAGAATGCACGACACCCTTTAAGAAAAACAACTCCTTTGATGAAAACTTCAGATACCTAATTCAAGAAATGAGGATTACAGTCTACTAATCCACAAATTGAGCCATAATTTGAGTACCTAACTCAAAAAAAATGAAGAACAACAAATGGGGTTTGTACCAAAAAAAAAAGTAAATAACAATAAGAATCCACAACACCCATTAAGAAAAAACAACTCCTTTGATGAAAAACTCAAATACCCGATTCAAGAAATGAGATTTAAAGTCTACTAATCCACAAATTGAGCCAAAATTGCAGTACCCAATTCAAAGAAATGAAGAAGAACAAATGGGGTTTGTTAAAAACCTCTTTTTCTTCAATGGGGCCGATCCCTCCACCGATTGCTCCTCTTCTTCGTCTTCGATTGCTTCGGCTGCAGCTGCTGAAGCAGAGATTCTCAGTTTTCTTCGGTTGTAGGCTCTGCTATTGACATTGAGACCCGCAAAGGAAGCAACTTTTGATTTGGCATAGAAAGTGGGTTTTGTGGCATTGAAGAGGGGAGTTTGGTGAAGAAATTTATTGTTGTTAGAGCTCCGTGGATTGCAGGTTGGATCGCCATTGATAGCATCTCTGTTGAGGGGATGCTGCTTGTTGGGTTTTGGGTTTGTGTTTGTTTGGATAAGGAGATGGTCTTGACTCTTGTTTGAGTAGATAATGCAGACTTGGCGAGCAGACCACACTGGGCTCTGATGGTCCGAGTCAGGGTTCAGCCTCAACTGGAATAGGTTTGATTGGCTTTTGCTACATGCCTCGATATGAGCACAACAGATATGAGGATGCTTAAACGAATGATGGAATAAAAAATAAAAAAGAGTCTTGTCATTTTCATGTTAATTTGGCATGCATTCATTGAGTGCCTCCTAGATGCATGTCGAGTTTTGTGCACACATCGAAGCACAACATCGGTGCAACAATCAAAAGTTACAATCAAGGGCACCCCAAATTGACGTGTCCAAAGTGAGTCAGAATAGCATATATGCTTTGGTGCTCTAATACCGACACGCAAAACGAACGCGCAATCGTCATCCGCCCTTTCGATACACCTCATTATGTGTTCGTGTCCATCTCATGTGATTTGTAATCATTCAAAATTATCGCCCCCTCATGTCTCTCCCTCACACACATTATCGCCTACCTCTAATAATTTGTTTATCTATCCCATCATCTTCACTTCCATCGTCTCTATCTCGAGTCTGTGCTGCCACCACCATATCGCCCCTTTAGCTATGCCATTATTTTTATGATCTTGGCGTTGTTGACATTGCAATGCCATTACCAAATCCAAGCGTTGAGATAATATGAAAGATTACGTTACTTTTTAAGTCGGATTCAAAAGGAAAATGTTTTTGTAACACGGGAAAGACAACACAAATGAAGTTGCACCTAAAGCACATCAAATAAACACCAACAAATACGTGTCGATTATTGGTTACAGTAGCAACGTCCAATAAAATAAATCTTCTTCTCCACCTTAACTTTTGTAACATTTCTGTCATGCATTCCTGTGTCAAGCGTTATATTTCCTTTTTTAGGTGGACTAGAAATGTAGGTAAGAGTTACAATCTCAAATCAATATTAAGGACTGACATAATCAACCGACACTAAATTGTTGTTTATATACATGAAACATGTAAAAACATGTCTCTGACTGAGATCAAACGAAGCACGCCACCACTTTCAACTGTAACATAAATTATAAATATAATAACTCACACATCATACAGTAACCTCCATGTTTTCATGAAGTTGTGCGCAGACAAATTGGTCCGTGTGGGTAAGTCCCTAGACTAAATTTAATCTATAAAAACAAATGAACTGGAGTTGGATTATGATGGCAGAATCAAATTTAATTTAATACAGAACATCACCTATAAAGCTAATTTTTTGGCTTTCTAAGGTCTAGATTATCAAATAAAAACTGGTTCACAAACTATCTCCCACGAAAAATCTAGAAGGATGCTTGAAGATTGGAGCGTCGTAGAACCATGTGTGAGGAAGATGCAATAAAAATATTGCCCAAAGCAAGTGTACTTGGAAATTGATGGCAGAGAATGCAGAAGCAACACCATGCAATGCTCCTGCGATCGAAATTCAAAATAAAGAATGAGAATCTCCTCTGATAACATTGTATTTGAGAATTGAAAATATTTTTGCCAAGCAACTTCTGCAGAATTATCTACAAACAGGCCTATTGAACCCCAAGAGTCACCACTTTTAGTGACAAATGAAATTTATAACTCGTATATGAAAGTCGGGAAGTCATGTTCATACAGCTCGAAATTCAGTGCAAAAGACTCCTGACCTAGTCGATTTCAAAAACAAGGCTCCTGACCAAGCCTATCTGTGTTGCCAAGAATTTGGAATTATATATACTGGAACTAAGAATAAAGAGCTTATGTGCACACACAGAAAGCAACTTGGAATGAAGGATTATAAAAGAGTAAAAGACATAATTTCAAACAACAAAAACAAGTGATGATATTGTCAATTAGGAACAAAATTTGATGATACCATGAAACAACAACAACAACAACATAGTCCCAAATTGTGAATGGATAGTGCAATTGATGGTGAGCTTTGCAAACCATTCAAATCTCTCTTAATTAATGCATACAGTTTCTATTGAGTCTAGTTTTCTAGTTGGGGCATTTGTAGGCCGTCTTTGCGGGCGACCAAACCATCGCAACCGCCCTTCCCTAATCTTTGTATCAATTGGTGCTACTCCTACTTGTCTTTGAATTTCTATATTTCTTATTCTATCTTTATGAGTTTTACCACACATCCACCTAAGCATCCTCATTTTTGCTACATTCACTTTATGTAATTGATGATACCATGAAAGTCAGGATTAATTTCTCAATGAAATACACAGCAATAGAGACATAAAGAAACTCGGCCATGAAAACCCAGTATTTTGTTCAGGGATGCATAGCATATATTAGCTTCCGCCTTGGCAGGTGGCGGTGCCCAAACAGGTGAAGAAAAGAGGAGAGAATACTGGAAGAAATGCATATTGTACAAAAATAATAATTGAATTCACAATGACTGCATTCAAATTTCTCAAAGATTTCTATATGCAATAAAATAGCAGCATTAGTGAAAAGAGAACCACAAAGAACTGAATATCAATCCAGTAAATACTGTATAATCGTTAGTTAAAGTCAAAGTTGTGCTTTTCAGAAGAAATCAATATGATTCCTAAAATCAATAAACATTTACAGCGTTGAACTAGAACATGCAGAAAATATACGAATATATTTAATAATGGAAGAAAATTTTATAATTTCCCACAAAAGCTCCATTGTTGTATCTTTTTTTTAAATGACGAAAACGTTGTTGTTTCTTGTTATTTACAGGAAAATTTTACAATATCAATTTCTACTTAATCGAGCACAATGGAAAAGTTTGATCCATGTAGCCAACCCCAGTTAATTTGGGACTGAGGCTATGTTGTTGTTGTTGTTGTTGTTGTAGTGACTTGTGCTCCAACTTTAAGATGAATGAAACTGCCTATAAAGTGCAACGATGAAGCTTTCTACTTGCATAGAATACAGGCTAGTTATTGCCTTATTTTAAAAACATTATTGCTCAGTAAAATTTTAAAAATGGGTTTCAGAAGCACAACAATCTACAGGCATAAAAAGGGTAAGTTAAATCAGTACGTAGCAGAATAAAATCAAGTCGTCTCACACACCAACAACCAAAAAGGAAAATTGCAAGTCTAGTGATTTTACCTTGAAGTCAAAGCATTGATCTTTAGATATTATAGGAGGATAAGAGAAATTCTCTGCAACGACTCTTTCAACTAAATTGACTCATTGGCACATCATGAACAGCTCTCTACCACTTCATTTCCCCATGATTGACATGTTATCTTCTTTGATTTACCAGTATCGAAGGAGAAAAGAAGGTCCGGAAGGCCAGAGTCATACAACATAACGTACACTCGCAAAACTAGGAATTGCCCCCCAATCATCTGTCAGATATAACAGTTGGGAAAAATTAGTCTGCTCCAACACTCCGCAATATAAATAATCAAAGGTATGAACAACAAGCCTCAATCCCAAATTAGTTGGGATAGGCTACATGGATGAAACTCTTCCACTTCTCTCGCCTCTCGATTAATGCAAGATACAGATAAGACATAAAACAAGTTCTGCTAAATCATCTTAAGAGAGACACTACCAAATAAGCAACTAGGATAAAGTAAGACAAAAAATTACTTAGAATGACAAAAAAAAATATCAATCACAATCAGAAGGGCCACTAAGTTAATATAGGTACTAAAAATTGAAATTTGCAACTAACAGTTAGACGCATTCAAAAGATAAAGATCAAGTAATTCACATAAATGCATATATTATTGTTAGTAGACTTAACAATGTATTAGAAATAAGAGATCTTGGTGAAATAGGAAGAAGTTACATCGAAATGAGGCAAAATTCTATACATAAAATTTGCCAAGTTTGAAAAGAAAATGCCAATACTTTAGGTCAAAATATTATTTGACTGGGTCGCTTATGACTGCAAAAATACTTAAGTATCAGTCTCATCTTTAAAGAAATGGAAATAGAAGTATCAACATACAACAACAACAACAACAACAACAACAACAACAACAACATAGCCTCAGTCCCAAATTAACTGGGGTCGGACTACATGGATCAAACTTTTCCATTGTGCTCGATTAAGTGCAATTGATGGTGAGCTTTGTAAACCATTCAAATCCCTTTTAATTAATGCATCCCATGTTAACTTTGGTCTGCCCCTACCTCGTCGAATTTCTACAATTTCTATTGAGTCAAGTTTTCTAGTTGGGGCATTTGTAGGCCGTCTTTGCAGGTGACCAAACCATCGCAACCGCCCTTCTCTAATCTTTGTATCAATTAGTGCTACTCCTACTTGTCTTTGAATTTCTATATTTCTTATTCTATCTTTACGAGTTTTACCACACATCCACCTAAGCATCCTCATTTATGCTACGTTCACTTTATGTAATTGTTGTTGCTTTACCGCCCAACATTCACTTCCATAGAGCATAGCTAGCCTAATTGCGGTCCTATAAAATTTTCCTTTTAACTTAGTAGGGACATATCGATCACAAATCACCCCTGTTGCACTCCGCCATTTCTTCCATCCAGCTTGAATTCTATGTGTGACATCATTTTCAATGTTACCATCATCTTGTATGATTGATCCTAGGTATCTAAAGTGGTTTACCTTAGGAACTTCTACTTCCCCTAATTTTACCACTCCGTCATCTCGATGTCTAGTGTTTCCAAACTCGCAGTGCATGTATTCAATTTTCGTCCTACTCAACTTAAAGCCTTTAGATTCTAATGTATTCCTCCAGAGTTCTAATTTCCTATTCACTCCATCTTTGGTTTCATCCACTAAGACAATATCATCTGCAAATAACATACACCATGGTATATCCTCTTAAATATGTCTAGTTAGTTCATCCATAACTAAAGTAAATAGATATGGGCTTAAAGCCGATCCTTGATGTAGTCCTATCGTAATGGGAAATTCTTTTGTAGCTCCTCCAAATGTCTTTATACTCGTTACTACTCCATCATACATATCCTTAATAGTGTATGTATCTAGCATGCACTCTTTTTCTTTCTAGAACCCACCAAAGAACATCTTTAGGGACCCTATCATATGCTTTTTCTAAATCTACGAATACCATATGAAGATCTTTTTTCTTTTCTCTATATTTTTCTAACAATCTTCTTACAAGGAAAATCGCCTCCATAGTTGACCTCCCAGGCATGAAATCAAATTGGTTATCTGATATTGTTGTTTATCTCCTTAGCCTATTGTCAATTATTCTCTCCCACAGTTTCATAGTGTGACTCATAAGTTTAATTCCCCGGAAGTTTGAGCAACTTTGAATGTCTCCTTTGTTTTTGAAGATTGGCATAAGCGTGCTTCTTCTCCAATCCATTGGCATCCGTTTTGATTTTAAAATTTTAATGAAAAGTTTTGTTAACCAAGTCAATCCGATTTCTCCTAAGCATTTCCAAACCTCTATGGGTATTTCATCTGGGCCACATGCTTTCCCTATTTTCATTCTTTTCAATGCCCCTTTAACTTCTACAATTCTAATATTACGTGTATAGTTTACATTTCTTTCTTGGTGTGGGTTTTCATCTATTATGGTATCAACTTGGCCATCATTAAATAAACTATCGAAGTAACTTCTCCATCTCTCCTAAATATCCTCCTCGCGCGTTAAAACATTTTGATTTTCGTCCTTAATGCATCTTACATGACTTAGGTCTTGTTTCTTTTTATCTCTTAATTTGGCTAGCCTATATATATATATATATTTTTTCGCCATCTCTATTACCTAACCTTGTATATAGATCTTCCGTGAAATTTGTTTTAGCTTGACTAACTACTTTTTTAGCTTGTTTTCTAGCTTCTCTATATTGATTGTACACATCTTCATCTGACACTTAGGTATTTTCCTATACATGTCTCTTTTAGTCTTAATTGCTCGTTGGACATCCTCGTTCCACCACCATGTTTCCTTCTTTGGAGGTCCCAAGCCCTTAGATATACCTAATATGTTTGATTCCACCTCTCTTTATACAACTGCTCATTTCTAGCCACATTATATTAGCATCTAAGTTAAGATTCCAAACATTTTCCTTTAGTAGTTTTTCTCTAAACTCTATTTGTTTACTATGTTTTAGGTTCCACCGCTTTATTCTAGGGTCGCTAACTCTTTTATTCATTTTATTCCGTTGTGTTAGCTTAATATCAAGTACTACTAACTTATGTTGGGTAGTAAGTGCTTCACGAGGTATTACTTTGCGTCTCTACATAGTTTTCTATCTATTTTTCTTGTTAAAAGAAAATCTATTTGACTCTTGTTATGACCAGTACTAAAAGTAATTTTATGCGACTCCCTCTTCCTAAAACTAGTATTTGCTAAGACAAGATCATATGCTGAAACAAATTCTAAAATTGATTCTCCTTCTTCATTTCTATTACCATAACCAAAACCTCCATGAACTCTCTCAAACCCATCGTTACTTACCCCGACATGCCCATTTAAATCTCCTCCAATAAAAACCTTTTCATCTAATGGTATACTCTGCATAAATCCATCTATATCATCCCAAAACTTGCGTTTGATGCTCTCGCTTAATCCTACTTATGGTGCATATGCGCTAAGTATGTTCGGTTTTTCGTCTCCAATAATTAATTTAACTAGAATCAATCTATCCCCCATTCTTTTAACCTCTACGACCTTATCCTTATAATCATTATCCACCACAATTCCTACTCCATTGCATTTTCTATCTATACAAGTGTACCACAATTTAAACCCCGTGCTTCCTATTTCTCTACTCTTTTCTCCTACCCATTTTGTCTCTTGGAGGCAAGCAATATTGACTCTTCTTATAATCATGGCATCTACTAGTTCTATTGACTTCCCCGTAAGTGTTCCTATGTTCCATGTTCCTAAACGAATTTTTTCTCCCATTTGTATTTGTTTTTCTTTTCTATTTCTATTTTGTCTAAAAGATCTAGTGTTCGTATCTATGATTTTGTTTTTGTTTTCGTTTTTGTTTTTGTTTTGAACTAGCTTCTTTACCCACACCCGTCCTTTGTGTGGGAACCCTTGTTCATTTTTCTTCACATCCGGGCGACGATGTGAAAGGACTAGCTTCTTTACCCACACACGTCCTACGTGTGGGAACCCTTGCTCATTTTTCTTCACACCCGTGCGGCAATGTGAAACACACCCTTGCTCATTTCTCACTACACCCGGGCTCCGATGCAGCGCGTCGCTAGGTGGGAACGCCCCAACGTTTATATATATTTGATCCATTTCATGAAAAGTGACAAAATCTGTTGGATCATGGGCATCAAACATGTCTATCACCTATGACTTAGTCACTTCCAGACTGCTTGCTACATTGTCAATACACTTGCCATAAAATAAAAACCGTTCACGGACTTAAAAGGATGTAAGTAGAAAAAAATAAAATAAAATAAAATAAAATAAAAAAATCACATAATTGCAACAAGAACAAATAAAAAAGTTTAGACACTTGTGACTCCTACTTGAAACTTGTTTTTCAATAATATATTCTTACCTCAGATATATTAAAAAAAGTTTGATTATTTTTTTCCCTTGTACTTTCTGACAAACAAGACAATGTGAAATGAATATAGATGCAAAAGGAACAAATTTGATTAATTAATCATGCAAATTTATTTCACAGTGCATTGTTTTTCTCAAAGAAAAATTGGAGTAGCCTGTTGACACAAAGATTAGGGAAGGGAAGTTGAGTTGATTTGAACACCTACAAAGACAACCTACAAATGACCCTATTAAAAAACTCAACTCAATAGAAACCGAAGAAAATGAAGATGTAGGGGTAGACCAAGCTAATTTGGGACACATTGATTATGAAGGATTTAAAGAATTTGGAGAGCACGCCATCAATCAATTGCACTAAATCAAGAGCAATGGAAGACTTTGATTAGCGTAGCCGACCCCAACTAATTTGGGATTGAGGCTTTGTCGCATTGTTCTTCTCAAGGTAAGATTTTCAGTATTTTCATGAAAAGTAGAAAAACAGAATAGAATAAAAATAAAACAGTAGCTAGCATATAATAGGCAATCATACATGAAAAAAACAATTAGAGAAAGATACAAGAAAGAAAGAAAGAAAACTGATTTATTTTCAATGCTTCAGGTACACAAACTACTATACGTGAAATGTGCATTGTACATCATGCTTGTGAAAAGAATGGCATCCCCCAGTGTGAAAAATAGCATCTCTAGAGTAAGTTTTTTCCGTATCAAATAATCATTCTCAATAGTGATCCTTAGAATAGAGAAAATGGACTTCGACAAAGTATTGCTATTTCCAAAGAGATGAAGGTAAACACGTGATGTGAAACATTCAATGCATTTGGTCATCTCTCTTCATCCATAGGAGTCATTCCAAAACTAAAGAAGTTAAAGAACCATATAGATAAATATATATATATATATAAAAAAAAAAACACACACACACACACACAAAATAATAACAATTACAATAATAATTGTAATGTTATAGGATTGAACGTGGGAGAATAACCAAAATATGAAATCATAAATAGGAAGAAAATGTACCTGGAAAAAGTTCTATGCTGAAACCTCTCTAGCTTTGAAGGAATCACCTGGTCGGAACCTGTCTTTCCTTTTCCTGAAAGAAAGGAATTCACCTTGTCAAGTTTACATTGACAAAGAGAGAGAATAAAGCTTCTATATTTCGCGTGATAATAATTTTTCTCTTAAAATAAAATGATGCAGTCAAAATGAGAAACATACAAGACTCAATCAAAAAGCGAGATACAATAGTTCACAATACTTAATATACTAAAAGCAATCTCATGTCATGTTTTCTTTGATGCTTCCTTTATGTTCTAAGAGTAGCCAGCCTCCAGTGTGAGAGTGAGCAACAACCAAAATAAATAGAAGGCAAGTAACATGAGAAAGAAGATGAAGGATATCAGTATGTAGAAAATGCATGCAGGGAGGAAAAAGAAGACTGCTAAGAAGCACAAATCAAGGAAACTATCAATGAAACTATAACTCACCCTTCATATACTTTTATAAGTGATAATGGCCTCTTGTGGTCAGCTTCCTTCTCTTCAGGTTTTTTGTTGCCTGCTCCTCTAGTTTTAGGCTCCCAATTCGCTTTGGTGAGAGACTCACCGAGTAGCTCTGCAATATTTTCTGCCATCGTTGCAGCTCTCTCGGCAAAGGGGAATGTTTCTGCCTTGAAATGATGTGAAAGCCATAGGTACATGGATAAAACCTGATGCTTAGTCTCAAGATCTAAAAGCTCAGAGTCATTGCGTGCCGAGCCCTTTGGCATACCCATAGCTATGCTAACAGGCATGTTTTGGCTGTATGATGAAGCAAATCTCAAAAGATGGTACATAGCTTTGGGGTCTCTAATATTTACTGGGGCAAAACAAAAATTAAAACGGTCTTCCAGAGTTAAACCCTGGATCCTCTCCAGCATGCGTGCAACCTTCTTTACATGATCATGCTGGCACAAGAAGTAGGAGCCATCAAGACGGCAGCTTTCCCCAAACTTATCCAACAACTGGCAAAATGTGACATCTGCTAACTGCCCAGCAAATGATTCAACTTGCTCAAAGAAAGGAAATAGACCCACTTTCTTAACACTATCATAAGATTTCTTCAGACACCTAATCAGGTAATCCAAATCATCCAAATGCAAAGTAGTCGTCAATCCATCAGGGTATATGCTTCCCCGACGACCGGCTCTGCCAGCAATTTGCTTCACCTGAGATGCAGGGACTGGGACCGTTTTGTCACCATTGTACTTTGAAAGACTATAGAAAACAACCCTCCTAATATTCAGATTCAACCCCATCCCCACAGCGTCGCTTGCCACCAGAACATCAAACTCATTACATTGATCATTGAACAAGTTAGCTTGCTGCCTCCTAGTCTCAGGAGGCAAGGCTCCATAAATGACACAACACTTATGCTTGGTAAACTTCTCAATTGCCAACTTCGCCTCAAATATCTCTCTTCTTGAAAATGCGACCACACAGTCCCCAGATCGGACATTTCGAAGATCGCCCAACAGGGTCTTTGCTTCAACCACCAGAGGCTTGAACCTTTCATAATGGTGCTCAACCAACTCATCCCCAGTATCCGAACATATCTTCCTCACGATATCCAACACACTTGGGTCTCCGCACAAATGAATTTCATCAGCCTTAAGTCCAAGCAAGGCACGAGTCCAAGCATACCCTCTGGATTTATCCGCCATCATCTGAATCTCATCAATAACAGCCACATCATACAACTCCTCGCTAGACACCATTTCAACAGTACAAGCAACATGATTAGAAAAGGGCACATTTTTCTTCTCTTGCCCAGTGTGCATACTACAATAAACACCAAGAGCATTCACCTTATCAAAAACTTCCATAGCCAAAAGCCTAAGTGGACTACAATACACACCTTTCTTCGCTTCCATAAACCGCTGCAATGCATTGTAAGTCTTACCACTATTAGTCGGACCGCAATGATACACGACCTTGCGTTTCATCGCCCGTGCAAACGGGAACCAAGTATGAGGCTTTGTAAGATCAGCAGATTCAACAATACCCTTAAACCTCTTAATTTCATCAGGAAACTCTTCCAAACAAAATTCAGCAAACAATGGAAACAAAAACCTCTCACACTCCTCAGACACGCCAAGCGAAACGACATACTTTGCAAGATCATCAGAGCATTTATTCATGAAAAAAGATCGAAACTTGCGAACCCCAGTGGGATAAAACGACGTACCAATGTATATAGCGAGAGCTTGGCTTGAAGCCCACCCAGATTGCCCAAACGCCGCGAAAACCTCCATCATCGCATCCCAATCCTCACGCCTCCGTTTCGCACTCCCCTCCGCGCCGGCGCCGCCACGGAGCTCCCTATACAGCTCAACCGGATCACAAACAGCGAAATGCTTCAATTCACAACGACCGCAATCTTGATCTAGGGTTTCACTGGTTCCAATCAAAGTAGAAGCCAATCTCAAATTGGCAAAACCAAAACCCCCAACTGCGCAAACCCGATAAGGGGATCGATCGAAAATTTGATTTTTGGGGCAATTGGAGCACGTCCATGGCGGTGGCGAGTGGGGAGATTGATTGGAATGGAAAACCCTAACCCTAACCCTAGAAAAGACGTTGTTTTTGGAGGAGTGAGTCGGAGAAGAGATGTTAGGGCAGCTCTAGCCATTATGGAATGAAATTGAAAGAGAGAGATTGCAAGAAAAGATGATCATAATAGATTGATTGAATTGGTAATTACAATTGTGATTGTTAGAGATGAGAGTGGGGATCGAGAGTGGTAGAGAGCAAAACTAGGATGAAGGGAAATTGGGGCTTTCCCACCAAAACCAAAAAACAAAAAAACAATGATATCGCAGCTAAATAAAATAAGGGAGCGGGTGTTCACACGAATCACACCCAAATTTTTGCTTGTATCCATTACATCGTTCCTGTTGTGAAGTGTGGATGACCATGCATACACACTAACATATTATGTAGTCATATAACTTGTATTATCATTTTCAATGTACATCAACTATTCCATGTATTGTCGAATTACTTGTAATGTGTTGTATGACATGGAGTGTATGTGTTAATTGTCCCACATTGATTACTTGTAAAATGTTGTATGACATGGGGTGTATATGTTAATTGTCCCACATTGCTAAGGCACATTTGTCATCATACCAAATGGTCTATATAAAGGATGCTAACCTCATTGTAAGAGCACACAAGTTGAATGAAAACTTCTCATTCCAACTATCTCATTTCTTCTCCTCTTCTTTGTAGTAGTAGAAGTTCTTAGTCTTTTACTTTCCTTATCTAGTTTTTAGCAAGTTCCAATTCAATTTACAACACGTTATCAGCACGAGCTTGCTCTAGCATTAAGGAGATCTTGAAGTTCAAGAAGGCTTGTTAAGGAGACAAAGCTAGGAATGTATAACTTTTGTTATTTAAATAAGTTCAATTTATTTATATATTATCATGGTTGCTTCTTTTTATTACATTCATCACTTCTATATGCATACTTTATTCATATACTATACATTATAACGTCACCGATTGCGAAAGTATGCTTCGTAGTTGCGTCTTGTACGATCTTCTACATCGAAAATCAAAAGTCAATATGTGACATAACTAGTTTTCTCTTAAAACTACAAACGATTAATTATCGTTCCATTCTTGATTTTATAATACAAATAATGCTATAAGTTTGAGTTGATAGTGGGTAAGCCTTGTCCTCGGTAAAGCTAAACATTGAAAGGGAGACGGGTTATCCCGTTCGAGGAGGCATGACATTAAGCAGACTTTGTCTCGCCACCTAACCTGGAGGTTGTCCCACCAACTCATACGAATAGTACATTTGATTATTAATGAATCAAGTCGTGAACATATACTTAATCATATGTTATGTTTTTTTTTTACATAAAAGAGAAGAGAAAATTATTTTATATTATATTTACTTTCAAAATATTCATCAACCATAGTTGAATTTGTTACTGTAGCTGCCCCGAAACCCGAGGTCGCCACGTGGGGAGGAGCTGGCCCAGCGGTCCCGTCCGATCCTTGACCCACTGGGTCCCACGCGCCACTGACGCCATTTTCCGCAACACGTCTCCTCGATACGCGTGTTAACTCCCTTCGTTAAATAGTTAGTTCAACAGTTGAATCATTTAAAAACAACAGCGGAAGTCTTAAATTAAAAACTAGTAAACGATTAAATTTATTATCGTATAAACATAATTTAATAGAGCAATTCCTATTCTGGAAAACCCGGGGAAAGTACTCCGTATATATATGCGACAATATTAAACCATAATATATACGAGTACAGTATCTATTCAGTCTCTCATTTTCCAAAAGCAAGCAAAATATCCATATAGCACGTACTGGTAGGTCCTCGACCGCGGGCATTCCGATAAAGTCGCCCAAAAATGTCCTTGCCCCTACTAGCAGGGTGTGCACTCGACCATCACCAAAAAGCATGGATGGAGAGTACAGTTAGTAAGATTCCAACAAAGTACACCGATCATTTATGAGAAATATAGACGATATCAATAAACATGTCAATTAATCATGCGAACTAAACAGGCAATTGTGCTAAGATCATCACATGAGTAAATAACATGAGAAACAAACCGTGTACTCCTCCCAGCCACACTAAACTGTACGACAAACCCCCAGGATCCTTTCAGTGAGTGCCCCACTTCCTTTCACCTTGTAACGGCCCAGCCCGGCGACAAGTACCCGTAGGCCCCGAAACCACCCCGAACTGGGGCGCGCATGATCCTTTCAGTTGAAGCACCCACTTCCTTTCACCCGGTTACCCGCGTACAGCCTAGTGTGCCATAAGTACAACACAAATAACAAAAGTCTCGACCCCCAACCCAAATGCGTCAAGGAAATCAATAACAAGGAATAGGGGGAATAGCATCCAATAACCACGAATAGGCAATCATTGATAGAAAAGTAAACCCTCAGTGACTTTCAGAAGGAATCTTACGTACCTCAAAAACGCACTCGCGCGCATCTCGATATGCGCACATGACACCTGACTATAGCATCCTAAGTTCCTAGTGTCCATTTGTACCATTTAGTTACTAAATCATGTAAATCGCAAATAAAAATAGGTGAAATACACCTCACCTCAATTGCGTTGTCGACATTCGTCGATTCACGCCTCCGATCGGTCCGACAATGCCATCGCGTTGTTCACCGCGCCGTTGTTGCCGTTGCTGAAGCGACGTGCCGCTGCTGGCTGACGCTGACGTTGCCGTTGCCATATTGACGCTGACGTGCCATGCTATCGCGTCGGCTGACGACGCGTTATCGTCGTGGGCTGCATGGCCATGCCGCTGCCGCTGGCGCTGCGCTTCGTTTTCGGCTGCGCGCGCGCGCCGCTGTTCATTAAATCGGCCGCCACACTGTTTCCGCTACGGCCGCCGCTCGCTGCTCGCTTCGCCGACCGCTGCTGCTCATCGTCTCCACCGCGAGCCACGGCGTCCAGCCAGCCTCGCGCCGCCTTTTTGCGATCGCGCTTGGCGAGCTCCCTGCGCGCGTCGCCGCTGTCGCAGGAGCTCTCCGCCGTCCGCCGTCTCCGCCACCGCGTTGTCGATCGGCCACGAGCCGCCAGCGCCGCCGATGCGAGGTCGCGCTCTCCTCGCCGCGCCGATCGTCGCCGCCAACCACCATCGTCCTCGCCGCGTCGCTGCGCTGGTCGTCGTCTTCTCGGATCCGGTCGCGCCGCCTCTCTCCGCCGTCCCTCGCCGGCTCTCCCTCTCTCCGCTCCTCACGATCTCTCTCTCTCTCCCTCTCTTCTTCAATCTCTCTGGTTTTTCTATCTCTCTCTCTCTCTCTTACTTTTCTTTCTTTTCTCTCTCTTCATTTATTATATATATACATTAATATATATACATATATACATTTTCTTTTTGATTTCAAAATTAAAAGTGTCATCGAGATTCGTGTTGCACGAATATCGATAAAACCTCAATAATTTCACCTCTTTGTCCACCGCCTCTATGCTTGACCAAAATTGTCTCGAGTCTCGCAAATTTACGTATTTCGAGACAAATCCAAAAACATATTTATTTTTATGCTTTCCTTAAGAATCCGAGCAACACGCATCTCGAGGCACCACCCAGCCCCATTTCCAAAATCTCGATCCTCGCGCTACATGCATCACGAGACGTATTCAATGTACACATTAAACCACATAACGCGACTATCTCGGTCCCACGTCGGCACGCGAATCGAGACGCATCCCCGTTCGTGTTTCAGTTTCCCGAATTCCCCGCGTATACGTTTTTCAACAATTTGCGTCGCCACTCGCGATTCGGACATGCGCATTTCGGCAGTGGGTCCCACGTACGGCCCTAAAATGACACGTGGCACGAGTTGAATTTTCGGGCCGTTACAGTTACCTTATTATAATTATTGTCATGATAATTAGATATTACAAATTATGAATAAAACTAGCATCTATGCAAGGTTGTATGTTATACACAATCATTTGCCAATATCTATTTAGAGATTTGAAAAGTGAATATTTCATATATATTTTAACCCTATGGAGTTATAAATATATAAATACCAAAAAAAAAGGTAATGCTCCAAAAGCTCAAAATGAGCGGTTGAGTCTCAAGCTACAAAATTTAATCAGTTAAATATTAATTATAATTCCGCAATTTTAATTATTTCTATGTTGAGGCTATGTGGAAATATGACTGAGGAGACAATAAAAAGAATGTCACGTGGCCCGCCTCGATTTATTGTTGCAACAAATATCGAGTGCGCACGTCAATCCAATAAATATTAAGGATTGATTTCTTGTCTCATGGTAGCTGAGTAAAATAATGAGATATTATAAATATAATATCGATCCCGTCCAATTAGTTCAACTTCAAATTAAGAAGCATATGTTGCATATAATGATCATGATCATAATAATAAGTTTATGGACGTGGAAAAGGTGAAAATATCAGGTAAAGGTCGATTGATAATTCCAACAAAAGGTGGAACAAAAGTGGTGCACCACTACAAAGGGTAAATAATTATTGACAATGAGCGCTCATAATTGTGACATTTTTTTGATCATATATGAAAGACTATTTTGCCTAAATATTGTCATATATATACCCGAAGATTTTTGTGACATTTACTATGCCTTCAAAATCAAAGGCAAAATATTATGAATTTTTATCAATAAAATATGACTCTTTTCTAATTTGCCAAATATTATTTTTCCAGATGGATCAACAAATCATGTGTTCAAATCATGAATCAAATAAGAGCGATATATGTCTTGCTGATTGTGCTACAACGCACACAATCCTTAAAAGCAGAGAATATTTCTCTAGTTTGAACTTAGCCGAGGCTAATGTTCAAACAATATCCGCATCTCCAATTTGATTAATGGCTCGGAAGAGCAAATATTATGTTGCTTGGGGGAACAACAATTCATGTTGACAATGCCTTATACTCTGAAAAATCCAGAAGAAATTTACTGAGCTTTAAAGATATTCGACAAAATGGATATCACATTGAAACTGTGAACGAAAATAATAGAGGATTTCTATATGTCACATTGGTCTCAAATGGGAAAAAAGAAGTGTTAGAAAAATTCTCAGCTTTATCTTCTGGATTATATTTTACTCATATAAGGCATGTCGAAACGAATGTCGTCTTAAATAAGAAAATTAATGATCCAAAGACATTCATTTTATGGCATGACCGGCTTGGTCATCCAGGATCATCAATGATACGAAGAATAATTAATAATTCGCATGGACATCCTTTAAGGAGTCACAAAATATTTTCAGCTGGTGATTATAATTGTGCTAGTTGTTCTCAAGGTAAATTGATAGTTAAACCATCCCCAAGTAAAATTGTTGCGGAATCCCCAATTTTCTTAGAACGCATTCAGGGAGACATATGTGGCCGAAGAATTTCAATCTCAAGCATTTAAAAATTATTGCATGTCTATAGGAATTACCATTGAACATTCTGTTCCACACGTGCATACCCAGAATGGTTTGGCAGAATCTCTAATCAAACGCATTCAATTAATTGCCAAACCTTTAATCATGAGAACTAAGTTATCAACTTCAGTTTGGGGACATGCAGTCCTTCATGCAGCATCCATCATTCGTTATAGGCCTACTGCATATCATGAACATTCCCCCATGCAACTCATTTTAGGTCTACAACCAAATATTTCACACTTGAAAATTTTTGGTTGTGCAGTGTATGTTTCTATACCACCTCCCAATAGAACTAAGATGGGTCCACAACGAAAATTTGAGATTTATATTGGATTTAACTTATCATCCATTATAAGATACCTTGAGCCCTTAATAGGGGATTTATTTACCGCACGTTTTGTTGATTGTCACTTTGATGAAGCAATTTTCCCACCATTAGGGGGAGATAAGAAGTCGATTCAAAAGGAATGACGTGAAATTGCTTAGAATGCATCAACTTTATCACATTGTGATCCACGCATAAATTAGTGTGAACTTGAAGTTCAAAAGATCATTCATTTGCAACAAACAAATCGATTACTAGATGTATTTAATGATGCAAAACAAGTGACAAAATCACATATTCCAGCTGTAAATGCTCCTGCAAGAATTGATGTCTCTATGCAACAAAATGCACAAGAACCAACGAAACGCTTAAAACGTGGAAGATCGATTAGTTCAAATGATACAATTCCTCGAAAGAGGAAAACGGGAGTAAAAATAAATACAAATCAAAATACTCATGAGAAAGTACACGAATCATTTGATAAGGGTTTGTCAGAACAAGTTGATTCTGACGAGGAACAACTTCCTCTAGAAAAAGAGGAAAAAGATGAAAATAATGAGATCTCAATAAATTATTTAAACTCTGGTAAGATTTGGGATCGAAATGAAATTGTTCCTGATGATATATTTGCTTTCAATGTGTCCTTTTAAATATGTTAAAATGATGATGATCCAGAACCACGATCAGTGGACGAATGTCAAAAAAGTCCTGCTTGACAAAAATGGCAAGATGCTATCCAAGTAGAGCTAAACTCGTCAAGGAAACGAGAGGCTTTTGGACCGATTGTCCAAACGCCAGATAACGTAAAACCTGTTGGATATAAATGTGACGGCCCAAATCTCTAACCCTGGTTTAAATTCCTTAATCAAGATCACCGAATTTTGACGTGGGACCCACACTGTGATACGTGCACCGACCGAGGCACATGGTCGAGGTAGATTGTATTTTTGTATTGATGTGTGCCTAGTGTTATGTAATGTGTAGACTTACAAAGTCATTTGGTACGGTTGTAGACGTAGAGATGAGAGCGGGGACACGTCTCGATACGCGTGCCGACGCGGGTGTCGGGTAGTTGACAAAAAAATCGAATATTATGTCGAGGAAAACAAATATATTTTTGTAACTATCGACACGACGTTATGCGGACATTCCGTTTCAAACGCGAAAACGGGCATCGAAACTCCCGAAAACGCGGCGAGTGTCGTAATGGTGTCACCAATTGGTGTCACCACAACAACACCCTAACACATGGCCAAACAACAAGCCAAGCTGTCCAATTGCCAGCAACACCTGTCCCACCCTCCTCCACCACGTGCTTTCATCACCCACACCAGCTCCACATACACTCACCACCTCCATCTCCACCTACACCCACTACATACCCACACAAACGATCGACCAAAACAGAGAGAAAAAAAATCGAAGGAGAGGAAGGAAAGAAGGAGAGGAGGAAGAAGAGAGCCAGAGACACAATTGAGGTGAGTTTTTGGCAGTTGTTGTTGTTTGTTGTTCGGGACCAAGCATGGAGGGGGGTTCGGCCTCCGTGGCCGAACCCCATGCTCACGGTGGTGATGGCGGGGGCCTCCCCGCCATCGGCCCATCGGGGTGGGGTGGAGAACCACCCCAACCCTCACCGGAGAAGAAACAAAAGAAAAAAAAAAAAAAAAAGTTTCTTCTTCCTCCCCCGAATCGAACAGTCGATCGGGAGGAAGGAGGTGCACACTGTTGGCCGGCCTGAACGAACGGGCCAGGCTCGACCCATGGGCCGAGCCTGGACTGTTCGGCCCAGCCGGTCGGAGTTCGACCCGTTTGGGTCGACCCGACCCCCTCCCTTCTTGGGCCGGCCCACCGACCCAAACAAGTAAATAAAAAGAAAAAAATAGAAAAGAAGAGAAAAAGGGAGAAAAATGAAAGAAGATTTGGAAAAATTATGGAAAAATTGGGAAAAATTGGAAAAATTATATTCCAATAAAATAAAGTTGATTGAACCAATTTTAATACAAAATAAACCCACTATACTTGAACTAATGAGACACCAAACTCAGGAACCTAGGAAAAGGGCACGGGAGAGCGAAGGCCGGTAAAGCTAGGACGTTACTTTGTGGTGTGAGTATACCCATTGACGATTTTACTTGGCATTTCATTCCTATAAAATGTTGTCCTTGCATAGTCCTTTTGACTATTTACCTTTGTACTCTTATATCATGTGATTCTTTGTGTCTATGCTCATTTAATGAGTCTAGTTTGCATGATATCCATTTATTTGATTTAATTCATTGATTCCATTCCATGCTATGTCTATTCTTGTTGTTTTAAATGTGAATTGAATGATAAATAGCATGCTATTAGGATAGTGAATATCTTATAAATGTTTAAGAGGACTTGTAATCTTTATTTGTTTAGGCGTGTAGATGTGCCTATGCCTTGACAATTCATGTTTGGTATTTCTTGGAAATTTAAAAAGTAGTCGTTGCATTTAGGTCTCGTACTTGATCGAGGTGTGCACGAATCACGGGGTTAGAGTCCCTGGGGATGTCGGCACACGTTACTTGACATTGTATGACACTCGGGGTTAGAGTCCCTGAGGTGGTCTACACACCGGGCTTAGAGTCCCTGGTAACACTTGGGTTAGAGTCCCTTGTGCTATATGATTATTGGGTCGGGGTGACACGTTTCACTGCCGACCGGACCTAAATCACTACTACTTAGCCTAGTGTCTGTAACACTTGTTTAACTATGGTATTTACTCGCATATGGTTTATTATTTCAGTTTTTCAAGTTATATGCTTTTAAATACCATTTGAATATTTGGAAATGCAAATTAAACTTGTCATTGGGGATTACTGTTTTATTCTTGTACTCACCGTCCTTTTTATGACGGTGGGTGCAGAGCCGTCTACTAGCAGGCCGGGCAAAGAGAAGATCGGTGATTATTCCTGAGCCCGCGACGCATCACTACATCGATTGTAGGTCTTCTTTTGATATTTTGATTGTATAGTTTATATGTCTTTCATATACTTTTTGGGGTTGTATATTGGGTTGAGCGTTAGTTCCCCGACTTGACATAGACCATTTTATCGTTTCAATGAATTTCGAAGACTATATATTTATGCGATGGCATTTCCTGGTTTTCCACACTTAGGATATTATAAATTGCTTCCGCATAATCCATAAGACTTTCGCTAATAAATTCATTTAAGAAAAGGTTTAATTAGAAAAGGCTGACTAATACGTAGTTAAGTCCTGCGTGGATATGATTAGGGCTTAATTACGGGATTAGGCCGGGCGGTGCCCTAGATTAGAAGCGGGGCCGTCACAATAAATGTGTATTTGTACAAAAGAGAAAGGAAAAAAATGAAGTTACAAGGTACAAAGCAAGACTTGTAGCTCAAGGTTTCTCACAAAGACCTGACATCGATTCTGAGGAAACATATTCTCATGTTATAGATGCAATCACATTTCGGTTCTTGATAAGCCTTGCAGTCTCTGAAGGGCTTGATATGCATTTAATGGATGTCGTTACAGCATATCTGTACGGATCCCTAGACAGTGAGATATATATGAAAATCCCTGATGGATTTGTAATATCCGATGAAATAAAATCAAAGCCTCATAACATGCATCCTATAAAATTACAAAGGTCTTTGTACGAATTGAAACAATCCAGACGAATGTGGTACAAACACCTTAGTGATTATTTACTTAAAGAAGGATATGTAAATAATTCGCTTTGCCCATGTGTCTTCATTAAAAGATCATCAACAGGATTTGTGATTATTGATGTATATGTTGATGATTTAAATATAGCGGGAAACCACGACGACATCGTTAGAACATCCGAATACTTGAAAAAGGAATTCGAGATGAAAGAACTTGGAAAAACAAGACTTTGTCTTGGTTTGCAAATTGAACATTTTTCAAGTAGAGTATTTGTCCATCAATCAAATTATATTGAAAAAATATTAAAAAGATTTTATATGGACAAGACGCATCCATTGAGTTCTCCAATGGTTGTCAGATCACTTGAAGTGAATAAGGATCCATTTCGACCTCATGAAAGTGATGAAGAGCTACTTGGTCCGGAGGTACCATATTTAAGTGCAATTGATGCACTTATGTATCTTGCAAACTGTACAAGACCTGACATTGCTTTTGCTGTCAACCTACTAGCAAGATATAACTCTTCACCAACTCGAAGACATTGGAATGAGGTTAAACATGTTTTTCGATATCTTCGAGGAACAAGTGACATGGGCTTATTCTACTCGAGAGGGGTAAAATTGAATCTCCAAGGTTATGCTGATGCTGAATTTTTATCTGATCCCCACAAGGCCAGTTCTCAAACGGGATATGTATTCACATGTGGTAATACTGCTATATCATGGAAGTCAGTAAAACAAACTATGGTTGCTACTTCTTCCAACCATTCTGAAGTACTTGCAATTCATGAAGCAAGTCGTGAATATGTATGGTTGAGAAACATGATTGAACATATTCAAGAATCATGTGGATTGTCTTCAATAAAAAATTCTCCAACCATATTATATGAAGATAACGCAACATGTATTGCACAATTAAGTGAAGGATTCATAAAAGGGGACAAAACAAAACATATTTCACCAAAATTCTTTTATGCGCATGAGCTTCAGAAGAATGGTGAAATTGATGTCAAGCAAATCCGATCGAGTGATAATCTTACTGATTTATTCACAAAAGTCTTACCAACTACGACATTTAAAAGGCTTACATATGGTATTGGCTTGCGTAAACTTAAAGACATTGCAAGTAAAGAAACTGAACAAGTTTCACCCATGTTCACATGAGGGAGAATTATTGATTAGTGTATTGCACTCTTTTTCCCTTAGCTATGGTTTTATCCCATTGAGTTTTCCTAGCAAGGTTTTTAATGAGGCAATCTTAACAATATTATGCCCGTCTTAATATTTATGAGAATAGTGTACTCTTTTTCTTTTACTATATTTTTTCCCACAGGGTTTTTCTTAGTAAAAGTTTTAACGAGGCACAATCTCTAAGCAAGTGTCATCCAAGGGGGAGTGTTGTGAAGTATGGATGACCATGCATGCACACCAACATATTGTGCAGTCATGTAACTTGTATTGTCATTTCCAATGTACACCAACTTTCCATGTATTTTCAAATTGCTTGTAATGTGTTGTATGACATGGGGTGTATGTATTAATTGTCCCACATTGATTACTTGTAAAGTTTTGTATGACATGGAGTGTATATGTTAATCGTCCCACATTGCTAAGGCACATTTGTCATCATACCAAATGGCCTATATAATGGATGCTAACCTCATTGTAAGAGCACACCAAGTTGAATGAAAATTTCTTATTTCAACTATCTCATTTCTTCTCCTCTTCTTTGTAGTAGTAGAAGTTCTTAGTCTTTTATTTTCCTTATCTAGTTTTTAGCAAATTCCAATTCAATTTACAACAGTTCCCTATTTTTAATTTTTTTTTACTGTGTTTACTTCTTTTTGTAAATTATTCTGAAACTAATTCTCACCTTTCAACAAACGCTACCCTCATCTCAACACCCTTTAATCCTATTCATTTCTCGATTTTAGAAATTGTAGAGCACTTATACTATGTCAACAAGTGTCGTAGGAGTGTTTTTTTCGTTGAATAAGGTCGGATGTGGTCACGTCATGTCCTAGAAGTGAAGAAGTGTCGCTTGCGGGGTTCGGACGCACAAGGCCGAGACTTCTAAAGAGGTATCGACCGACTCCGACCGAGACCTTTAAAGAGATAAATGAACGACTCCAACTGAGATTGAGAAGAGAACTCGATCTTAATGGGCGATGGAGGGATCCATCTGAGACCTCTTTAGAGGTGTTTGCCATGTGCACATGAGACCTCTTTAGTAGAGTCGACCATGTGCACATGAGGCCTCTTTAGAAGTGTCGGCTCTGTATGTCCACACCTTTTCAGTGTCGTTGGCCTTGTATGCCTGACACTCACAAGCAACAAGAACGAACAAAAGAATTTCAAAACTCCTAAAAAATATATGATAATGACCCAAAAAATAATGAGTTTTGCTCGGGATTGCTTGATATTTTGGATTCCATCGAGACTTTGTACCCAAAATGCAAGATTTAACCTCCAATTTGAAGCCATAAACCCAACCACAAAACCACAAACAATACTGATTCAAGAAAATAATAAAAAACTCCAAAAAATCTCGAAATTAACACTTAAAGAGTTGATGAATGAACCCACGACATTGAATCAAAGTGGTTTTACTCAGATTTTGACGGATTCAGGTTGGCGACGATTATGCGATTTGAGAGATGGGTGACTGGGGTATGCATGAGTGGGGTATGGATGAGCGAAAACTCTTTTATATGGAGGAGTAGTTGGGTCATTTCACTAGGAGGCTGAAAAAAATTCAAAAAATGTGTACGAAAGCAAAAAAATGGGGTGTGAATAGCCGCTTCCTAAAATAAAATAAAATCATCAATAGCTTATAATATCTACTCCTCCTTCCAAAAATATAAGTCATTTTAGATAAAGTTCAATTTCAAAAAATATATGCCTGTTTTAAGAACTCAAGAGAGCATTTATACCTAGGAAACTTATTTTACCATGTATTTAATCAAGTATTTACACCCTAGCATTTTGTGTTTAGATCCTATTTTATCGGACGGAAAAAGAAAATGTTTTAAGTGAGCAAATTGAGTCTTTTATTGAGAAATATTTATGTGTTTTATAGCCAAAATTTTCTCGCCGAACATTTTCTCACAATTGTCAATTTTTCATATTAAGACTCATATTTTTTTACCTATTATAGTGAGCAAATTTAGTTTTCTATTGAGAAAATATGAGATTCCATATTAAGATACATTAAATTTATATTTTAAATATGTAAATTAATATATTTAATATTTATGGTAAGTTTTCATATTTTATTTCAAAGGACAAATAGTCACAATAATCCTAAACTTTACTTTTATGTCTAAACAATCCAAAACTAATAATTGTGTCTAAATAATCTCAATCTTTATTTTTTGAATCAATTTTGACCCAATCACTTTTTTTAGATAAATTGAGGGGTGACATATGACATTGGTAGTTAAATGATGCGGTTTAAATTTCGACATCAAAATAATCTCAAACTTTAAGTTTGATCCGCATTAAACTAATTGTTTGTCTTTGTGTAGGTTGTAACATTTTAAATTTACAATCAATCCTTTTTATTTCTTAAAACTTAAACCACCTCATTAAAACAAAAAAACTTTACTAATTTTATATGCAACATCAACATCAATTTACTTAAAAAAAGTAATTGGACCAAAATTAATACAAAACACAAACTTTGGGATTATTTAAATACAAAAATGAAGTTTCTGATTATTGTGACCATTTGCTGGAGAAAGCTTTCATAACACTACAAAAACATGGTGGAATAACATCAAAAAATTATGACAGACATAATCTATTGCTAAACAGCAACAGTTCTACATCAGATAGACAATCCGTTTGACTCGGTTGACCCAAAAGAAACAATTTAGTAACAGATTTGTGACAAATTGTATGTTGTCACATATCTGTCACTGATTTCTCCCGCCATACATTTCCGCGACAAGGTTGTGACAGATCTACTACATATCAGCGACATAATCAAGTCTATCGCTGATCTGTAGCAAAGTAAAAAAAAAAGGCTGTGAAAAATCTTTTACAAATCAGCAACAACAACATAAAATTTTATTTACTCTCTCTCCCCTCCTCTCACGTGCTCTCTCTCTCTCTCTCTCTCTCTCTCTCTCTCTCTCTCTCTCTCTCTCTCTCTCTCTCTCTCTCTCTCCCATCTCAAACCAATCTCACTATCTTATTCTCTCTCTACCCGAAACAACTCCTCCATCTCTCATTTTCTTTTCTCTTATTCGCCACTCACAACTCTCATCACTCACCCCTCTCGGTCTCCTTGCGGCTCCAGCGGCCACCGTCGCCGATGACACCCTCTACCACTCTCGGCTTCTCTTTCGACACCGGTGACCACCTCCGCTCGGGCGTTGGTGGAGCAATTTTTTGGCGGCGGCGAGGGAGGGGATTGGTATTCGATGACGGCGGTGGTGTTGACGACGGTGCCGTGCGGAGCGCTTTTGTCGAACGAAGGTAGTGGAGAAATTCTTTAACATCCTGAAAAGTCTAGTGACCCCGTATGAAAGCTAAATTTCTATCAACAAATAACCCTAACCACAAGAACTACTTTCATTTTCAATAATGACTCGGTAATGGAATCCAAGAGATGTAACTGCATACTTATGCACGAAGGATTATAGTCAAAATAAACAAACTATTCTAATAGTATGCTAGATCACTGACTTCCATACACAATAGTCAACATCACAAAGTATACGAATTGGAATCAATGATATACAAAACAGAGTATGCTATGAACAATATCATGAACTGAGAACTGAACAAGTCATAGCATATGGATGTCAAAGGCAAGTTCGAATAACTGAGAATAAATAAATAAATGGAATGAAATGTAAATAAATGTCTCAAATCAGTTTACTTACATACAACACAAGTCCTAATGTAACGGCCCAAAAATTTGACTTGTGCCACGTGTCAAGTCAAGGTCGTAAGTGGGACCCACTAGTCAAAATACGTATATCAGAATTCAATTTAAGATGATATGTTAACTATGCGAGGAATTCGATGAGCCGAAACACGAACGGGGACGTGCCTCGATTCGCGTGTCGACGAGGGATATGCCTCGTCATGCGTGTAGCGCGAGTATCGAGATTTTGAAAGGAGGCGGGTTGGTGCCTCGAGATGGGCGCTGCTCGGTTGTTGAGTTTGCCTCGAGATGCGCGTTGCACGAATCTTGAGGACAATTTTGATTTTAAATAAAAAAGATAAAAAAGAAAATGTATATATATAAAGAAAACAAAATTGATTTGGATAAGAATGAGAAAGAGAGAGAAAAGAAAAGAAAAAAAAGAGAGAGAAATGAGGGACGAGAAACAGAGAGGCGGAGAGAAAGATGAAGGGAAAGAGATGGAGGAGAAGAGACTGCAGCGGCGAGGGGAAAGGACCGGCATCCTAGCAGTGGCGCGACGCGGTTCGCGGCGACGACGACAGCCAGCGAGGCGGCAAACGGCAGCGTCGGACGCGAACATCGGTGTGGCTCCAGCGACGTGGTGGCGGCTGGACGGCAGCGGTTCTCGCGTGCAGTGGCGCCGGCGAGCGGAGGTGGTGGCGCCGACGAGCTGAAGCAACGACCGGAAGAGGCGGGACAGCGGTGTTGGCGAGACGACTACGCGGCATCGACAACGACGCAGTGGCGCGTTGTCGATCGATCGGATGCGCGATTTCGACGAAATCACGACGACGCGATGGAGGTGAGAATTTCACCTAATTTTGTGTGATGTGAATGAAGTGAATAAATTAGGCCTAAAATGTCGAAATGGACACCAGGGACTTAGGATTCGAGTGTCAGGTGCGCAAATCGAGACGCGAGCGAGATGTTTTGATGTTCGCGATTTCTCGAGGTAAGTAAACCAGTTAGGGACTTATACAATATCTCATTTCTCTCCATTGACTGTTGTTGTTTACTGTTATGAGATAACTTTATTGTTGTTCACTGCTTTGTGATGATAGCTATCTGTGGACTTGTTATTGATTGAGTGGGTCCATTGGCAAGCGAGTCGTGGTTACCGTTTATCTGCGATATGAGCTCTTATCCGGACGCCGTCGATATCTCCCAATTGAGTGTACGTTGGGGGCTCTTATCCGGGACGTAGATATCTCATAGTCGCAAGGGTTAAGGTTGGGAGGCATGGGGCTCGCCCTAAACCCGAGTCTGCTGGGAGTTTTTCGCGACTCGACGACTTTTTGGTCGGGACTCCTTGTTATTTGGCACACTCATCGATGGATTGTTTACAGTCTTGTATATTCATGCATTCTTTATTCCTTTCGTTATATTTGCATGAATTCGACTACTTTGGATATCGTGAACTGTTGTCTTGGATATTGTGAAATGTTGTGTTTATGTCTTACTGGATTTACTTACCTGGGCTCGTCATTCTTATGTTTGATCGAGTGCGGTCGCATGTGAGACGAGTAGCGAAGGGAAGGCTTCATAGCTAGGTGATTTTTGTATATTTTGTATTTACACTCATCTGATAATATTTACTGGGTTCCACAATTAGGTTGCCTAACTCCCTGATCTTTTTATTGAGTTATTTAATGCATTAGTTGCTTCCGCTAAATGTTTAAAATTGTAAAACTCAAAAAATATTAATAACTCAACTTAAAAATGGTGAATGTACGTATAATGAAGGATTTGAAGGCTGACTAGGCTCTCGTTGACCTTGCGAGACTGGCTCAGGGGTCCACGTGAGTTTAGGCCGGGCGGTGCCCAATTTGTGGAAAGTGGGGCCGTCACACCTAAGCTATCCGGCTTCTCGTCGCGTCGATGTACGCACCCAATACTCCGTAATAGCTCCTTTACGGTCCTAACATTTGACAAGTTATCAATTTAGATTCACAATTCATTATTTAAAATCCCTACATTGGTCGAAATTGGTTAAAATCGAACTCGAGACTAATTTGTCAATTTCGCGCTTTTTGAGGTAAAAACCCCATAAAAGGCACGTCCGACAGTTCGAATATCTTATTTTTCATAGAAACTTATCAAGTTCTATTTATTTTGTCGAAATATAATTTCTTGAAACTTTTTGAAATTTTCCTGAATTTTTTTCTATTTTATGGCATTTATTTATTAAAAATCAGTTTACCTTAATTAAATAATTAAATATATCTTATTTTATTGGGGGGGGGGGGGGGGTCCGGGTTAACCCGACCCGGTCCAATCGGACTCGGGTCAGCCTGACCCGGTCCCCATCGGGACATGGTCGGCCCGACCCTGCCCACCCGGGCCCGGGTCGCCCCGACCCGACACATATAGGGTAGCCTGACTCGGGCGACCCATCTTCTTCCTCACCAGAAGACGAAGTGCTCAAGGTTTAGATTTTTTTTATTAGTTCGCTAGGGTTGGGTTCGACCCTAACCCCAAACCACCTTTGGGAGGGAGATGACCTCACAGTCATCTCATTCCTTAGAGAAGTTGAGCCATAGTGGCTCACCATGACCGATCAATCATACACCACAACAACAGCCGAATTCACCAACAACAAGCAACGCACCTTGCGTTCCACTTCGAGCTCTGTCTTTGTCTTTGTCTTTGTCTCTCTCTCTCTCTCTCTCTCTATCTCTTCCGGTCTCTCTCCTTCTTCTTCCTCTTCTTCCTCTCGATTTCTTTTGTTCCGTACGTTGTTTTTTTTCTCACTGTGTTTGGAGATCAAAGTGAGATAAGGTTAATTGACCAACATATATATATATATATATATATATATATATATATATATATATATATATATATTATGTATATATTAAGTGATGTGACCACTTATGGTCCACTAATTACATATCAATTTGTATTTTCATACATTTTTCATTTTTTTAATGCAATATAATTTAACTAGTTACGCTTACCCCATGAGCTGCTACCTCGGGCCCACGTCGACACGCGACTCGAGGCGCGTCTGCCCTCCTCTCGATATCTGCATACCCGTAAAATGATTTAGTAGTCTACATATATACTTACACTATGCAAACAACACAACAAATATAGCATTTACCTCGGCCACCGTGCCTCGGTACTTACACGTATCTCTCTGCGGGTCTCACGTCACGGGTCATTATGTCCTAATTAACGAATTAAACGTGTATTAATTATTTGGGCCGTGACATATGACTTATTGTTGCCAGTTGTCATATTTGCATATCTCGTAGTTTATCAGTTTTATTTCATAAATATTGTGTGGGTTTCTTTTGGGATTTTACTCACTGGGCTCGTTACCGTGTTTGTTGGGTGACTGAGTACAGATCCTTTAACAAGAAATGGTAAGGGCAATGAGCTATTGGGTGACTACCTTTAAGATAGTGGCGCCAACTTGTGTTTGATTACAATATATATGTATGTATTTACTTTTAGGGACTGTAGAACACTGAATACATGTATATAGATCTTCACTAAAAAAAATGTAAATTAGAAACGGAAATAGCAACGGAATTTAATTCCGTTTCTAATCAGAAATGGTTAGAAACGGAATTGAGACGGAAATAGTCAGAGACGGAATAGAGACGGAATTAGAGACGGAATTAAAATCCGTTTCTAAAAAAATGGCGCCAACTTTCCACCAAAAATTCAGTAGTTTATAACCACACATCACATCTCGAGATTCGTGCATCAATAGATGAAATATTTATTTGTTTTAAACTCTCTCTCTCCTCAAACTCTCTCTCCCAACTCTCTCTCCTTGACCGAACTCTCGACCTCTCTCCTCGACCGAACTCGACCTCTCTCTTCGACCTCTCTCCTCGACCTCTCTCGACCTCTCTTGAGCTCACCGGCAGCTCAACAACTCCTCTCTTCACCGGCGGCTCAGCAACTCCTCTCTTCACGGCTCTGCAAACCCTCAACTCCCTGTCTCGTCTCAAACTCTCTCTCTCTCCCAAGCCCTAAATCTCTGCGAAATAGTCACCGCAGACAGCTTATGTGCACCGGTGCTCTCCATTTATGATGTCTTCATCGTCGAGGGCAGTTACGGCTTTGTTGGATGGAGATTGGAGAGCTAGTTTGGGAGATTTGGTGTTGTTTGAAGAGATTTGGAAATGGGGGTTTGGATTTGGTGGGTTTTGGCGGTGGTGTTCGGAGCTTGAGTTGCTCTCTGCAGGAGCTCGTGGCTTCTGCCGTCACCGTCGCATAAGCCCTCGCCGTCGTCCTCTTTGTACGTCGCCATCTGTCCCTCGCCGTCGTCGTCTGCGTTGTCCCTCTTTGTGTGGCTTTTGAAGATGTTACTCTATTGGGGGAAGTTCTGGTGTTTTCGCTATTTTCTTGTCGTTAGAACGTGTAAAATGTTGATGTTGAATTCTGTGACGAAATATTTCTCAGATCTCGTCGATCTTGTGTTTACGCTGGTTATCGGTTTATCTTATTTGATGTGTTTTTCGTTCTCTCTGTCTTCAATTTGTGCCTCTTCATATCGATTGAGAGGCTTTGTATGTAACGTATTTTTGGTTCATCTGGTTTGTTTTTTCTTTGTTGTGAAAGGTTTCCTTAGGTTGCTGTTACGGGATTTACTTGTTTGTATATTGTTTGTATATTGTTTGAGTATTAGTTTCCTTTCAAAGATGAAGAGGTTTGTTTGTTTAGAGTCGCCACATGAGCCACCGGCTTCTTTGTTTATTTTTGAAGTGTTAGTTGTGAACAATGTGTAGGCTTGCTTTGTTTTTTTTTGGGTTGCTATTTTTTTTTTTCTTTGCTTTTTTTTTTTTTTTTTTTTTGGGTTTTTGTCATTTACTTTAACTCGCCACTTTATACATTCATTTGAATTTCGAACTTTATCATTTCTTCCAATACATAAGAAAGAAACTTGTTTTGTCATCTCTTAGTATGTAAGGAAGAACTTCGCTCCCAATTGTTCTTTGTTAAAAACTTTTATTTTATTTTATTATGTTCTTTGCTGTTGTGCATGTTTTATCATTCATTCTCTCTTTGTGATTGTCCATGTGAAGGATGCAAGTATGCAACACAAGTAGCCATGTACCGTCGTAATCGTGCTTTAGCAAAGCTTTTTGTTCATGTAGTTATGTAGGTTCTCAGATTCCCCCTTCTAATAAATTGTGTTAGTTGAACACACAAGTAGTCATGTATCGTCGGAAATTATAGTTAAATATACTATTTTCTTTTGCACTGTAAATGGAGATAGTTTTTTTTGCAGTTTCGTATTTTTTATTATGAGTTTGATCTATTTTGCAATATTTGCAGAGCGTGGCCCTATCAGTAGGTGACTGGTTCTTCGATCGAGTGGGAGTTAGTGCCATTGATTGCCCATATCCTTGTGACAATACCTACCATAATCTGGTTTCCAAGTGAGAGATGAGGAATTTAAAACATTTCATGTAACTTTTATAGTTGTTTACGTTACTTTTAGATTGATAATTGTTTTTGTGCATATTTAGAGGATTGTAAGTTTTTTTTGTGGTTGTTGAACAATAGGATTGGTAGTTTTTGTGAATACTTAGAAATTTGGAGCATTTGTAATACTAGACAATTTTTCGTGGATATATAAATCTTTTTCAAATTTTGATTTTTACTTTTTTTTTCTCTCATTTGAATATTTGTTGATATATATTGTCGATGTATGAATGTCAAATTTTGCTTTTTTGGAGGATGTTAGCACCACCAAGGAGTTATTGGAGGGGGTGCAGGCGATGGAGTAGGTCCTATGGTTGTAATTTCAAGTTATAGGTTGGAGAACCAATTGAATTATGTTTATGTTTGAAAATTAAACAAAAAGGAAAATTAGAGACGGATTAGCAACGGAATTCAAACATTCCGTTGCTATTCCATCTCTAATTTTCCAGGAATATATGCATGAATCAGAAACGGAATCAGAGACGGAAATCATTATTTCTGTCTCTGATTCCGTTGCTAATCAGAAACGGAATTAGAGACGGAAATAAGAATTCCGTATCTGATTCCGTTGCTAATCAGAAACGGAATCAGAGACGGAATTCATGACTTTATTATTTTCGTCTCTGATTCCGTTTCTGATTAGCAACGGAATCAGAGATGGAATGCGATTACAAATGTACCATTTCGAAAAAAAATCCATTTTTGTTCCGTCTGTTCCGTTTCTAATTTCCGTCTCTAAATCCGTCTCTAATCAGAAACGAAATTTATTCCGTCTCTAATCCGTCTCTAATCAGAAACGGAATCAATTTCCGTTTCTGATTGAATCAGCGACGACGATTTTAGAGACGGAATTTATTCCGTCTCTGTTCCATTTCTGATTTCAATTAGAGACGGAATTTATGCAAATCAGAGACGAAAATTTCCGTTTCTGATTTGCTATTTTTTTGTAGTGCTTTGGTTGTACTTATTTCACGTTTGATATATACATGATATCATTTTTTCGAGTTTTCCACTACTTAGGATTGTTAAATATTTCATAATTTGTTCACTTAAAGACTTCCATTGCAAAATTGTAATATAACTTAATAAATTGATTAAGTGTCTAATTAAATCACTAATACTTAAGTGAAGACTAATAAGTTAAGATACAGTTTAATGGAAAATGTGTAAGCAACTAGTTAGGTCGCGAGACGTCATAAATAGTAGGCAATTGCATGGCAAAGCTAGGTGATGTGTGATGCGAAGTGGCGGGTCCCATGGCAGGAGTTTGGGAGTGCCACACGAACCCCTTTTCCAAGTCCCATGTTCTACTTCATGCTGAATCCCGTGAGTTAGTGACTCCATGCACATTACAAACAAGTACGGAGACAAAGAATCGCCTTGCCGAATACCTCTCGTAGGCGTCAAGGTTTCAGTAAGGCCACCACTCCATAGAAATTGCGTTTTTGGCAAAGTGATGCATTGCATGATTCTTTCCACTAACACTGAATGAATACCAGCAAGCTGCGCTATGGAGTGAATAAACTTCCAACTCAATCTGTCAAAAGGATGCATCCTTTTTTCCCAGTCCGTCTCCTCATAGAGTGTATGATTTCCTGCACAACAATGGAGTTGTCAGACAATTTCCTCCCCCAGTATGAAGCTCGATTGCGTATCACTCACTAAGGATTGAAGGCAAGGCTTAATCCTATTTGCAATAATCTTCGTTATAATGACCTTATATAACACATCACACAAACGGATTGGTCTCTAATATGTCAAACTCTCCGGAGTTGTGACTTTGGGTATGAGAACCACAAGACTATCATTCAATTTTGGTGGAAGAGACCCAGTGCTAAAGAAATCTATAACACAGATAGTCACAGAGCTAGCCACGATATCCCACTGAGACTCGAAGAAAAAGGGGACTCTAATGTGACAACCCGACTCAACCCCAGATTTTGAGGCAAACCGCTACGTTGCCGCCATGCCACATCACTTGCACATAAGGGTGGCAATTTGTGTCGATGAGTCGTAAATTTATCGTGTCATAAACAGGTCATGACCAATATAATGCAAACCCATTACATGACATGTTTATTAATTGTGTTAGTCGTTTTCGTGTCTAAGTGGATCATGTTAAACATGTCGTGTATTCGTGTCACCAATTTATTAAATATTGTATTTAAAAATCTTATTTTATTTAAACTTTTATAATTTGGTTACTACTTTTTAAAATAAATCTAAATGATTAAATTCAAACAAACATACTAAATAGCCAATAAAATATAATGTGATTGTATATAGTCGTTAGTTTTACTTTACTTTTTCATTCAAGTCTTTATTACTCTTAATAACAAAGCAAAAATGACTCTCCTTCATTGCATCACTTTGGTCATCAGGTATTTGAGTTAGAACTGAAAGAGGTTGTCCTTTATGTCACGAAAACTCACCCATCTTAACCCTTTTAGAGCCTACTTCTATCGCTTAATTCTATGTTCACTACACCAGAGAACGTTAGATTGAACCCTGTGGACTGACTTGTGTTTGATTTCATACTTCCTTTCTTTTGTTGTGCCCTCTTGGGATTATGTGTGACATTTACTAAAGCCCCATTGTTAAGTGTCACTTGGCTTTGACTTGGAACCATGCAGACCCAAGACCTTGCGCCTTTTTATTAGAACCAAGCCCACTTCCTTAGCTCCCACTCACTTTAGTTTTGCCCATCGAATCCTAGCTGATATTTCCCCCATCTGTCTCATGAGATTTTTGTTATTTATTTGACTCACTCCCTTAATTTTTGGGTTTCAATTAGAAACTTTCTTCACAGACTTTTGATTTCCTTCAAACTCCGTGAGTTGCCAAAACGGTTATACCGAGTATCTTAGAATGGGTTCTTTCCCATTATGGTTTCTTGTTGACTTCGGACTTCGGCGAGCATGTCTCTCTGCAACCATCCACATATCAAACTTCTCTGCACCGACCAGTCTTATGTCTGTGGACATGCCAAAGCAATGTGACCAACTCTACCACAAATGAAAAAAAATATGTGGCAACCCTTCATATGCATTACTCTGCCACTCCCCAGAAATCGAAATCTCGACATCAAAGGATTTGGAAAAAATCTACCTCAACTGCAATACGTGCAAAACGTTCACGTTGAGCACTTTGAGTATTGTAGTCCGCCTTCAATGGACGACCAACAACTTTTGCCACTTCTAACAAAAGCTCATCATGATAATAACCATAAGAAATGTCATGGAAATAAATCCAAATAACAGCCTTCTTCATCGATTTTGTGGCCGCACGAAAACCACGCGTCCATCTTTGAACAGACAACACATATCTCAAAATCACCCATGGTCCTTCGAAAGGGCTTTATCAACATCATCATCACACGTAAACTGCACCAAGTAAAATCTATCATCCAAGTCTGACACTATAAAATCACCCTTTAGATTCCAAAGATCCTTAATCCGGTTGCACAATATCACATAACCCATGTTTCATAATGTCAGGCACCGCCCAGCCTAATCTCGTAATTAAATCCAAATCTTAACCCATAGAACTTTAACTAAGTATTAGTCAACCTTTCTATCCAAAACCTACTTCAGAGTTATGTTTAGGATAATAAGTAAAACACATGTTACTGTACATTTCAATTTTAGAGTTAATTAAGAACTTATTAAAAGTTACAAAATTTAAGCAGAAGTCTTAACAGATTAAGCGGAAACAATATATTATAAATCCTAAGTGTGTGGAAACCAGGAAAACAACGATCACATGCATATATAATAGAGTGGCGAATATAAACAGTGTGATGGTCATCATAATCGGGGGAGTTAAACATTCAACCCAATATACAACCCCAAAACGTATCAAAACATAACTGTATAATACATAGAAACACCTACAAAATGTCGATGCAGAAGTACGTCGTTGGCTCAGAGGTACTCGCTAATCTTCTCCTTTCCCATCCTGCTCGTCAACGGCTCTGTACCCACCGTCATAAAAAGGATAGTGAATACAAAAAGTAATAGTAATCCCCGTTGACCAATTCATCATTCACATTTCCAAAATAAACTAAATGGTATTTAAAAGCATAAGTTCAATAAAGAAAGACTAGTACCACAATTATGCCAAGAAATACCACAGTTAAACAATTGAAACTGACACAAGGATAAATATTTATGATATAGAGCCTGTCGATTGTAACTTACGTCAGTGAAGCCTTAACCACTAAAGGACGTGCGTGGTGCCACACAGTCCAATAACACTAGGGACTCTAACCCCAGTATCGTATGGACTCTAACCCCATATAGTGGCAACCCGTAGGGAGTCTAACCCCGTGTGTTATATCATAGTGGCGAGTGTTGATATCCTAAGGGACTCTAAACGCGTGTGCCGATCGACTCATAGTGCAATGGACTCTAGATTTTATAACTACTTTATAATTTCAAGAAATTGACTCATTAAGGATTCCAAGAATTAGCTATGCTACAAAGCACAAATTCTCCAAAGAATACAAGTCCGTAAAATAATTCACAACTCACAAATCACTAATAGCATGCTATTTATACTACATTTACTACAAAACAACAAGAAATGGTATATAGCACATGAATGGATTCAAAAGAATTCAATTTGTCTAAATATCATGGAAACCAAGCTCAACAAGTGAGGACTAACAAATAAGTCTATGATATAAGAGTACAATGCTAAACATAGTCAATATAGACTACAACAAACAAGTTAAAACTAGAAATAAAATGTAAATAAATAATCAACGGGTATACTCACTTCAAACAATGTAAAGTCCTAGCTTTACTGGTCTCCCGACATTCCAAATCTCATATCCCCCTGTAACCCTTTCCTAGGTTCCTGATATGATGGCCCCAAATTCCAGACCGCCTTGCTACCCGCCATGTCGAATCCCACATCAACTAGCTTTGTCACGTCATGGCCCGTTTCTCCTGGAAGCATCGCGACCTAACGAATTGCTTACACTTTTCCAGCTAACCCTAGTTATGCTAACTAACCTTTACATAAGTATTAATAATTCAGGTAGCCAGTTACTCAATTTATCATGTTATATTATAATTTTAAAGCGGAAGACTTTTAATGAGTAACTTATGCAATATTTAACAATCCTAAGTTGTGGAAAGCCCAGCAAAAGATACTATGTATATATCAAGGCGAGATAAGTATAATAAAAGTTTCATATCCATGTAATCAGTGTTCTATGTTCCCCAAAACCCAACAAAAGTAAAATAAATACATACTAATATCACACATTGGCTCCACAATCTCAGAGGTAGTCGCCCTGTAACGGCCCATTTTCCAAATGGACCGCCACGGGGGCTAATCCTGGCCAACAACCTGGTTTACCAGCGCCAGATGTGTCCCACATGCCATCTCATCCACAATTTAATCATTATTAACCTCAATAAACAAAAATTTACGATTGAAATTGTTAATGAACTTAAATCATCTGCTTATCATATCATTGTGATCCCAAATAAACCACAACGGAAGTCTTTTATCATGACAATTAAAGTGTAAAACATTATAGTCTTGCATTTAACTCTAACACCTAATGTGAAAAAACCTTATACCATCATAAACGATGCACCTCAAATTATCATAATATCAAAAGTATAGAGTCCTGAGGTATTTTCACAATCCCAAACTCCCAAAATAAAATATAAAGTACATATATACAAAAGTACAAGCTTGGCTCAATATCTCTGACTCATAAGTATTTCGGTAGCTTGCCCTTGCCACGGCTCGTACTAGGATCTCACTCAAGCCATCACAAAAAGGCAGATGACGAGTCCAAAGTAAGTATTCCCAAGGAAATTAAATGAGAAAATACAGAAAGTAAATACTGGAATTTAAACAAAACTATTAAAGAAACAAGCGGAAATAAAAACGGACAACTGTACTCATCGCATGCATAAGTAATAGTGAAAGCTCAAAGTGTGTGTTCCTAGAGCCTAAGGTCAGACTAGCACCATACTTTGGACTCCCAATAGACTACTGCCGGCGAGTAGCACTCAAGCAAGGCCGGTATCTGGATCCGCTAGGTGGTCGGCATGGAACCTACGAAGCACCCACACGTGCCCGACATGACTCTCTGGTCGACCTATTCACCGAGGTGACACACGTGCTATGGCCTAGTGGACATACACATAGAAATGGCACGAAGGAAGAGCCTTAACGTTCGTCCATTATAACACACCAAGAAAAGAGTAATGAAAGACAGAATATGATTTCAAAAGCAAAATAAAGTAATGCTTAAGAAATTTCAGTTAGGATACTACACACCTCAAACCGCACTTTGTGTCTTGTCAATAACCCCCGGTCCGACTCTGCCTAGTCCCATATACCCCAATTTACTGCCCGAAATGAACTATTTCCAATTATAGTTGATTTTTAGTCAATTGGATGTGTTTTAAGTCACTTAGGAAAAATAATATCAAAACTGCAGGATCTTGCACGTTGGGTCTGGGAATTAGCGCGCTAGATTCCCAGGCAGTTATATGTTCTTCATCATGAAGAACATTAGTGCGCTAACTATCATCTAGCGCGCTAGATGACGTTATTAGAGCTCTAATCACTTTCTGGATAGCAAACTTGCTGAAGATTCTGGGTTTCCAACAACCCCACCAACACCAACAACAACTACAACACCAACCACTGAACCTCATAGCACTAAAAACCCTACCAAAACAACTACTCAACAACCACTAAACAATCCCTATTGGATTCACACCAACACCTCCATAATTGAAATAAAAAGATAGAGAAAGATGAGGCGTTTCTGATTCTCACCTTACTTTGATGATTTCACCACCCAAACTCCTCAAATCACGAAGTTTAATCTTCAAAACCCCTGGTTTCTCTTTCTCTGTTTCGGATTATGAGATAAGGAGGGAGAAAAGGTGGTGATTTGAAATCAAATGAGACTTTTATAGGTGATTTGGCATCTTATCTCATTTTCACATCTCAAGGAAATCCAATGCACTATATTTACTCCATTTCCAACCTCTAATGACTCCGAAATTGACACCAATGACACAATCACCCTTGTCTTTAACCCAAAAGGTGGTGTTTCGGGTGTTCCGACGCCCGGTTTCTCACCCTGAACCGCAACAAACGCATACTACCATGTCCCAAACCACTAAATATACTTTCCATATTAATTATTTAACCTATTTTATTCATTTTATGTGTGTATTATTTTTTTCGGCCTAGTATTTAATTTTTTATACTACTCGGTACCTGCGTCGACGCGTATATCGAGGCGAATACTTAACATACGGTCACACACGTCAAATGTAGTATTAATCACACACATTGCGATGTCATTTATTCTATTTCAATATAAACATCGTAAATTGAACAAATCAACACACAAAAATAACTATTTACCTAGCTCTAGGCACGCATAAGCCTAACTGTGGGTCCCACGAGCGTCTGAGCTGTCAGCCACGTCTGTAACCACGTCATTAATAATGGCGAATTAAGTTCAGGCCGTTACACGCCCAATACCTCCTTGCCCTTGCCCTTGCTCGTTGAAGGATCTGCACCCAGTCATCCAACAAATACAGTGACGAGTCCTGTAAGTAAAATCCCAAGAGAAGTTCACACAATATTTATGAATTAAAATTGATAAACTATGAGACATGCGAATATAACACCTGACAATAGTACGTCATATTCCCATGAATGTAGGTAACATACGACAAGTAAAAGCAGTAACGTGAAATAAATTAACAACATGTACTTACTAAACCAGCTTAGAAATAAAGCATTAATTAGTAAGCATACGTATAATCACGAGAAAACCCTGATCTACACCAGCCAGTAATCAATAAATCGAGTAGGAGCCACGTATATACTTACAAGCTTACAGTGACTAAACCCCAACTACGATTACTGGATGAGCCCCTCCAGAAGTTACTTCAAGTCAAGGGAACACCCTAAATCCCTCCCGACGGTCTTAAGTATATCTTACTGTCGTCGACACGAGTACTAAACACAAGTAACTCATGCAAGCGATTTAGCCACAACCAATATATACGGAAATCGAAATTAGAAGAGAAACCCCATGTGTGCCCACCAGAAGTCACACATTAAATGCGATATTGAAATAAAAACCATGAGTTTTGTAAAGCATTCTCAATGGGTTTACGCACCTCAACACACGCTCCGACTCCCCCGAACACCCAAATCTGACCCGATAAGTTCCTCGATACCCGAGCTATGATCCCCTAAGTCCCTGAAGTCAGTTAAGTGTGTTTATTGTGTATTCAAATTTGTTAAATATGGTTCAAATTGATCTTCCCAAATCAGTCCTAAAGACTAAAGTAAGTCTTATGTTGCAAAGCGTTTTTAGGCATGAAATGATCCAAATCTCGAATCTTCCTCCAATACAAAGATCATCAGTCTCTATCTTAGCTTTCCAAAAAGGTTTATTTTGTAAAATTCCGATTTAAACGAAAGAGAAATCATAATTATTTTAAACATAGCTCTAATCGGAACCTAATTCGACCAGCGGACTTACAAAAAGGTGATTTTTTGTCATAAGGCATCAAACATATCCAAATACAACATACTAAAAATCAGCTCATTTGGATAAGTAGTTAGAGAGTTATGCCTTTAACAATTTAGTTTCAAAACTTTTCTTCTGAATTCTAGCACCTACTTGTAGAGTGCTTTCAGACATGAAAAAGATTTAATTACATTTTCAGCTAAGAAAAATTGTTACCTTTGAGTAAGCTTTCAAATGCCATCAGTTTGGGTTGGTTTGGATCTAAAATGAGCAAGCTATGATCAAATTACATAGGCTAATTCCTAATATAACATGCAGAATTCTAGTTTTGGTCTTGCAACTTCAAAAATTCATATATTTATTATTTCAAATTCAAATTAATAACTTCAATATAGCTGGATTATCACATTCAAATGAGGAACCCAAATATATAAACCAATTTCAGATATTCAATCATCTACCTTATGAAATTAGCCAAAAATAATAAATGATTTTAATCTGACATAAATATATGTGTACCTAGTTGATGTACTACCTAGCTTGAGAAATTCTTACCAATCTTCCATGGACTCCTCTCCATCAACCTTTTTCTTCTCCAGCAAGTTCTTTTGATTCATAAGTTGAAAATGAAAATGGTTTCCTTGCATGTGTTGATCTTATATGTTAAGGTAATATTGATTCATAGCCATTGATCTCCATGTATTTACATATCTCGAAGCTCATCTAATGATCCACACCTTGACATGTATCCCACTAACGCCCACTAACACAATCAAAGTGACACTAATGTGCTACTCACATTGTTCCTAGATGTGTTAACACGTATCTATAAGACAATCTCATAGTTTTTAATTTAAATAATCAAACTATAGGCATTGACTTATTTGATTCAATTAAATTAGCTTAAACCCATTATAATATATATGATTAGTGTTTTTATTCACCAAATTGACAAACTTTGTGACCCGGCACTCGATACCCTGCGTCTCGGCATGCGATTCGAGGTACGTCATAGCCTATTGTTTTAACTTAATCAACTTAGCCTATGGTTACATTACCCATTTTAATTGATCAACTAGTCATATTAACGTGAATTAGTTGAGTTTTTCTAATGTACCCGTAGTTCGCCTATCCAATACCTGCGTTGGCACACCATTCGAGGTGAACACCCGTCACACCAACTCACCCGATAGCAACATATACACATGTAATGCAATGCAATAATATAATGTTTAAACATCACACCTAAGCAACCATCATCCACAAATAATATATTTCCTCAGTTCTCGTGTCCGAGTCAACCGAGTTATTCGCGTAACGCCCGAATTACAACAGTTGATCCCCGAGATTAACAGTAATCCTGGTTTAATTAATTTGGGCAGTTACAATTCTTCCCAACTAGGAGAATTTTGTCTTCAAAATTTAAATCTCGATTATACTCTTATATAACTATCGTATCCCCATGTGACCACTCCTCAACCTTGATAATCCCCTTCTACAGTCCCTTGAACACCCCACTACTCCCATAACAGGGAATGTAATGTTACCCTAAGACATAGGCACATGTTGCCGAGGTAGTCAAGATCAGCCACTCTCTTCCGAAATCTCCGCAACCTACTATCAGTTCGATTTCCATGTTCAAGTTTTACTAACCCAGTTACCTAACACCAATAACTGTAAGCCTCTCTTATCATGTATCCCAACATGATAGTCCTAACCAACCATCACATACCATGACAACTCCATGCCATGCCATAACCTATCCTTAGTCACCATGACAATCTCATGTCATACCACGACCTACCCGTACGCACCACGACCTTCTTATGCCATGCTACGACCTATGACAATCTCATGTCATAACGCAATAAGCTACCATTGTACCACTATAATCTATCATCGTACCACTATGCATGCATAAACCTTAAACTATAATTATTAAGAATTTAAATTCACGTACCCTGAACCCGCTGTTGGGACGTCTCCTTGTCCGGTATAGTCACCATATGCATCGACTCTCGAGTTTGCTCCGGTGTCACAACTACTAGAGTCGTCAATCTCTATGAACAGTCCCTCTTGACGTGACCCTTCCGTCCACATCGCCAACATATGATCTTCCATTCTGGTCCTACTCGTTGACTCCCTGACCACTGGCCCTAACCCTTAATCTCCAGTCTCTGCCTCCCTGATCATGAGTATGTCTCTGCGGCGGCGCTGGTAATGCAGGTACAACATATGCTCTGGCTGCCCGATCATCATCCCTACGGCCTCGACCGTACCATCTATCCTCTATATCATCTCGGTCTCTCGGTCTCTTCTGTCGAGTACTTTTTCCAGTCTATCCCTCCGACTCACTAGATAAACGCATGTTACTTCTCTGCATCATATGTGTCTCATAAGTAAGGGCCCTATCATACATCTCCTGCAATGTTTGAGCTTTAGAGGAAACTATGACACTGGCTATGTGTTTAATCAACCCTCGGATGAATTAATAAATCTACAGTCTCTAAGAGCATGCGACATCCGTGGCAAACCGTATCAAGTATAGGTATATATCCATGTATTGTAACACTGACCGGCTATCCTGTCTTAACGCTAGAAACTCCTCTCTTAGCCTCAAACTCACCTCCATGGGTATGTATTGATCATAAAAAAACTCTCTGAACTCTGCCCATGTCGTCGGCTCTGGGTGAGTATCTATATACGCTATCCACCACACAACAAAATCCCATCTCAACATATGCCCCGATATCCTGGAATGCATACTCTCCTAAACTTGCAGTAGCTTGTGTAACCTCTGATGTGCAATCAACCACTTCCCAGCTACCTCTGGGTTTTCGCTTCCATGAAAGTATCCAAGATCGAATTTGATGAACTCCCTCATCAACTTAACCTCTGTCTTCATCGAAGTCTCAAACATGTCTGTATATGCTGGTGTAGCAGTCAACATCTCAGTCGGTGCTACGATTGGTGTAGCAACCACTTCTGGAGTCTCTTGTACCACTGCATGTGTCGGTATAGCGTGAATAGTCGATGGAACCGTTGTCGGAGCAACTGTCATCTCAGTCGTGCTCTATACTTATGCAGCAGCGAGTGATGCAATTATTGTTGTCTGTGCGTGCATCATATCCATCAATAGCTTAAACTGTCTATCATGAGCTACGAATCGTGCGACTAGTGTCGAATCTAAACCCCCATCTCTAGTTTGGTCGCTCGTGTGTCCAACAACTATAGTAGGTGGAGTCAGTTGGCCATCCATTGCGATCTGCATAGAAAAGCATGCGCTGAATCACCTTCCATATACGTATATATAATATATACAATCAAAAGCATAACACGTATATAAACCCTATCGCTACCAGACTCAAGTTGCTTTCCAACTAGGATCCTAAGTCAGGATCTTCGGGTTTCATCTAAGGTTTGTTTATTAAGTTTTATTCAATTTCTTTAAACTACTCCCGATGACTCCTCAAAACCTTGCTCTAATACCAAACTGTGACGACCCCAAATTCCAGACAACCTTGCTACCCGCCACATCGCATCCCACGTCAACTAGCCTTGCCACATCATGACCATATTCTCCTTGGAGCCTCGCAACTTAACAAGTTGTTTACACTTTTCCGGCTAACCATAGTTACGCTAACTAACCTTTACATAAATATTAATAATTCAGTTAGCCAGTTACTTTGTTTATCAGGTTATATTATAATTTTACAGCGAAAGTCTTTTAATGAGTAATTTATGCAATATTTAACAATCTTAAGTAGTGAAAAACCCAGAAAAAGATATCATGTATATATCAAGGCGAGATAAGTATAACAAAAGTTCCATATACATGTAATCAATGTTCTATGGTCCCCAAAACCCAACAAAAGTAAAATTAATACATATTGATATCACACACGAGCTGACTCCACAATCTCGGAGGTAGTCGCCCAGTACCTCTTTGCCCTTGCCCTTACCCTTGCCCTTGCCCTTGCTCATCGAAGGATCTGCACTCAGTCACCCAACAAATACAGTGACGAGTCCAGTAAGTAAAATCCCAACGGAAGTCCACACAATATTCATGAATTAAAACCGATAAACTACGAGACATGCGAATATAACACATGACAACAATACGTCATATTCCCATGAATGTAGGCAACATACGACAAACAAAAGTAGTAGCGTGAAATAAATAAACAATGTGTACCAACTAAACCAGCTCAGAAATAAAACATTAATCAGTAAGCTTACGTATAATCACGAGAAAACCCTGACCTACACCAGCCAGTAATCAATAAATCTAGTAGGAACCACGTATATACTTACAGACTTACAGTTACTAAACCCCAATTACGGTTACCGAGTGAACCCTTTCAGATGCCATTTCAAGTCAAGGGAACACCTTAAATCCCTCCCAACGGTCATAAGTATATCCTACTGTCGTCGACACGAGCACTAAACACAAGTAACTCATACAAGCGATTTAGCCATAACCAATATATACGCAAATCAAAATAGAAGAGAAACCCCATGTGTGCCTACCAGTAGTCACACATGAAATGCGATATCGATAAATTAAAACCATGAAGAAGAGTGACTTAACAATTTACATATATACAATGCATTAGGCATACACCACAACAAACTTAACATACACATCGGCCATCTCGCCGCGGTCAATGCCCGTATCACATTGTGGGTCATACGTCAAGGTAGGTGATCCTGATTACGAATAACAAGCGAGATTAAAAATTCGGGCCATGAAACTTCGCCCCATGAGTTCAACCACCACTACATTCGCAAGTTGTTCATTGACACCGTGACCTAAGGACCCAAATCATCCTTTGAATGATCACATCCCCTTCATGAATCTTCAGATTCTCCATGAATTGCTTATTGCTATTACGCACATTATCCCTGAAAAGTTAAAGCCAACCATATATATCCCATAGTTTAGTAGCATAAAAATGATAATCACTTTAATCCGGAAAAAAATAAATTAAAACTTTATTTTAGAAATATTTGACATTAATCGCATCACAATGTACAACACAACAAGATGTTATGCAATATGTTATTAAAAATCAACAAAAGATTATATAGTATTAAAAATACTCAAATTGCAGGTTAGTATATAACAAAGTATTGTTTATGTATGTAATAATTGATTGGGTATTATAAAATAAAGAAACTTTATTAAATTAATAAGCAACGCACATCACTTTTTTTACTAAGAATATTTTTGTAATAAGTTAATTATGAAAATGTAGAGTATAACAATATTTAAAGACAATATTTCAAATTTTAAAAAAGAAAGACAAATTTTCTTATAGTAAATATCAGTAGTAAATTTTGACAAAAAAAGGTACTAGTAGAAAATAAATAATCTTCGTGTAAAAGGCTCCAAAAGGCTACCATCTTCAATTACTACACATATGAAAAAGTTGTACGAAACCCACAAAAACATAAATTATTGCTTAGCAGAATCGAGACATACCAATCATTCACGCGAGGATGCATATATTGATTCCAACACAAACAAAAATGGCAATACACTAAAAATTAATTAGTTAGCACCTAATATGTTACAAAAATTATATAAAAAAGTTGGTAGTCTACATAACAAAAACAAATTAAGTACCATAGTGGTAAGTATAGTGGTAAGTATTCCCGTCTGTCACTTAGGTGACCCGGTTCGAGCCACGACAACGGCGCCAAAAATTAACACGAGCCGAACGCGTCAATAAAATATAATTCTTAAACCAACTATTTAGTATATAGTGGCAATTGGTCGATCCCATAGAAATCGATAATCTTTCTAAAGTTAAAAACAATAAAAAGAGAAATCGGGAGTTTAAGAAAGTGATTTAATTAACTAATCTAAATGCTAGGGAAAATAAATAAACACAGCTTTGAAAACAATCAATAAAAATATCTAGATCAAGATATACAAGTTCAGTTCAATAAAAGTTTGGATTTGGTCATCAATTTATGTAAAATATGCAGATCAAAGGTATCATAGTGTAGTTATAGACCCGGTAACGTACACGGTTCCTCGCACTTCCTAATCTTGATAGCCGAGGTACAACAATGACTATTTCCCTAGCCAAACGTATATCTCTATACTCAACCGCATTGGGTTTAACACAATGACCGCAATGAGTTTCGTGAAAGCACTACACCTAGACAACCAGATCACTAGTGCGTCTGATTTAGCATAGATTCCTAAGGTATTTAACCGGTCCTAAAAGAGGCCAATCAATTGGAATGGTCAATCGCCACTAATGTGGTCTTATTGCATAAGGACGGATGCTTACGACTCTGGCAATTAAATCAAAGTTTAAATATGAATTTAACTCTAATTGTTCAATCAATACCAAAAGAAATAAAATATCAATGAAAAGCAATGAAATTAAAATAAATAAATCTCACAAATTCTTAGATGAGCACAGTCGATCCTCACTCGCACTCTTACCTAGGCCATGAGTTTAGTCCCTAACACAAAACAAAAATAAAGAAAATAGAAGTGGAGAGAGAGAGAGAGAGAGAATGGTAGCCCCGAAGAAGCGGAATATCGAAGTCGAGCATAATAGAAGTCGACAGAGCTAGGCGCCCAAATTAAACCCTGAAGTATTTTTATGTCAGTCCTCACGGTCAATACCAATTCTAATTCGATTAGAATTGATTTCTTAATGTAACGCGCAACTCGAGGGTCATCTATGGATGGAGATACGTTGCATTGCAAAGTTTGCATTGCAAAGTTATCTCATTGGAATTATTTAGAATTCTTCTTCTTGATTGTGATTTTTGTTCTTGAACCACCGCCGATCCTCCTCTTCGATCGATGATAGTTCCAATCAAATCTTTTTGCATTTTGTTCATATAATAACCAACAAATTTAATGAAGATTAATCCATTCTTAATGCGGTGCATCTTCATCAACGGTATTGCGTGGATTTGTGTGGCACTAGATTGATTTTATCTTTAATTGTATTTTATATTTAGTTTTCTTCCCTAGTTGAAAGTCTTTGATTTGTCTTTTCCTTGTTGTGAAGTATTGTTATTCATTTTGTGGTTCGAGCAAATTTGTGTATTATCATATGAGTTTCAACGTTGTAGAGAGCAGTCCATGATTGTCAAATTGTTTTAATTTCGTATTTACAGCCAAATTAATGGTAGTTAGTTTGAATAAATAGGATTAGCGAATCAATGTACTTGATCCTATGTCTTGTCCTAGTCCTGTATTGAGCCATGAATGATTAATGAAATCTCTCATGAAAAAAGAGTAATGCATAAAAAATAGTACAATTAGTTATAATTAATGTTTTTTAAGAGAAACTTAATTAATTATTCATGGCTCAACACAAGACTAGACATAGAATCAAGTACATTGTTTCGCTAATCCTAATTGTTTAAACAAACTGCCATAATTTAGCTATCAATGTGAAATTGAAACAGCGCGACAATCATGAACTGCTCTCTACAACGTTAAAACTCATGACAATACACAAAATTACTAGAACCACAAAACGAATTATAAAAATTCCCAACAAGGAGAAGACAAATCAAAGATTTTCAACTATGAATGAAAACTAACTACAAAATAAAACTAAAGATAAGATCAATCCAGCGTCGTGTAAATCCATGCAACACCGTTTATGAATATATACCACAATAAAGACGGATCAATCTTTACAAATCTGATTAGATATGTTGGTTATTGTACCAACAAAATGCAATATGGATTTGATTAGAACCACCGCCGATCGAAGAGAATGATCAATAGTGGTTCAAGAACAAAAATCACAAAAGTGAATCAAGGATAAAATTTTTAGGGTTTTGGAGAAAAAAAGAGGTGGCTCTGTATAATTAATGTTAATAACAACATAATGATGATTTTGACTAATATAGGTTTATTTAAAACTAGTCGATACCATGCGCTTCACGCGTGAGCAAGACAGTATATCAATAAATTAAATAAAAAAGTTTAATAAAGAAGAAAATGAAAAAGAATTATTATATAAACTCCGATGGACTTGAAGTTAAGAAAACAATATCATCGAAAAAGATATATAACTCTAAATTTTTTTACATATACATAAAAAGTATTTATTAAATGTTATTGAGATTGCTTATAGGTCCCTCAATTTATAAGCATACATTAAGCACACCTCACGATCTACTACTCCTATAAGGAATACTTGCAAGAACTACACATATTTCAAATTCTACCAAGAAATGTATATATATATGTTGTAAATTGGATGACCCTTTAACCAAGCTTATGAATGATCACATTGTCAAGCATGACTCTCACATTGAATTGTAACATCAAGCATGACTCTCACATTGAATTGTAACATCAAGCATGACTTCTACATTGAATGTAACTTGTACACTCTACATAACTTGTATTCAACTCCGATGTATAATTACTTATCCATGTATTGTCATGTAACTTGTAATCATCTCCAATGTACACCAACTCTTCCATGTATTGTCTATGTTGCTTGTGATGTGTTGTATGACTTGTGGTGTCTGTATAACTTGTACACATTGTATAAGTACAATTATCATCATCACCAAATGGCATATATAAAGGGTGCCAACCCCATTGTAAAAACACACCAATGTTGGAATGGAAATCTCTACATTTCTCAACTCTAGCTCTCTTCTCTCTTGTCTCCTCTTCTCTACTTGTTATAGCAGTTCTTAGTTTATGTCTTCTATACTTAAGTCTCTAGCAAGTCCAACTTAAGTTCTAGTTGGCGTACAACTTAGTTTATAACACGTTATCAGCACGAGCTTGCTCAGCATTAAGGAGATCTTGAAGTTCAAGAAGGCTTGTTAAGGAGACAAAGCTAGGAAGGTATAACTTTTATGAGTTCAATTTATTTCTATATTATCATGGTTGTTTCCTTTTATTACATGTTTCACTTTTATATGCATACTTTATTCATATACCATGCATTATAACGTCACCGATTGCGAAAGTATGCTCTGTAGTTGCGTCTTGTACGATCTTCTACATCATAAATCAAAAGTCAATGTGTGACATATAGTTTTTCTCTTAAAACTACAAACGATTAGTTATTGTTCTATTCTTGATTTTATAATACAAATAATGCTATAAGTTTGAGTTGATAGTGGGTAAGCCTTGTCCCCTGTAAAGCTAAACATTGAAAGGGAGACGGGTTATCCCGTTCGAGGAGGCATGGTATTAAGGAGACTATGTCTCGCCACCCGACCTGGAGGTTGTCCCACCAACTCATACGAATAGTACATTTTGTTTATTAATGAATCAAGTTGTGAACATATATTTAATGATATGTTATGTTTTTACATAAAAAGAGGAAAACTATTTTATATTAAATTTATTTTCAAAATATTATTCAACCATAGTTGAATTTGTTGCCTTATTATATTACCGACAAGAATTATTTGTCATGGCAATTAGATACTACAATTTGTGAATAAAGCATATATGCAAAACTGTGTGTTATACACAATCATTCGCCAATTTCTCTTTAGAGATTTAAAAAGTGAATATTTCACTTTATATATATTTTCACCTTATGGAGTTATATATATACATACCAAAAAGGTAATGCTCCAAAAGCTCAAAATGAGCGGCTGAGTCTCATGCTACAAAATCTAATCAGTCAAATATTAATTATAATTCCACAATTTTAATTACCTCTATGTTGAGGCTATGTGGAAATATGACTGATGAGACAATAAAAATAAGGTCACGTGGCCCGCCTTGATTTATTCATTTTGCAACAAATATCGAGTGCGCACGTCAATCCAATAAATATTAAGGATTGATTTCTTGTCTCATGGTATTTGAGTAAAATAATGAGATATTATAAATATAATATCGTTCTCGTCCAATTAGTTCAGCTTCAAATTAAGAAGCATATGTTGCATATAATGATCATGATCCAATAATAAATTTATGGACGTGGAAAATGTGAAAATATCCAGGTAAAGGTCGTATTGACAATTCCACAAAAAATTGGAACAAAAGTGGTGCACCACTAGAAAGGGAAAATAATTATTGACAATGAGCGCTCATAATTTTGACATTTTTTGGTCATATATGAAAGGCTATTTTGCCTAAATATTGTCATATATATATACCCGAATATTTTTGTGACCTTTACCATGCCTTCAAAATCAAAGGCAAAATATTATGAATTTTATCATTGAAAATGGCTCGATAAAACAAGCACATCAAGATGTGTTTAAATCGTGACCTAAATATAGGCGATGAGTTTATGTCTTGTGTATCGTGCTACATGCATGTACATTATAATATAAAAGTGAATATTTCTCGAATTCGAACTTAGCGGAGGCTAATGTTCAGGCAATATCGGGTACAACAATTTTATTGTTAATGTCTTATTCGAAGAAGTCTACTCGAGAATAATAGAAAATTTATCTATATGATTTAATCGAGTATAATATTCCGCTTTAACTTCGGAATATATAAGACACATTAAAACGAATGTCGTCATAAATCAAATGACATTCTTAATGTGGAAAGATCTATTTGATTATCCATAATCATCAATAATGCGAAAATATCATAAATTCGCACGGACATCTTTTATCGAATCGAGTTTTTTTATCAGCTGGAGATTATCTCAAGGCAAATCAATAGGAGACTTATATTGATTTAACTCTTCATTAATCGTATTATAAGATGCCTTGAATCCCTGATAGGGAATTTATTTACAGCAAGTTTTGCTAATTGTCACTTTGATGAAGCAATTTTCCCACCATTAGGGGGAGATATAAGCCAATTCAAAAGGAATGGCGTGAAATTGCTTGAAACACATCAAATTGCATTAAATTTGTTGTATTATGATCAATGTATAAAATAATATGAACTCGAAGTTCAAAGGATCATTCAGTAGCAACAAATTATGAATCAATTACTTGATGCAAGTATTATATACAAAAGAGTGACAATTATATGCTTCAGCATTAAATGGTTCATATAAAAAACGATGTCCATGTGCAACATGCACAAGATGTCTCACCCATGTGAACATGAGGGGGAGAATCAAAATGAGTTATTGGTTAGTGTATTGCACTCTTTTTCCCTTTGCTAAGGTTTTATCCCACTGGGTTTTCCTTGCAAGGTTTTTAATGAGGCAATTCTAACAATATTAAAACTCTTTATCAAGGTTGATTAGTGTATTGCACTATTTTCTTTTCGCTATGGTTTTATCCCATTGGGTTTTCCTAGCAAGGTTTTTAAATAGGCAATCCTAACATTATTATACTCTGTATAAAAAAAAAATTATGAGAGCAATGTACTCTTTTTCCTATACTAGATTTTCTCCCACAGGGTTTTTCTAGTAAAGGTTTTAATGAGACATATATAAGTGTATCAATGTGTTGCACTCTTTTCCTTAGATTTGGTTTTGTCCCATTGGGTTTTCCGAGCAAGGTTTTTAATGAGGCAATCAATAATATTATACTAAAAATCAAGATTGACAAGAACATTGTACTCTTTTTCCTATACTAGATTTTTTCCCACAGGGTTTTTCTAGTACGGGTTTTAACGAGGCATATTTCTCTCAGCAAGTGTCATCCAAGGGGAGTGTTGTAAATTGGATGACCCTTTAACCAAGCTTATGAATGATCACATTGTCAAGCATGACTCTCACATTGAATTGTAACATCAAGCATGACTTCTACATTGAATGTAATTTGTACACTCTACATAACTTGTATTCGACTTCAATGTATAATTACTTATCCATGTATTGTCATGTAACTTGTAATCATCTCCAATGTACACCAACTCTTCCATGTATTGTCTATGTTGCTTGTGATGTGTTGTATGACTTGTGGTGTATGTATAACTTGTACACATTGTATAAGTACAATTATCATCATCACCAAATGGCCTATATAAAGGGTGCCAACCCCATTGTAAAAACACACCAATGTTGGAATGGAAATCTCTACATTTCTCAACTCTAGCTCTCTTCTCTCTTGTCTCCTCTTCTCTACTTGTTATAGTAGTTCTTAGTTTATGTCTTCTATACTTAAGTCTCTAGCAAGTCCAACTTAAGTTCTAGTTGGCGTACAACTTAGTTTACAACAATATATATATATATATATTTGCTAAAGAAAACAGCTAAAAACGAGCTACACTTTTTGCTAAATGTAAGAACATCTCCAATGAAATGTAGAATATTGAATATCAATACACTCCACCTAGAACTAAATAGGCATTGGAATGAAAAAAAGTCTCCAATAGAATGTGTATTTTAAATGCCTAGCTGACTTGGATTGACATTATCTACTTTGAATGTCAATTCTAGACATTCAAATTGACAGCCACATTGGATAATTGGTCTTCTTTAAATATTTTTTTATTTTATTTAGATTTTTATTTTCACGTTTTAATTAATAAATTACAAAAACAAATGCCACCTCGTCAATTGAGCCACAATCCACATCTATCATTCGAAACCTATTTTGAAGTTCAATATCTATTTAAGCCACATGGGGTGGACATCCTCTTCATGTTAAGAATTCACGCCCACAATTCACATTTACCATTGAAAATGCTCTAATACCTCAATAAGGCTTTTGGGCATTTCAGCTTTACCCCTGTACAATTATACCCTAGTCGCGTCACACAGTATGATTTTAGTGTGCGCTTTAGAGTGTCATTGTAGCATTTTTCATCTCAAAAATAGAGTAAAAAAAGGAAACTAAACATCAAAAAATAGGCATACTAAAATAGCAAAAAAAGAAAAGAAAACCAGGAAAAATGTTATTTGTTGTATTAAAATTCTTCGGTGTGTTTCCTTATGATCTCCTTAATTTTAGAAATAGATTATTAGTATTGTGATTAGAATAGAATCCATGTTGTTGGAGAAAAGATCTATACAAATTACAATTCTTATAAAAAAAGATTTTTATCATAATAATTCTTATAAAGTTACTAAAAACAACTAAACAACTAAACAACTAAACAACGACAACATAGCCTCAATTCTTATAAAGTTACTAAAAACAACTAAACAAAAATAATATAGCCTCACTTCCAAAATAACTTGAGCCCATTACATTGATCAAACTTTTCCATTGTGCTCAATTTAGTGTCAAAAAATCACTGTTGTAACACAATTGCGAAACAAGAAAATAGGCGAATATCAAAAAAATATAGCCATTGGATTAGAAAAAAATCGAAAACTCCGAAAATCCTTCAAAAAAAATAGTAAGTATGGAATGTGTATGCCAAATGTCATTACAAAAACTATAAAAAGGCCGTTGTATAATAGTAGTTTGTTTTTTTTTTTTTTTTTTTTTTTTTTTTTTTTTTTTTTTTACTTCGGTAAGAGACGATCCATGACCTCAAAACTTTGTCTTTTGGTAAGTAATGTCTTTACCATCTTACCAAGATGCTTTGACAACCATTGTATAATAGTAGTTGTTCATCACTAACCATGATATATTCAAGACTTTACAAACATACATTTTTTTATTAGAAAGAGTGGTTTATATTCAATACTTAAAGAATACTATCATTCACTTAATTTGATCAGAAATAAAAAAAATAACTATGTCATATTCGGACAGTAAGCGAATAACTGTACAATCATCCAATTCCCTTGTAAACAGTTTAAACGGATAAATGGATAATGTATATGTAACACAAAACATTTTCGAACTTTGCACGTGTTGCTATTGTATATGGATGGTTTTATGTGCACCCCACAAAAGTGTAAGGGCAAGCCACTAAAAAAATAAGAGGGCCGATAAGGGCACCCCACCTATTAATGAAGGCACCCAGTTAATGTGGGCACAACCGAATTACCTTGGGCACCCAAAAATTAGACCCGAAATACCTAAACTACCCCTCGTGGAAATCCATCTGCACCCCACCACCCCCAGCACCATCTTCACCGCCTGGACTCCAAGAACACGTTTTGTGTGAACCGTGCAGTGGGGGGAATCTCCGAAAATGTGTCTCGCCTTGTGTTTCTCCTCCGTTTGACGGTTTTTTTGCGATTCGTAGGGTCGTGGTGTGAGCCGATTTCGTCTCGAAGTTAGGGTTCCGTGAACATCTTCGAACACACGGTATTTGCGGGAAATCGGTCGATTGAAGGTACGTTTTTAGTGTAATTAAGTTACATTTGGAAGAGTAGTTGTGATTTACAGAGTGGTGGTTTGTTCATTAGTGTAAGAAGCGGGAATTCGCGGTTCTCGGCCACACGAGCAAGAGAATGTGGTTATGCTCTCGGACAAGGATGACCGAGAGAGTAGCCAAATTTTGGGAAATCGAAGCGTCGGCTACAAAGGCCGACAAAGATCACACTGATCTCGCCTCGACCACCGAGATGACTCTAGGTCTCTCGGTCGAGATGTGACGAGAGATGGAAGTACTTCTAGGTAATGTGGTGGCGGTGGTGTACAACCGAGAATTTGGGCGTACTATTGGTTGTACCATGCCGTGAGTGTAAAGGTAGGCTCGGTCGTGAGTGGCCGAGAGCTTGTAGAATTGGAATGGTCAATACATCTCGGTGGCGCAAAACCGAGACCGTTTCATTAGACTCGGTTGTTCAATGTCGATATATTGGAGGAATTGTCGGTCTTGGGTGACCGAAAATATGTGTCGTTTCACAAACCTACTTGACCGAGACATAAGAAATGGATGATTTGGACTTTTTTTTTTGTAAATTTAAGTTGGGATCTGTTCCATGCGCTTATATGTTGTAATTTATGCAGGTATGGCACGTCCGAAGCTACCTAGGTGACTAGGGAAGAGGTGGAGCCGAGGTCCCGAGCCGAACCAGGGGCGAGGTGGCCGGAGACCCCAGAACGACAACATCGTCTTAGGAAAGAAAGAGAAGGAGAATGAGGATGGTAAGGGCAAGGCGAAGGTAGATGGCAATCGTGGAAGGTTACATTTGCACGATGAGGGTTCGACCTCAATGCGGGCGACACGAGGATCTTGTTGTTGCGGAGGCGAAGAGGAGGGCATGCATCGGAGTCAAGTAGCAGTGACTCTTCAGATGCAGTGGCTACCATGATAGAAACAGATCGTAATGTGGGGGGGAACGGAAGAGGTGGAGCTGGCCATGATGAAGGAGAGCCAGAAGTGGCTTTTGAGGCGCGTGCTCCATTCCCCGGTGGTCCTATAGACGGGGCGTTGCTGAAGAGCTTCAAGGATCATGTGGCTTTATCGATATGGAGGAATGATGTAATTTCAATTTCATTGAAATTATTAACTTAACACTCATGGTCTTCACATAATGACGAAATGTTTTTACATTTGCAGGAGCGGCCCGTTCTTAAGTGTATCAATCACGGAGCTCAAATAGCGGAATGGGATTTGATCGTGTCACCGGACACGGCGGGACTTCGAGAGGATTATTCGGCGTTCGGGTTGAATGCGATAGATCGCTCATACCGCAAGGCCAACAAGGAGTTGATCTCTGCATTTGTGGAGCGGTGGCGGCGGAGACGAACACATTTCACCTACCTTTTGGTGAAATGTCTATCTCATTAGAGGATGTCAGCTTCCTCCTGAAGATCCCTGTGACGGGCAAAGTTGTAGAAGTGGACAACTTTGCTAGGTACACGGAGGAATCTCGCTCGGACGCTATCAAGATGGTTTCCAACCTTCTTGGGGTTAGCGCCAAGGAGGCGGAGGAGGAGGTGAATATCACCAAGGGGCTCACAGTGCGCAAACATTGGTTGAAGAGTCGATGGTGCCTCAAAGCTGGTTCGATACCCAAAAATTATCCTCCTGTGGAATGCACCGCCCGAGCGTACTCTTTGTACTTGTTGTCGTGCACTCTTTTTGCCGATAAGAGTGGGTCTCGGGTGTCGATCGCGCATTCTTGAAGCTACTTGAGGACTTGGACGACGTAGGGAACTACGCATGGGGAGCGGCTGCGTTGGCCTACTTGTATCGACACTTGGGGTCCGCCACGAGAGTCCTAGTGTCCCAGATTGTTGGCTACCTCACATTGCTTGAGGTTTGTTTTAAAATAGGCGAATAGGCATTCTGTTGTTCGATTGGCCCAAATTGCAATTGTGGACTAACTAACATTGTAACGTTATATGCGGGGATGGGTGTATGACCATTTCAAACTTGGTGCAGCCACGCCCAATGCGAAGTACGTGGACTACGTGCACCCTCGTGTCTCCGGATGGATTCAAAAGCACGAGACGGTTGCGAATGTTGACAAGCTCGGGGCCATTAGGCGAACCTTGGATAGGTTGCGACCAAGTGAGGTGAGTGCCTATCCATGACTTCGATGTCCTCTTAAGCACGTACTCAAATTTGGTAATTTAGTTTACACCCACTACTGTTGAATTTTTGTAGGTCACTTGGGACCCATATGTGAATTTAAGGGAAAATGGCGTTGTGCAAGCGATGGCCTTTTACAGTGGGAAGATGAAGTACATGGATGTGGTGGAGCCCTACCACCCGGAGAGGATTCTAAGACAGTTTGGCCATGTGCAGTCGATACCAGATCCTCCTTACCGTCCATTGGAAGCACACAGAGGCCCCTTTGCAAACAAGTACTCCGTCAAGTATGGGTTCGAACACGACAATTGGGAGCGATGGAGGAACCATGTGTTGGCTGCTGAAGTTAGGGGCGAGAAGGCAGTATTTGAGTTTCTGGCTACACCGGACTACCTCCCTTGGTTCGTCAAAGTGTCTCATCCTGTTATCACGAATCCGGTCTTTGAGGACCGTGTAATGGTCGCCTCAACCATAGCAGACAACGAGATACTTGAGGTATTGGAATGGTTATACGTATTATGGCATTTATAATTATTTCCGCAATGTTGAGTATTTGACAGTAACCCGATATTTTTCACCAGCGTAATAGGCGAGCCTTGGACGCGGCGTTGCGATGGATGGACCTCCCCCTAGAGATGTCTACTTTTGACTCGGTGAGGACCACTCTGACCGACATGGTCAACCTCCTTTCGGGAAGGAATTTAAGTCCCACCCCCACGAGTACATTTCCCGCGACCGCAACCGGCACAACCACGACAACCGGCCCTACCGAACCAGGCCCGAGGCACTCCCATCATGGTAGCACTTCCACACCCTAAGCCCAGGCCACATCTCAGCCTGCCGCGACCGATGGTGGCCCCCAGAAGAGAATGCATGGGAAGGAGTATCGAAGGAAGAACGTGAAAAAACCCAAGCAATGACCAACCCTCAATGCCGGAGGGATAGACATTTGTATCACAGTTTACATACATTGTTAAATGGTTTTTATGTCTCCTTTGCCTATTGAGTACATTATCATGACAGTTTATGATGTCTCATTGTCCATTTTTCTGGTTGGAATGCGAAGCATTTTTTTCTTGTTGTGTCGGTCACCCAGCACCGAATGTCAGGTGCAACTTTCGGTACAGATCAGCCGAGACGATAAGGTCGGTTTCGGTCTCGCATGGCCGAGCTTATGCGTTAAGTTACGGTGGCGAAGGACCGTGACCGGAACATTCGTTTCGGTCATGCATGACCGAAACGAATGTTCCAGTAACCATTTCGAACAACAAATGCAACTAACTTTCAATCATTTTATATCCTAACTTTGAAAATTACAAATTGTACAACCAAACTAATTGCATTGTTCCAGTTGTAACACTACGGTGTACCCAAATCTACAACGGATATGGTGGCATCAAGTAGAGTTGCAACGGGCGCGATGTCTCGGAATACGAATCTATCTCGCCAACCTGTCGCACTATCCTGAGCATACCGTACCCACGACGGCTATAAGGATGGCAATGGTGCATTCGTGCTCAGCAACACCTGTCAATGTCAACAGTACACCATTACCATATTGTCGGGAAACAACATAACAATTCAACCAAATTCGCTTCACATACCCTAAGCCAATGTATATTCCTGTCATTAATCATGGCAATGACAGATCTGCTGTGACCGGTGGATGGTGGAGCACTGCGTAGAGGTAGAAATGCGGAGGCACTCCCACGCGATAGGTTGACGAGAACCACATTGACTGCCGTGGCTACCAACAATCCCATGTCTGGAAGTGTGAACCATTCTTGGAAAGTTGCACCAACTTGATTCTCTACGCAATGCACCGCAATCTTCACACTCTCGTAACCCAAACCTAGCACTTCGCGCCAATGGTTTTCATGCCCGATAAGCTCATCGTACATCCTTCTACGGACGAGCCGCCACCCGTCGTCATCTACTAGTCCAAGCCCATGCGCAACACACCTATATCCACAATTCCCATCGGCTAGCACATCGATGATGCCCTCAACATGTAGCAACCAATCCGGTTCTACGCAATGACCGTAAGCCATGTTAGTTGCACTTTGCTTGCGTCGACTACCACGACGCAGTTTAGGAACAACTTTACTTCTCTTCTGCCTAGAACTTGAGGCCTCCATAGTCGATAGCACGTACTCAAACTCACTCGGCAACCGTCTCGTTGAAGAATCGGGACAGTCGTGTTTTCTCTTCAAAGACCCCGGTGTCCTCCATTTTGTCTTAATTTTTGCCGGCGGCACTGACACCTGGAGTAGACGACGGTCGACTAATCTCCCTGAGCTGCTGAATAATCTTGAGTCGATCGTCCTCATTACCGCATGCATTAAACTTTGCCAACACCCTTTCAATCTCATCGTGCACGTTGTACCCAGACGAGTCCACCGGACTCTCAGGTATCATACTCAACTTTCGCCAGTAAACATGAATGTCCTGGAGAGGGATGGGCGTCCCAGCAAATATATGATGGTTAAGCTCATGTGCACAAGGAAGGTCATGTGTGGTGCGTATCGCGCAACCACAACGAGTGGAATCGTGACCAACATCCTCTCCCCGGGCCAATTCATCTCTAATTAGCCTAAGCGCCCGTTGAGACACATAACCGCGCAATCGTCGATACAACTCATCAACGTACTCATGTTGGACGACATTCAAACTTAGCTCAAACGATGCCTTGATATTGTCGTGTTGGATTCTAAGGAGTCCATCAACCACATGCCATAGAGTCTCAAAATTAGCCTGACTGTTCCCAAGGTGTACCTTCAGAGTAGAATGTGCAGACTCCACCCTCTGCGTTGTAATTTCCCCAAAGTGCATAAGTCTATTTGTCCAAGCCGAGACAAATTTCTCCTTGTAGTTCTTTAACCATGTGTTGTCCAAGTACTCCATAAGACCCTTTACATGCCCAAACTCACAACGGAGGTCATTCACCCTAACTTCGAATAACGACTCCGAGTTGGCATACATCACGCTCGTCCAACTACCCATAAAACGCGCAAAACCATCGTTCTCCCCAAACATCTTCTTAGTCTTAGACAAAACTACTTTGTTGATGTGCCAAGAGCAAAGGAGGTGAGACGAGGCCGGAAAAACTTCTTCTATTGCACTAATAAGGCCTAAGTCCCTATCGGTAACAAGCACGTCAGGCTTAGGCCACCCATCCAATATGGATCTCAACTTCTCAAGTGTCCAAACATAATGCCCATGACTCTCTGATGATAAGAATGCGAACCCAACGGAGAACGTCAAGTGCGTAGAAGTGATGCCAACAATCTCCAACAAAGGCATTCGGTACCTATTTGTCTTGTACGTGCAATCCATCAAAATAACCGATGGAAAACACCTGACCAACTTTATTGAGTCGGGATGTGACCAAAATAACTCCGTGACAACATTCGTATCGGGATCCTTTCTATGCCATGACAACCACTTATTCTTCTCCAAAATGTGCAAGAGTTGTTGCATTTGAGTCCTCCCACCCGCATCCTCCTTTCGGGCTTTTTGTCTTGCATTATATATAGTCCTCATTGTCGATACGTTACCAACGTCTCTTTGCTTCAACGTATTTAGGATGTCTCTTGGCTTCACATTCCCCTTTGTCATTTGCACCACAACTTCCTGCTCCGCCTTATCCAATCTCCCGGCAAAAGAATGGCCGTCCAAGTGTTTTGCGGGCTCGTGATTGTGCCTCCCACATATAACAGTGATATACCACAACGAGTCAGCATTTTCCTTTACGTTGATAAGGAAAGGGCATCCACATTTCTTCGTACCTGTTTGAGTCCTCGCCGTTTCGTCTTCTTCTTCATTTCTTGGTTTCGAAGAAATTTTTTCCGCTTTACCCTTACCAACTCTTTGTGACATTCCCCTATAAGTCCCTGACCTCTCACAGGCAATTTTCACCCTACCCCTGCGCTTAATGCCCCCGGCGTCCGAGTGCTTTGTCACTAGCACGAACATGTTCTCACGGCCTATCATTTGAAGCCATGAAGCTAGCTTTTGCTTCTCTACTTGGAAATGGCCTACAAGGTGTAAACGTGTCCGTGTAGTCGGAAATAAGGCGTAAACCGGCATTACTCGCAATACAAACGAGTGTAACATTATAATCAACCGAAATGTACAGCACAATCACAATAACATCCAAAAAAACATGTTATCGGTAGTACAGGTCCGCAACTAGCTTAGTGGTCTCGCTCACGTACGACCGAGAGTTAACGAATACTCTCGATTTAACAATTCCGTCAGATACGCGAACCATTTGGTCCTCTACGACCGAGACATTACATTACATCTCGGTCCTGCGAGGCCGAAACAATCGCGCACCACCTGAGACGAAACTTCGGTTAACCGCAATGAATACACAAAACATTTTCAAAATTACCTCAAGTACGACCTCCTCTGGCACCGAAGCAGTACAATCCTCCATTATATAGTGGAGTCAAGTTCGGATTTGAATAAATTACCAAACCCTACGTTGACAAACAAATCATCATTTTCACAGTTATACACAACTCAACTTTTCTAAAAACACGAATATGGTTGTCCAACATCGTTACCTCATTTGTCGAATGATGCCAATCCGCAATAATCGATCAACGCGACAAACGCGGTGTGGATTTGTGGTTCAACCTTGTGGTGGGGTGCCTTTTTTCTGTCAAAATGATTTGTGAGGTTGGAATCACTATATATACAAGGGCAAAATAGTCTTTTCCACTTTTGCTGAAATTTTTACAAAACTTTGGGTGCCTTCATTAATTGGTGGGGTGCCCTTAGCGATCCTCAAAAATAAAAATAAAACACAAACATTGAAACATATGAAAGTACCAAATTACCCCTTGACAAATCAAAATCCTCTCCCCTGTCCTCACTCATCTCTCACGTTCATTTGTGCACCCCACAAACCGTGTCCAATTCATTTGACCATCGGAGACACCACATAGGTCCTTTTGCATCCAGGGACTGCTACAATTAGTGTAAGTATGTTCTCCTTCATCTTTGATGCACGAAAATAGGAGTTGAAGTGGTTTTGAATGGTTGATTTTCAACAATTTTGTTTGGTTGTGTAGGGCTTCGTTATATTGTCACCATAGTTTAGTGTTTTTGATTGAAGATGGAGGATGAGCATGTAGGGAATGATGATGTGCAACATGGAGAGGTAGGTGTTGCAACAATTCTATGTTTTTTAGAATTTGTATTTTGTTTGAAAAATTATGGTTTCGCCCTCTGGTTCGGCCATCTAGAGCCGAACCTAAGGTGCATGTTCGATTACAAGAAACATAACATACTCTAATTGTTTGATGCTGGTAACCGAACGTAATTAATATAGTCGGTCATTAAGTCCTGAACCTCTTCACATTGTTCGGTCGCGAGAGCTCGAACATACCAAATATAGATATGACCGAACCTCATATTTTTGTAAGTTTTCTTTTGTCCTTATTAGTCCTTATAAAATTTCACACCTGATACTTTGCTACTTTTTTTTGCAAGAAAGAATGGATTCTAGTAGTGACTATCACAACTACACTAATGAATTCATCCCTGAAGCACCATTTGCAAGTAGGCATGAGGCAGTCGGTTGGGCGCAAAAATAAAAATCTAATAGACTATTTGTTATTTTCATAAAGAATTCTGATGCGGGGGATGGTCGTCATCGGGGAAGAGTGAATACGACTTGTGAGAGGTTCGGTTCTTATAAAAGTGTTGTCCAAAGAGTTGGAAAAATAAAAGTTGATAAGGTTGTGAGTATAGTAAACTCAAAAGACAAGATTCAAGAGAAGGGTGAGAACGGCAAATCGAGGAGTAAAATTGGTGCGAAAAAGTGTGATTGCTTGTTTGCCATAAACGTTAAGGAACGTGAAGACCAACTATGACATGTGACAGTGGTTTGCAGGCAGTGTAACTACTACATTAGGTGTTATATGGAGGGTCACTCATACGTCAGATGGTTAAATCCGGGAGAGCATGTTGTTATGATTCAAATGACTAAAGGAAACATCAAGCCTCAAGAGATTTTAGACACTTTAAAGAAAAGGGAAGTATCTAATGCATTAACCTTGCGCACAATCTACAATGTAAGGCAAAAGTATAGGGTTGATGAAGCCAAGGGAGATCACAAATGCAACAACTCATGCATTTATTAGATCCTCATGGGTATCTATCGTGGCATAGGAAACATGACAAAATCGACGAGGTCACATGCTTGTTTTGGGCTCATACAAACTCTATCAAGTTACTTCGGTGTTTCCCTTTAATTTTGTTGATGGATTGCACGTACAAGACCAATCGATATCGTATGTCATTGCTTGATATAATTGGTGTTACGTCAATCGAGGTCACGTTCTGGGTCGGCTTTGCACTTATATCAAGAGAGACGCAAGAGAACTATATTTGGGCATTAGATAATCTAAAGAACCTCATGGATGGATGGTCTGACCCATAAGTGATTCATACTGACAGGGAGTTGGAATTGATTAAGACAATCGAGTTTGTTTTCCCCTCTACATCTCACCTTCTATGCACATGGCATATCAATAAGGGTATAGCAGCGAACACGAAATTTTTTTTTTCGCAGAATGAAGATTTCAACTTATTCTTAAGTGGGTGGAATGTTGTGATGGTTGCTACTTCCAAAGGTGTGTTCGATTCTAGGATGACGCACTTGGTTGGCGAATATGCTTGTGTTAATAGATTGCTGGATTATTTCGGCACATGGGTTATGGACTATAAGGAACGATTTGCGCGAGCATGGACTGAAAAATGTTACATCTTGAACATTACACGACCGGTAGTCAAAAGTGCACACGATACCTTGAAGAAGCATATTGAAAATTCTCAAGGAAACTTCGTGACTATATGGCCATACATTAATAGTATGATTGAGGGACAATACAATAAGGTCAAAGTGTCTTTCGAGAAGAGTTTGAATGTTGTGCAACACGGCTTCGGCGATAACTTGTATCATTTTTTGCGAGGATTTGTTTCACAAGTTGCATTAGAGAAAATTCGCTAAGAGTTAGATCTCGCGGAAAATGTTGGGTCCGATTCCGTTAGGTGTGGTTGTGTATTGCGTATGACCCATGGCCTTCCTTACGCCCTTGAACTTGCAACTCATCAATTGGCGGGTTCACCCATACCACTTGATGATATCCATAGACACTGGCAAAAGTTAAGCATGAGTCCTGAGCAAGCCGTTAATCGAAAAAAGTATAATTTCGGTGATGAGATTCAAAAGATAGTTGAGAGATTTGGAAGTGCCAGGACCGAGGATTTGCGTATGAGGATAGTCCAACAGCTTCAAGAGATTAGTTGTCCTTCCTCATTATTGATTGTCATCTCGATGGAGAAACTTAAAATAAGGGGAAGAAAATGATTAGAAGCGGGGAAAGAAAAGGTCGCAACTTGGGAAGAAGAGGAAGGCCACTAAGGAAGACGAAGTTGACGAATCCATCAAGAGAAACTCAAGCCATTTCGAGTATGTTCTTCAACCAGATAAGATACCGAAGCAAGTTACCAATTAAGTCCAACGAAAGGTTCATAGAACGCGTACATGTTTGGATCTTCTGTCTAGTGTTTTTTATAAGGTGTAGTCCCAATGGGATGGCTTAATCATATTGACAAAGTTGATGATGTTAGAGGCGATGAAAATTGTGGATACCGGGTTATTGCAGCCAATCTCGGCCATAAAGAAGACGATGCATGTAAACAAGTACGCAATGACATGTACTGGGAGCTTCAGGGGAGCGAAACTCTTTGGCGCACCATCCTTGGTACGGATCACTACCACCAAATTATACAATCCGTGTAGTACTAAGGAGATGAGTGCGCTCCACCCGCAAAGTGGATGAATATGCCTAACATGGGACTTGTAATTGCCACATGTTACCAGGTTATGGTAGTGATTTTATCACTGAGTGGTAGTATGACATTCCCTCCACTTATGGGCAAACCACCGAGTTCAATGGCTGAGAGGGTCGTAATTGGGATGACATACATTAGTGACAACCACTTTATGAGGGTAAAAAGAACAATTTTTTTTGTATTCCTACTTATACTTTCATTAAAATTAAACTTTCATATTGTTAAATTCTTGGTTATGCATTGTTCCTCTATCTTATACAGGTTTTATTCAATGTAGATGCCCCTTTTCCTCATTTGTATCTAAGAGGTGAAGAAATATAGAACCGGAGGCGATAGGATGGGGTGAGAACTTGATCACGAAGAACCCACCATAAGTCGTTAATTCTCGAGACGGGACTCTGATTACCATGGACTTGGGCACCCATTGAACTTATAGTTAAGGTCATTTTTTGTTACCTTCAAGTTGTAGTTAAAGTCATTTGTTGGTACCTTGAACTTGAGATTTAAGTCGATTTTTGGAACCTAGAACTTCAAGTAGAATACATTTTTTGGAAACTTATTTTGTGTACATAACTTACTTTTCTTTACATGAAAAACCTTGTAGGGATGTTATGCGACTAATGACACATATTTCAAACTTTGTGTTCAAGTTATTACTTTATTTGCTTATTTTGGAAGGAATGGGTTTTGTTGTCTCAATATACATTGAATTGCCATTGTTTCCTAAAATGTAAGCATTGCTTTATGTATACATGTATGAAAGGGGCCTTTAACAGACGTAGCTTCGAGCATGCAGGGCCGAGATTTTTACGAAAGTTCGGTGGCCAATTATCGAACATCTTTAAATAATTCGGTTGGACCCAACCGAAGATATTCGAACATCTTACAAATGTAATGTTCGGTTAGGACCTCCCGAAAGTCCAAATTTGGTATAGTATGCATTAGCTCAATGTATGTAAATAGGTTCAGGTGACCCAAACCGAACCTAATTGAAGGTCCCGTTATAGTAACTTTTGGGCGTGTGTGACCGAACATAGGCACTTGTTACGGTGCTGAATAGCCAAATGTAGTTAGAAGTTTTAGTTGGATCTAACCGAACCCAATGTTAACACGGAATAACACGATGCTCAGTTAGTAAATACCAAACTTTTAAATCACATTCGGCCTGAAATAGCCGAACTTATACGACGGTTACGATAATTGTCAATCGAACACCATTAATATAAATATCTTAATGATATTCGGGCGCATGTAACCGAACGTTTACAATGAGCCTCGGTAATTTATGGTCGTAAGTTTATGTTACGTTCGGCCTTGCTTGACCGAACCTCTACCAAAAAACCAAAACAGAAATGAGACAAACAACAAAACTCCAATCCCAAGTGAACAATCCATACAAGGCATTCAAACAATAATCCATACAATTCATCCAACTCATACAAGTCCAAAACAAGATCTCAAACATCCATTCGAATATGATCAAAACTCTAATCGATATCATACAATCCATACATTTTATTCAAACAACACAAAAGTTTCATATTTAACCATACAACCAAATTACTCATTTGTTCCCCTTGGTACGCTTCTTCAAGGGCTGGTATGTGGTTCTATTCTTACACTTAAAGGATCTGGAATCATCTGCGAAAGTGTGTAATCTGGATTGAGTCCCGTGTTCAAACCACATGATGTTGCTGAGCCTTTTCCTGTCAGGTGCCTAAATACATCATCTTCCATCTTCTCTGCCGAGGTCATGTTCGATTCACTGGCCGACAATAATTTCCATTCGTGCACTACGTCACTGGCTCGTCTGACACGCTATATTAGAAAAAATTAAAAAGTATATCAAAAGGTCTTAAAACGACATTCAAAGTAGCTAAAATACATTAGAAAAAAGAAAAATATAACTTACATCAAGCAAGTCATCATCATCGTCAAGGGGATCGGTAGTGTTGTACTCCAGATTCTCAAGTAATGGGAGAGAAATCTTGATGAACCAAGGAAGATAGCTAGGAGCAACTTCCCAAGCATAGGATGTCTCGACCCTCTAGATCTGGCGGACAACATGTAATCTTGTGACCTCTCCTACATCTCTGCTTGGAAGTTGTATTTGACGAGATAGCTCGTTGCAAATTTACCCCTATTAACTCGAGTAGGCTTATAGGGAGCCAAGGGGATGTGTTGTACGTAGCCCATTTGGCGCAAGAACCTATATGGGTGGTACGGCTCGACAATGGACAAGAACTTGAGGTTTCCCGTGTAGAACACAATCTTTCTAATGTCGTCATCATCCAACCGGATATTCGTATATGGGTCCCAATTTACTTGGACTAAAAAGAACAAGTCAAAAGGTAAGAACAAATTAGAGAATCACAATTCAATCCACATTTGACTTGATGGGGTCAAACATAATCAATACTTTACTTGTTTGGGCCATGTCTAGTGACCTACACGACCTCTCCACATTAGATCTATTAAGGCCTTACTCTTTCTTTTAGATCTACCTACACACACGTTGGAGGGTATCAACGTACTTTGTGTTGATGTGTGCTAGGTGAAGGTCCCAATGCTCATACACTCACCCATACAAACAATAAGAAAAAGAATAAGTCAATTGGATTATACGGATAAATATATTCATTGAGTGTACAAAAATTTCAAGAGATAAACCTCAAGCAAGGTGAGACACCCCGTAATCTGGTAAGCATCCACGCGAGTTGCGCATCCGAGTTTTTGATACAAGTATGCTAGTGTTGTTGCACCCCATGCATACGTACTAATCTCATTCAAATTCTCCAGCATCTTTAGAAGTTGGACAAGTACTTGCATCGATGTTTTGTCCACAAATAGAGTGCACCCTAGCATATACCAGGGGTAACGCTCATATCGTGCACTCAACCCAAAGTGTTGGCATATGTTTCTCTTTGTCCTTCTTTGTCCTTTTTGGTCTAGTCCCACATTTTGACTTCAACCAACTTTTCTTCACGTTCATGCCCCTATGCGGACCAATCGCCTCATTTGCCTCTTTCTTAGACACATCAAGGCATCTTGACACCAACTTCATAGCCTCAGACTTTGACATTCCCTCCACTGCAGATGTTTTCCCTATGACTGGAATCTTTAACAACCTACTCACGTCATCCAGTGTGATGGACATTTCATCAAATGGGAAGTGAAATGTGTTGGTCTCTGGCTGCCTGCGCTCGATAAATGCAGAGATGAGGGCCTTATGATCCTGTTCGTATGAACAGTCAATAAGTGAGCTCAACCCCGACTGATGGATAATCCTCTAAAGGTCAGCAGTGTCGGGGGGTCTGCAGATCCAAAGCCGCCAATTGGGCAACGTGATTAATGCATCTAAGTAATAGTCATTCCCGAAATTTAACATTACACAAAGTTAGATACATTATCTATATATTAAACACAAATTCAATACTACATTACTAAATAAATTAGTATCTCTTTTTTTCATATAGCAGACGCCACATAGTTGAAACTAGTTAAAATATAACGGTCAATGGGGTCCATCCGGAATAGGTATCGACGGGTCATTACCTGGCTCTTGCACTACCCTCTGACCTGATGAAGTCGCCTTGCCACGTGCCTTGCCACGTGACCTTTCTTCCTCAACTTCCTCTTCTTCATCATCTCCCTCTTCTTCTTCTCCCTCCCCTCTTCTTCTCTCTCCTCTGCCTCATCTTCTTCTCCTTCTCCACTCCTCTCTTCTTCTCTCTCAAAGAATGAAGATGGTTCTCTCTCTTGTGCCTCATTTCTGTTTCCCTTTCGAACCTCTTTTTCTTCTCATTCGAACCCTTATCCGATTCCTCCTTTTCCGAATCCCCCTTTTCTCCTTCTTCACCCCACCTTATTCTCCATCTCCAAGCCCCCACATTTTTTCCCTTTTCAGCCCCCTCTTCTTCCTTTTTTTCCTCCTCCTCCTCTGACTCCTCTTTAGAGTCCTATTATGTCTCCTCTTCAGACTCTTCCACGTCCCTTTTATTCTCTTCATGTTGGACATTTTCTTTTTCCACTTCTACACGTTCTTCTTCATTTGAGTCAGAAGAAGATTCATTTTGGCTATTGTAAAGTGCAATTTTCTTTCTTACAACTTCAGAGTCGTGTGCCGCGGAAGCCTCAACATCTACTCCATCCGTAACTTGCGGCAGTTGCTTGGACTTTTGATATGATGCGATTTTAGGAATCTGGCGACCACCACGGGTGCCTGTCGATGGCATGGCACTGGCCTCCTCTCGTGTAACAAGCCTCTTTGGACAACCCATCCATATACTAAGGTACTAGTTAGGAAAAAGCTTTAGGCAAATTTATTTTTTTCTCCCCTCGGTTTGGTGGATAAGACCCTAAACATCAAGAGATGTTTAGCCTTGCAGGACCGAACATCACCATAACGTTCAGTCATAAAGAACTGAATCATATTAAAATGTTCAGTGACACAACACTGAACCTCACTCAATAGTTCAGTCTCCTATAGTCGAATCTCCATCAAAGGTTCGGTCACCAACGACCAAACCTTTGATGGAGACTTGGTCCTGGATGACCGAATCACAGTGCATCAAATGAAACAACATAAAACAACCACAACATTAATTCATTACAAACAACAACAACAAAAACAGCGAAGACAATAACATCTAACACATAAATCTTACTTTTGATTCAATCCGAGTCCGGTAATGCAAAACTCCAACAATCACCAAGCCTCCTTCTAACACAATGATCAAAATTCAATTCAGGGTGCCGAATTCGACAAAGATATCGATCTGCTGGTGAAGATTGTGGGAAATCAATGAGAGAATCTCTCGATTTCAAGGTTTTGCGAGGGTTTCGACGAGAGTTTCGTTGTTGGGAAGAAGAATCGATTTCAAAATGTAGGTTTCGAATTGCTTGTGAGTAATCAAGGGTAATTTCGACAATTCCCACTTTCATTTGGGGTGCCCTAATAAAACTTTGGATTGCACTCATCATGTGGCTTGTACTTACACTTTTATGGGGTGCCCATAGCTCTACCCATTTATATAGTAGTAGTTGTTTATCGCTGATCGTGAAGGATCTAAAAAAAGAGAGCTATAAACTTCAACACCGAAACCCAAATTAATTGATGTTAAAATATTAAACATATTAATTGATCGAAAACAAAGATAATAGTGCCTATTTATAGGCTTACCGTAGAAGAATCTTGAAAAAAGAACATGTGAATTTCTCGACTTTTTTTAGAAAGATTGCATACATAGAAGTCTTGAGTGTTTGCATCAAATTAATTAGAATATACGGCTATGTGAAAATCTCAAATAGAAAAACATGTAAAGAAAAAATACGTGTGAAAACTAAAAGAGGAAAACTAAAATAGAAATATCTAAAAATAACAATACAATAAAATTAATTAACTATATAATCTATAATGGAATTAAGACCAAAAACGTCATCAATGTATTATGTAATCTCTGTTGCAAGATGCCTCAATTCTATCATTTGCATTGAACCCTTAAATACTATGTATAGTACAAAAACTTAAAATTTTACTGTTGATCACTTCCTCAATTGGCTTTTGAGATTTTCTCATCAATTTACACAAGTTAGAAAATCGAGAAAAAAAATGACTTAAGAGATTATATTTGCTAAAAAAACATCCTCCCAAAAAATAAAGAGGCCCGCTAAGGGCACCCCACCATTTAATGAGGGCACCCAGTTAATGTGGGCACAAACTGTTTTACCTGGGGCACCCAAATATTAGCCCCGAACTACCGAAAATACCCCCTCATGCAAACCCCTGAGCACCCCACCACCCGATTGCAAACCCTTGGGCACCCCACCACCCCCACCACCACCACCACCCTCGTTCACCGAACTCCTTGTGGAAGAATCCATTTGTTTTGAACCGACCAGTGAGAGGAATCCCCGAAATCGTGTTCTCCGTCCCTCGCCGTGTGTTTCTCCTTCGTTGTTCGAGGTTTCTGCATTTTGTAGGGTCCGGTGTGTGAGCCGATTTCGTCTCCAAATTAGGGTTGAAGATGGTCGAATTAAGTTACATTTGGTAGAGTAGTTGTAATGTGTGTGTGGCGGTTTGTTCAAGTGTAAAAAAATTGGGAAATCGTGATTCTCGCCACACAAAGCCGAGAGACGTCAGTCAACTCTCTCGCCAAGCATGGCCGAGACAGAAGCTAATATTTTTGGGAACTCGCAGTCTCGGCCACGTAGATCGGAAGAGTTGACAGCGTATCGGTTGTCCACTTCCGAGAGGGTCTCAGTAGGCTCGGTCGTCATAGGACGAGAGTCAGCGAATTGAAATGGTCAATCCATCTCGGTGGTGTACAATCGAGAAATTGAAATAGGACTCGGTTGTACGCGACCGATATAATGGAATACTTGTCGGTCATGGGTGACTGAAAATATGGGTTGTTTCACGAACCTGCTTGACCGAAACATCAAAAATGGATGAATTTGAACATTACAGCTTTAAAAAAATTTGGAAATCGGCAAACTAACAATACAAGATTGAAAATCCATCACGACAATTTGCACCGAAACTTAATTAATTATAAATCTCTGTAACATTCAAACTGACTCTAAAAAGGGTCCATCCATAAGTAAACAACAATCAAAACACAACAACAATCAAAACACAGCACAAACATTTGGTGCCCTAATAGAACATTCAGACGAATTGGAAAAATTTCTAAATGTTTAGCCGTCTAGGTACAAGCTTTAACCTACGGTGTATCTAAATCTACAACAGGTATGGTGGCTGCATGATCAGAAGTTGCAATGGGCGTGATGTCTCGAAAAACGAATCCATCTCGCCAACCTTTGGCGCAGTCCTCAACATACCGATCCCACGATGGATATAAGGATTGCAGCGGTGCATTCACACGCAACTGAACCTGTCAAAGTGAACAGTAGAACATAGAAGATATTGTCACAAACCCGATTAAGGGGGAAACAAACCAATTCATAAAAAATCATAGAACTTACCCTAACCCAATGGATATTCCTTTCATTTGTCATTGCAATGATAAGTCTGTTGTGCAATGACGACGTTGGAGTACTACGTAGAGGTAGGAATGTGGAGGCACTCCCATGCGAGAGGTTGACGAGAATGACATTGAATGCGGTGGATACTAAAAATCCCATGTCTGGAAGTGTCAACCATTCTTTGAAAGATGCCCCCTCTTGCTTTTCTGGGCAATGCACCGCATTCTTGACAGTCTCGAAACTCGAGTCAAGCACTTCCCGCCAAAGGTCTTCATACCCGATAATCTCATCGTACATCCGTCTACGCACAATCCTCCACCCGTCTACGTCGGCAAGTCCAAGCCCAGAGGCTATACACCTATATCCACAATTCCCATCGGAAACCACATCGATAATGGCATCAACATGTGGCGACCAATCCGTTTCTAAGCAATGACCATAAGCCATGTTAGATCCACTTTGCGTGCGTCGACTGGCACGACGCATTTGTGGAACCTTGCCTTTCTTCTGCCTAGAAGCTTTTGTGGAGTGGGAGGACTCAAATCCGATTGGAGACTGGGGTGCCTCCGACACTGGGGTGCCTCCGATTGGAGACCCCGGTGTCCTCCCACCCGCATCCTCAACTTCCTGCTCGCACTCCACAAAAGAGGAAGGTGGATTAATCTCCCTGAGCTGCTCACTTTCAGTCCTCCCCCCCGCATCATCAACTTCCTCCTCTCCCGTATCCAATCTTCCTGCGGTGTCGTGATTATGTCTCCCACAAATCACAGTGACATACCATAAGGAGTCAGCATTCTCCTTGACGTTAATTTGGAAAGGGCATCCGCATTTCTTCGTACTAGTGTGAGTCCTCGCCTTTTCATCATTCATTGATTTCTTTAAAAATTTTGCCGCTTTCCCCTTCCCTACTCTCTGAGCCAGTCCCCTATACGTGTCAGACCTCTCACAGGCAAGTTTCACCCTTCCCCTGCGCTTAATGCCCCTGGCATCCGAGCGCTTCATTACTAACACAAACTTGTTCTCACCACTAATCATTTGAAGCCATACCGTGGCCGCTTCTCGATAGGGGAATGACTTAGAAGGTGTAAAAGTGTCCTTGTAGTCTGGAAAATTACTAGATAACGGCATTACCTGCAATACAAACAGTGTAACATTATAATCAACCAAAATGTACAGCACAATCACAAAAGAACCAAAAAAAAAAAAAAAACAGGTTCTCGGTTGTACAGTTCTGAAACGTTTTTCAGAGTCTCGTTTACGTACGACCGAGAGTTACCCATTACTCTCGGTCGTTCCAGGCCGTGACCTACGCGAAACCTCTCGGTCTTCTATGACCGAGACATTACCATACATCTCGGTCCTGCGAGGCCGAAACAATCGCGCACCCAGACAGAAACTTCGGATAACCGCAAAAAAAAAACACAAAAAATTTGCAAAATTACCTCTAGGACGACCTCCTTTGGCACCGAAGCATTACAATCCTCCATTATAAAGTGGAAACAACTTCGGATTTGAAGAAATTACCAAACCCTACGTTGACAAACAAATCATCATTTTCACTGTTATACACAACTAAACAGGTCTAAAAAACCCGAATATGGTTGTCAAACATTGTTACCTCGCTGTCGGACGAGCAAGAATCGATCAGCTCTTCGCCAAACGCAATGTGGCTGTAGCTTTATGGTTCAAGCTTGCTGGTGGGGTGCCCTAAATCCTTGTCAAAATGGTTTGTGGGGTTTGAACTATTATATATATACAGGGGCAAAATGGTCTTTTCCATTTTTGCTGGAATTTTTACAAATAAGTTTGGTGCCCTCATTAAATGGTGGGGTGCCCTTAGCGGCCCTCAAAATAAACATCAAAGAAAAAAGCCACCCAATAAAAAAACATCAAAGAAAAAAGTCACATGTCAACATGTAGTATTGGCTCCCACTAAAAAAATAGCCGCTCATCACCAAAAAAAAAAAAAAAAAAGGAAAACCTTTGTGAAAAATGGGACGCACGCCCGAATCTAATTGCGTATAAAACTCTTAAGTCCTAATATAACATATTTGCTATAAAATAGCCACCGAAAACAAAAAAAAAGAAAAAAAAAGAAAAGAAAAAGAAAACCTTTGTTGTGAAAAAATGCTACGTGTAATTGTATGTTAATCACCTTAAAAAAAATTGTGTTAATCGACTCCTAATATGACTTAAATTCTTAAAGATGCTAAAAAAAATAGCCAAATGCTACGTGTAATTGTATGTTAATCGGCCAATAAAATTGTGTGTTCATCGACTCCTAATATGACATGAATTCTTAAAGACTATCAAGGGTATATTCAATTGAGATTTTAATGGATTTTTTGTTACTTTTAATTATTAAAAAAGTTTAGGTGTATTCAATTAAAACTTTTAGGAGTTTATAAAAGTAAAGTGTATCTATAAAAGTTTTAGGGTATTCAATTTAAATTTTTTAGAGAGCTTGTAAAAGTAGAGTGTATTTAATTTTTTAGCGACTTTTGTGGTTTGTTACAAATCTCGACTTTTATAAACTTTTGTATAAAAATACACATAAAGATATCTTCAACTTTTCCTCACCTCAACCCAGAAACTTTTGCAGGGGTGTATTCAATTGAGATTTTAATGGACTTTTGGTTACTTTTAATTACTAAAAAAGTTTATGTGTATTCGATTAAAACTTTTAGAGAGTTTATAAAAGTAAGGTGTATTCAATGTGAACTTTTACAGGGGTGTATTCAATTGAGATTTTAATAAACTTTTGATTACTTTTATTGACTAAAAAAGTTTAAGGTTCAATTAAAACTTTTAGAGAGTCTCTAAAAGTAAGGTGTATTCAATATGAACTTTTATAGACTTTTAAAAAGTCTCTAAAAGTTTTGGGGTATTCAATTTAAACTTTTGTAAACTCTCTAATTGTAAGGGGTATTCAATTTTTTAAGAAATTTTGTGGATTTGTGGGTTTGGATGACTTTTCAAGACTTTCCACCTAACCCTATATATGTTGAAATTCTTCTGCATCTCTTCAGCCTCCACTAGAAACTTTTGTGAACTTCTTTCTTCTTCTTCGCCTCTCTCTCTCTCTCTCTCTCTCTCATCGTCAAAGCTGCGAGCCCAAAAATTTCTCTCTCTCTCTCTCTCTCTCTCTCTCTTTCTCTCTCTCTCTCTCTATCTCTCACTCATGGCCGTCTGATCTCTCTCCGTTTCGATTCTGAATGCACTCCTGAGTTTTCGAGGTTCCGTTGAAGCTCCGATTCACAACCTGTAAGTCATTTTCCAACCCTCGCTTTGCGTTTTCGAGTTGTTTCGGTTCGATTGGTTGAATTGGTTGAATCCGCATTTCATTGTGTGCGGATGGTTGTGATTAGGTGAGAATCGTGAATCATTATGCGGTGCAACACCTTTCGCGTTGAATCGGAGAACCTGCTCCATTTAGACGGTTTGAATCGTGAATCATTGTGCGGATTGTGTCATTTTGAAACCCTAATTGGTGGAAATGATTGAAAGTGATTTTTGTCGTTTTGGTTGTGTATTGTTCTAATTGCTTTGGCGTTGTATGCATAAAACAGTGAATTGAGTGGGTTGGTGGTCTCGTACTTTACATTTTGCTTGTCTAGCCTTTGAACAATGGTTTCACCTAGATGATGCTTTTGTGTACTTGAAACTACGACCTCTTACCTCGCATTTCATTGTTAAGTTTGGTTAAATTTTGTGACAAACTAGGAATAAAATGGACATTAATATGTACTGCAAATTAAGGAAAGACCCTTTGGATTGGCATAAATAGATATGATCGATTATAGTGCGATGGCATAAATAGACCCTTTGGATTTGCTTGTCTAGCATGTTGAATTGAATCCCATGCTAATAAGATGCGAGTTTTAGGGACTGAAGATTCATAGTCAGTAGAGGAGGTCTTCTAGTACATTCAAGGACAATATTTGTGCCTTTAATTTTCATGACACTCTGTGAATGTTCCTATATGCCTAGCTCTCTGTGGGTGATCAAGGATGCCTAGCCAATGCATTCTCTAAGGGAGAACAACTTTGGTATGATGTCCAAATGATTCATGGGAGAAAACCTATTGAACTAAATGAATGAATGCATTTGTATATTTAGAGGTGGTACTATGTCAACCATACTTATCCCGGAGGCTATTTAGAGATGCACATTGTCAACTATACTTATAACTGTTTATGAAATCCACATTTTGTTTATAATGTTGTCAATCTAACTCATTATCATTCTAGTGCTACTTACATGAAAAATTTTATATATATGATTATAGTGTGATGGGAGACTCACAAGTAACTGTTGAAAACAAAAAAAGGAAAAAGTGTGGTAAAATATACTACATGGACTGCGGAAGAGAGCAATGAGTTGCTTAAATTGTTGGTTGATGTTGCAACTCGTGGATGACGTGATACTAATGGTGCTTTTACTAAAGCAACTATTGAAAAAAAATACTTCATGTTCTTAATGCAACACTTGGATGTGAAAGAGATTTCTTGAATTATAAAAGTCGATGAAAATGGTTCAAAGACCGTTATCAAGGCTATGTTGAGCTTATGCGTTGCAACTCTGGATTTGGAAGGGATCCCGTTACCAAAAAATTCACGGCAAGCGATGAAGTATGGGAGGAATACTTCAAGGTGAGATCTTTAATTATTTCATTAACATATTGTACCGAAGTATGTATTAACTCCTTTTATTTTTTACCAGTCTCATCCTAATCAAAGACATTATCAGACGGACACGTTTACCGATTATGATGACTTAAGGATAATTGTCGCAAATGTTATGTTCATTAACATATTTTACCGAAGTATGTATTAACTCCTTTTGTTTTTGACCAGTCTCATCCTAATCAAAGACATTATCAGACGGACACGTTTACTGATTATGATGACTTAAGGATAATTGTCGAAAATACAACTGCCTCGGGGAGATACGCAATTGGACTTGGGGATGATACAGATGCTATGACATTTGAAGCAGAGGAAACTAGTGGTGATGTATTGGAAGATCTTACTTACGACTATGATGCCGAGGCTTTTGTACAAAGAAACGAGCATCAACAGAAAAACCTAAACCTACCTCCAACAGTTGGAATCTTTAATGCACCTCCAACAATTGAGCCAATAAATCTGGAGGTTCATTCAGTAACCAGAAAGAGGAACGAAGCTGAGAAAGAAGGAGATTTAGACTCAAGCAGAAATAATAATTTTCAAATGGATTCTTTGAATAAACTGACCGAAACAATTTCTAGTTTTGCGGATAAGGTTGATAGATTTATGACTAGAGACCAAGGATGTTGGAAGCTTATTAAGGAAATCCCAGATTTGCCTGATAGTACTCGTTTCAAGGTCCTCGAGTTGTTGAACACAAGAGCCAAAAAGATTGATTTCATGGAAATGTCTTCCGAAGAACGTTATAAGTGGATAACATTCCAATTGACAGAATAAGTAGTTATTTATTTTAGAATTTTTTTCGGAAGCCACTAAAATTTATTTTATTATTTTATTAATGACTACATTCTTATTTTATTAGTTAGAGATTTTTTTTTTTTCAGACTCGCTAGAATGTTGGATTGATGAATAATACTTTGTTTGAAGTTGATTATATATTTTTAGTATTATTCAATTTTGTCATTGTCAACCATGTTTTAAACTTCACTTGTTGAATGTTATATTTTTCGGCATGTTTAATTTTTCTTTTTTGATTTTAGGTGATATTATTTACATGATGTCTCATTTAAATATGCAAAGATATGATGAATCAGAGGAAGTGGAAATGGAAGAGAACGAGGTGGAAGAACTAACTGAAATACTTGAATGTTTGTTTGTTTCTATGCAAGCAATTCTACAAACATTGCATGAAGTTATACTTTCTATGTATTGTGAGCCTGTTACACGACCCTTAACCAGACGCTTTGTAACTAGAAATGGGTATGAATATATAGAAACAATATTGAACGGGGATGCAAAACACTTTCGACAAATTTATAGGATGTATCCTGATGTGTTTCAAAAGTTATGCAAAATTATTAGAGAAAAAGATCTGGTACATGATACACGATTCGTAACTATTGAAGAAATGTTGGCTACGTTTTTACTCAATGTGGTCAAAATTCTCGATATTGTTTGATTCGAAAAACCTTTAATCGATCGCATTTTAGCACCAGCCAAAGTTTCAACAAGATTTTAAGGACTCTGAACATAATTGCAGTAAATATGATGGCGAAGCCTAAATCCTCTACTGCACAAATCATAAGAGATAGTACAAGATTTTATCCTTACTTCAAAGTAAGTTCTAATTATTACTAGAGTTGTTATAATAGAAGTAATTTTTGTTGTTGTTGTTGATGATGATGATGATGTGGTCATTAATTATTCTTGCACTTATTTTTAGGATTATATTGGAGCTATCGATGGTACCCATATTCCAGCAATGATTGTTGAAAATGATAGTAGCAACTATCGCAATCGTCATGGCTTCACTTCCCAAAATGTCTTAGCTGCATGTAACTTTGATTTGGAGTTCATATATGTTATTAGCATATGGGAAGGATTGGCGCATGACTCAAGAATATTGAGTGATGCTTTATCTAGGAGAAATGGACTTAAAGTACCACAAAGTATGATCTAATTAATGTCAAAATTACTTGTTTTTATATTATGTTATTTAAGTACCACAAGGTATGATCTAATTAATGTCAAAATTATTTGTTTTTATATTCTTGTATTTAATTTATTTATTTTTAGTATGTTTTTAGGTAAATATTTTTCGGTGGACTGTGGTTTTCCGAATCGGCGTCAATTTTTAGCTCCTTTTCGAGGTGTTCGTTATCATCTTTCTGATTTTACCGGGCAAGGGTGACATCCTGAAAATGCTAATGAATTATTCAATCTTCGACATGCATCTTAGAGGAATGTGGTTGAAAGGTTGTTTGGCATATTCAAATCGCGATTCACAATTTTTAAAACAGCTCCTCCATTTCCATTTAAGATTCAAGCAGAGCTAGTGTTGGCTTGTGCGGGATTACATAACTATCTTCGTAAGGAGTGTCGTTCTGATGAATTTCCAATTGAATTAGATACTGAAGATGCATTGTCCTCAGATAGTGAAGAAGATGATGATTTTGAAATATTTTCTGAAACTCAAGAACAACAAAGGGAGAATGTCAACCAATGGAGGAATTTTATAGCTACCGAAATGTGGAGTGATGTTGATGTAGTAAATAATAATATGCATTAGATCTATGTTATTTCTTTCGTACTTTATTTGTTATTTTTACAATAAAATTATTTAATAACCCTAGTAGTTTATTTTTTCAATTAAAATGTAACCGAAGCTTTAAAAAATGTGCAAGAAGTCCATCAAAGTCAATGTTCATGGATGTTTATCAAAAGTCATCAAAATAAAGTTTATCAAAGTCTATCAAAGTCCTTAAAAAGTCCATCAAAGTTAATAAAATTCATTAAAATAAAGTCTATCAAAGTCTACCAAAGTTTTTAAAAGTCTACAAAAATCTACAAGTCTCTAAAAGTCATCCACTTATAAAAGTGACTAAAAGTCTATTAAAATCTCAATTGAATACACCCCCTTATAGACTTTTTAAAGTCTATAAAAGTTTGGGGTATTCAATTTAAACTTTTAGAGAGTTTATAAAAGTAAGGTGTCACTACAAAAAAAATGTAAGATTAGCTGTGACGACCCCAAACTCTGAGGCAAACCGGGTACCGCCACGTCGCCAGACACGTCACCAAGCATGCCATGTCACCGCACACTTATTTTTAACCACCCGTGACTTAAACCTTTGTACGTATCTTATTCGCCTTAACTTAGTATTTATGGATGTTTTTATGAATATTTACATTAAATTAACTAAGTTAAGTTGGTCGCGATTTATTAAATTAATATAAGTTAAATATCAAAGTGGAAGTCTTTGAAGCATGCAAATATCGTCACAATGAAAAGTTTGCATTTTATAAACAACCTTATAGTGTGGAAACCCGACATGAGATACCATGTATGTCAAATAGCGATAAAAGTACAAAAGATGAGCATATACATGTATCAGGTATACAAGTCCTCCCAAGAATTCCATAAAATCAGTAAATAAATGCATGCCTAAGACCCCCTTGCCCCGGCTCGTCGTAGAATATGTGATTTGTCACAAAAAATAATGACAAATCTCAGTGAATAAATCCCAGAGAACGTTAGCTAATATTCACGAAATCTAATAAAACGGCTACAATTCATGCAATTTAAATAAGGAACAAGAATAAAGTAATCGTATGAAAATAAGTCATTGAGAAGTCGAATTTGGACACAAGTGTAGCGTGACAAAGAACCCTGGTCGACGTACGGGAATCGTCTTAGCTAAACCGAGAGGAACCCATAACGATCACCTCGCCAAACATCTCACGGTCGAATGAGAGGAACCCATGAACGGGAGAACCCCATCCAAACATCTCTCTAGAGGAACCCATGAGGAAGACTTAAGTTTTCGTCAAACATCTCTCAACCTACGGGTCTCGTGGAAAATAATCACCGCATAGCCCTAAAATGGTCAATTACTCGAACAACGCGGGGTAGCTAGCCCCGGGTGTAAGTCCCTGTCATGCCCAACCCCATCGACAAACACACATACACACGTGGGAGTGGATGAACAGTAAATGAACAACAATAAATAGCACAATTGAATAATTGAAATGTCAAATAAAGTAAGTACCATAAATGAATTTTAACTAATTTTCTCGTGAGTTTACTTACCTCAAACAAATAGCGAATCACCCTCAAAACGTCCTGCATATGCCTCGAGATACGTACTTGACACCCTACTATGGTATCCCAAGTCTCTGGTGTCCAATTATACAATTTTCATCATTTTAGAGTCACCTTAAATGAATTTATAATGTGAGACCAAAATTTGTAATTTTTATTCCAAAAATTTTAATTTTTGGCACACTTTTCAAATTATACCGGGGTGCTAAATGCCCGAAAAAGCTTTGAACTCATTTTTCTAGCTTTCTTCTAATTTTTTATATTTTCTGGAATTCTCCATAATTTGTTATCTATTTTAGCTATTTTATCTATTTTCTATTATTTATTTTATTAAAAATCAATTTTATTAATTTAGATAATTTATCGTTATTATTTATATATATACGGGTTGGACCCGGGTCGACTCGGGTCATGCTCGGCTCGACCCGGCCCACTCGAGCCTGGGTCGGCCCGACCCGGTCCATTTAGGCTTAGGCCGGGTTGACCCGGCCCATAGGTCATGGGCCATAGGGGTAGCCCGTTTGGCTACCCCCTTCAATTTTTGTCTCTTCTCCAGAGTTGGAATTGTCTCCGGAGAAGAGACCATGAAAAGTTTTTTTTAAAAAATAAAAATCTAAAAAAAACATTAACTATATTTATAACAATATCAACAACTAACAACAATAGCAACCATCCAACACCACACCATTAAAGCTCATATAGTCCTCAAAATTTAACAATAACATTAACCACTCACCTTGGTCAATGGAGGTCGCCACGGAGCCGCCAATAGTGAGAGACTCGTGATAGAGGCGATGAGACCTGTTGAGTGTGAGGAGAGCTTGGTGAGGTAGAAGATGAGAGTGGTGTGAGGAATGAAGAGAAGATGGAAATCGTTTGGTGGGGGAGAGAAAGAAAAATCGTGGGTTTGTTTGGAGATGAGAGAGAAAGGTAGGAGAGAGAAAAGTGAGGGGTGGTATAGGGTGATGTGATAGGTAGGTGTGATGCGGCATGTGATGTGACCTATTAAACACTTGACTATATCATACACCCGCGTTACGCACACCCTGCGACGTCACACCCGTGTTACACGCACCCTGCGACGTCGCACCCTGTCGTCACTACCCGCGCACAATGCGACTAATAAAATATCAACTAATGCGACGCGAATTAATTAATAATACAACAATTTAACACGTATCACACAAAATAAACTATTTATACCTTGGTTGGCGTGCCCTAGACTTGTCAGCAGTGTCCACGTGGGTCCGAGCTACGTGTCTTAATCTGTAATTAATAATTAATTAAGATTGAATAATGTGGGTCGATACATTAGCGATGGGAAAACCCGTTGCTAATCTTGTACGACTTGTTGCTATTTCGAAATAGCAACGGGTATCAGAAATAGCGACGGATTAACGACGGGACCTCGTCGCTATATCCCGTCGCTATTTTCTAAGCGATTAACAAAAAAAATTATTCTAAAAAATAGTTTTATTTTTAAAATAAAACAGTTTTACTTTTAAACTGAAAACAATATTATTTTTAAAATTATAACACTGACATTTCACTAAAATAAAAACAAATTAAACAAAACAAAGCCAAATCCTAAAAAAAAAAATAAAACAATTTTATTCAACCAAAACAATTTTATGCAACAACATAGCAACAACAATGATTACAACAACAAAAATTCAAAGAAAGATCAAAACTTAAAAAAAAAATTAAAACAACTAATCCAAAAATTACAAAAAAAAAAAACATAAAAAATCAACATATAGAGGAAGGCCTTAATCGACGGTGGTGGATCTCGTTGTGAGTGATACGGCGGTGAGGAGGGATGGGGTGTTACCGGCGAGAAGATCGTTGAGAGCGGTTGGAGAGAGGAGGTGGCTAGAGAGGGAGGCGGCAGAGGGCGTGGAGAGAAGAAGATCTGCCATCGTCATCATCATGACGCATTCCCTCTCGTCAACGAGAGCACCACCATTCAACAACAACAACAACATCAACAGCAACTCGTCTCACCCGCGAATGTCTCATTTTAGGACTCCGTTGATGGCCATATCAGTCATTGTGATGTGGAAGAGGAGGAGGACCGAGTGGTGAGAGGGAGAGAATGGTTAAAGATCTGAGGAACCGACTGTGGAGAGAGAGAGGGGAAGAGAGGGCGGAGAGAGGGGCGGTGGAGAGGCAGAGAGAGAGGGAGAAAGGGCAGAGAGATGGACGAAGGATTAGGGTTTATTGTGAGAGAAAGTGTGTGTGTGTAGGCCCCATTACCACGTGGGTGGGTTAATTCTCCTTTGAGCGGGAATTTTCCCGCTCAACAATTAGCGACGAGGACCGTCGCTAACCCCATCGCTAAATTGGTCAACGAGTCAAAGAAACTCCCCGTCGCCTATCCGTCGCTATTTCCCCTTGCTATTTAGTCATTTTTTTTGTAGTGTGTATTTAATTTTTTGGTGACTTTTATGGTTTAGTTACAAATCTCAACTTTTATAGACTTTTTGTATAAAAATACACATAAAAAAATCTTCAACTTCTCTTAACCTCAACCCAAAAACTTTTATAATTGCTAAAAGATAGCCATTGAAAAAATAACAAAAAATCATTTATAAAATAGAAAGTATGCCATGTGTCACGACCTTGTTAATCCTTTCCAAAAGATCTTCCAATATATAAATATAGATATTAAGTAATCTTTATTTATTTATTCATTTATTTTCATAACAACGCTTTCTACTACTTAAAATTGTTTTTTTTTTTTTTTTTTTTTTTTTATTTTTTTTAAGTCTAGTTGGAAAACTTGTTTATGCACGAAAAAGACAATATTCAGACTATAGTTCTTTTTAAGATCAAAGTATTACGTGATATAATTTTCAGACTTTGTTAATCCTTTCCAGAAGTACTTCTTTTATATAAATATAGATATTAAGTAGTCTTTATTTATTTATTTTCATAACAACGTTTTCTACTACTGAAAATTGAAAATTTTTTTTTTTTAAGTTTTGATGGAAAACTTGTTTATGAACGAAAAAGACAATAAAAAGACTATAGTTCTTTTTAAAATCAAAGTATTACGTGATATAAATATATCACATGTAAATCTTGCACACTCATATTTCTTGCATATATGTATTTGTATTTGTTAGTTATGATTTGTTTTGATTAGTCTATTAGTTAGAATTGATTTCTATTGGTTATAAAAATCTTTTCTTATTATTTGTAGCTATCTTTTAGATAGTATGTGTTATATATATACCCGTGTCATGGGTATTACATATATTACCATTGGATTACTATGAGATTTCAATCTAATAGATATGAATATAAACATATTAAATGTGCAATAAATATCTTGTAATTAGGTTCCATTGTAGAAGCACCCATATATATATATATATATATATCAATAAATCTATTTGGACTCATGAGTCCGGACTCATATGAGTGTTTTTAAAATTTTCACAAATATTTAAGGGGTATCAAAGAAATTTTATAAATAATTGTGTTTGTTTCGTTAATTACTTGAGGATGACTTTGAAATTAAAAAAAAAAAAATTTGAGTTCGGAATCATGAATCCAAATATATATATATATGAGTTTGTGCACTAAATAAATGAAAATTCCCAAGGTACATCATCAAGGGAATTTTTGCTTGATTAACACATTTGGGTAAAATATTTATCAAGCTAACACACCCACAAAAATATTTCTCAATCTAACACATTTGCTGCCACATCACCGCCACGTCACCGCTTGCACAAAAAAGCAACGAAGTCGTGGTTTTAAAGGAAGTCGTGACCCACGGTCACGACTTCTTTAATTTTGATTTTTTAGTTTTTTTTTTCCTTTTAGATCTTTAAAAAAAAATTGAACGAAAAAATTTTAAAAAAATGCAAGTCGTGACTTTAAGTCACGACTTCTATTTTTTCTATTTTTTTTATTCGGTGTTGTTTTTTTGTTTTGTGTTTTTTGTTTTTGCTTTTGGTAATAAACACAAACAAATACAAACAACTTCTAAGTTATTTATACCAGTGTTTGGCTCAAGGTTTGGAGGCAATCTGTCTGTGACGGACCCAATTTTCCACAAATTGGGCACCGCCCGGCCTAAGCTCAAGTGGACCCCCGAGCCAGTCTCGTAAGATCAACGAGAGCCTAATCAACCTTCCAATCCATCAAAAGTGTCCTCGAGATTTATGCAACACGAATCTCGAGACAACTCTACAACCGAGCAACGCACATCTCGAGGCACCAACCCGCCTCATTTCAAATTATCGATACTTGCGCTACACGCATCACGAGGCGTATCCCACGTCGGCACGCGACTTGAGGCGCGTCTCCGTTCGTGTTTCGGCTCCTCGAATTCTCCGCGTATACGTTTTTCACTGATATAAATAACTTGAAGTTGTTTGTATTTGTTTGTGTATATTACCAAAAGCAAAAATACAAAATACAAAATAAAAAAACAACACCGCATAAAAAAAATTAGAAAAAATACAAGTCATGACTTTAACTCACGACTTGCATTTTTTTAAAAAAATTTCGTTAAATTTCTTTTTAAAAAAAATCTAAAAGAAAAAAAAAAACTAAAAAATCAAAATTAAAGAAGTCGTGACCGTGGGTCACGACTTCCTTTAAAACAAAGTTTCGTAGCTTTTTTGTGCAAGCGGTGACGTGGCGGTGATGTGGCAACAAATGTGTTAGATTGAGAAATATTTTTGTGAGTGTATTAGCTTGATAAATATTCTCCCCAAATATGTTAATCAAGCAAAAAATCCCACCATCAAGTTCGATGTTGGTGCGATAATCTTTGAGATGCGTTTATTAAATCGTATCCTGAGGTGCATTGAGTTCTGATGTGTATTTTTGATGTACCCTAGCACTCCCCTTAAATAAAGTAAATCGAGGTTTAGTCCACTTGGATTTCCACTCTTTCTCCCTATTTCTCTTGTACTAGTTAATTATAAGGTAGTTAGGAGTTGGTTTGCATGCGCTAAGTACGGGATAATTAATCAATAAATCTTTTCGTTTATTAATACAAAAACTTATACAATATTATGCATGATATTAATTAAGCTTTCACCCTTTAAAAGTGCTTCAATCGAATAATTAGTCTAATACAATGATAACACAATTAAATTAAACACAGTTATTAGGGCGCGTATCATTGCAACTATCAAATTAATTTGTGCTTCTTTTAGTATGATGAGATGAGATGATTGCGATGACACCATCAATAGTAATTCTTATCTTCATCTACAAGAATATGTAAATATGATTGCGATAGCCTCTAAGACAGCTAGCCCAACATGCATGGCGACACCAATATTAATCCATGAATTTGGCGAACCAAGAGTGAGCGTTTTCATCGCTTATTTTCATCATGAATATAATGAGTGTGTCTCGTGTGCGTTACAGGTATTTCTATTAATCGATATCTAATATATTGTTGTGATGGCTATATACCACGCACCAATTAAGTTGACTACTATGTATGTAACGGGATCGTTACAATGGCTGTTTATAATTTTTTTTTTTTTTTCTTATATACATGAGTGTTCAGGCAAATCTGACTATTTCCGATTGTCCGAGCGATCTTGCCACACCAACGAATCAAAACCGAGGTTGTTTATAATCGACAATATTGCACAATTTTTCTTTAATTATTAGTTTTTATAATAAAAATCAAATCACAACTTGCGCCCATTACGAGGCTCGAACTCCTAACCTTTAACCCAAAAATGCATAAAATTTAAGCCGCTAACAAGATTGTTGTTGTAAATCGTGTAGTTGTTAAGAATAATCCCGTGCGTTGTAGCCTCAAGTTCAAATGCATTTAGAATAGGCCCCTTTTAAATTAGTTATTATAAACCCAACAACTAATTAAACTCACCATATGGAAAATATTTTCTTTTTTTAATCACTATTACAAAGTTTTCTTAATCAGATGGAATTAATGAAAGAAATTGTTCTTTCAAAAATAATGTTTTTTAGAACAAAATATTAACTTTATTTTAGCTTGTATATATTGTTGTCTAAATTAAATTATTTCAAACAATAATAATACCTAGGTTAATGCAGCTGATCCTAATCATATATATATATATTGTGCTATGAAATCTTTTTGAAACCATTGTCAAAACTTAATATAATTTTAACCTTAATAAAGAGTTCAAACTAAAATTATTTAAAAAGGTGAAAGATTGTATCTAATTAGTTTTTATCTTACAATCTTAAATCATAAAAACTAACAAAATTGTGAGTGCCTGATAATTTTAAACAAAAAAACATTAATATTTAGTTAATTCCACTGCAACAAGTCTCAATTTCAAACTAATTCAAACCAGCCTATGAATCGAATGGCTTACACTTAACTGAATATAGTGTAATTGAAGGTGTCATTCATACTTATTTTGTAGAAAAAAAGACATTAAAAAAATTATAAATATTTTTGAGACCTTCCAAAAAGAAAAGCAATCCCCTATTATTTGGACTAAATACATTTTCTCCTTTTGATGGGCCAACCATGAACCACCAGTCATGCCTTCCACTTCTACAAGGGGGAATGAACAATGTACCATGTGACCTTCACCCTAAATACCATCCCGTATGCAAATAAGCAATCATATTTCGACACGTCATCATAATTTGGGCCCCAAAAACCCAATATACACTTGGATTTAAGCTCATCTTCCATTCTCTTGTGTACATAAAAGCCCTTCTAGCAAGTCCTTCCTTGTGCACAACTTGAATGGCTTTTTGCCCCCTCACCCCAACTACCCTTCAAACAAAAACTACTTTTTTTTTTTTTTTTTTTTGTTCTGTGAAGTCTGAATCTGTGAATCTCATTATAGATTTAACAATATAATCAAATTGGTCCACAAAAATCACAACTACCCTTTTTTGTTATGTTGTTATTGAATGTTCTAGTACTTTTTATTTTATTTTTCTCCCAAGATTGAGTCTATTTCATTAGAAATATTTTGATCAATGATATTGTTAGTAAGCAATTCTCGGTCGTGTACCGTACCGATGATTGAATTGATGTTTATCGGCAATTCTTTGATGGGTGGATGAATTCCAAGCATTTGAAGGTTTGATGTGCACTTACTTTTTCTTTTAATGCATGTTTTGTGATTTGAGTCAATTCAAATTTCTTGTTTGATTGACAATTCTTTTAGAGTTGGTTAGTAGAGATTCTTAACAATATAGTGATTACCCAGTTTTAGTTTCTTCAAATACGTTTCGTTTTGCAGGGTTGATTGATCTAATTTGTACTGATTTTCATCTTGTGCTTGTGTGTACTTTGTATGCTGTTTTAGTATAGAGAAGAGTGCTGGGTTTTTGGCTCAAACTCCATGTCCTAATTTAATTAGGACTTAGTATTTTAGTTTGTGTCTAATTAGTAAGTTATTGTTTGAGTCAAAGTAGAATTGATGTTAGTTAATTTGAGTCCAATTATGTTTTATGTTTGTTAGCCGAGTCCAATTAGGATTTAGATTTGCTTTTATGTTATAGTGTTCTAGTTGGATTAAAAGTATGGTTTTTGGGTATCTATAATGTGTCATATACAAGGTTAATACAACAAGTAAATAAGGTTTGAGTGTTTGTAGTGTGTGTGCATGTGCATGAATTCCCAACAAAGAGGAAATGGCGGGGGCAGCGACGAAAGGGTCGATCAAGCAAAATTTCGCGGAGAGTAGGCAGAGGCTATTGTCTCAAAAAGAGCAACATGTCGAAAGCGGGTTTTGAATTCGGAGAGTGTAGTGGATGGAGAGAAAAGATGGTGGAATTGTTGTTCAATTGGAGATTCAGTGGCTCAGTTGTGGAAACAAATGAGAGAAGTTACTGTTAAGGCTTGGCAGTTTGGTTGGTCAGATCCTAGAAAAATTATATTCTCTGCTAAGATGGGATTAGCACTTGTGGTGATAACTCTACTCATGTTCATGGGGCTGCCCAACAAGGATCTCGACCGATACTCGGTTTGGGCGATATTAACAGTCGTCCTCGTCTTTGAGTTCAGCATTGGTAACTTCAATTTAATTTTAGTGGTTTATGTGATTATGTATGTTTCCTTCTATACATAGCATTATCATTAATGATTCGAGATATGCATTGCGAATGCGATACCAAAATTCGAATCCGTTCTTATTTACGACGATGTCTAATTGTCTAAATGGCTTTAACCTTGGGTTTATGACTTTTAGTCATTTATACAACATGAACAAGAATCAAATTACTTTCTCGTTTGGTTCCAATTATGAGTCTTTGTATGCAATTTCATTCTTATAGGAGCTACGCTTAACAAAGGATTCAACCGAGGTCTAGGGACATTGTCCGCGGGAGGGCTTGCGCTAGGGGTAGCAGAGCTATCATTAATGGATCGGACGTGTGAAATATGCGAACAAGCTGTAATTATATTCAGCATTTTCATTGCAGGTATGACAATTAATTTTGTATCAAAATTATAGGCAAGAAAAACATGATTTGCCAGATGTATGACCATCAACTAATTTGTTACTTGTTTTGATCCTTGAGGTTTGATGATTGTTTAGGATTTTTCGCAACATTTCTTAAACAGTATCCAAAGATGAAGCAATATGAATACGGGTTTCGAGTATTCTTGTTAACTTACTGCTTCATATTGGTATCTGGATATGAGATGAAAGCATTTATCAGGACAGCTGTTAGTCGTTTCCTGCTAATATTGCTGGGTGCTGGTGTTAGTTTGGGTATAAATATATGTCTATACCCGATATGGGCGGGCGAAGATCTGCATAACTTGGTCGTTAAAAATTTCATAGCCGTTGCAAATTCCTTGGAAGGTTGGTTACCCTTTTCTTGTTCTAAAATTTCAGTTGAGAGTCTTCGGAGTATTCATTTCCTTTTTGTCCGACGTTTCTCTTCATCAGGTTGTGTCAATGGATACCTGCAGTGTTTTGAGTATGACGGGGAAAATCCGCAAAATCTTGGTCGCCAAACCATTGACAATCCAAACTTGAAAGGCTTCATGTCAGCTGTAGAATCAACAAATCAAGAGGAAACTCTGGTATCTTTATTTACATCATTTTGTTTACATTTTTCTCTAGACCAGGGCCTAATCTTTTTTTGAAAACTATTCTCATTTTTTGAGGTCGGTTTTGCAATTTGGGAGCCGCCACATGGCCGATATAAGATGTTCAAGTATCCTTGGAAGTTTTATGTCAAATTAAGCGGTGGACTGAGGCACTGCGCGTTCACTGTCATGGCATTGCATGGATGCATCCTCTCAGAAATACAGGTGAACATAATCATATATGCTGTCTCAGTACTTAGATGTTTTTAGAGTTGTTTTTGGTCTTAATTCATGCCATAGACTTGTACTACTCATTTAACTGATGTTTTGTCTATCAATTTCTTCTTCGATCGATATATGGCCAGTTCTTGATCATTTGATTTGGGCATAAAAGCTTTGCTCCTAGATTAGCTAGAGAAGATCGAAGCCTCTTGATATATAATTACTCTTTTCGACATACAGATTTAACTGATAATTTCCTTGTCTCCTTCAAAAACAGATCTTTACTGAATTAGCTTTTGTTAGCTAGAACATGCACTTGGAAATAAAAAAAAAAACAAAGGGAGGACACCAAATCATCAATGTATATATGGAGTCAAAAGACCCCTTTCGATGCATTTTGTGTTCGCAAATTTTGATGCTTTATTATTTATGGTAGTAGAATTAATTAATGTTAAGCCAAAACAACAAATTATGTAGATGTATATGGATTTGTCGTATAATAATGACCTGTAGTAACCAAGTAGCAGGACTAATACCATACAATGTGGTTTTTACTATATGTACTCACTCAGTTAAATCATTCAAGAACATGTATGAAAATTTTCATATTATATGATATTATAATATTATTTGATACAAATTCTCGCAGGCGCCACCAGAACGGCGACAAGTTTTCAGAAACGAGTTGGGAAGGGTCGGTGCTGAAGGTGCGAAAGTCTTGCGCTTGCTTGCTGAGAAGGTAAAGAAAATGGAGAAACTGGATCCTGGAGATGACATTCTAGTACATGTCCACGAGGCAGCAGAAGATTTACAGCAAAAGATTGATCGAAAATCGTACCTATTAGTAAACTCAGAGAGCTGGGAGATCAAAAGTTTCAAAAGGACTTAAACGTGAATGAAGAGGGTGTTCTTATCAAAATGGACAACGACGAAAACAATTCTTTTCATGATGTCAAGTTCCAAAGTGAAACTCAACTTGATCTCAGCCCTGTCAAACTTTCAAGAAGCTGGAACCCCGAAAATAGAATTAATTCCTTCTCTCCATCGTCGAATTTTTCCCGTGAGCCGATTCTTACAAAGCAGAAATCATGGCCTTTGCCTCACTCTTTTAGTTTTGATGCTGCTGCAGTGATGAGTGGAAAGGATTCAAAGACATATGAGAGCGCGAAGGCCTTGTCATTGGCGACATTCGCTTCACTTTTGATTGAGTTTGTTGCGAGGCTTCAAAATCTAGTTGAGTTGTTTGAGGAACTCGGCGAGATAGCCAAATTTAAGGAACCAATTGTTGAACCGAATGCGGATCAAAGCAAAGTTAATGGATTTTGGTCATGTTTTTGTTAGTGAGTATGGATTACTTACAATATCAATAATGCTTCATTAGGGAGGCCAAATACCTGACAATATATACTGAACAAATTTAAGTACTTTAAAGTTTTATGTAACAATGACTTGCAAAGCTATCTGTATCTCTACATGAAACAAAAGCAGATCAGCTCTTATTTTCCCCTAGCTTACACTAGATATGAAGAATGTTTTGCGTTAGTGGTATTATTAATGAAGTTTCAAAATGAAGACTTATCCACCCCTTCAAATTTCTAGTTTGTTTACATCAACTCTGAACAAAATTAGATTTGGGAAAGAAGAACTTGGTATCACCTGCAAAAGTAAGAGCACATCAAATGATAATAAACTCAGGTTAAGTCAGGATATAATCCCGCATCGAAAAATATAATAATGGTCGGTGTGGTATATGAGTGGAGTAGATTGGATCATAGCCCAAATCAATTGATTTTGTGCAAAATGAGCACTAACTATATGGTATTAGAGCGAATCCGTGGTGGGACTGTCACAGAAGCCTTTTGGATCATGAATTTCGGTCCAAGTGGATTGTTAAAGATGTGTGGACAGAAATAATACTCCCACATTGATTAAATGTAACTTCATAAAAAATACATAAGTGATTAGCTCCCATCAATTAGTACCGAGGCATCCCGATCTCGTGTTCGAAGAGCTAATTGGGCTAGCAGTGGTGTCTAAACAAATGTAGGTTTGTGTTTGACAAGTGACAATTGGTCCATGCCCAATTGCACTTGGGCGGGAGAGCGTTGGTGTATATAATCCTACATCAAAAATATAAAAATAATGATCCTATATTGGATCCTAACACACAATTTTTCGTGCCCATGGACTCCTAGATTTTTTTTGTGTTTTGACCCAACGCTTTAGGCCCATGGATTATAGATATATATATATTATATATATATATATATATATATATATATATATATATATATATATAAATTTACGAGAAGTAATCCCTGCTTCCTTAAGAGGCATCTTTGTTCTCACGATGAGCAATTCCAAACTTATCGAGACTTAGTGGACAAATGTAAATGATCATAATAGACTCTTAATACCTATAAGTGGGTCACAACTAGATTATATAGCTTAGTCCATTAGGCCCGATAGACTCGCATAACTACCAAGATACAAAGTTGTCCTCACATTAATTTAGTTTCAAGTCTCTCCATGTATAACATATCAAACTACTCCAAATTTAACTCGAATCGCGCACCATATAAGTTGATGGAGCTCCCAATATTGATATTTTCATTTTGCTCGAACTCAAATCACTAATTAACAGATAATACCTGCTTTCAGCCGCTCTAACCAATCTCTGGTCATGTATGGCATCTTCACGCAATGCTTGATATTGAGGCCCATCTCACTTGCAGCACAGGCCAAGCCCATCTTAGAAAAACCAGGCCGGCAGCGGACACACTCCACATCATCCCCCTCTCCATTCGTCGCTAATAACCGCAAAACCAAACACACAAACTTTCATTTCTCACAAATCACAACTCTCTCTCTCTCTCTCTCTCTCTGTGAATCTCTACATCTTCCTCGTCGTTCGTTGTTTCTAAGATTCCATTCAAGTTTTCTGGATCGGAGACATCGAGATTCGTCTCCTAGTGTTGGCGCCGTCCATTCTGGTCTCCGATTTCGACAAAAAGGTCTCATTTTTAGGGTTTCTATGCAGATCTCGAACTCAGTCTCGATCCACCATCGACGCACTCGGATTTCGATGAATTTCGATATATGCAGTCGTTGTTGTGATGGATTTGTGTTTTTCGTGTCTAGGTTTGGATTTGTTGGTTGAGCTTTTGATGTAGCTTTGTTTGTTTTGAATTTTAGGGATTTTAAGGAGAATCATCGATGGCTATGATAGACGAACCGCTGTATCCGATCGCTATTCTGATAGATGAGCTGAAAAATGAGGATATTCAGCTTAGGTTGAACTCAATTCGCCGGCTTTCGACGATCGCGAGGGCTCTCGGCGAGGAGAGGACGCGGAAGGAGTTGATTCCGTTTCTTAGCGAGAACAATGACGACGACGACGAGGTTCTCCTCGCGATGGCGGAGGAATTGGGGGTGTTTATTCCGTATGTTGGGGGAGTGGAGTATGCCCATGTTTTGCTCCCGCCATTGGAGACTCTTTGTACTGTGGAGGAAACCTGTGTGAGGGACAAAGCGGTGGAGTCGTTGTGTCGAATTGGGGCGCAAATGAAGGAGAGCGATCTGGTTGATTGGTTTATTCCTCTTGTGAAGGTGAAAAGATTACTTCTTTTTTAATTTTACTTTCTACTCATCTTTTTTTAGCATTACGAGTATGATTTATGTCTTCTGAGGAAGTATCTTGATAGTGAAAATGGAGTGTTTGAGATCAGTTTGTGCATAGAACTCAAAATTAGGGGGGTGATCTAGTTTTGATCTGTTGTTGATAGTCCTTTCCCGTCGGTGCTATGTTGTCCTGTATGAATGTTCCCTTAATGTTGAAGAGTTTTTATACAATCCCATTGAGACGTGCTACTAGCATATGAGACTTGTGTGTGAGGTTACTGCGTTTATGTTCTTTCAAAGTGTCTAGACTGATGAATTATTAGCTGCTAGATGTTGCAAAGCGGTTTGGATGTCCCACTAAAGACATACAGCAACAACAAAGCCTTAATCCCAAACTAGTTGAGTTCGGCTACATGGATCAAATTCTTTCATTGCGCTCGATTTAGGATGTCCTCAGACAAAATTTGTAATTTGAATTTCCGTTTTGTATGAAGTGTGCTATAACTTATAATGCATAACACTGCACTCTGCATGTATTTGTTGCTATTAGAGATTGGCAGCTGGGGAGTGGTTTACTGCCCGAGTCTCCTCATGTGGGTTATTTCATATTGCGTACCCAAGTGCCCCTGAGATGTTGAAGACTGAATTACGGTCAATATACAGTCAGTTGTGTCAAGATGACATGCCCATGGTTAGGAGATCTGCTGCATCAAACTTGGGCAAGTTCGCTGCTACTGTTGAACCTAATCATCTGAAGACTGACATAATGACAATATTTGAGGATCTGACGCAAGATGGTTAGTGAATGACTCCTTTTACAAGTTTTAATATGCTACATATTAATTTCTGCATTGGTTGTTTGTTGTCTTAGCATTTGAAATGATATTTAGTTGATAGAATTGATCGTGTGGTGAGATGATTACGCACTTTCTGCTACCATAGTTCTTTATTTGGATCTAATTTCTGATTATGTTCTATTCTCGATATCATGGTAATTTATTGGTTTGGAACCTATGACAGTTCCATGATGCATGCCAAAAATTCGTGAACTATGATTTTTAATCAAAAGGAAAATAACAGGCTTGATGGATTAGTCTCTTGAAATAGCAGTTTATCAGAAGGATGTCAAGTATAATATACAAAAGTAGGACATGATATTATCAAACAACCATATCGGTGACGTGGTAGATTAAGTTAGACAGTTGGTAGTGATGTTAATTAGTTATATTAAAGGTTTTTAATATTTCATAGCGGCTGTGCGGTTGTGTAAATTGATGTTACTGGTGCCGTTTGTTGTGCACGGTGCTGGTGAAGTTGTTAGCAGTTAGTTATGTATGCAACATTCATGCATACATAAGTCACAAATAAAACTTAACAAGGACACGGGAGTCTTCTTAGGAAGTCACGATAAAATTTTTCTGATAAAATGAATCTTGAAGCTGCTTGAGCGTGGTTGACCTGAGCAATATTATCATATTGCGTCTTCTTCTTGTAAAGTTTGTTGTATTCTGATGCTACCAAGTATGTCAAGTTTGGTTATGTCTGTTTTTCAGATCAGGATTCCGTTCGACTACTAGCTGTTGAGGGGTGTGCAGCTCTTGGAAAGTTGTTGGAGCCCCAGGACTGTGTGGCTCATATCCTACCCGTCATTGTTAATTTCTCTCAGGTAACTGTTGTTTAGGCAGATGCATTGGGCTTAAATCTTACCTCCAGTGCCTTGAGTGCTACTTCTTTTATATGTGGCTTGTCATTCATATTTTAATTACTTACTGGGTTTAGGCTTGTTTCATTAGTTATGAACATTAATGCAGTATTTGACAGTTTAACCATTTAGATGAGTCATTGGGGCAAGGTGGTTTCTAGATGTAATAACAAGAATCAAATAACTTGCATGATGTCTATATTGAGTATAGGCTGTATAGGTATTTTAACTATGTATTTTTTTTCCCACATCACTGCTTTTGGTGCCTGAAGAACCTATTTGTGTCTCAATTTAAGATTCCTAACCTTTAAATCATATTTTTTAAAGTTATAAATATGTTGATTATTTTTTTTGTTCAACGCTGATATTATTTTTATCTTTAAACTAATTTTTCTTTTGGCATGTTCGTAATAGCATTCCAAAACTTGATATTGAGCAAGAAGACGATAAAGGATAACCCTGATAAAGAAAGAATGATAGAGATTTCAAGATCTCTCTATTCTTATATATTATTTTAAGCTTTCAAGCATAGAAGTGTCAAAGATACCCTAATTTCTTTCCTAGTAAGTTGACCTTAGGCTTTAAGTATTAAGTGCCTAGACAACAGCCTAATTTATCTTGAGCAGTATCTTGACAATATGTGTTTAAGTGGTATGATTTTATTGCATTATTGCGTGAGCCATGATTATTTTTGGGCACAGGTAAAGGCACCCCAAAATGCTGGGGTGCCTTACATAAAATGCATGTAAATTGGGGTGCCCTCATAAAAAATTGAGGTGCCCTCATAAAAAATTGAGGTGCCTATAGCACCACCCTTATTTTTCCTTGATCTATTCCTAATCCATAGTCAGTGGATCTTGAACACTCAAAGCATCGTCCTTTGTAACATTGTTGATCTATAATGTTTTGCACTGACCTACTTATTTCAACTTCTTGCTACTATATAATGTATAGATATATCCCTAAATATTAATTATGAATGGAATGGATAGCACGCATAATAGGTTTTTTGTGCAAATTCTTGTGGTTTTTATGGTTATGTGGTGTCTAAAAGGGGAAGTATAGTAGACAATGGTATTGGATTTTTGTCGGGACAAGTTTATTGGTTTATTTAAATAATTTGGAGTGCGCAAAACATTCTTATGTTGGTTGTTTACTTTTGATCATGTATTGTATTGATTCCTTTTGGCGTCCTTTTTTTTTTCAAGTTAGGATGGTATTGGTTTCTTTCGACTTTTATGGTATTAACTGTTTCATTTTAATTTTAATTTTCTTTCTTTTAGGATAAATCTTGGCGTGTCCGTTACATGGTTGCAAATCAGCTATATGAACTTTGTGAAGCTGTGGGACCTGAGCCTACAAGGTAATCCTGTCTGTAATTCTGACCATGGTTTCTTTGAGTTGAAGCTTTGTTTCTACTTTTTTTTTTCGCATTTCTGTCTAACAGCTACGTTTAGTACTTTGCAAATTCCGTATTTTGAAAGTGCTTATCATTTTTTTTTAATTATTCTATATTAAGGAGTTCATCAATATTTACCAATTCTATTTAATTAGTATATTGTGCAATTTATTGCGTATCTTTTTGCAAGCACTGTGATTGATAAATATTATAATGTTGTTAGGGCGGACCTGGTTCCTGCTTACGTTCGATTACTTCGAGACAATGAGGCTGAAGTACGTATAGCTGCAGCAGGAAAAGTGACCAAGTTCTGTCGGATATTGAACCCTCAACTCGCAATTCAGAGTATCCTTCCCTGTGTGAAGGTAAAGTTTCTTGTGGTTTGATGTTTGATGGTAAATCAAAAAGGAAAATGATTGGGTAACCCACTTTTACCACCTACATTTAACTCCTAGTTGTTATTGTCCTTTGAATTTTGCATTGAGATGTGTAGGCACGTGTCTCGATTTGTATCCAAAGAACTGCATTAACTTGGTGTCAAATGTAGGTGCCACAAGTGGGTTACTCTAGCATTTACCAATAAAAAAAGTACTAGTGTATTTTAATACGGACGCTGTTTCTAGTTTGTCTTTTTATCTATTCTACTCAAATTTGTTAATTCTGCAGGAATTGTCATCTGATTCTTCCCAACATGTTCGGTCAGCTTTGGCTTCGGTAATAATGGGAATGGCACCAGTATTAGGGAAGGTAAGATGATGAAATTGGGTTTTTTCACAGTGAAGAGGCTTGGCAATCTTGAGTCGTATGCTACTGGAATAAAAAATCTTAATTTTTCCTGCAAGTTACCTTGATATTGATATTATATTTACTTCGTTGGGAGTTTCTGCTTTTATATTAACTGAGATTTATGCATATGTTTCCTTTTCTATTATATACTAACTTTTGACATATTATTATACAGGAGGCAACTATTGAACAGCTTCTTCCAATTTTTCTTTCCCTTCTAAAAGATGAATTCCCTGATGTTCGGCTCAACATAATTAGCAAGCTTGATCAAGTGAATCAGGTTTGCTGTTTCTTTGAAAATGCTCAATCTGAAGCTTATATTGTTATAATTAATCTCCGCATTACCTGTCTTAGCTTTCACTATTTTCTAGGATCTCATTTATCCCTCTAATGTCCAGGTAGAATGCATGACACACTGCATTTAAATCACTTTATCTATTTCCATAATTGCATCATAATGATAGATGCTGGATTTTGCAATTCGAACTGTTCATTTTTGACGTATTTGTATTGCTAGCTTTTACTTCTTAGCTCTCTCTACTATCCTACATAATCTTGAAATAGATAACTATGATAAAATAACCTATTGTATCTCGTTACTGCTTGCTATTTATCAGGTTTCTTTAACAGGCATAATTTAGTTGATCAATAGTTGTCATTATAGTTCATTCCAGTTTGTATACAAGAAATTATTTTCCTTTGAAACCTGTTAATTTATGATTTCTCTGGAAAACTTTTTGACTAAATCTTATGTCCATCAATTTTATATTTTTCACATTCAATATGCATATACAGCACAGTCAACACTGGAAAATGAGCTTTTGAGAAGTTCAAATAATGATCTATGTGCCCACACATTGTAGAACTTTCCTGTTGTCAATGCACCCACACCCACACCCACACCCACACCCACACCCACACCCACACCCACAAATCTCTGATACAAGGAGCTCAGAGGAGACACTGAAAAATGTGCCTCTTTTAATGGGTAAGGAAAACCGAATACATCCATGTAAGTTGGTGCTACTCTTTGGGAAAGTATGCAGACACAAGCAAAATACTGACTCAGCCAGCTAAGGAGAGACTAAAAATCTTCTTTGAAATCTAATTCCTTAACTCATTTTTGAAGGGTATTCTAAAGATACACAGCCATACATGTACCGACATGTGATGGTTTTACAATTACATAGTTTTGAACTTTTGAAGCTTTGATCTTCTTTTCTTGGTTATGCTGATATGATCACATGAATAGATTTATTTGTGATTTAATCGCCAGCTTTGCTTCCTTTGTCTTTTCATAGATGACATGAGATTCTTCTAAATAAAAGACTGATATTTGATCCACATTCCAGGTTATTGGAATTGATCTACTGTCTCAATCGTTATTACCAGCCATCGTTGAGCTTGCTGAGGACAGACACTGGAGGGTCCGGCTTGCAATAATTGAATACATACCTTTACTAGCTAGCCAGTTGGGTGTGGGGTTCTTTGATGATAAGCTTGGTGCTCTTTGCATGCAATGGTTGGAAGACAAGGTCTGTGAATGTTGTATATAATTTCAATAAGATGTTATATTCTTATATAGAAACTCCTAAACTGCAACTTTTCTGTTACAATTCCTTGTTTGTATCCTCCGCGATGTATTTTGCAGTTTGTCCGGCCAGTTGAGCTTCTGATTTTTTTTTTTTTTTTTTTTTTTTTTGCATTGGTTGTTGATATATGGTGCGTCTCATCTGACTGGATAGATTGATTGTGCAGCTATGGTCCATAGCGAACTAGACAATGCACTGAGAGAACTTTTAATGTGGATACTATTGGGACATAAAGGATGATATGCTCCTGATGATACCCTTTTTTTAGGTTATATAGGGTCTATTTCTTAGTTCAAGATTCCTTGTACTTTCATTACCTGGTGTGACTTCCTGATCTATATCTTTTGCAGGTCTATTCGATTCGTGATGCAGCTGCAAATAACTTGAAACGCCTTGCTGAAGAATTTGGGCCTGACTGGGCAATGCAACACATAATTCCACAGGTTTGATCTAGTGCCATTTCTTAATGTTAACTATTATTTGGCTTATTGTGCAATTTATATATGTTCTACGAAAGTAATAGGGTATGTGGGTTACGTTCGATATATAAATTCGCTATCAGTTGTTGGAGCCCTTTGGACAGACATTGAGATTTAGGTGCCCTCATCTCAATGGTCGATGCACAATTCAGGAGACTCCAACAATTAAGTTGCAAGTGTATTAGTGTATGTATGAAAATCATGTTGCGAGTCTTGTCGGTATGAAGCCCAGTGGTAGTGATCACTGCTAAGAAGTTTTATTAGTCCCATTTTGTTTCTTGTGGTCTTCATAAGATTTTGAAGTGTGTTAAATACATTGTGTTGTTATCTTCTACCCTTCTTTTTTCTTTTATAAGGATTGGCTTTTGTAAGGTTTTACAGATACAAAAACATGACTATCAAAAGTCCACTAGAAACAACATGCCCTTATCTCCCAGCATCAATGGTTGTTTAATCCTGCCTCATTCATCCATTGAAAACCTTAAGTTTTTTTTTTTTTATCAGAACAAACCACTTGATAAGATGTCCGTTTTGTTCCTTTAAATAAGTACTCCATTCAAAAGCATGGGTAAAAATATGTAGAAAAGCTTTTTATACATGCCTACATCTAATTGCACCTAAGAAATGCAATTCCATATTCTATTATGCATTATGTTGTTAACTATCCTTGTTAGTTGTTACAATACACGCAACAAACTTAAGAAATTTTTAGTATCTCAAATGCAGAAAATGTTCATTACTTTTGGGTCTTCCTTCATCTTCTATGGAAAATAAGTACTCTGGTTTGGAGATTTTTATCAATTTTAAAATTTAGTAATATGAGATGGCATTTCAAATGCCAAGGAAGGAAACTGTTCACTAACCCCTGCCTTTCTGCTCTTTTCTTTCACTTTCATGTATCTATTTATAAGCAAAACATATTTTATATTGAAACCTCAAATATTCTACAACAACAATTGAAACCTCAAATATGTAAAAAAAAGAAAGAAAAGAAACTCTAATGCCATTTTCTTGAACTGGGTTACTGGTATAATGGAGAGCTCCCACAGTTATTATCTAGTACCTCTTTGGTTTGACCGACCAGCAGATGCGGGATGATGTTTTCTTGCTGTAATAGCCTAATTGGAATGAAAATCTTCTTTTTTTTTGAGAAAGAATTGGAATCAAAATCTAGGCTTGTATGACTTCATGTCTGCGATTGAGCAATATGTGGCCACGCTTTTTCTTTTTCTTATAGTACTCTTTTCTTCAATGGCTTCCGGGCCTCTTGAAGTCCACAACTGGTTATTTGGGTGTGTCAACTTGCCAATCCTCACACTCAACACACCATAAGCTAGTGGGTCTGCTTAGCTTAAATATCAGTAGTCGTTTCGCCTAGTGCATAATGTTCAGTTGTATTCGTGAAACATTAAATGTGGCTCCCAGAGACTGTTCGTCAGCATAGTTGAGTTCCTTGCTTCGTAATGGATTGGTTATCCTATGTAATGATGTGGTTCTTATTTCCATAGTGTTCTTTTTGGTTTTCTTTGATTCTTTCTCGTTTCACTGGGACTACGTTAGAACTGACGCTTTGTGATGCTGATGCAGGTCTTGGACATGATTAACAATTCTCACTATCTGTATCGGATGACTATTCTGCATGCTGTTTCTCTCCTCGCCCCTGTCATGGGATCAGAAATTACGTGCTCAAAGCTACTTCCAGTGGTAATCAATGCCTCAAAGGACAGGTATACCTCTTTAACGTGATTAATGTGCGTTTACATTTTTTTTCTCTTTCCACGGCTTTTGTTGAATTGTCTCTCTCCTTGCAGGGTACCAAACATTAAATTCAATGTCGCAAAGGTTTTGCAGTCTCTCATTCCAATAGTTGACAATTCTGTAAGCACTGCGGGCGTTTTCTGTTTATGCATATCGTGGCTATTGGTTTGAATTTTTATTTGAATGTAGCTCGGCTAACTTTACCCTACACCCGTCCTTCAAAAAAGCAGGTGGTAGAGCAGACAATTCGACCTTGTTTGGTAGAGCTCAGCGAAGACCCAGATGTAGATGTCAGGTTCTTCGCCACACAAGCTCTTCAAGCGAGTGATCAAGTGATGATGTCGAGTTAGGCATGCTTCTTGGGGATTTTTCTCGTCCGGATGTTTCTGGTGTAGTGCCCATGTGTGCGTCTCGGATAAACTCGCAGTCTTAGAAATTTGTTTGGACAAACATCAGATTCTTTATTTCTGCACGCTTAATTCCTTTCTTGCATTCTGTGTCAATATTTACTGACATATGTAAGCGCTTGTAGCTAGCATTTATATGCCACTAATGCTACATTTTGATTCCTCCCAATCTATATTTACCATTTTGATCTGGCCATTCAAATTGCATCGCAGTCTATGATTAATGAAATTCTGCTGTTCCTTTACTACGATTTCGAGTTGTTCCTTGTCGTTGATGAAAGTCACTCGAACTTAATCTTCCAGGGGTACCACGCAAACAGCAACGATACTGTTCGTTTAATAGGTAATACTGTGATCTCTATTCCTTCAATAGATTGCTTGTTCCTTTATGCTGCTATTGTACTTAATGTAAATTTAATGTAAAGAAGTGCAGAAATTGTGCAGGATTTTATGTGCCACCTTAATCTTATTACATAACTAATATACAAATCAGACAAATTGGTAGCAAAAAAAAACAAAGGTACATTACTAAACATACATATCATTAATGGGTGTTTTCTCACTAATACTTAATAATATTACATCTCAATCACTGGCAGCATTATCTATGTTGTTTTTGAAGTTTTCAAGTTATTCAATCGATAACTTGGGATGCAGTGTAGACTGCTAGCTCTGGCCATAGTGAGGTTGAACTTCTCACTCATATCCAAGTCACTAGGAGAAGCACCATCTGGGAGTTCCCAGTTGAAGCAGTGAAGTAATTGTGCCAATATCAATTGAACTTCTACTAATCCTAGTTGCATTCCCGGGCAACTTCTTCTACCAGATCCAAATGGGATTAGTTGGAACTCATGACTTCCGACGAAGTCTATATCGATGCCAATGAACCTATCGGGATTGAATTCCTCGGCGTCCTCAGACCATGCATTAGGGTCTCTTCCGATCGTCCAAACATTTACTATAACTCGTGATTTCTTTGGTAGGAAATAACCGTTTATTGTGATGTCTTCAGTGGATTCATGAGGGATTAGAAGGGGTACCACCGGATGTAGCCTCATAGTTTCCTTAATGACCATGTTCAAGTAGTTCAACTTCGGCAAATTTGTTTCCTCCACCATTCGATCCATGCCAACGACATCTCTCAATTCGTCTTGAACTCGCTTCATTAGTTTTGGATGTCGAAGAAGCTCCGCGAATGCCCAGTTTACTACATTAACTGAAGTGTCCATTGCAGCTCCTAGCACATCCAAGATGATTGCTTTGATGTGTCTTTACCAAATTGCACTTGTTTCATGCTATTTGACTCCATCAAAGACAACATCACATCAATGAAGTCCCTAACTTGTCCATTCTGCTCTTTTGCATCTTTTATGTGTTCTTCTATGATCTTCTCTACCACCTCATCAAAGTTCTTGCTTGCTGCCTTCATACGAGGAAGCAGGCCCTGAAACAATGATTTATGAAACATAAATACATGTTGCAAACTTTAGTAACTCACAAGTAAAAACTAGCTAACTAGCTACCACTAATTGTTTCATTTAACACTATATATATATATGGTCATCATGTCTGTTATATAGGATGCCAAAAAATAAATGGATAAAAAACTTGCTAGCACTAATTGTTTCATTTAACTTACAAGAATGATTGCGTTTTCATTTTATTTTATAGTTAGAGTTTATCACATTCGAGGAGGATGTCTTTTCCACTGCACTACATACATGATTAGTCATGTTTGTTATTATAGGTTAATACATAGCAAGATTAGGGCATTAATAATTAATTGTTCACATGAAAAGTAGAAAGAAATAAATAAAAATAATAAAATTCTGCTATGATTTCCCAAGATATTAATCAACTTTTTTTTTTCAATTTCTTGGAAAGCATAGCCTTTGGGCCGGCATATAAATTAATACACACAACTTTTTTAATAAAAAAAAACTCAAACACACAAATCCTAATTCCTGGAATTCTAAATCAAGTAATCAACCCTAAATTTCAGATTTTATCTAACAAATTGCATAAAAATATATGGGTATTTAATAGAGGTTTTTAAACCCCTCAAACAATTAAAAGGGGTAAATATTAATTTAAATTAATTATTAGTGTTTTAGAAAAATTATGTATTTTACTTATGATATTAAAAAATTAAAACATAACACATTTTCACATGACATTTAATAACACTCTATTTAATAAGGGTTTTAAAAAATATAAATAGAAAATATTAATGATTGTGCATAAAAATATAAATAGATAAATTAATGAAGATTATCATCACTGAATCTTGTATCAATTCAACATGATTTGAGGTGCATCCGACAACACACAAGTAATTTCATCTCGCATTAAACAAAACATCACAAATACATAACAAAAAAAAGTGATTAATTAATTTGATTGAAAAAAAAAGTGGTTTAATTAATTAATTAATTAATTAATTAATTAATTAATTAATCACTTAATTACCTGAACATCAAATGGTGCAAGGAAAGGCACATAATCACCAACATTAAAACCTCCTGCAAATGCCAAGACCTCATTTATAATAGGCCTGAAATGGAACCTATCATCCTTCCCCCCAAACACCATCCTATAAGTCATGTCCTCCACCACCTTCTCCACCATCTCGCTCACACAAACCGCTCTCCGGTCCTCCGCCGCACCCTTAACAACAACCTCAACAAGACCACCCACCTCTTCTCTCCTCATCGGCCGGAACATCTCAATCTTCGCGCTCGTAAACAGCTCTAGAGTGCACAATTTGCGAATTTCCCGCCAATATGATCCGTACCCCGCGAAGGCAAGCCCCTTCCTACCATAGGAAATGTACTTGGATCCTTGGATCGAAGGCCTACCGGAGAACACCAGGTCGTGAGTCTTGAGGAAGAGCTCGGCGGCTTTAGGGGAGGAGACGACGATGGTCGGGACTAGGCCGAGGCGGATGTGCATTATGGGTCCATATTTTTGGGACAGTTTGTGGAGGTCTTGGTGTGGAAGGTCACCTAACATGTGAAGGTTGCCTAGAATTGGGAGGCCTCTAGGACCTGGTGGGAGTGCTCTCTTGTGTTTCTTTATTCTCATGATTATTATCATGACTGCTGTGATGAAGGCTGTGCTTGCAAGTGCAATGATCCATGAATTTGCTGCCATGGTGGTGGTGGTGGTGGTGGTGGTGTTGTTCTTACTGATGATGACCATTTGCTATGTTGTTGTGGTCTCCTAGCTAGCTAGTCCTTTTGTTCTCAGTAATATTGCGAAAAAATTACCAAAGTATAGTGAAAAGTGGTTTAAATGAGTAAAATAAGTTGGATTTTTTTTTATTCGTCAAATAAGGTAAATCGCATTTTGAAAATGCGTTATTAGGGGAGGAAAAATTTTCGGCCTACGTGGACAAATGAATAATGTGTCCGATCCACGTTGGACAAATAACACGAATAGCGTCTTTTGAAAAGGCGCTATTCGTGTTATTTGAATTCCACGTGGATGTCCACGTGGATTGGTTGGAGTCGATTTACATGAATAATGCACACACTATTCATGTAAATAACATTGGGTGTTCACGTGTGATGTCCACGTGGAAAAGACAAACAAGAATATTGCATTTTCAAAATGCGTTATTTTGTTTCCTGGTACACGTGGACATACACGTGGGATGTCCACGTGGGAAAGACAAAAGTTTAAAGGATGAGTTGCGTGGTTACTATGGGTTGCACGGGTTGTACGGGTCCTCGCGATATGTGTGTTGTTTGCATGGGGTGCATGATCTGTAGTGGATATGCATGGGTTGTCCCCCATCGAGATACGCGTATGACGTTTGCATGGATTGTTCACCTCGAGATACGTGTCAAGCGTTTGCATTAGTTATCACCTCAAGTTACGTGCATGACGTTTGGATGGTTTGCATGGACTGCAGCAAAGTTGATGGGTTGTCTACCTCGAAATATGGATTGCACGAGGTTGCATGAGTTGTCCACACCTCGAGATATGTGTGTGACGTATGAATGGTTTGCATGAAGATGCATGGCTCGCCCACCTCGGCATACGTGTGTGGCGTTTCCATGTGTTGTTATCAACCACGAGATACGTGTGTGACGTGTGCATGGGCTTTACCACATCGAGACAGATATGTGACTTTTGCATGAGTTGCACGAGGTTGAATGAGTCGCCCACCTCAACAGACGTGCCTGACATTTGCATGAATTCTTCACCTCAACATACATGCGTGACATTTGCATGAGTTGTCAACGTCGATATGCATGCATGTTTACATGGATTGTCCATCTCGAGATACGCGAGTGACGCGGATTGTCCATCTCGATATATACATCTTGTCGTTAATAAAGTGAAGAATTTTGTATAGATGACTCTTTTTCAAAAGGAGTCAATTATAGAGTTTAGAATTTTGTATAGATAACTACTTTTTAAAAGAAGCTATCATACAAGTGTCTTTCACCACCAACCAGATATGTCACCTCATCATCAATAGCTTTTTTCAATAGGAGTTATACATTACTTTTGAAATTTAAAAGTAAACTTTACTATTTGATGAATTAAAAAGTAAAGCCACCGCATTTTTTGAAAAAGACCATAATATTGCACCAAACACAATTAATTTATAAAAAATTGTTACTGTGTATGGGTTTTTTTAAAAAAATTTATGGTAAAATTAATGTTACTATGTTAGTGTTCTAAATCAAGTGTCGCATATGATTGGGGGCTTGTGCATGGTTCACGTGGAAGGACGTGGTACGGAGGGGTGTATAATGAATGCAAGATTTTCATGGATTTTTTTGAAGTGACAGATTTTATAAAATTTGAACAGATTTGGCACAACTTGATCTAAAAGTTATATAAATTTTATGGGTATGGGTAATATTTGATTATCCACATTTTTAAAATCAGTTTTTGAATAAAAATATATCAATATTATAATAATATTTAAAAACAGAATATATTTATAAACATTTTAAAAATTTATTATTAAAATTTATCTAAATTTTAATTAAATATTCTTTAACTTTTTAAAAATTCATTAAATTTTTTTAAAATCTAAATTGAATACACTTTTATTTTAAAATCCTTTCAACTTTTAAATTTTTTTAAATTCTTAAATTGAATACGATAAGACTTTTTGTTTTTGATAAGCCTAATAAGCAATATTTTTTTTTATTTGAAGCCTAACATGCAAATTTCATCGAGGTCCAAATTTAGAGTGGAATTTTTTTTTTGCAAATTTTATTTCATTTCATTTCACTGCTAAGGATATGACTTTTTAATTAATTGGAACCACCCAATTGGAGATATTTAGTATCCACCTCAACAAATGGAATAAATGAATCACGTTCGACGGTTTGAGGGTGGTCCATGCTTATTTAAATAGTTTCTTTTTGGTACATATTTTAATCAAATTTATCTTTTAATCTATTGTGGCGGCCTCAAATTTAGAGGCAAATCGGGCACCGCCATATTGCCGGACACGTCACCAAGTTATGCTACATCACCTGCACACCTGTCTGCTACGACCCACGAATTATCCGACTTGTAATCCGATTTAGTAAATTTCGTTGTTTTAAAAGATTAATATTCTATCGAATTATGTTAAGTTAAGAAGTTTACAACTTAATTTTATTTATTTTAATTCTTTTAAGGTTATTTTTAATAGCGGAAGTCTTAATAACATACATATAATTAATGTAAACAAGTTATTCATTAATTAACAATCTATGGGGGTGAAACCCAACAAAAGGATATCATGTATATTAGTTAAGGCGACAAAATATATAATAGGTATCAATATACATGTATCAGGTGAAAAAGTCTCCCAAAATAAATCCCAATAAATATGTATATGTAAATACAAACACCTACGAGTAAGCTAGTGGAGGCGCTCCAAATCAAAGGTAGTTGCCAATCACTACCTTCCCTCGTCTCGTCGTAGGATCTGCAACTTGCCACTAACAAACAATGACAAGTTCTAATGAGTAAATCCCATAGAAACTCAGTTAGTATTCACAAGAAATCCACGAAAATGGCTACAATTCATGCATATAAAGTAAATGAACAGGAATGTAAAGCATGAATATAAGTCGTGAGATAATCAAGAATATGTAACGTAAGTGTGGTGTACAGCTGTTGAGCCCTGGAACGTAAATACTAAACCGAGAAGACCCTGGAGATGAGGAAATCCACACCCCCTCTTCACGGTCGAAATGAGGAACTCTGTTGGTCGGAAGGTAGACTTCCGCCCAACGCCTCAAAGGAGAGGGAATCAGTGACGGAGGTGGACCTCACGTCAACTCGCTCTCGAGATCATCGACTCGCTGAGAGGAATCTCACGCGTAGTCTAGGGTATGACCAACACCGTAGCAACAATCAGATTATCATTAACGAGAGAGCTGGAAATGGTCACACCGTCCCTTCGACCATACACAGACACACGCAGGAATAGAGTAAACATGAAAACTGAACTGGTGAAAAGTAATGTGAAATAAATAATTTACAATGAAAATAAGTAAATTCTAAACTGACTTTCTCATAGATTTACTTACCTCAAACAATCGCAAATATCTTTCCAAAATGTCACGCTCACACATCGAGATACGCGCTCAATACCCGACTATAGTCTCCTAAGTCTTTGGTATCCAATTATACCACTTAGGGCTCATATTTAATCTCAATTAAGTTACTTAAGTCGTTTAAATAAAAATCAAACCACTTGAAGTAAGCCATATTGGAATTGACTAAAAGATTTATCAATTAGCCTTGTAGTTAAAATCAATGTGGTTTAGAACCTCACCATAACATTCAATGGAGGTCTCAACTCCAAAATCTACGCCTTTCGTCTTCTTCGTGAGCAATCCATCGCGTCGTCGAGCTTCGTCGAAGTCATGCCTCCTTGTCCACTGTTGTTGTGTCTCGTCGGGGATCGATCGGTCCGACAATGCGCCATCGTGCCGTTGCTCCACGTCGTTCACCGCGCCTCTGCAGCTGTCTTCCTTGCCGGCGTCACTGCCTCTCACCGGCGTCCTGGTCCTTGCCGGCGTCGTGGACCGTGCCACTGCTCGTTGTCTTCCCCTACAGCCGCTCTACCTTCAGGTCCGCCGGTTCTGCTGGTCGTCCGCCGCCTGCTGGTGCAACGGAGGCTCGCCGACCCTCGCCAATGGTGCTACTCACAGTCGCCGCTATCATCGTGCCACCGCGCCTAGCCGCTGCGACTTGTGCGTGAGCTCTTCAGCTCGTTGGTCTCCTCATTGGCTCGCCGTTGCACCGGGAGTCGTCGCCTATGAGCTGGAACCGCCGTCCGCGGCCTCCGCGTCGCTCGTGAGCCGCCGTCTGAGATGTTGGTCCGCCGCTGCTGTTGGCCGTTCGCGCCTTCATGTCGTCGCCGTCTGCGACCTCTATTCTCGCTGGATCCGCTGCTCCTCGTCGGAGCTCCCGCCACCAAAATAACCATCGCATATCATGGTACATTTTGGTCCTGCCGGGATGCACTGTGTACCTAGAACTGTGAGCCTCTTGAAGAATACCATCGCGTAACTCTACCACTGCCGGAATCCACAATCTACCTCGGTATCTCTAACACTCATCAACAGACTCGGGCCAATCTGGGTAATCTGGACTCTGTGCCATGTCCCTGAACCTTTGATACATCACATCAGCTCTCTAACACTCCAAAACGCGCGTAATAGATACTGTCGGTACTCTCATCTGTCCGCAAATATGTGCCTCTGCAGCATCTGAAACCTCTGACAAACTCATAGCTGTTGCAGCCTCGAGTAAACCGGACTCGTGGGTCATCTTGCAAACTACTGTCTCACTGTCTGGTCCTCTCCTACTAAGGGCATCTACTACGACATTCGCCTTCCCAGGCTGATACTTGATGGTGAAGTCGTAGTCTTTCAACAATTCCAACCATCGTCGCTTTCTCATATTCAAGTCCTTTTAGGTGAAAAGATACTTCAAACTCTTATGATCTGTATATAATGTGAACCTCTCACCATAAAGGTAGTGTCTCCACACCTTTAGAGCAAATACAATCGCTGCAAGCTCCAGGTCGTGTATTGGATAACTCCTCTAATGGGTCCTCAACTGACGCGATAAATAAGCTATCACTCTGTCTCCCCACATCAGTACGCATCCCAGTCAGGTGCCATAAGCATCCGTATAAACAGTTAACTCCTTGCCCGGCTCGGGCAACACCAACAACGGTGTAGAATTCAACTTCTTCTTCAAGTCTATGAAGACCGCATCGCATTCACTGGACCAATGGAAGACCACATCCTTCTTGGTCAATCTAGTCATCGACGCTCCAATTTTGGAGAGTCTTGTACAAAGCGTCGATAATATCCTGCCAATCCTAAAAAGCTCCTGATGTCTGTGACGCACTCTGGTGTAGGCCAGTCGATGATAGCGTGAATCTTACTCAAGTCCACTAAAATACCTCTGTCACTGATCACGTGTCCCAAGAATTTCACTTCAGAAAGCCAAAACTCGCACTCACTGAACTTGGCGTACAGTCTGTGCTCCCTCAAAGTCTTCAACGTCTCTATGCGATGCCTCTCGTGGTCCTCATGCGTCCTGGAGTAAATCAAGATGTCATCGATGAAGACTATAAAAATCGATCTAAAAACGGCCTTAAGACTCGATACATCAAATCCATAAACACAGCTAGCGCATTTGTCAAGCCAAATGACATGACAATGAACTCGAATAACTCGTAACGTATGCTGAACGCCGTCTTAGGCACATCCTCCTCTTTGATTCGCACCTAATGATATCCATATCTCAGATCAATCTTGGAGAAGAACCGTGCTCCGGTCAACTGGTCGAATAGGTTATTGATCCTAGGCAAGGGATACCTATTCCTAACTGCCACCTAATTCAACTTTTGGTAGTCTATACACATCCTCATACTACCGTCTTTCTTTTTCACAAATAAGACTAGTGCTCCCCAAGGTGACATACTCGAGTGTATGAAACCTTTCTTCGATAGATCCTCAAGCTGAGCCCTCAACTCCTCGTGCTCTGGCTGTAACATACGATAAGGTTTGCTCGTTATAGGCTGTGTGCCTGACACTAACTCAATCATAAACTCTACCTGTCTGAACGGGGGTAACCCAGGTAGGTCATCAGGAAAAACATCTAGGAGCTCGCGCGCTACTGGGACATCTTTAAGTTTGGTCACTGGCCTCTCATCGGGCTCTACTATCCTTGCGAGGATCTCCATCTCTTGGGGTGGAACTACTGTCGGTGCCACGACCGACGTAGTTAATGGTGTAGTGACTATTGAAAGTATCTCGGTAGTAGTGGTTGTGAGTGGGGTCGCCAAAACAGTCGAGGCGAAAACTGTTTGCTCTACAGTAGTGGCGGCGACAAGTATGGCAGGGGCCGGTGTAGTCGCTACCTGCGCTCGAAGCAATCGAAGAATTTCCTCGAGCTGTAAACTATAAAGTGCGACCGTGTCGAGCAAGGTCTAATCCGAGTCGGCAGGTGTCGAGACGCTCGTCTGGCCCCCATCATCCGTATGTAGAACTGGTCATCCATCCATGTCGAATTTGCAAATTGCAAAAATGCAGCATTTCAGCATTGTAATACGTGTACGTAAGTATTACAATCAATATATACACATATATGTCCTACTACTTGTTGGGGCATGGGCCCTAGGTCAATCATTATCTGTCTTTATAAATACTTTTAGTTAATAAAATGGATGATTTCATTTGCTGTTTATTATAATTAATTTGCATGTTTACATTATAATAAGATCTATGGGTATTTACAGAAATATCCTAAATGTCCCTAGTCGATCATTATACTGGGAACTATAATGAATTAAGACTAGTGTGAGTCTTGATTGATGATCATATGATGATTACACGTATAGGGATATGAATCAAGATCACGAGTACTTGTTAGGGAACAAAATACTAGATCGACCCGCTATGAGAACATCACATGGATTAACTTATAGTTGTTTCTCATGATATGTATATTTTTCCAGTCCTCTAACTCGAGATTACCAGAGACTTCAACATTAGGAACACAGTGATTTGACACAATCAAACGTTGTCTTTAACCGGACGATTATAAAGGTTGTGATTGGTTACTGTGTAAGCAATGTGATGAAGTTGTGTAATCAAGATAGAATTTGTCCATCTAATATAAACATAAATATCTAGTGGATCCCTCGACGTGTTAGACTGTTAAAAAGTCTAGTCTAAGTGAATTGATATTGATCAATGTCACTTAGATGTTTTCAGTCTACCTAGAGATCGAGACTAGTACGATTGAACATGTTGGATGACAATTCCATGCCTTATGTTTGATCAAAAGGATATCGTGTGACAAAAGGATGTTATATACACTATTGATTAGGTTGTATCGATTTGATATTCGTACAACTTGGGTAGTCATAATGTCTTGCTAGATGCCGCTTATGACTTGTATACCAAAATGTGTTTTGGTACACTACCAACGTTGTATGAGCCTATTGGGTCGCACATTAAGAATGATTTTGCGAGATTTTAAGATGGTTCAGAAAAATGAAATTTTATATGATAAAACTCATAACTGAAACGTCCTTGTGATGTATTACACTTATACTTCTTTAAGTATGAGTATATGTGTAATTTATTTAACCGTCTATATACAAGGGTTGTATAAATAGACGCTTTAAGTTAGAACACACGAATGAAATTTTAGGACCGAAACTCTATTTTCGTTTAAAAATGAATTAGGGTTTTTTGGTACACTCTGGATCGTTTTGGAGAGAAACAAAAATGTTGGGTATTCTCTCGAAGCTAGCACTTCGAATCTCGGCCACCGTTCATGTGTGGATTGCTGGTAGAGGCCGTTCGTCGTTGGCAGCGCCTTAGAGATCGATAAATCTTCAGAAAGATATATATTGCGACTGAGGTATGATTAAGTTTTCATGATTTAAACGTTTTTTAATTGAATTAGATTCAGATCATGTTGGAGTTTTTGTTAAAATTGTTTTGTAATTTCCACTGCGTATGCACCCCAAAACCCAACACTACTACCCACTCACTTTGTTTCCCAATTAAAGTTCTAAGTTAGGATCTTTGGGTTTCCACATCTAATGTTCGTTGTTAAGTTTTATTCGGTTGTATTAAACTTTCCCCTAGGTTCGCCTAAACCTAGGCTCTAATACCAACTGTGACGACCCCAAATCTCGAGGCATACTGGGCACTGCCACATCGCCGGACACGTCACCAAGCCATGCTACTACCCGCGAACTATCCGATTTGTAATTCAACTTAGTAAGTTTCGTTGTTTTAAAAGATTAATATTTTATCGAATTATGCTAAGTTAAGAAGTTTACAACTTAATTTTGTTTATTTTAATTCTTTTCAGGTTATTTTTAATAGCGGAAGTCTTAATAACATGCATATAATTAACGTAAACAGGTTATGCATTAATTAACAACCTATGGAGTGGAAACCCACCAAAAGGATACCATGTATATCAGTTAAGGAGACAAAATGTATAATAGGTGTCAATATACATGTATCATGTGATGAAGTCTCCCAAAATAAATCCCAATAAGTATGTATATGTAAATACAAACACATACGAGTAAGCTAGTGGAGGCGCTCCAAATCAAAGGTAGTCGCCAATCACCGCCTTCCCCCGGCTCGTCATAGGATCTGCAGTGTAGCTTTAAGCAAATGATTTTGCTCAAATATGAATAATTTAACCTTACATAGCTTGCGGGTATAAGACTCACCCTTCACTCAAGTTGGTCGAGGTTTATCGAACTCAACGATACAACAAGTATGAGTCTTTCATTTTGGCAATGCAAGCTTGTCAAGTCTACTATCTTCCATACCTTTATATGAAACATGAACAACATTAGTGGTTAGTTGTTTGTTATTGCTAGCCAAAGTTCACCGATGAGGGATCGTTGTTGATGATTAAATTGTTCACTCGACAGATATGACATTCCCAGCCACGTATGTCATCATCGATCTGATAAATGACATTGGATTGCTAGTTAATCCAACGAGTTGCCATATGATCAGTGTACCGGAGGATAATGATGATGATGAGGAATATCATGTGTTAGATTCTAGTACTGAAAGTGAATTTGAAACAGACAATAGCGACTGCTGTAGGTTTATTTAATTGTATTTTAATGTTAGTGACATATGTTTATTTACTTATATTTTAATGTTTACATCGATTCCTTTCTTAACATAGATTACTTACGTTTGTGCATGAAATGTTTTAGCAGGCATGGCACGCATACCCGCAGACAATATTCTGATGGATAGTGACCTTGACGGTCTGCCTCCGATAGGAAGTGGTAGAGGAGAAGCTCCCATTGCGTAAGGTAGAGGACCATCGAGAGGTTAAGGCACATTCGGAAAAGGTCGAGCTGCATCAGGAAATAGAGGATCATTACGAGAGGGTCGCGCGTGACCCATTATTTTTTATGGATAATCGTCCGATTGAGGTTTCGACATTATTTCACAGTCGTCATCGACGAGACCGAATTCGACGACACATATGCTCGTTATTTCACCGATAGACCCATCATCATCCAATCACACCCCATCGTCATATTCTGATCATTATGCTAGTTCGCATCGACATGACATTCCATCGCCTACAATAACTGCTCCACCTTCCACTGCATCACCTACACCATCTGACGGTTCCTACTAGGCCATGAGAGGCCCCGCTCAAGCAAATCCAAGATGCAATAGAGCTCCCCGTAGCCTCCTCAACAACCCTCTCCCACTAGCTCCCTCAGCAACACCTCAAAGGGGAGGAGAAGTGCGCCCCATATTGTTAGATTCCCCATTACTATTAAGCGTGTCAGGTAAGTTATCATTTCATTACGAATGACTAAGTAATTATACGTACCCTAAATAAAAGTAGAGCAAGAAAAACATTTGACTAGATCAAGTTGAGAATGAACAGGAAAAACCACTGTGTTTTACATCCTTCGAAAATTTGTGCTCAAAGAACAACCAAAATCTTCAAGCGGGGGATGATTACTGAAGGGTACTATTGGAAGTCAATAACTGATCATCAAAAGGATACATATTAGGAGAGATTAAAAGTAAGTGAATTGACACTTAAAGATTGAATAATTGATTAAATTTATTATTTCCTTGAAAAAACCTATAATTAACTATATTCATCATTCTCAGCCATACTTTTGATGGGACCTATCGATAGATGAGGCGATCGTGAAAGCCGCCTATAATGCAAAGGAGTGTCTTAGGTACAGGCGCATTGATACATGAGCTCCAAGCCCTTGGCAAGAGTCCGAACTTTGTGACTAATAAGGCATTGAATAGATACCGCGAGTATTAGGTAAGCGCGTAGATTTCAAGGTCAAGATCTGAGAAGGCTTCACAAAATAGAAAAATGAAAAGTATAGTCTTTGTACAGGCTATTCAAAGCACACAGGTGGCTCACGATCTTTTCGGACCCATGAAATATATCGATAAGTGTCATGGTTATTTGACTTTTCCTTAAAACTTATAAGTTTTTGTGACTAATATGTTGTAAATTTTGATCTTTTATGTGTAGGCTCTGGATAAGGATGATGATGTTACTCCTAATGATGTCTTCCTTCATGTCCATACAAAAGATCACGATGGAGTAGCATTCATTAATATCTGATCAGCGCGGTTTCATGTAAGTGTCTTGTTAATATAAAATTTATAATTGCTTATAAATAAATACTACAATTATACGTATAATGAGATATATCTTCCATCATGCTTAAATCGTGATTATCACTTATTTTGAATCTTTAATTGCATATGTTTAACAAACACTTTTGTTTGTTGTTTTAAATCCTACGTGTACTAAAGTTTAAATATCGGATAATGGTATTTTGATCTTTCTTTTAAATGCTTGACAACATCTGTATAGCACAAATGTCAGAATATGTAAGTCTCTTCTACATATATACGTTCCAAAGTCTCCCCAAGCAAACACAACATTTGTATAGGCACAAATGTCAAAATTAAAAAAAAAACTTGTAAGCATTGATTATAAACTAAACAAAGAAGACTCTTGTATAGTTGCATTAACTACTCACTGTGTAACTCCTTTGTGTTTATTTTCTCATCAAATATGATGATTGGAAACCCCTCTTTCAATTCCTTCTTCCAGTCCATTTCAAAATACTAAATACAAAATATTCAAATACTTTAATTATATGTGAAATGTGAAACTAGACTTGATTAAAATTTGTTATAGTCTTGAAAAAAGAACATATTGAACTATGTTTAAAAAGAGAGATGATACTATCAGAATTAGCGTTCGATGTTTGAGTTATAGTTTATGTTGAAGTGCTTGGAAATACAAGTGAGAAAGGTTAGGTGTTTGAGGAGGACCCATATTTAGTCTTCCAAGCTCATGAGAACCAAAAATGATATGAAGCGGAACAATTAAAAAGGTTTTGTTAGGATTTTAGATAATTCAAGGACAAAGTTCTAACACTCCAAACTTATATTCATTAAGTTAAGATTAGATATTCGAGCAATCAACAATTAATGAAGGGCTTCATTTTTTCATTTGGGGAAGCCCTTATTAGATTATATATTTAAAGTTGGTCTTATTTAAACATCCACCTATCAAACACATAAACAAATAAACAACACAAAAACTATATAAAAACAAAACTATATTTTCAATGTCACTCCTCATTGTCATATAATTGTCTCCAATATGTAGTTTTGAGACCAACTTAGTTAACAATACTTTGGAACATATGATATTATTAATGGTTACTAAAGTTCACATAAGAAAACAATGAATTTAGTGATCTAATCATAAAAAAAAGATTTTGAACAAAAAGAATAGGTGATACCTGAATTGTTTTAATGGGGGTATTGTTGATTTTTAAGAAGAGCTTTAACTCTCTTAAGCTTGTAAGGTTGTTGTTTAGATTTCAAGGTTTGTTTTATTAAGAAGTGATGGCTTGTGGTGTTGTTTAGTAGTGTTGTGATGGATACAACAGAGTTGACAGTGAGAGAAACAACAAGGAAAATGAGAACAAGATAGAGGATTCTCGGGGGTGTAGAACTAGAAGAAGAAGCCATATGAGAAGAATTTGTTTAAGATGTTGTTATTGTATATGCCAGGACTTGTTGTGTTTGTTATATACTGCTAATACATCTACATTGGTGGTGTTGTCTGCTCGTGTGATGAAGATCAGATCAACAACACCTTATATTCCTAGTTTTTGTCCATTTGAACACTTCTCTAACCAAATCCATCCAACATAAATGCCCATTAAAAGGTGAAGACCCTTTAATCTATATAGTGCTCATATGATATTAATTGTCTCCTCATTACTATAGTTTGAAGTATTATATCTCAAATGGCAAAAGATTTCTTCATTACTTAAATGGTCAATTTTATCACTTTAATTATCTATAAATTACTTCTTTTCTTACATGATTTTTGCTATTTTTAAGCACTATAAACAATTTTGGGCTATTTAAATTTTTTCTTCATTTTTTAAATGATTTATTTTCATTTTTTTATTTTCATTTTATTTTTTTCAATTTTTGTTTTCTTTGACGACTTTATTTTCATGCAGGCAGAACTCGTGAGGAGGCATGCGAAGGAATGTCAAGCTACTCTGGACCAGTCGATAGATGAGAATCAACTATACTATGATGCGGTGGGGGACTGCCCAAAAAGGTGTGTTTATGGGCTCGGGTCACATGGTAGGAGGAAGAGGAGATATGCAGATCCCGATGCCAGCACGTCTCGAGTGCCGATGGTGCAGCGTTCCAAGTTTGATGCAATTGTTCAGAGGCTCGTGCAATTTGAGGCTTTCGTGCAAAGCCAGTTGGGAATGCGCATGGACTTTGAAGTGAGCACCTCTCAGGCACCACCGGCCACCACCACCACCGCCACCACCACCACCTCAGGAGCATCACCAGCAAGTTGGGATAGATCTAGTTCATTCACCGGAAGCAGCAACACAACAATGATGATCAGGACATCCAGGATTGGGTGGATGAGAAGCACTTTAGTAACGTGAGTTAGGTATTTTAGTTGGTTTGTACAACTTTTTGGTTTGTAAACAAATTTCAAACAATGTTTTATGCATATTGAGATTGAATTCTCTTTTTTGGGGTTCCGTTTAGTATAATATTTGATATTTTGTGTGAATGAATGGTATAAATTTGCTTTAGGAGGATGTTATATCACCCCCTAAAAGATGTTGTAGGGGGTGCAAGGCATCAGAGAAAGCTAGCTGTAGCTTTTGCATTTAGGAAAACCCTGCTGAAACAAATAGCAATAGAAAGCTATGATGTCCGTTGATAACACATTGCAAATTAGGAATGGAATAACAATAGAAAGCTATGACATCCATTGCTATATTGTTGCTAATTAGCAATGGAAAGCTATGATGTCGTTGCTAATTTGCAATGGTTGCTAATTTGCAATGGATTAGCAACGAACATCAACTTATAACACATTTTATGGTTGCTATTTCCATCTTTGTTCGTCTTTATTTAGAGATGATTTTCGTACATTTTTTCAAAATAGGATTTCATTCCGTTGCTATTCTGTCTCTTATTATATTTCCCTTGCTAATTTATTTCTATTCCGTTGCTATTCCCTTTCTAATCCGTTGCTAAATCACTATTTTTTGTAGTGTTCATGTCGAAGAGTTGTAAATGTGTCGTGAAAGTAAATCCATTACATGATATGTTTATTAATCGTGTTAATCATTTTCGTGTCTAAGTGATCGTTTTAAATATGTCGTGTATTCGTGTCACTCATTTATTGAATATTTTATTAAACCTTTTAATTTATTTAAACTTTTATTATTTGTTTATTACTTTTTAAAATATATGTACATGAGTAAATTTAAACAAATATTATAAAATAGTCAATAAAATATAATGTAGTTGTATATAGTCTTAATAAATTTTATTTTACTTTTTCATTTAAGTGTTTGTTACTCTTAATAATAGAGGGAAATTGACTCGTAATAATAACATATAAAAATTAGAAAATCGTCTAAAAATATTTAAATTTTACTTTAGTGAAAAGTTTTATTTTTTCTTAATAAATAATAATTAATAAAATGTAAAACATAAATAATATATTAAAATTAAAATTAATATTAATATTTCCTCTAAAAATAAAACAAAATATGATAAAAAGTTGTCTACAAATAAAAAAAATCATGTTATTAACATGTACTCAAATGGGTGAATTTTGTACTAATATATTTATTATTCACGTTTATTATTTATACATTATTCTTTAATCATGTTAAGCGAGTCATAAACGAGTTAAGTAGGTTGACATGTTAATAACTCGTTTATTAGCCGTGTATAAACGTGTTAACATGTTTATGACTCAAAACCACTTATGCCAAACTCATAACATGTTTATCACATGTTGTGTTCGTTAATCGTGTATAAACGTGTTAACATGTTTATGACTCAAACCTACTTATGTCAAACTCATGACATGTTTATTACGTGTCGTGTTCTATTAATCGTGTCATGACCCAAATTGCTACCCCTTCTTTGAATTCATTAATTTGAGAAGAAGATGAACCCATATAAACCATATCATCAACATAAAGGCAAATAATGAGAATCTCATTTTACCTTGTTTCTTCACATAAATAAGAGTTCATTCTTTCTCTTTTCAAAGCCATTATCGATGAACTATGAATTTATTTTGTTGTACCATGCGCGAGGAGCTCGCTTCAATTTATAGAGTACTTTTCGCAACTTATACACCTTGGATTATTGGCCTTGACAATTAATTTTCAGGTTTAGCCACATATACATCTTATTGTAATTCACCATTTAAAAATGTAGATTTCACATCAAATTGACACATAATCCACCTATGTGTAGCAGCTAAAGCCAAGATTGTTTGAACCTTTTCAAACCATGCAACCAAGGAGAATGTATTATCTTTGCCCAAACCTTATTGTTGCTAATTGGCTTTGATGACAAGTCACACTTTATGCTTTTGTATAGTTCCATTAGCAAGGTACTATATTCTAAAAATATATTTGACTCCAATGGATTTTTATCTTTAAGAAAGATCCACCAATTTCTCAGAGTTGAGTGAGAGTTGCACAATGTGTCAGGTTCCAATTTCTGATCGGATTGAGATTCGAGATCTTTTGTCATGTGATGATAAATGTATTATGAGATCTATAGTCATATGATGATTTATGTAATTTAAGGTTTCTATTAGGGAACACTAGAATGATGATTTATCAGATAGATACGCAACTCTACTTAGTATCTAATATTGTGCTCAAATATTATTTGCATCAATATATAATTTTAGACAAATGATAGTCTAAGAGTGAATCAGCTGATAATTCAAATAAAAAAGATGATTAGTGATGAAAAAGTAAACTAGGATGTGAACCAAAGTTTGGGTAGATATGAAAAAAATTTATCAACGGTTTGTGAAATAGTATTCATATTAGGATGAGAATTGTGTTACGAAAAGCAAGATAGGCTAGGTCTTGCTATGTATTGATACTTGAATTGGATTTAATGTATGAGATGAGAAATGAAATAATGTTATATGATATTCCACAAAGTTGATTGTTTAACTCATAAGAAATTTACAAATTTTCAGAATTGTCAAAGTAATGGAGATAACTTTTCATTAAACTAAAATGTTGAAAAATGAAGAGTTAAAATGATTATGATCTCTACTACCAAGTTGTTGAATACAATGAAAGTGATTAGGTCCACTTAACGGTTTACTTTGGAAATGGTTTTATAGGTTTGGATTAAAAGAGTTGTTTATAAATGATCATGTTTGTCCATCTTTTTTTTATGTAACCTTTAAGTTTAAATTTTGAGGATGAAATTTTTAATTAGTTGAAAAGATTGTGACATCCGAGAATCTTATAAACTTGATCAGGTGACTAATTAAGTATTTTCGAACTTAATTGGGATTTAGGAATTTGAGGTGGACTCACATATTATGGATTGGAGATCGTAAATTTTAATATTATTGTTGTGTGTCGTATCCCTATCTGATGTATTATACATTATTTCGACGCAAAATTGAGTTAAATGTGAAACGACACCCAAGAGGGGTTGAATTGGGTGTATCGAGAAGTTATCACATTTTTAAAATAATTTAACAATAAAGATGTTATATGCTCACTCCAACGCAAGTATGAATGCAATGCAACATGAAGAGCATAGAAGAGATGGAAAGAGACACGCGATTTATAGTGATTCGATCCAACGATCTACATCCACTACCTAACATCCCAAGTTAGGATTTTCAAATTATATTGCCAATAAGTGTTACAACTTAAGAGTACAAGCCTATAATACCTAATTACAAATTATGACTTCCTACCTAGCCGCAACTAGGGTTTATGCCTAACATCAACTAGGTATTTCCTTCGACTTAGATCTCGCTAAGTCTTACAATCAGCCACTTACAAAGAATAGATGAAAATAATCAAATTCACTTTACAAAGTACATCGACACCAAATTCAAATATAAGCAAACCCCCTAGAGCCTAACCACTCTATTGTATGCAAGTATGAGAACAAATGAGAAATGCAACTATATCACTGATTTTGTGCAAATCTCAAATATGAAACTGTTTCAAACGAATCGATTAAAACAAATCTGGTATCAAATCCAAATAACAAGAAGTTTCATTAAAATCAAGTTTAAGTGTAAACTCTTATCCAAACCAGTCCTAGGGTTTAGTAAATCAAGTTTAATTCTAAAACCTAAGACAAATGTGTTCAAGAACACAACAAATGATTTCCATAAGTCAAGCACACAAAAATATGAAATTTAAGCACAAGAAGAGCTAGGAAATTGAACTTTCTTATAACCCCGAGAGAGTGATTTGCAAAATCAGTTATGGAGTGGATGTTGTAAGCTTTAGAATGCCTCAATATCACTGGTTTCGAGAATGATTCAGTTGCCTCGAAAGATTACAAGTGATAGCACACAAAAACCTAAGCTTCTTATTTGATAATAGCGCACTAACTTTGCAATTAGAATGCTAATATCACTTTTAGCGTGTTTACTATCAGGGGCCTCAAATAAATATTTTTGGCTATAGAGTTAGCAACCCCTTGTCGCATCCGGGACCCTACCAAACCTCTTAATCATGTTATACATGTTTGTTAAGGGTCATAAAATCTATTTAGGTGGTCTGAATGCTTTCATAAATCCAAAAATGGAAAATTGCGGTTTCATGACTTACATAGGGCTTTTATGCTAATACACAGTTTTTCTTTTCAAAAACCTTTCAAAACAAGTTTTTCATTTCCGAAAACTTCCACAATGATTTTTAAAGTACGATATGAATATATATAAAAACATGGACTCACATAGTTTGAACTTATAAGATCGACTCAAGTGGTGAGTTTCATTTAAAACTTCAAATGATCACTTGAAATTTTAAAAGCGATTTGAAAAGCATGATATGCATGAAATAATGCATTAGGCTTGCGTAAATGAACATGCCTACCTTACATCAATGTTACAACATGTAATATGATCTTTTATCTTTGTTTCCTCGTGTGTATCAAATCTTGAACTTGCATGGCTTGAACACTTGATATGTGATATTCTACAAACTTTGACTAAATGAAACACATTTGATAAACTTATTAGTATGCTTTCACTTTTTTGTTTCTATCAAAAGTTTCAGGTGGAGTAAAAGTGACTAACCACTTAGTCCAACAAAGTGGAGTGTATGCACAATGATCGTGAGTTTCGGAGCACATTAAAGAATTTTCTCCAATTTTGGTGAAATTGGGGTATTTTTTTGAAAATTAATTGGAGTTAAAAACAAGAGATAATCATGAAATTGAATAAAATAATAAATAAATTGGTGGGCGTCTAGTGACACGCGAGGTCGAGGGTGACACATGTGAAATGTACAATAGTGTGCATGCTTGAGGGTGGTCGTTGGCGTACGTGGTGAATTTATAGCCTAAAAAATACATAGGTGCACATATATTTATATATATAAATATATATAAAAAATCATATAGTTTGAATTAAATAAAAGTATACATTGGATTTGCTTCGAGATACGCATAGCGTGATCATCGATGAATTGAAATGGTTCGTTGTTGTTGAAGCGTGTCCATACCTCGAGATGTGTGATGTCCAATCTCGAGGATAATCAAGTGGTGTATAGTTATAAAACTATTTGATCTACCTCGAGATACATGATACATATTTCGAGGAGATCAATATAATTGATTTTGGGTAAGTCAGTTAGAGATTGTGATTATTTTGTTGATAGCCATAAGACTTACCTCCATATACCTAGTATGTATCTCGAGGAAGATTAAAATGCATATATAAATAAATAAATCATTAGATTTGCTTCGAGATTTGTGCAATGCGAATCTCGATGAAATCAAAGATACATCTTTGCCAAAGATTGACCTCGAGATACGTCGTCGGATCTTGAGAAAGATTAAATTTATATTATGAAATTGTGATCATTAATTTGTCTCGAGGAAATTTAATATATAGTTTGAAAATGAAATATAAACTCCTCCCTCTTCTAGTTTCACACATAGATAGAGACCGATTGAGACCAAGAGGAATAGTGGGAGGAGGAAATCGATCGAGATATAGAGGAGATCAACGATGGTGGTGGGGATAAGGTGAGTGTGTTATTCGTAGTTGTTGGATTGTTGTTGATGTGTCGTTGTTGGTTGTTGATGTTGGCTATTATGTGTTGTGGGGTTGTTAATGGAGGCGGGAGGAAGAGGATTGGCAGGGGAATGATCCCCCTTGCCCAATCCTAACACGAGGTTGCCCGGGGCTGGGTTTTGGGAGCCCGACCCCAATGAAATTGAATTAAAAAGGAAAAAAAGGAATTGTTGAAACTGGTTACTGGAGGAAGAAGATGGGGTTTGACCCCAAGACCAGACCAAATCAGGTCCAGTTCAGGGTTCAAACTGCAATTAAAAAGAAAAGAGGAATAAAATGCTAGAAATTTGGGAAAAACCAAAAAAAAAAAAAAAACTCGAAAAAATATTATTTGGACTAATTAAATAGAAATTATGGATTTTTATGAAAAGTAAGGATTTTGTAATGTTCTCGAGAACTTATACAGGGAATTTGATTCGTAAAGCGTGTTACGAGACAGAAAAATATCAAAATTTAAAAAATTATTTTAAAGCCTAGTATAGGTTAATTTTCAATTTTGAATTATAATTTAAGTTAAAATTGGGATCCAGATATCTGAGGAGTTGATTTGGAGGGATTTCAGAGTTTTCAGGTCGAGGTGGACCCAATAAAATATATTTAAGATTAGACACCATAATTTTCGATGTCGAACAATAATTTTGAGTCAAAAATGAAAACTGGGCATCATATATTTATTTTGGAAGTATTTTAGTGGTTTTATGACGTGATTGGATCAATTAAACTACAAATAATTGGAAAAGTGTTGAAGTTGTTATAGAGGCTTACCATGCTTATAAATTAATTGTAGGATTGCAATTGGAGCCCTATGAGGACTAGCTTATCGATTCGGAGCACAAAGGAATTTTGTTATCGCGTTTGTAAGGTTAAGTAAATCCCATAGTAACCATTACATTATATGATTATAAATTTTGTATAAATTGCATTGATCCTTGATATTGCATTTTTGTTGTACATGCCTACACGAGTAGGGGGATAATGTCGATTGAGTCTCCTTATAGTGTCTACCTAACTATATGTATAGGGTAGAACTATATATTCTCTACCTGACTATATGTACAGGGTATAGTAAGCTACCTGACTATGTATACATGGTAGAATTATACAGTGTCTACCTGACTATGTGTATATGGTAGAACTATATTATGCTTGAGGGGTTAGAGTCAGTGATACTTTGCATTACGTGGTTATCATGAGATCACGTTGAACCAGATCATACTTTGATAGACTCAAGGAACGAGACTCGTTTAGTTATCCTCTCCGGACATGAGTCCTTATTATTATTTACTTACCACTTTTGGAGACCGTTATCTGATTGGGGTCGGATAATAAAATGGGTTGGATTCATGATTGTATTTCAATTCCTTCGATTATATTCTTCATTTAATCTGTTGGATTATTATGCATTTGATTATTACAGGTGTACTGGATAGTGTGAGATTTACTTATATAACATTATCTAATTTTATAATTGGATAATGACGGGTTCTAGCAACGACAAAGGAAAGGGAAAGGGAAAGCTTTCCAACTGTATGTGACTTGCTTAGTTGTTTTCTCTATGTATGTATTGGTTTTTGAATATATTATATCGTATAAATGGGTTTTTGGGTTCGAGTGTGATTAAGATCTCCTTTGAAATGACGAGAATGGTTTTAGGACTAATTGAGATAACTTTTAAGTTAAAGTAATGTTAGCTTAAGGTTTTTAATACTTAGATTAGTTTAAAATGAATATATAATTTCATAAATGCAATTTATATTGTTATGAGGTGGATTGTGAGTCCTTTGGCATTTCCACCAGGCTTAGTAGGTTTTGTTAAAAAATTTGAAGGCCGAGTATTCCGATTTAGGCTTAGAAAGAGAGTAGGTGTTGTCGAAAAACTTTTACAAAAATTTGAGGTTTAAAATTCACTTTAGAATTTTATGTGGTTAATACAGTTAAATAATTGATGATTATAATATCTTAATCTTAATTGTTTATTGATGGAAAGGCGAAAGTTGCTAGATTAGCTGCTAGATTATCAAGGGATTAAGATAATCTAGGCCGGTCAGATGCCCTAATTAGGTGGGATCTGACATGTATGATGTTATCAATTGCTTATGAACCACATACTCTTCACAAACTTGATGAAGTCATGTAATAAAAATTCATGTCTCTGTTCGTTCGAAGTGTTTTGATACACCTCACTTTGCTTCTCAACAAGAGATTTGAATTTCTTGAAGGCCTGAAATGTCTCTTATTTGAATTCAAAGAAGTAGACCAAGGCTCTGTTTGGCAAGGCTAGCTGATAATCTAGCTGATAGCTGATAATCTAGCTGATAGCTGATAATCTACTAATTTGATAGCGGAAAAGTCGATAATCTATTTGATCAACTAAAAACTGTTTGGAATGATAGTTGATTGATTAGCTGATAAATGCAAAATGACAATAAAGGACATATGACACAATTAAGTATTCATTATATAATCATATAATTAATTGTTATAAATAACTCTGTATTTTATTTACAAAATATAAATTAATGCCATAAAATAATTTATATTATTTAGAAAATTGAATTATGTGTGTCCATAAATGCTTACATGAAAATAACTCTATATTAATTTATAAGAATTCGCAAAAAATAAACACATGTAAATAAAATACAATAAACGACTTGGATAACTATACATATACCTAACGCATCATCCATAATTGAGAAGCAATGTTATTGTGAATATTCTTAATTCATTTCTTGATAAGTCTCTCTATAACTTTCATGATTGATGTCGTCATCAATAACATCTGAAAGTTCGTCAAGAGGTACATAATCTGGATGTTGTGCAACGATGTTGAACAAGTCGTCATCCTGTACGTTTTTTAGTATTATGAACTAAAATTAGTTTTAAGTAAACTGCCAATTCTCTAGCTAAATTAAGGTTTCTCATCAGCATTATGATTCTCATCATCAGATGACGCAATTCAGTTTAGCATCTATATATCGCCCTGCGGCACAAAGCAAATGCATCGAGCATCGAAACGAACTCTAAAGAAGATGAACTATAAATAATCTCATTGCAGAATTCATTGAATAGGCATCGAAAAAAAATCTACTACACTACGTTCATCAAAAAATCTACTAAGCCGAAGAAGAAGATATCAAGGAGATCACCATGAAATTAAAAAATTACAAAAATAACAATTGATATCTTACAAATATGGTCCTTCAACCCAAGATTCCAGTCTCTAATGCCCGATCGCCAAAGAGGAATAACAAAGCTCGAACGATTGAGAGATAGCCAACTACAAAAAAAAAAAAAAAACAACGCTAGAAATCACACTGGAAATCCCTAACGTGATATAACAAATCTGTTTGTATTTATCTCTATTTGGTTTGTAGTTTCGCGGGATACTAATATTCGCGGGGCATTAATTTATTAATACAGTAAAAATAAGGGTATAATTGTAAAAAAAAATTCAAACGACAGATTTTCTGTTCAAACGCTACTACGAGTAGCGTTTCAATTGGGAGCTTATCGCTAGCTTATTTTTAAAATAAGCTACAAACAAAACAAACTTAAAAATAAACTAGCTTATTAAGCTAGTTTGTGCTTACCAAACAGAGCCCAACTCATGCGAGTATAGTTATTTGTAAATAACAAAAAATAATTGCTCCCAACAAATGATTCTGTTTACATAAGTCAGCATGCACAATTTCAAGACTACTTGATGCCATTCTAGACTTCCCACTAAGAAATGGTTTCTTACATTGTTTCCCAAAATCTCAATTTTTGGCCACACAAAAACCATTTCGTTTTTACTAGACAACTGTAAACTCTTTACATTCAAATGCCCATACCTTAAATGCCACAAACTAAACTCATTACTTGCTTTGACAACAAGTGCATGACTTTCAACACCAAATACTTTAAGTGGGAACAAATTATTTGGTGTCATTTTCACATCAACAATGACCATATCATACTTCTTATCTCTAATTACACAAGACTCATCATCGAACAAAATGGAATACCCACTTGCCATAAGTTGCCCAACACTCAACAGTATTTGAGTTAAATTAGGAATAAAATAAACATAGTAAAGAAGTTTGATGTACCATGACCATTGTTGACATCCACAGTTCCTTTGCCTTGCACTTGCATTTGTTTGTCATCTCCAAGTCGTACTTTCATTTGATACGACTCATCAAGTTCCTTGAACAATGCTTTTATCCCTATTATGTGATTAGAGCAGTCGCTGTCCAAGAACCATATGTTGTTCGAAGGTGTTGTGGCCTTATTAAATGCCATGAAGAACTTGAGTTCCTCCTCTTGTTGAGCATAGTTTGCTTCTTGTTCTTTCTTCCAACAATCACCTTGCACATGCCCATATTTTTTTTTGCAATGAAAACATTGAATATTAGATTCGTTACCTCTGTGGTGTTGTTGGCGTGAGTGATGATTTTGCTCAACACCACGTCCTTGTCCAAAGCTGCGACTACCACGTCCATGGATTCTTCTTCATCTACTTGCGTCCTTGTCCGACCGCATCTCTTATTTGAATTGATGCCTCCCTTTTTACAAGGAAGGCTGTCTCTTCACTTTTCTCTTTTTTATGTTTAATCTTGCTTCATGAGATTGCAATGAACCAATCAATTCCTCAAAGGAATAAGTAGACAGATTCTTGGACTCCTTAATAGTTGTAACCACATGATCGGACTTAGAAGGCAAGCTCGACAACACTTTTGTCACAACAGTTTTCGTTGAAATTTCTTCTCCACATGATCACATTTGATTAACAATAGTTTTTGTTGAAAACAGAGAAGAAACAAAGACTTTATATTGAACAAAACAACTTTGTTTTGATGATTTTATTGATAAGCCAAGTCTACTTTTATATAGGCATTTGTGAGCATGTACACAACGTGCTTTGACTGAACCGAACATCAAAATTTTTTTAGGAAATACAATCCAAGCTGAAATCGACTTATTCAAACAAGGAAACATAGCAATTGAACTAGACTAAGTCCTACAAGCAACTGTAAAGTAACTAACTTTGAATCACACTTTCAATATATAGTTCTTCTTACAACCTTTCAAGTTGACTTTAGTCGATATGTTGGCTTAATTAATAGGTGTTCAGCCTTTGCCACAGCAAGACCAAACTTCTCACCCATATCTAAGTCACGAGGGCTTACACCATCAGGAAGCTCCCAATCAAAGCAATGAAGTAGTTGCCCTAGAACCAATTGTACTGAACTTAAGCCCATTTGTAGTCCAGGGCACCCTCTCCTTCCAGCTCCGAATGGAATGAGTTCAAAGTAGCGTCCACTAAGATCGATATCGCTATTAGCAAACCTACTAGGATCAAATTCTTCTGGATCACCTGACCATGCTTTAGGATCCCGTCCGATCGCCCATGCATTTATAATCAATCGCGACTTCTTTGGTATATGGTAATCATTTACTATAACGTCTTCGATGGATTCTCGAGGAACTAGAAGTGGTGCCACTGGATGAAGCCTCATAGTTTCCTTGATCACCATATTCAAGTACTCTAAGTTAACCAAGTCCTTCTCTTCCACCATTCTATCTAGGCCAATTGCATCTTTAAGTTCTTCTTGTGCTTTCTTCATGGCGAATGGATGCTTAATTAGCTCCGCGAAAGCCCATGTCACTGTAGTTGCAGTTGAGTCCAATCCTGCTGCAAGCAAGTCTAGGAGAAGTGCTTTAATGGTATCCAGATCAAGCTGCACTTCGTGAGCGCAATCGGAGTCCATCAGCGATATCATAATGTCGATGAAGTCCTTATGGTTCCCATGATTTTCTTTCCGCTTCGCATATGTTGGTCGATGACTTGGTTGAATAATGCATCCAATTCCTTGCTCACTCTCTTCATTTGACGGCCTAATCCCTACAAATAAATGAACCAAATCAATCAAAGGGAGATAAATTCTTCGAACAATATATATCACTACATGTGAACAACAAAGAATTTTGTTACTTGACTATAGCATTTCTTAGAGTATACATACATACATACATACATACATACATATACAAGTTGTCACTAAATAATACTATACATGGTATGGAGGTATTTTGTACCTACATCCGTGGTTTGAAATTTAAATTAAACGAAATTGTAAATGGAGAATCAAGTCATGTTTTTACTATATTCTCTGTTTTCTTCTCAGTCTATAACCTAAATAGTATCTCAACATATAGCTAGTAAAGTTTTTTTTTTTTTAACAAAATTTTTTTTTTTTTTGTCAAATATAAATAGGAAAGCTTCAAATTAAAGAAGAGACAAACGTACTATAACATTCTTATTTTTATAAGAAATCAATAATTTCGCTCTAACATGAGTCAAACCCACAAGTACCTCCCCTAATCTTATTTGTGGCAGCTAACCCCTCCTCTACTTCACTAGAAATGTTTTAACAACTTTAATATTTTTTGGAGCTGTGCTATGCTAACATGCATCATCTATTTTACTGGAGGCAAGAAACCCATGTTTGAAATAAGATGCAAAATTACTCATTAATTTAAATTAATAAAATTCGATGGCAACAACAACATAGTCTCAACCCCAAATTAATTGGGGTCGGCTACATGGATCAAACTTTTTCATTGTGTTTGATTAAGTGCAATTGATGGTGAGCTTTCCAAACCATTCAAATCCCTCTTAATTAATGCATCCCATGTTAACTTTGGTCTACCCCTACCTCGTTGAATTTCTACAGTTTTTATTGAGTCAAGTTTTCTAGTGGAAGTATTTGTAGGCCGTCTTTGATGGCATTCCAACATAATTCAATCTTTCATTTTTGTGGTGTATTTAATTTTTTTTTATTGATTATGGTTTGGTAGAATTAGTTATTCGTACGTTTCATTGTATTTAAAGGGTAACCCCAATGCAAATGAGGTATGCTTAGGAGATTACACACACCCTTCTTCTTAGGGACTCATGAATTGAAAAGTAATCTCACATTGGTTAAACATGACTTTACAATTAATCAAAAAAGTATATACTCCCACCGGTCAAAAATATAATTCTTTCTAGCAAAAATTTCATGGTCAAAATTATAAGTCGTTTTCGAAATTCCAATGTATTTATTATTATTTTTACCAATTATATCCTTATTCAATTCAAATATTTATGATTATTCAATTCTTCAATTCATTTAAGTTAAATGACGTATACGTAAATTACATTTGTAATTAACGATGTCTTAATTCTTTTGTCATTACCTTAAACGACTTAAATTTGTTATGATGTTTTAAAATTGTTCTTAGATCAACTCCAACCAATGCCACTACACTGACATATGGATGGCATTGAATGAATTGGGCTAGTGTGGCATTATTCACCATTTCTTTTACTATTCATTACTTTTTTATTCTTTTTATTTTTTTATATTTTTAAGTCATATTTATATTTGTATTACTTTTAAATTAAAAATTAAATTGAATAAAATAATAATAAATAATAAAATAGTGTAAAAAATAGTGTTGATGAGTTGAAGACGCGAATAATGTTAATGTAACTGATTACACTAAAATATACATGAATAGTATTAATGTTACATTATTTTAATATAATTGAGTTGGACATGGACATATAGTAGAAGAACAAAAAAAAAATAAAATATGTTCATGATTTAAATTGTGATTATTTATGTAATTTTACTTATAGATATTTTAGTTTAAAAATATTTTAAATTAAATAGGGACTATAAGGTAGCGGTTCGTGGACCCTTTTTTAATAGTACATTTTTAGTCAATACTCCATAAGTCTATTATTGCATTTGTCTTTTTAAGGATGCACATGCATCGATCACCATTTATCAGAGTCATAAATGCCATGGCTGCTGGTCAATTCAAAGTAATATCCCCTTCTTCCCAAACCATTGCTCAATTTGGAAAATAGTATCTTTGTACTTTTTTTCTCATAATATCTGTCACAGTGTCACGTTAATAATACAAAAAACGTATATACTCCTAATGTAATAATGCATCCATTGAATTTTTTTTTATTTTTTTTTCTGTCAAGTCATCTATTGATGACTTCAAAGAAATAAATGGAGTAATAATTTAGCCAGTTACTATTACAACCTCTATATGTTATTTCACCTCTCATTTAATTTAATATTTTATTTGAAGCTCCTGATAATGTAGTTCATGTTTTAAGCACCTCTTAATTGTTAGTAAACTCTTAATTATACCCTTAGTTTATATCTCCCTCATCTCTCTCCAAAATATCTCTTTTTCATCTTTGTGATCATGAAACCTCTAATTCTTTGTTGCATAATATTTTTTTTCTCCCCTATTAACTCAATTTGCTCAATATGAATTTCAAAATTGATTCTTTGATCCTTAAAAGCTAAGATTCAATACAAATAAAATGTTCTAACCATTCAAGAATAAGAATCAAATCTCAACCAAATACTATAATTAAAACTAGTTGTTTTCCTGCGCTACGCGCAAGTGTTATTTTTTGACGAAATAGTCGTACCGATTTCATTGAGCTCACTATGTAGAATTACAACAATAAAAACATTACATAGGAGCTACGCGCAGGGGTTATTGAAAGTATAAAATTAGAAAATTTATTAAATTATTTTTTTTTTGTCTTTAAGTGTCGACATCGAGATATTTGAACGAATTAGAGAAAAATCTTAAGGTAATTTATAAGGAAAATGTGTAAAAAATATTTGATCGTGGTAAATTAAATAAGAATTATCATTGTGGTAGAAGTATCCTTTTTAAATACTTATGTCTCGTCTTGAAGTACAATAGTAAAATACTGATTTGCAAAATAAGAGTCGTTTGTGTACTTACTTATGTTTATTTTAGAGCACACGTTGTGCGTGTTGTATCGCAGACTTGTTTGGTAAGCTAAGTCTGTGATTAGTGATTATTTTAAGTTGTTGTATAAATATGTAAGTTGTATTTGATGATGAATTGTTGAGTATATGAACAAAGAGATGAGAATGAATGTAGAGATTAGAAAGTATAAGAGAAAATGAGATGAGTCTATAGTTTAATTTGTGGTGGGATATAGAAAGTGAAAATTAAGTAGAAGAGGAGAATGTGAGTGTAGTGAGTGAGATAAGAGTTGATGATGAATTTAATGTTTCATTTGGGGAGTGATGTAGAGAGTGAAAAGTAAATTTGAGGAAGGACGTGTAGAGAGTAGAGAGTGAAAAGTAGAAGAAAAAAAAGAAATGAAATATGTTCATAATTTAGATTGTGATTATTTATGTAATTTTGACTATAGATATTTTAGTTTAAAAATATTTTAAATAAAATAGGGGGAATGATATTGTGGGTTATCCTCTCAATTATAGAATGGTCACAACAACAACAACAACATACTCTTTATATTTATCACAATTATTTAACCTTTATACAAGAAATAAAAAAATGATTAATTCTTTAAAAAATTTATCTCTTATATATAAATTATTTTATTTATACTACTCCCTCGTCATTTATATAAGTTATTCTAGCAAAAACTTCTTTTTTAAAATTGTAAAACGTTTTTAAAATTCAAGAGTGTATTTATTGTTTTTTTTACTCATTTTACTCATATATAATTTAAACATTTATGATTCTTCAATTCTTCAATTCATTTAATGTCAAATGACATATATGTAAATTATACTCGTAATTAAGGCTCTCTTAATTCTAGTGTCCTTAACCTAATTAACTAATTATATAAATGACCGAAAGGAGTAATAGATATTGTGAAAAAAAAAATTGTACTAAAACTGAAGAAAAAAAAAATTAATGCATTCTTGATTTCTTAATCCTATACAAGTATCAAAGGAGGGACTAATTCTTAAAAAAAAAAGTAGAAGAAGAAATGATCAATCAATTACCTGAAGATCAAGAACCTTCAAAAAGGGCACAAAATCATTCAAATTGAAAGCACCGGCCACCTTCAAAGCCTCATCAACAATCCTTCTAAACTCCGCTCCACCACTCCCAAAAATCATTTTAACAGTCATATCCTCAACAAGCTTGTCCACCTCCAAGTCAAGTCCACAACCTCACCACCCCCACCACCTCTAATCTCCTCCACAACCCTCCTCACCTCCTCCCTCCTCATCCCACCAAACATCTCCACCTTAGCATTGGTCAACAGCTCCAATGTGCACAGCTTCCTCATGCTCCTCCAATGCGGTCCATACTCCGAAAACGCCATCGCCTTCCGGCCGTAGGACATCACCTCGGAGGCCTGAGTCTTCGGCCGGCTGCAGAACGCGGCGTCGTGGGTCTTGAGGAAGAGCTTTGCGGCGTCCGCGGAGGAGACCACTATGGTTGGCACTAGGCCTAGCTTTAGGTGCATGATGGGGCCGTGGACATTGGCTAGTTGGTGGAGGGCGCGGTGTGGGAGGGAGCCTAACATGTGCAGGTTGCCTATGATGGGGAGGCTGGGAGGGCCTGGTGGGAGCTTTGAAGGTTTTTTTAGGAGAATTTTAATGAGTCCAACAAGGGTTAATGTGAAGAGAATTGGAAGCCATGGAGACATATTGTTTGTCTGGTTTGGTGGTTTAAGATCTAGATGTTGTGTCTGGAAGACAAACACTTCAATTTTGTTTAATTGCTTCAAGAATTACAACCAGGATTTTATATGGACCCTGATGATAATGTAAAGCACAAAATTGAGACACGCTTGAAGGGCACGCGTCCTTCAAATGCGAAGGGTGGAATAAGAAAATTTTGTTAGGGGAGCGAATTTTAATTTTAATGTAGTGAACGTGTGTTCACTTTAGGGGGAGCGTGAAAAAAAAATTATATAGGAAGCGTGAGTCGATCATAAAAATATTATAGAGAGTTTTAGGGGTTAGGAGGCAAATGCCCTCTGCCCCATATTCACTAGTGTCAATGCGCATTGGGATTTGTGCATGTACATATGTTGGCAAAAATTGAGGAAAACCAGCTAGTGCATGTACTTCGAGCGATTTATATAGGTTACATTAACATAAATGGAGCAACTGATCCGATCATTAGAAGTGGAATTAATCTATGGCCCAAAACCAAACCTCACAGTCCTCCAACTCCTCCCAACACTAACCCCCATCCACTATAATATTTTTGACTTTTAATAGAGGTTTTAAAACCCCTATTAAATAGAGTGTTATTAAATGTCATGTGAAAATGTATTATGTTTTAATTTTTAATACATGTATTACATAGAGGTTTTTTAAAACTCGTATTAATTAAATGTTATTTAATAACACCTCCTTTTAATAGGGGTTTAAAAACTTCTATTAAATATCGATCACTAAGTACACTTTATAATTGGCAGCTATTGTCAAGAATCGTTGCAGTTAAGGAGCAAGTGATGGAGGGTATTTAAGACTTTTCATCAATTTTTTATTCTTTAAATGCTATAATATTAAAATGTGAGTACTTGAATCAAACACCTTTAAATAAAACACATAATCTTTCTCTAAGTCATGACTTAATTAAGTCAATCTTTACACCTTAAGTATAACTCCAACCATAGGATAACTCACCGCGTTGCCGCTCCATGCCACAATCGTCTGACACTTATTTTAAAGGTTTTGGACCAGTATGGACAAAGGTGCCGTTCTAATTTGACGTACTAGTGCTGAATATTTCAAGAGCTATATATACAATAATATCATAATTAATATATATATATATATATATATCATAATATCAAGTAATGAAATATCTAATCTTGCAATTGACGATAGGGCTAGTAATTTTATGTCATATATCGACTAACGTAGTAAGAAAAAGTTAATTACGTGGCGTGATATAATAAAGAAAGGCAGCGGCCTAACGGAACTCGGATTTTGCTATCATACCCCATTATATAATCAAGCTTATCTCAATTTTGAATTTTAATTACTGAGCGCAACCATTTTTTTTCCCGAATTCCATGACATACTATTGGATTAATCCTCTCTATTTCTTGATCGATTTTTAGTCATTATTGCCTATGAATATTTTTTCATCAAATAAGACAAAATCTGGTCTCGTCGGCACCTTAAAAATGAGAGTGTTACCCGCAAATTTCGTTGAGGCAGAGTTGAGACTCCTACCATGGTCTCGGCTAGCTCCCGTCGAAATTTTTTTCGTGGTCTCAACTAGCTCTCATCGAAATCGAGTCTTCTTTAAAGGATTTCTCTGGATTTTTTTCCAAAAGTACAATAAAATTTACTTTAAAAGAAAGAAATAGGGGGGTTTTCTTTTTATTTTCCCACACTAAGCAATAACGCCTTCTCAAAAGGCGTTATTGCTGATGTGGAATTTGGTTTTTTTTTTTTTTTTTTTTTTTTTTTTTTTTCGAAGAAAAGCCACGTGGCCGTCAGACACATTGATAGCGCCTTCGGAGAAGGCGCTATCGGGTATTGGTGTCCACGTGGCGCCACGTGGACAACCATAACCAATAGCGCCTTCTCTGAAGGCGCTATTTTTATGAATCTATCCAACTGTGTCCACGTGGATCCACGTGGACACAGTTGGACTCTTTTATTGGGTGCGCTGATAGCGCCTTCTCAAAAGGCGCTATCAGCGCACCAGTCTTCGTCTTCCCGAGACGAAACCGACGCAGAGAATCTCTGCGTCGGTTTCGCTAGGGATGCAGGGGGAGGGGACAGGGGTAGGGGACGTAAAGGTCACGGGATTACTAGTAATCCCGTGACCATACATGATCCTTGGAGCTATATAAGGAGGGGACGAGGAGCTCGGTGGAGAGAAAGCGCGGACGGAGGAGTGTGAACGAGGACGGAGGGATAGAGCGGAGGACGTAGCAGCGGCGGAGGAAGGTCGACGCGAGCTGAGCAGGCCGGAGAGCGGACAAACGCAGGGGAGCAGGGAGGTCCGCGGCAGAGGTGAGGCGAGAAGAAGAGGCAGCTGCTCCATCATCATTGCGCGGTCGGCACGAGACAGTGGGAGCGCGGGAGCGCGGAGCGGCGGCGCGGTGCACCGATCGTGTCATCGGAGGAGAAGGAGGAGGTCCAGTGAAGGAGGAGGAGGTATGTACGGGAGGAAACCATAAGTTTTTGTTGTTAAAGTATGTGTGTTTAGTTTGTTTAGTTTAGGTTTGTGTAGTTTGGTTTAAGTTTGTTTAATAAGTTTAGTTAGTTAGGTTTAGTTTGTTAGTTAATTAAGTTTGATTAAGTTACTTTGATTAAGTTAGTATAAGTTTGTGGAAGTGAGTTTAGGTAATTATGTTTGGTTTAATTAAATTACGTTTGTTTAAGTAAGTTTAGGTAGTTTGTTTGTTAAGTTTGTTATAAGTTTGGTTAAGTAAGTAAAGGTAATTTATTTGTTATAAGTTCATTTAAGTTTGTTAATAAGTTAATTACGTATGTTTAACTTAATTTCCTATGTTTAAGTTAGGTTAGTCATTTATGAAGTTTGTATAAGTTAGTTTAGGTAGCTTGTTTTTGTCTAGTTAGTTTGTTAAGTTTGTTATAAGTTTGGTTAAGTGAGTAAACGTAATTTACTTGTTATAAGTTCATTTAAGTTTGTTAATAAGTTAATTACGTACGTTTAACTTAATTTCCTTATGTTTAGGTTAGGTTAGTCATTTATGAAGTTTGTTTAAGTTAGTTTATGTAGCTTGTTTTTGTCTAGTTAGTTTGTTAAGTTTGTTATAAGTTTGGTTAAGTGAGTAAAGGTAATTTACTTGTTATAAGTTCATTTAAGTTTGTTAATAAGTTAATTACGTATGTTTAACTTAATTTCCTATGTTTAGGTTAGGTTAGTCATTTATGAAGTTTGTTTAAGTTAGTTTACGTTATTATGTTTGTTTAAGTTAGTTTACTAAATTTATGTTAATAAGTTGGTTTAGTTAATTACGTTTAGTTAATTAAGTTCGTTTGGCATATTTTAGTTAATTAAGTTCCTTATTTATTTCATAAATTTAATAAACCATACCAATGTTGAAATGCGAATTACAACCTACCTGCATGGAAGCTAATAAGAAGCTATAATTAGTATATGATATGAAAGTAATAGATAGGCGCCAGTTTGAACACGGGCAACCATATGCATATATGTTTCAACGCATGGTTCCCCCCATGATGGCCCTTCCGCCAATACACAAAACTGCACAAACATATCGTGATGCACTTTAGAGCACTTGAACATATCTATAATTATGCGATTTAATTATGTTGGAAATGTGTACACAAAATTTGGTAATCTTAGGTCATTAGATGGTTCACACATTAGGTTTAGGTTGTTAATAGATAGTGACATTACACTCCTAATTCACAACTGAATATTGAATTGCAATTACACCAAACACATGCATGCTAATAAGAAACTATAATTACTATATGATGTGAAAGTAATAGAGAGACCCAAGTTTCAACAACGACCAACTATATATGTTATATTTTAGTTAAGGTTAGGTAAAGCCCAAAAATTTATTAAACCATATATTTAGTATACTAAGCTCATTTAGACTTTGAATTCGTTCCGATCCACGTAAGTTTCATGAACATAACTTTATTTTTGTTAGCCGATTTATTACACTCTTTGTGGTCCACAATAATGAAAATACAAGGTATTGCAGGAATATTACGTTGCGGCGGAAAACGAGAGGAAACAAGTAAGTTCCTTAATTTAGTATTTTCATATTAATATATTTGGGTTATGGTTTGGGTTTGCATGATATATAGGGACTTTCGTATTATGTTTATGCATAACGGTTCATATGTTTATTTATTGAACATTATTACACTGAAAATGTCATTGTGAACGAATGAGTATGCTCTGTAGTTGCGCTATTATTACGATTTTCTACATCAGAAAGTTTGATTGCGCTATATAACAACATGATTATTTAATGAAAATTAGTACATAGAAAATGTCGGTGTCAAAGAATGAGTATGCTCTGTAGTTGCGCTATTATTGCGATCTTCTACATCAGAAATTTCGATTGGGCTATATAACGACATGATTGTCAACTATTTCCTTACTAAATTGACGCGCCATTTGTCTGTTACATTTTTACATCCAAGTTTCCAAACGTCTGTAGGTCATGTCACAAAGAAACATCCCTTTTCTATTCTATGCGCACGACTCCATTGTTAATGGGGCCAATGGCATCGCGTACAGCTCATCGCCATCAGTAGTGTTGTGGGTTAAGTTTGGGTCGAGTGGGCGTGAAATGATTGATGCCATTTGTGACGCGTTCCATATCTCATCAACGGATAATATAGTTCATATGACGTATCGCCACATGATAGTCCTCCCCGGAGGCTCACATTATTTCGTTCCTGTCTTGTTGAATGATGCGACACACTTCGACTTGATGTGGGAGACTTTGGACACTTTGCCAAAAACTGCAACGGTTGATATATATTTAACATTTGAGTCAGTCGACTCAAATCAACATCGCACGGTTCATTCGCCAGTTTTTGACGAACGTAGCGGCACGCCAGACGCAACCTTAATGATGGAAAGGTGCGTATGCGATCCCCACAGCCGAGGTCGTGCAACAGGGTTCGTGCAACCATTACATGAAGAGAATAATGCATACCGACGATGACGACGATGACGATGACGATGACGATGACGATGACGATGACGATGACGCTAACGACGACGAAAATATCGACACTACTGAGGAAACGCATAACGTCGAAGAAGCTCCATCAGTTGCCGCTTGGGATGACGTTAACGTTTGCACATATGATCCAAGATACGATCCTCCGGGTGCGGACAATGTCGAAGACGATGAGCAATTTGCTATCGATGAAGAGATTTTGTTGGAGGAAGCTAGTGACGATGAACTTCATCAACCATTGCCAGGATATGACGACATCGACTGGGAGGTGGCTAATTCAACTGCGACCCAACATTCCCATAAACAAACTTGGGGGGGGGGCACGTCTAACTTCGATTTGGAGATAGGGCTGAGTTTTGACAATAAAAATGACTTGCAACATGCGGTTAAAGTTTGGCATGTTGATAAACATTGTCAATACCATGTGATGGAATCGACTACAACTACGTGGGCGATTAAGTGCAAGTTTCCACAATACGGGTGCATGTGGCGTCTTCGGGCATGTTTCCGAAAGAAAACACAATTATGGGAGATAACACAGTTAGACTTACCGCACACGTGGATTAATCCCAACATACAACGCGATCATGCCCAACTTGACGCCAACATGATTGCGCGAGAGATCCAAAGCGTCGTTAAGGCCGATCATGGTATCACGATGAAGGCACTAGTAGATATAATCAAGAAAAAATAAGGCCATGAAGTAAGCTACAAGCGAATTTGGGATGCCAAGAGGAAAGCGATTGCATGGGCGTTTGGAGATTGGGATGAGTCGTACGCTCAATTACCGAGATGGTTGGCGGCCGTGAGGAGTAAGAGTCCGGGGACAAGAATCGAGTGGTCACAACGACAATGGCGTGCTGATGAAATTAGAACCGCGTCTCCTCAATTTCGTCGTGTGTTTTTTGCATTTGAAGCTTCAATAAATGCTTTCAAGTTTTGCAGGCCTCTGCTTCAGATTGACGCGACATTCCTGTATGGCAAATATAGTGGGAAGCTCATGATTGCGATATGTGTTGATACAAATGGACACATCTTACCAGTTGCATTTGCCATTGCAGAAACCGAATCAACTGATTCGTGGGGGTGGTTTTTGCGGATGTTGCGCAAACACGTGATGAGATAGAGAAGGGATTTGCGTTATATCGATCGTCACCCTGGCATTTTGAGGCGGTCAACACCCCAATCAACGGCTTTTGTCCCCCTAAGGGTACCACCGTTATTGCTTGCGACACTTGCTTAGTAATTTTAAGCACACACTTCAAAAATGAACCCTTGAAAGTGCCGCTTGGTCGAGCATTGTTCAACATCAAGACCGAAAATTTATTGCGTGCATGGAGCGTTTCACATACTTATTTCACGAACGCCTCGATGCCTGCAATATATCAATGCCATCCCTAAAGAACTTTGGACGCAAGCGCACGACAGAGGCATGCGGTACGGATGGATGAATTCTAATGGTGTTGGTAAGTACAAAGTACAAATTATTATTCGCACTAAAATACAATAAATATTCGATGAACCACTATTACTTATTAGAGTGTCATCGGCAATTGCAGAGTGTTTCAACAGTGTCTGAAGGGAGCTCGATTCTTGCCAATTACGGCGTTAACTCAGCTGATATACTACAGATTGGTGGCGTACCACGATAAACGCAATCAGGAAATCAATGATGCAATCTCGAGGGGACTACCATACACGGAATATGCAATGACGACATTGGCGAAATATGAGAAATCCGCAAGGCGGCATCATGTCACGTTGATAAATCGAGATATTGGTGAGTTCGAAGTCCTAACGGGAAGACACGGAGACCGCATGCATAAGGGCAACAACACACAAGTCGTCATCTTGAAGGACCGGGTCTGCACTTATAATAAATGGCAGTCGTATGGATTCCCCTACTCACACGTGATAGCAGCATGTGCGGTAGTTCGAATGAACTATGCGCAGTTCATCGAGCCATTCTACAGGATGGATGTGTACGCACAATGCTACTCGTTTGCTTTCAAGGCCATCCCAGATGAGAAGTATTGGCCGACTTTTGGGACGAAGATCATACCCGACCCGAGATCCAGACGTGGCCGAGGGAGACCTAAGGGATCGCGAATACATACCGAGATGGATCTGCCTGATGTTCAAAGACCTTTGCGATGTGGGATATGTCATCAAGAAGGACATAGAAGAAGAACATGTCCAAATAGAGACCGTGAACGAGTCCCTACCAGGAAGAACCGGTGTGGCATTTGTCGTTTAGAGGGACACACCAGAAAAAATTGTCCAAGGAGACCTCAACCATCAAATGAGGACCTCTAGTCGATTTTGTATAATGTGTGAAACAACTTATGGTCGTAGATATGTTGAGTTTGACTAATTTTTGTTGTGTTTTTTTGTGTGAAAATTAGTAAATACTTATCGCTATGGTTTCGTACAATACTCATTTTCTTTTTCTAACCTTCTATATAGTTGTACTCCAATGGATTCAGGTCCTTCAGATCCATCACTGTTGCAACTCCAATCTACTCACAGATCGACGCGAACATGGAGGGGCGAGGTAAGGCCATTTTACATGAATGCGTCATATTTATAGCAATATTGTATCAAAAACATACATTAATACATTATCAATTCCAAGGTTTACGAAACAATGCGCGTACGTCGAAGACGTGGGGTCGTTGATCGAACGATGCAGTATCATTCTAGGATGATCCCATATCTTCGTTCCAGTGGGTTCTATGGGATTTCCCGGGTAGCATTTTTCAGCCTTGATTGGGATTTAATTACTGCGTTTGTAGAGAGATGGCGCCCTGAGACACATACTTTTCACATGCATTGTGGGGAGTGCACAATTACACTCCAAGACGTGCAGGTGCAGATTGGATTACCTATTGAAGGTATGCCTGTGACGGGAACGACGGACGCAGACTATGCTGATGTCTGCGAGAGGCTACTTGGACGAACTCATGGTGGAGATGACATCGTAGGTTGTAAACTTAAGGTTGATTGGCTTGAGCGTAACGTTCCAGCAATAGATGATGAAAGCGATGAGGAGTCGGTCCAACGTTACGTTAGATCGTACACACTATAACTCATTGGTGGTTGTCTTTTGGCCGACAAATCCAATCAGTTCGTACATCCGATGTTCCTACCTTTCTTTGGAGGATTTCCAAGTAGCGAGGCCAATATAGTTGGGGAGTGCATGTTTGGCATATTTGTACAGGAGTCGTGTCGCGGATCTCGCGCAGGGCACATGAGGTTGTTGGCGCCTCCATTCTTGTACAAGCCGTGGGCATGGGATAGATTTCCATTCATAGCACCGCGACGTCTACGTGTATCTAGAGCTCAACAAACGAACGGTGGATGGCCAAAATATGCTTATGGACGTTCCACTCGGACAGGTATTAAAGTCTATTTTTCATTACTTTGCAAATAATTCTTGTCCATGTTCATTTATATAACTTATTGTTTCCTACACGAGATGGCTCGATGCATTTTCGGTTTCACAAAATGCGACGCACGTCGTATCGGCATACCGTGATGCACTCGACTCTCGAGGCATGAGGATGATGTGGTGTGGCAACCATATAATGAACTCATGGGGTCTCTTCCCGAGTACTGTACAAATGGTCAAGGCAGTTGGCTCTCGACGTGTCCCCTTATTTGTTTCCACATTATGGAGTGGCATCGACCTGAAAGGGTCATGAGACAATTCGGCATGGTATAAGTAGTGCCACCTAATTGTGCTTACGACGCCCAACTGCACCGCATCGAATTGCGTGGACATCATCATGAAAATTGGGTTACTTTTCACGCAAGCTACATAAACATGTGGGAAAATCGTGGGGACACCATTGCGACGGCGGCACTGAATGAAGGGCATGACCATCAAGACTACATGACGTGGTATCGATCGGTCACTAGGAGATACATAGGACACGACGGGGCGTTACGCGACTACTCGGTAATCTTCTAACTCTAACTTTTCCTCGAACAGTTAATATTTTTATATTGAGTGATTTGAGGTCTTATTTTTGTTATATCAGCGTAACTTGGTGCATCGACTTAGGCGTGTGTTTATTGAGGATGGGTACGAGCGAGGTCTTGCCCTTGATGAAGGGATTAAAATTTTGGACGAAGATGAAAGACAAAGGTCTAATCTTTCGCATGACGGAATTGATGTCCAACAAGACATAGATGAGGATATTGAACAAGAAGATGAAGAAGACGATCAAGGCGAACCAAACATAGAGGTGAGAAGAAGACGAACATGACGAGAGCGTGCGGGAACACACGCACGTCCTCGTCCCCACGTCCATCTACTCGGACCGAGGTTGCTTTGCGAGAGAGTAGTAGACCTTCTCCTCCAAAGACGTTCATCTCGTTCGAGAGTGAGTAGAAGAGAGAATGTTGGCGAGAGTAGTCATTCTTCTCATGGGTATATATCAGCATCTTCCGCACCCCAACCAGAACATCATATGTTTGTACCCAGGCCGCTGACCGTGAATCTTCCTCCTTACCATTTTGATCCGTACACACCTGGGCCTTCGTCTTCATATGTGGACCATGGAATGCCTCATCATCAAACATATCCATCACTACCTCCATACATGCCTAGTCCATACACTCCTACTCCGTATAATTACAATATGACGTATAGTGGAGACCCTTCATTCATGAACTCGTTGACCATGCCGCAGCCTCATGTTCCATTCCCCCAACTCCATGCAGGAAGCCAGTATTTCGGGATGGTTCCACCACCTATTTTCGGTAGCATCAGTAGCAGATGTGAGTCGAGTCAAGAACCAGAGGAAACACATCAATCTACTCGACTTGATTCATCGCAAGACCAGCTACCTCAACCTGGATGTACAACCACATCGTCCAACTAGACAAAGAGTACGTCCGGTTTGCTTCACCGAGGAACAACGTCAACGGAACCGCCGAAATAGACCTGCATGATGATTTTACTTGATGTCATAGTGATTTGTAAATAACTTATATTTTGGGTTGACGAAGTACGTGTATTCAACCTTCTCATTGAATAAACTTATTTCTCATGTTTTCCATATTATTATAATGTCGTAGATTTGATTACTCTTCAATAGTTAGTTTAGTTTGTTAAATGGGTTTAGGTTATATGTTTAATTTAACTTAAGTGGTTAGCTTAGTTAGTTAGGTGTCGGTGGTTAGGTTATATTAGTTTAGTTTGGTTAGGTTAATTAGCTTAGTTAGTTAAGTTAGTTTAGTTTAGGTGTTGAGGTTATGTTTGTTTAGTGTAGTTACTTAGTTTAGGTGGTTAGGTTAGTTACTTAAGGCTAGTTAGGTTAGTTAATGTTAGTTAGTTTACTTTGGTTATTTCCATTTAGTTAGTATGTTTAGTTTGCAATTAAGCTAGTGAAGTTAGTTATTTTAGTTTACTTAGTTTAAACCTCTGTGGTTTGGTTAGTTAACGTTAGTTAGTTTAGTTTGGTTATGTTAGTTACTTAGTTAGTTAGTTAGTTTAGTTGAAGTTAGTTAGTTACTTATTTTAGTTTGGTTTGGTTAGGTTAGTTAAAGTTAGTTACTTAAGTTTGGTTAAGGTTAGTTAGTTAGTTTAGTTTGGTTTGGTTAGGTTTGTTTTGGGTTGTTAGTTTAGTTTACTTTAGTTAGTTAGTTAGTTAGTTAGTTAGTTGTTAGTTTGTTAGTTAAGGTTAGTTAGTTTAGTTGGTTTAGGTTAGTTAATGTTAGTTGGTTAGGTTATATACAAAATTGGTTTTTTTTTTTTTATACAAATATAAACTCCTCATATGCATATTCAAATTTGGTTGTAATTGTTGAGATCGCTCGTCGACGACGACGGTGAGCGGCGAGGGACGGAGTGGCGGAGACAGATCGGCGAGTTGCGTTTGTGAGGTTGGTGCTGACGTGGCGGTGACGTGGCATGAGTTCGTACAGATAGCGCCTTTTGAAAAGGCGCTATCTGTACATGTGGCCTCCATGTCAGCGCCATGTCAGCGCCACCTCACAATCGCCAATTTTGCCCAATAACGCCTTTTGAGAAGGCGTTATTGAATCAGGTGATGTGTCTCTGACGTGGCGAAAACGTGGCGCCACATGTACAAATAGCGCCTTTTCAAAAGGCGCTATCCGTACAAACCCATGTCACGTGGACGCCACGTCACCGCAAACCAAAAAACATCCCACTCAATAACGCCTTTTGAGAAGGCGTTATTGCCTACTTCCATAAAAAAAAAAAAAACCTCCCTATTTTGTGAATAAAATTGTAAACCAACCCTAGTGTTGGAAAAACCCCGTTTTTCTGAGAGTCGACCAAGACCACTAAAGCGCTCTCGGTGGAGCCGATCGAGACTACTTTAAGGGTCTCAGCTATATGTGACAGAAACCCATAGGTGACAAGAGTGAAGAAGAAAATTTTGAAAGATGGCCACTAAGGGCACCCCACCGTTTAATGAGGGCACCCAGTTAATGTGGGCACAAACTGATTTACCTAGGGCACCCAAAAATTAGACCCGAAATACCGAAAATACCCCTCGTGGAAATCCCGCTGCACCCCACCACCCCCAGCACCACCTTCACCGATCTTGACTCGAAGAACCCATTTGGTTTGAACCGATCAGTGAGAGGAATCTCCGAAATCGTGTCTCCCGTGCCTCGCCTTGTGTTTCTCCTTCGGTTTACGGCTTTTTTTGCAGTTCGTAGGGTCGTGGTGTGAGCCGATTTTGTCTCTAAGTTAGGGTTCGGTTGAAGTTCGTCGAACACACATTATTTGCGCGAAATCGCTCGGTTGAAGGTACGTTTTTAGTGTAATTAAGTTACATTTGGTAGAGTAGTTGTGATTTGCAGTGGTGGTTTGTTCAATAGTTAAAAAAATGAGAATTCGAGGTTCTCGGCCACACAGGCTAGAGAATGTGCTAACTGTCTCAGCCAAGCATGGCCGAGAGAGAAGCTACATTTTTGGGAAGTCGAAGTCTCGGCCACAAAGGCCGGAAAAGCTCACAGTGGCTCGGTTACGCATGGCCTAGAGTACTCTAGTTGTCTCGGTCGAAATGTGACGAGAGCTAGATTAGTGCTAGGTAATGTGGTGGCGGTGGTGTACAACCGAGAATTTGCTCATACTCTCTGTTGTACACTGGCGAGAGTGTTAGAGTAGGCTCGGGCGTGATTGGCCGAGAGCAAGGCGAATTGAAATGGTCAAGCAATCTCGGTGGTGCATAACCGAGACCTTTTCATTGGACTCGGTTGTACCCTGCCGATATATTGGAGGAATTGTCGGTCATAAGTGACCGAAAATATGGGTTGTTTGACGGACCTGCTTGATCGAGACATCAGAAATGGATGAATTTGAACATTTTTTTTTGTAAATTTTTTTTGGGTTCTGTTCCATGCGCTTATATGTTGTAATTTTTTCAGGTATGGTTCGTCCGAAGTTACCGGTGACTAGGGAGGAGGCTGGAGTTGAGGTCTCGAGGCCTAACCGGGGGCGAGGTGGCCGGAGACCCCCAACAGCATCGTACTGGAAAGAGAAAGAGAAGGAGAATGAGGATATTAAGGGCAAGGCGAAGGTAGATGGTACTCGTGGAAGGTTACATTTGCACAATGAGGGTTCGACCCTCGATGTCGGGCGACTAGAGGATCTTGTTGTTGTTACCCAGCATGGTAGCACTTCCACACACTCCACCCGGCCACAGCGCAGCCCGCCACGGTCGATGCTCGCCCTCCGAAGAGAATGCATGGGAAGGAGTATCAAAGGAAGAATTTGAAGAAACCCAAGCAATAACCGTTTTGCGGATGGATAGACATTTGTATGACATTCTTTGAGTTTTATGAGGTTTGCGGAGATGTTTTTATGACAGTTTGTAATGTTTGATGAGTACTTGTTGTGTTGCGCTTATATGGTGCGTATTGACTACATGATTTACGACATTTTTAAAATCACTTTCCTTTCATCAAACTGTACAACAATACCCCAAAGGTGGTACGAAATTACACTCATTGTATATCCGTACAACTTGACAACTAACTTTCAAAATTGGTAAATTTACAGGCATCAAGAATTCTAGGTACAAGTTTAGCACTACGGTGTACCTAAATCTACAACGGATATGGTGGCATCATCAATTACATTTTCCTTTATGTTGATAAGGAAAGGGCATCCACATTTCTTGGTACCGGTTTGAGTCCTCGCCGTTTCCTCTTCTTCTTTTACATTTCTTGGTTTCGAAGCAATTTTTGCTGTTTTACCCTTCCCAACTCTTTGTGACATTCCCCTATATGTCCCAGACCTCTCACAGGCAAGTTTCACCCTTCCCCTGCGCTTAATGCCCCCGGCGTCAGAGTGCTTTGTCACTAGCACAAACATGTTCTCACGGCCTATCATTTGAAGCCATGAAACAGCCGCTTCTCTAGATGGGAAGGGCCTACAAGGTGTAAACGTGTCCTTGTAGTCTGGAAATAGGGTACAAACCGGCATTACCTGCAATACAAACAGTGTAACATTATAATCAACCAAAATGTATAGCACAAACACAAAAAGACCCCAAAAAATAGGTTCTCGGTTGTACAGGTCCGAAACTTTCTTCGGAGTCTCGCTCACGTACGACCGAGAGTTACAAGTACTCTCGGTTGTACCATTCCGTGACCTGCGTGAAAGCTCTCGGTCTTCTATGACCGAGATATTACTATACATCTCGGTCCTGCGAGGCCGAAACAATCGCACACCCAGACAGAAACTTCGGATAACCGAAAAAAAAAAACACAATAAATTTGCAAAATTACCTCAAGTACGACCTCCTCTTGCACCGGAAACGACAATCCTCCATTATATAGTGGAAACAAGTTCGGATTTGAAGAAATTACCAAACCCTACGTTGACAAACAAATCATCATTTTCACAGTTTTACACAACTAAACAGTTCTAAAAAACCATCATATGGTTGTCAAACATTGTTACCTCGCTGTCGGATGATGTCAATCTGCAAGAATCGATCAACGCTCGCCAAACACAATATGGCTTTGTGGTTCAACCTTGTGGTGGGGTACCTTTTTTTCCTTGTCAAAATGATTTGTGGGGTTTGAATCACTATATATATAAGGGCAAAATGGTCTTTTCCAGTTTTGCTGGAATTTTTACAAATACTTTGGGTGGCCTCATTAAACGGTGGGGTGCCCTTAGCGGCCCTCTTTTGAAACTGTCCAAAAAATCCATGAAAATGAAAGGAAAGTAGATGAATTTGTTGTTAATGACCTACTTTTCTCGAATCCATTCATATGACGACCTTAACAATCAAGATTGGAAAACAAAACCCTAATCATCAACAACAAACAATACAACAAAGAGATAAAAAGCAACAAAAAAAAAAAAAAAAATCGTTCGACAAAATGTTGTAAAAGGCATAAACGAACAGTTTTAAACGTAATTTGGTAGGAGAATGCCGAATTTTGAACGTGGTGAGGATCATATTGAGAGAGATGAGAGATATGTGCGTGTTTGGGGTTTTAGAGGTGGGGTATGAGTGCATAAAAGCCCATGAGTGCATAAAAGCACATATATATATATATATATATATATATATTTAATCGAGCATAATGGAAAATTTTGATTCATGTAGCCGACCTCAATTAATTTGGGACTGAGGCTATGTTGTTGTTGTTGTATATATATATATATATATATATATATATATATGTGAAAGGCAATATAATAATTTTACGGAGAGGCAAAATTGAAATGACAACAAAATTTGGAGTAGTGAAGTACATTTTGCAAGAATCGAGGCCTATTTAGTCACTCCATAAATAAATGAGGATTATATATGTTTTTTTTTTGGATTACATAATGCTCGAGCCATGCAATTTTTGTTTAGTTCATTTTTGTTAGGAACCACGCATCACTTTTTTTTGGGGATTAGACCATGCAACTTTGTTTTTGTGTGTTTGTAACATTTTTGCTACAAGCAGATTGTTTGATAAGTTACTATATGTAATTATATATAGCTTATTTATGTATATTTTATATTTAAGTTTTCAAAATACTAGTCTAATTATATTTATTTATTATTTTAAGATTTTTGGGGTGTGCGGTTGAATTCAAGGTGAAAAAATGTATGAAATGATGTATTTACATGCAGTGATCAAATGTGAGAAGATTTATCTCGAAATACGCATTACACAGTGGATGAGTAGTGACCAACAAGCTGGGGGAGACGTAGAGAGGGACACACTTCACCACAGTTTTCAGAGATTCTCGATTGGCCTCGGGAAGCGTGTCAACTGTGTCTCACACAAATTCCTCGAATTTAAGTGCGAGTTCTCTCCCAGTACAGCTGCACGACACGTGTCTCCCAAGTCTTCCTTTTCCATCAGCAGCAACCTCTCGATTCGCCTAGAGATTAGAACCAATGCTGTCTCCCAGTTTTTCGCATAAAGCCATGCGTTTCTTCTGACACCAACCCTCGCCACGTGTCCCTTACCATTACCCAGCGATTTCAGCAGCGTCACTTCCAATGAAAGCCCGCCACATGTCGCATCAGCAGCTCCATCAAATCATAGCCTGCCACGTGTACAAGACTCCGAATTTCAAGCTCAAAATAGCCACAGATTCACCCCGACACACGAGTCAAAAATGATGCCACGAAAATTGATTTCTTTCACCTCGAGAGACCAATTTTTAGTAATTTTTTATACAATAAATCTACTTGACTTATGAGTCCGGACTCATAGGGAGGTTGTTAAAATTTTTGTAAACATTTAAGGGGTATAATAGTAATTTTACAAGTGATTATTGTTGTTTCATTAATTGCTCGAGGATGTATTTAAAATTAAAAAAAAATTTGAGTCCGAACTCACGAGTCCAAATAGCACTACCCTTTTTTATATTAAGAATTTAAGTATTATTAGGAGATCTACTTCTATTCTTTTGAGAACGCCTAGGCACTCAAACTCTCTTTCTTCTTATCTTTTTCTTAGGTGTTTGTGAAGATCTTGTCTCATTAAACAAATCTTTGCCTAGGTTGAAGGCGAAACAAGTCGGGATTCTTGATTCATGACGTAACTTGTGAGATTTATTATTTTTATTTTTTGATTTAATTTAATTTCTTCTATTTTATTGTTGTTGGTTTTCATGAGTATGGTTTAAATCTAGGATATGTATATGGCCATTGCATGCTTTAAGGTGAAAAATCTATAGTCAATTGGACCAATTGTATCCGTAATTGTACTTTTGGACTAATAAAAGTGACAAACATTCACCTGATTGCAGTCAAAACTTTTCGGTTCTTGAGTGTGCAACAATTGAATCTAGGTTAAACTTAGAGCAGACACGATCAGGTTTACTAGGATTAGTATTCCAATGTATCTTTATTATTGCGGTTTGGGTGTTAAATCATATTGGTGGATGTCTAGGGTAATGCATTAATTAAGGAAGCAATTAGTAGTGGATATACTAGCAACCGAGATTAGGGGAATTAGGAATTTCTAGCGAATATCGATTTTCCATAGCTAATATAGGAGGATTTGAATTAATAATCTTTTAGAAAAGATTAAAGAACACGATATGCCATTGAATCTTGATTTTGGCTTATGGAACCGTAGACCTAGGTGTTTTCTTTTATTTAGATCATTCTTGCAATTTTGAATTCTTACTAGTTTTAATTAATTTTTTCCTCAAGCTTTTTAAAACCCCCTATTTTTAGTTAACTTAGAGTAAAACTTAAGTCTTATGTGTAACGGCTCGAAAATTTGACTTGTGTCACGTGTAAGGTCAGGGTCGTTTGTGGGATCCACTCGTCGAAATGCGTATGTCCGAATCTCGGGTGGAGACTTCGAGGTAATGTGTAATATCCAATTTGAGATTATAATGCTAATTGTTGAGAAAAGTATATGTGGGGAATGCGGTGAGCCAAAACACGAACGGGGACGCGCCTCGAGTCACGTGCCGACGTGGGACCGAGATAGTGAGTTAATGTGGATAAAGTGGATTTATGTGGTTTTAATGTGGTCACGTTAAAATCATATACATTGGATACGCCTCGTGATGCCAGTGGCGCGAGTATCGAGATTTGTGAAATGAGGCGGGTCGGTGCCTCGAGATACGCGCTGCTCAATTTAAAAGGAAAGCATTAAAAATATGTTTTTGATGTGCCTCAAGTTTCGCTTCACACGGATCTCGAGGAGATAAGTTTACACATTTATCCACACATTTTAAAAAAATATTTAAAAAAATGAGTAAGAGAAACAGGGGAGAAAGAGAGGAAAAAGGAGATCACTGAGAGGGAGAGAAGATGGGGGAGATCGGAGAAGAAAAGAGATAGGAGGCGAGCGACTCCAGCGGTTGCTCGCGGGCGAGATCGGCTCGCAGTCGCGGTGGTGGTCGACGCGGAGACGCGAGCAACACTGAAGCTAGTACCGGCTCGCGGACCAACCGCGGATGGCGGCGGAGCTAGTACTAGCCGGCAGTAGCGGCGATCGCGTAAGCGACGCGTGGACGGTAATTGCGGCACGGCGGGACAACACCAACGACTCCACGGCAGCGCGGCTGGCTCGACGAACCAATCGAAGCTGGCTTGGCGAGCAGGCTCGCGGACTTTGCCAAGACGCTCAAGCCGAAGCGATGCAGCAGCGGCAGCAGCGGCAGCGCTGGCGGCGCGCAGCGTACTGCGATGCGATGAACGGCGCGGTGGCGCGTTGTTGACCGATCGGAGGCGTGACTTCGACGACGCGATGAAGGTGAGGTTTATTTCATCTAATTGAGTTGTGATTTGAACGATTTAAGTAAAATAAGCCTAAAATGTTTAAATGGACACCAGAGACTTAGGAGTCAGGCGTCGGGTGCACAAATCGAGGCACGAGCGAGACGTTTTGAGGTTCGCAATTTCTCAAGGTAAGTAAACCAGTGAGGAAATGTACAGTGGTTTCCTTTCATTCTATTGTCTATTGTTTACTGCTTTGCGATAGCTTTATTTCATTCTTGTTGATTTGGCTTGGTGATAGCTATCTTTGAAATTGTTGTTGGTTGAGGGGTCTATTGACAAATGAGTCATGGTTAGTATTTATCTGCGATATAAGAGGGTTAGGGCTGGGAGGCAGTGGTCTCGTCCTAAACTCGAGGTTTTTCCTGGTCGTCCGTCGATATCTCCCAATTGAGCGTACGTTGGGGGCACTTATCCGGGTCCGTGGATGATTCATAGTTGTACAGGCTAGGGCTGGGAGGCAGGTATCTCGTCCTAGATCCGGGTCTGTGGATGTCTCATAGTCGCAAGGGTTAGGGCTGGGAGGCTGGGGTTTCGCCCTAAACCCGAGTCATTGGGCTTTTGCCGCGACTCAACGACCCTTTTGGTCGGGACTCCTTGTTATTTGGCATCACTCATCGATTGATTTATTACAGTCTGTTATATTCATGCGTTACAAGTTTCTTTTCTTTCTAATTGCATGAATTCGACTGTTTTAGTTATGTTTTGAAATGTTGTGTATGTCCTACTGGCTTTACTTACTTGGGCTCGTCAATCTCGTGTTTGACTGAGTGCAGAGCCGCAGACGGGTAGCAGAAGGAAAACTCCATAGCTAGGTGAAATTTTTGTATCTCTTTTATTTACTCTCTTCCGATGATAACATATTTACTGGGTTCCACAATTAGGTTGTCTAACTTTTTAATTACGGTTGAGTTATTTATTTGTAGTAATTGCTTCCGCTAAATTGTAAAACTTGCAAAATAGTAATAACTCAACTTAAAATTGTGAAATTACGTATAATGAGGGATTGGAAGGCTAACTAGGTCTGCGTTGACCTTGCGAGACTGGTTCGGGGGTCCACGTGGGCTTAGGCCGGGCGGGGCCCAATTTGTGGAAAATTGGGGCCGTCACAGTTGGTATCAGAGCCTAGGATACTCGACTCTTGAAATTTAAGACACAAAATCAGCGGAAGTTAGGAATGGTTGAACTTAGAGTGGAACCCTATGATCATGACTTAAGTCTTTGTTGGGAAGTGATGAGAGTTTGGGAAAATAAAAATGTAGCATATATAGTATATTTGTTGTGTTGTAATATACTATATACGATGTCAATAATTATACACTGATTCGAGAATGATCGTGGTGTTGCAGGATTCATGCAATGCCTACAGTGGCCGAGGAGCCACGGGATCAGGTTAAGCTCGTATTTCTTGCACTTGTTACCTGAGTCACGATTGTTAGCAATTGGCTGACTGCGGCCAAATATAAGTGCCTCATAGTCTAAATTTAGACTGTGATGTCTCAATTACTTGCATAACTATTTGAGTTGTATCTAGTTGTGCAAATTGCTTCCAAGAGCCTTAAAAGTTTATCATCAATATTAGGATCAACTAAAGCAATATAATATCTAGCGACAAAAGAAAGGCATCATAAAAAAATTGAATGAATTCTATAATATGAGATAATGGATGAAGGGCTTTCAATATGATGATGACTTGAGGACCATAGTAGAGGGTACCTAAAACTGGGGCCAAGTCAACAATTTGAACAAACGGTCGGGTAAATTGAATGTACAAACCCAAATAAGCAAGGATAGAGAGGCATATGGGATGTTGTGGAACCAGACAACCATACATGTCAGCAGGAGCCATGACCCATAACTTTTAAATGCACTTGAAACAAATTAACCAACAGATGCTAAATCATGGCAACTCTTGATGTGGGCATAACAATACATATATATAGATTGCCAAGCAAAGTAAAACTCAATCAAGAGAGTTCAACAATGCCTATTTATGCTCCAAGCAAGAATTTTAAAACTGACAAAGTATTTTAAAACTGACAAAGTTTGAGGCGAGGTAGAAGGTGAAATGTTAGGAAAAGGAAATCAATAGGTGCCCTACAAATAAATTGTGAGACAAGTGGGATTATGCAGACTCTAAGGGAGCAGAGTGTTGAGATGACATGAGAGCTAACGATTACATCATGTACAAACTCCTTAGCTTTGACGAAAGCTTTGGAGTAGTAGTGTTGAATCAGAAGCCCAAGTAACTCCACTTTACTGGCACTATGCATTTATAGCATCAGGGTTGGTGAAGTCGACCACCACCTTTAGGGACTTATAAATGAATTAAGTGTTACGAGTTGAGGTAGAGTCCGCGAATCGTTCTAACAGTTAGTGGCCACCTAAGTATAAATCTTACGAGATTGTATATCTCAAGACTGTTCACATTTTAAAATTTGTTCAGATGCGTTAGTAAACATAGGGAAAGGAATTTCCGTGCAAGTAAACACGTGCGTTTAAAGTTGCTAAGAAAAGAATAACACACTCGACAAATCATGATAGAAAAAGAAAACAAACAACAAATGCGTTCTAGTAAATGGGTTGAACTCGTACTTACGTGAGGAGATGCTGAGCGTGCCAACTGATATAGGAATTAGAAGGACGGCTAAGGCGAGGCAGTCTAACGAGTTTCAACGACATCACTCGAAAAAGTTCACGGTGGCACGAATCTCGGAGCAGCAAAGGTTCATGACGTCATGGCCACACCAGATCATATGAGGTCGAGCATCTTATCAGCTTCGTTGTTCGACGAGGCCGATTTCTAGTTGCGCACTACGGTGGCGTCGATGGGGACGCTCAAGGATTGGGCTGAGTTCAAGAATGGTGATGCATTATATGGATCAGTATCTACGCTTGATGGAGTAGGCTGGAGTGCAGTCGACACTGACGCCGACCATGCTTACTACTTTATACACGGTCTACTGGACTCGATTGGGTCTGGGGTAGTGACAATGGCTCGAACACATGATCAAAGTAAAACGAGGGTTAGACGGTCGTGGCAAAGAGATCAACCTCAGAGCACATTGCGTTTGCACCATGTGCGGCGTGTATGGCGCCATTGTTAGATGGACCAGCGCAGAGTTACGCTAGTGTAGTACAACAGCTAGCACCGTCAGATCCTTAGCATAAGGAGACAGTGGCTAGAGACAGGGGCAGAGATCCAGTCGAGTGCACTGACAGGGACAACGATCTAGTCATGCACATGGATAAGGACATGGACATGTTCCATTTAGATTAGGATTTCCGCGTATCCGTATGGGCGAATGGACAGCTAGGAACAGATTCATGCTATTGCCACGCAAGGTCCGACTACTATCCATCGTAACCTGATAAAGGGTACGAGTTGGGTTGAGACTCACTCGATCAGAGCGATTAACAGACAGTCAAAAAGACTGATTTACATTCTCGCGGACAAACAGCGAATATACGTATGTTAGTAACAGTGGATCATGAGATTAAAATGTTCATTTGTATTCCAATATATGTTACGAGGATGTTGCCCTGACATATATTAATGGGAGGAGACAGATGGTGTGTTCTTTGCTTGGAGGTCTTGGAGGAGCCCAGCCCGTCACGGAGGAGCCCAGCCCTACATAGTAAGATGGGGGTATGGCCTCGGGCGAGTATAGCCTTGGGTCGTCATTCATAAAACACCATTGTCCTTTGAGACTTGCTTCAATTCCGAGGACGAAGTTGTAATTCGTTGGGAAGACTGTAACGACCCAAAAATTTGACTTGTGCCACGTGTCAGATCAGGGTCGTTTGTGGGATCCACTCGTCGAAATGAGTATGTCCGAATCTCGGGTGAAGACTCCGAAGTAATGTGTAATATCCAATTTGAGATTATAATGCTAATTGTTGAGAAAAGTATATGCGGGGAATGCGGTGAGCCGAAACAAGAACGGGGACGCGCCTCGAGTCGCGTGCCGACGTGGGACCGAAATAGTGGCTTAATGTGGCTATAGTGGATTTATGTGGTTTTAATGTGGTCACGTTAAAATTATATACATTGGATACGCCTCGTGATGTGAGTGGCGTGAGTATCGAGATTTGTGAAATGAGGCGGGTTGGTGCCTCGAGATGCGCGCTGCTTAATTTAAAAGGAAAGCATTAAAAAATATGTTTTTTTATGTGCCTCGAGTTTCGCTTTGCATGGATCTCGAGGACACAAGTTTACACATTTATCCACACATTTAAAAAAAATGAGAAAGAAAAACAGGGGAGAAAGAAAGGAAGAAGGAGATCACATAGAGGGAGAGAAGATGGGGGAGATCAGAGAAGAAAAGAGATCAGAGGCGAGGGACAGCTGTGGCTCATGGCGCAAGCACCTGCAGACGACGGTAGGCGTGGCTCCAGCGGTTGCTCGCGGGCGAGATCGGCTCGCGGTCGCGATGGTGGTCGACGCGGAGACGAGGGCAGCATTGGAGCTAGTACCGGCTCGCGGACCAGCCGTGGACGGCGGCGGAGCTAGTACTGGCCGGCAGCGATGGCGATCGCGTAGAGCAGCGACGTGATAGTTGTGCGACGCGGCGGGACAACACCAGTGACTCCGCGACGGCGTGGCGTAAGGCGGCTGCGCGCAACGAACCAACTGCATTTGCGCAGGCGATTAGCGCGGACGGACAAGACGCGAAGCAACAGAAGCTGCAAGCGCGCCGCCAGCGATGGCGGCGGATAAGCGGCGATGGGCGGCAGCGACGCGGCGTGGCTGCGACGAGATGAACAGCGGTATGGCGCGTTGTCAACTGATCGGAGGCGTGAGTTCGACGAGTTCGACGACGCGATGGATGTGAGGATTATTTCACCTAATTGAGTTGTGATTTGAACGATTTAAGTAAAATAAGCCTAAAATGTTTAAATGGACACCAGAGACTTAGGAGTCAGGTGTCGGGTGCGCAAATCGAGGCGCGAGCGAGACGTTTTGAGGTTCGCAATTTCTCGAGGTAAGTAAACCAGTGAGGAAATGTACAGTGGTTTCCTTTAATTCTATTGGCTATTGTTTACTGCTTTGCGATAGCTTTATTTCATTCTTGTTGATTTGGCTTGGTGATAGCTATCTTTGAAATTGTTGTTGGTTGAGGGGTATATTGACAAGTGAGTCATGATTACTATTTATCTGCGATATGAGAGGGTTAGGGCTGGGAGGCAGGGGTCTCGTCCTAAACCCGAGGTTTTTCTTGGTCGTCCATCGATATCTCCCAATTGAGTGTACGTTGGGGGCTCTTATCCGGGTCCGTGGATGATTCATAGTCGTACGTGCTAGGGCTGGGAGGCAGGTGTCTCGTCCTAGATCCGGGTCTATGTATGTCTCATAGTCGCAAGGGTTAGGGATGGGAGGCTGGCGTTTCATCCTAAACCCGAGTCTGCTGGGCTTTTGCCGCGACTCAACGACCCTTTTGGTCAGGACTCCTTGTTATTTGGCATCACTCATCGATTGATTTATTACAGTCTGTTATATTCATGCGTTACATGTTTCTTTTCTTTCTAATTGCATGAATTCGACCATTTTAGTTATGTTTTGAAATGCTGTATATGTCCTACTGGCTTTACTTACATGGGCTCGTCAATCTTGTGTTTGATTGAGTGCAGAGCCGCAGACGGGTAGTAGAGGGAAAACTCCATAGTTAGGTGAAATTTTTGTATATCTTTTATTTACTCTCCTCTGATGATAAAATATTTACTGGGTTCCACAATTAGGTTGCCTAGTTTTTTAATTACGGTTGAGTTATTTATTTGTAGTAATTGCTTTCGCTAAATTGTAAAACTTGCAAAATAGTAATAACTCAACTGAAAATTGTGAAATTACGTCTAATGAGGGATCGGAAGGCTAACTAGGTCTGCGTTGACCTTGCGAGACTGGCTCAGGGGTCCACGTGGGTTTAGGCCGGACGGGGCCCAATTTGTGGAAAATTGGGGCCGTCACATTATGGATTCGACCTCGTATTTACCACTACTACACCCTTATAGGATTGGTAACTCAAGTATGAGTTATATTTGGCATGCACGACACGCAATCAAATCTTGGTGCCGTTACCAGGACTTAGTCCTTTACTTTGAGTTTAGTTTTCTTGTTTTTTTCTTAGTTTTATGCTCCCGCGACTCACTCAGTCAAAATCAACTGGTTCACTATTACCTTTCGATCCTGAACTAGAGAGAATATTTCATAGGTTGAATAAAGAGACTCACTTTAGGGAACAACAAGGCCAAAATTATCTAGACATGACTGAAAACCACTAATTCACTACGAGGCATGCCAATCAAGAGCTTCAGGCTATTTTGCCACAACAACCCCTTTGCATCAACTATCCAAATAATGCATTCAGGGTGGCGAGAAAGAATACCATCTTACTTTTCTGAAGGAGTTTCAAACTAACTGCAATTCTATGAAACCCTCTAATGCGTATGAGGACACTGTTAAGTTTAGATATTTTCTGTTTTGTCTTAAAGACAAAGCCAAAGAATGGCTTTTCAACCTTTCACCCGGTTGCAAGAGGTTTATATATATGTTTGAGTTTTCATATAATGTGTACCACCCATCTCCATGACATCTTGTGGCTCTCATTCACTCCTACTAACCCACTAATTGTAGCTCACTAATAGAACATATTGACACACATATCATGGGAGTGTGTGCTAGCGTATATCCCAAGGTAAGTCTAAATGTTGTAAATCTTTAAACCAAAACTATAGGCCTTTAATTTGATTTACATTAGCAAACACAACCATAGACTTATAAACTATAGCTCACTCTCATCTCGATGCCTATAACTGTACAAACTGACTTAGTAAGTCTACACAATACATAGCACTAAGCATACATCAATACAAAAATACAATATACCTCGGCCACGTGCCTCGATTGGTGCACGTATCACGGTGTGGGTCTCATGTCATGGGTCGGTGATCCTGATTAAAGAATTAAAACGGGGTTAGAGATTTGGGTCGTGACAACATTCATCAACATAATAGTCATATAAGAAGCATAAAACACCCCAACCCCCTCATCCCTCACCACCCTCCTCACTTAATCCACCAACTCCTTATATAGACTACTCAACTGCAACCTCTGCTTCACCATGTCCATGGGCGTGATCACCGCTTCACTGGATACTGTCGTGAAAACCCTCCGTCATCACTTCCCCCAAACCTCGGATGAAGAAAAGGAAAAAAGAAAGGGGGTTCACCGACAACGCTAATCAAGGCCATCGAAGCAGGTCTCGCCAATGCTGGCAACACCAAAAAATGGCGGATCTGAGGTCAAATCTCAAAACGGCTGAGGCGATGCTAAGGTTTCTCTTAACTAAATGAGAGAAAGCCTGGAAGAAAGGAGAAATAAAGGTTATAAGTTCGAGTCACGTGGAATATACTGTACATAATAAATACAGGCTTTTAAGAGATACTTCCTCGGGTCGCAAATATAAGTCGTTTAAGGTAATGACACAAAAATAAACAACCTTAATTACAAGTGTAATTTACATATACGCTCTTTGACATTAAATAAATTGAAGAATCATAAATATTTGAAAATATTGGTAAAAAAATAATAAATACACACTCAAATTTCGAAAACGACTTATAATTTTGACCAAGAAGTTTTTGCTAGAAAGACATTTTTTACTGAAGGAATATTTTTTATAAGTTCATCGTGAATCTTGATAGAGTAGTAAAGTTTCACTATAGACCCTAATAGTTATGTTCGGACCCACTAGACTCACCTAAGTTCTATAATTTATTGTGACTTAGGTTCTAACTACCAACTATATATATATGATCAATTATGTTTGTCCACTTAATTAACTTCAGTAAGACTACAATTTATGGGGTGTGATCATACACATTAATAGTGTGTGAGAATAGATATCTAAGCCAAAAAGAGAACAAAAAGAAATTGGTTGTGTATTACACAACTCTTTCTCATCAAGCATATTCTGGAGTGTGGCATTCACTTGAATAAATTGAGTTTCCAAGTTTTGCAAACTTGGAAACTCACGCGAAAATTGTTGAAGCTCTTCATGAATCTGCTGTTGATCATCTTGTAATTTTTTCATCATATCTTCTAAAGAGGTGTTTTGTTGAGGAATCTGTCGACTTGACATGAGCCAAAAACAATCGGGTTGTGGCGATGCATAGCTAGGATAGTGATAATTCTCATACCTTGGATAATACGGACAATCATATGTGGAATGAGAATAATCTTCACAAATTTCGCAAACCTCGACCTGTTGCACAAACGAATGCATGTTAAAAAATTGATGTCCATTATATAACATACCTACCCCATTCACATTATAATAATGTGAGTCTTCGAATCGACCATAATTGTGGGGGTAGGAGGCCATCGCGGGGTTGCCTGCATACATGTTAAGAACATCAGATTAGATACAAAATAAAAAATAAAATAAAAATAAATAAATAAAATAATAATAAATAACCAAAGAAAGAAAAATACCAATCCCCGACAACGGCGCCAAAAATTGACGCGCGCCGAACGCGTCAATAAAATTAAAATGCCTCAGCCAAATATTTCGTAGAATAGTGGCAAAGGGTCGATCCCACGAAGATTGATATTCTTTCTAAGGTTTAAAAAGAACGAAAAGAGAAATCGGGGGTTTTGAAGAATGAATAAATTAACTAATGTTTAAAACAAATAAACAAAACAATGAAAATAATTTGAAAACAATCAATAAAAATACCTGGGTCAAGACATACAAGTTCAGTTCGATAAAAGATTGGATTTGGTCTTCGATTTATGTAAAATATGGAAATCAAAATATCCTAGTGTAGCTATAGTATCGGTAACATACGCAGTTCCTCGCACTTCCTAATCTCGATAGCCAAGGTACGACGGTGATTATTTCTCTGGTCAAACGTATAACCCTATATTCAAGCGTATTGGGTTTAACACGTTGACCGCCATGAACTTCGTGAAGGCACTACACCTAGACAACCGAATCACTCGTGTGTCCAATTTAGCCTAGATTTTTAAAGTATTCAACCGGACCCAAAAGAGACTAATCAATTGGTAAGGTTAATTGCCACTAGTGTGGTCTTGTCGCATAAGTACGGATGCTTACAACACACTGACGAGTAAATCAAGATTTAAACATGAATTTAACCTCGATTATTGAAACAATACCAAAGAAAATAAAATATTAATGAAAAGATTGAAATTAAAATATATAAATATCATAAATCCATTGATATGCGCAGTCGAACCTCCATCGCAGTCTTGCCTAGGCTAGAGGTTTTTAGCCTCGCATAGTTGAAGAACACCAATAGAAAAAGAAAAGAAAAGAAAAGAAAAGAATGGGGGGAGAGAGTTCGGCTCGAAGGAGAAAAATAGGGGATCCCGAGAGGTGCGTTCTCTCTCTTCAAAGTCAATTTCCTTTCTTTCTTTCCTTTATTTCTTTCTTTTATGTGTCTCTGACCATTCTATTTCTCCTTATCTTTTCTTTCTTCCATGCATATCCCTCTCATATATTATATTATAATATATAAATAATATTCCTATTAAAACCAAAACATTGCTAACTTATACTTAAATCACGCGAGCACCACTGGACACATGTGTGCCTAGCTGTCCGCTACATCATCTCTTTCATGTCTCCCGTGTGGGTCCCACCAAATTTATCTCGAGATACGTGCTAGCATGACTTTCGGTGTAAAACCGATACATGCATATGAATACTCGATTTTGCGTAGTTTTTCGCCTCAGATTCTACCACGCACTCCAATAACCATGAAAATAATAAATAAAGTCAATTAGATTAGTATTTTGGAGACTTGACAATAAAAATATATAAATAACCTATATATAATATTATATAATTAACGACTTAACAAATACCCCCAAACTTAGGACTTTGCACGTCCCGAGCAAATGTGTAAATGACAAACACACAGATAAACTAGACTCATAATATAGATATGTACAGACTCAACTAATCCTATACCCAATTCAAAATTCATGGAGTTCCTTTGGTTTACATAGTCGCCAAGATAACAAATCACTCAATGAAATTTTAGAGTTATGATATGTCAAGAACTGCAACCCGAACACAATTAAGATCACATTTTCAAGACAAAGATATGGTCAAGACAAACGCCATCAACTACTAGCAGGTTTTTTTGGTCTACACATTCAAGCACGCAAGTTTACAGTCTCACTTAATCTAGCTATAAGCACTCGAGCTAAATCTTTTTATTTGAGGAGTTTTCATACACTTCCGCCTTTATCCATTTTATATTTATACTTTCTAATTTTTTTTTCTTCTCCAATTTTTTTTTTTTTCTTTTCCAATTTTTTTTTTTTCAAATGATACGGTCCCTGCTCCATTTCATGTGGACTGATTTTCTCGCTTTTTCCCACCACAAGTTTCCCTGCTCCATTTCCTGTGAAAACTTGTAGGACTCTCTATATTTTGAAAACTCCTGTTAGCCCTTCTCACTTTTACTATAATTAAGCAAATTCCCCAATGTGGGTTAAAGTCTCATCACTTGCACAATTTCAACCGTCTACCCATTTTGGTATCTAGCGCAAGACTTAACCATCATACTAAGTCATTAATCATAAAATCATAAAAATGTTGAGCTACGGACTCGAGTGAGTATTTCTCCTACTTTTTCCTAAGTTTCAAGTCAAAAAGGCAACCATAATGTACTCATCCACAACCAAAGGCATGAAACAAAGTTTCGGGTAACTCTAAATAATATAATAATGAAAATTATACTAAATACATGCATGAAAGTGTATCAACTCCTAATAAAATGAGAAAGCGAAATATGGAGGGCAAAGAAATGGAAGAAATGGTTGAATAAGAAATATCAAACACCACCAATACCATCCAACAACCACATATAGACGCATATAATTGAAAAAAATAAAAATAAATTTAAATGATCTCACCTGCGGTCTTTCACAAAGCAATCCTACTCAATCCACAAATCCTAAAGTTGGTTAATACCCCCAAACTTATTCCAAACCTTGTCCTCAAGGTGCAAAACAAGTCAAGGAATCCATGCAACAAAAAGACAAAGAATAGTGGTGAAAAAGAATATGGATAAAACAAGAAGATGATACAAGTGCACACATAACAAAAGTCTCCAAAAACTAGTGAATGCTCAAATCTTGCATGTCTAGGCGACTAAGGAAACTATGAAATAAAATTATCATAATAAGAGCAAGAACTTATAAGCATGAGAGTTAATTCAAATGGTTCCTATCAAATCTTGCGAGCCCGAGTCTTTCAACTACGGGTGAAGTCAACAAGATGATGAAATAAGGTTTAAGGTTTTGGGGCTACTTAAAGACCCGCCACTAATGTGGTGACTTAAGTTGGATATGTCCCAACCAAGTCTCAAAACACCTAAAGCTCTAATAATATGTTAATTCCTAAAAAAGAATATGCTCAAATTACTCCAAAAACAATGTAATCCATAGTTAAACCTAGCAAAACTCAGGGGGTTGTCTAGTGCCATCAGTGCTCATCAAACATTCATTACATCTGTAAAAATCCAAGAGAAGTTAGGGCTTTATTAAACATAAAAAAATAAAACTAAATCAAAATTGAAATAAATGCGATAAAAAATAAAAACAAAGCTGGGTTGCCTCCCAACGAGCTCCTTTCTTTTAAGTCTTTGGCTAGACTTATTGTGATTCATCATGTGATGCCCTCTCCTTTGGAGATGTCAACAACAAATGGCGCATCAACATATTTGGGCAATGCAACATGCATGCCCTCCTTTAGATTGAGAGCTCATTCGGGACCTCCTACACAAACGAATCTGCCATATCATGGTCATCCAACACAAAGGTGTCAGTAATGTAGAAAATATGCGAACGCTCCTTTACTTCCACCCGGTATAAGATTTAACAAATATGCTGGGAGGGTGGGTGGTTTCACCAACACCAGAGGTTGGTCTTCGTTGCTCTCTATCTGCGGCTCCTCTGGCCTTTTTGAAATGACTCTAATTTCTATCGCAGCTTCATCATCATCATTCTGTGCAATGGAAATGTCTGACTCAATTTGAAGGACTTCAAGTCCTTGCGTTGTTTCACACCAATAGTTCTCCATTGGTGTATCAACATTCACCTCAACATTCCTCAATGTATCAACATTCACATTCTCTTATGAGTAAGAAATTGGTTGTGTATTACACAACTCTTTCTCGTCAAGCATATTCTGGAGTGTGGCATTCACTTGAATAAATTGGGTTTCAAAGTTTTGAAAACTTGGAAACTCACGCGAAAATTGTTGAAGCTCTTCATGAAACCGCTATTGATCATCTAGTAATTTCTTCATCATATCTTCTAAAGAGGTGCTTTATTGTGGAATCTGTGGACTTGACATGAGCAAAAAAAAATCGGGTCGTGGCAATGCATAGCTATGATAGTGATAATTCTCATACCTTGGATAATACGGACAATCATATGTGGAATGAGAATAATCTTCACAAATTTCGCAAACCTCGACATGTTGCACAAAAGAATGCATGTTAGAAAATTGATGTCCATTATATAACATACATACCCCATTTACATTATAATAATGTGAGTCTTCGAATCGACCATAATTGTGGGGGGTAGGAGGCCATCGCGGGGTTGCCTGCATACATGTTAAGAACAAGGGACTAGATACAAAATAATAATAATAATAATAAATAAATAAATAAAATAATAATAAATAACCAAAGAAAGAAAAAGACCAATCCCCGGCAACGGCGCCAAAAATTGACGCGCGCTGAACGCGTCAATAAAATTAAAATGCCTAAGCCAAATATTTTGTAGAATAGTGGCACAAGGTCGATCCCACAGGGATTGGTAATCTTTCTAAGGTCAAAAATAACAAAAAGGGAAATCGGGGTTTAAGAGAGAATGAATTAATTAACTAATCACAAAATATCTAAAGCAATGGAAATAAATTGGAAAATAATTAATAAAAACATCTAGGTCAAGACATACAAGCTCGGTTTGATAAAAAATTGGATTTGGTCGTCGATTCATGTAAAATATGCAAATCAAAATATCCTAGTGTAGCTATAGAACCAGTAACGTACGCAGTTCCTCGCACTTCCTAATCTTGATAGCCAAGGTACGACGATGACTATTTCTCTAGTCAAACGTATAACCCTATATTCAAACGTACTGGGTTTAACACGTTGACCGCAATGAACTTTGTGAAGGCGCTACACCTAGACAACCGAATCACTCGTGTGTCCGATTTAGCCTAGATTTCTAAGGTATTCAACCGGTCCCAAAAGAGACTAATCAATTGGTAAGGTCAATTGCCACTAGTGTGGTCTTGTCGCATAAGTATGGATGCTTACGACACGCTGACGAGTAAATCAAGATTTAAACATGAGTTTAACCTCGATTATTGAAACAATACCAAAGAAAATAAAATATTAATGAAAAGATTGAAATTAAAACCTTACTTTTTTCACCCTGCTAGGCTAACACGCCTGGATACAACACGCAATTGTGCGCATCGCCTCAAGATGCGTGCATGCATGCATGCATGCATGTTGACAAAAATCAAGGGACATGTATAAGTGCGGGTAACTTTAGCTAGCGTTATATTAAAGAGTCCAGTTAAACAAAATCCTATCAATGTTGTAATAACCGTAATTATAAGCCCAGTTAAATTTGGGTTCTAGGGATATGAAAGAATTGAACATGAACCTTACCCTAAGATATCTGCTTGATATCATGAGTAAGGGGGACGCCTAAGTCTAGATGGTGGACGCCCAAAGTCAGGTCTCACCATTGCAGTAGGAATCTCAATCTCTTCAAATGCCTATCTTCTCTTGCCAAATTCTTCTGTATTAAATGTATAATATTCTTGATTTGGATTCAAATGCATATGGCTTTGCATTTCCCAATTTTATTCAAAAGTACCTTTGCTAGTGAAATCCATCTATATTTTACAATATATGCATTATATAACTGGTCCCAACTCCGGATAAAGGAGAAGGACTCTTACGCCTATTTTTCATACCGAAAAATAGGTAAAGAGGTCCCAAACTCATTTTTCATACCCGAAAAATAGGAGAGGAATGCCCCAAGCTCATTTTCCATCCTTAAAAAATAGAGGAGGGTTGTGATAGGTTGACAGCCAGCGTAAAATTTTTGTCACTTTTCATGAAATGGATCAAACATATATAAACGTTGGAGCTAGCCAACCCCAATTAATTTGGGACTGAGGCTATATTGTTGTTGTTGTACCTTTGCTAGTGAACACATGAAATATGAGGTAGTGACTATGCTAGTGTAAATTATGGTCATTTTTAAGGATTGGAAAGGGAGGATATTTATGGGTGTAACCTAATTTTATTAGATGCTAAGAAATTGCCTATCATCCACTGGTATAAGTTTTTTCGAATTTGTTTATAAGAAACACGCCGTTTCTCGCCTTTTCGTAAATACAATTCTTTGTAAGTATTGAGCTATAATAAATAAAGGGTTTTTCCTATAAAGAAAAAAGGAGATTATTTATCATCAAACTTATTTGTAATCAACCCCTTCAATTTTATAAAAATTACTTAGAAGGAAGCCCACTTAGGTTACCTTCTCAGCAGTTTACCCTAAAACGCCTAGGTGATCCCTTACAACTGCTAGACCAAGTTTATTGTGTGAAAAAAATACAAAATGAAGGGAAACAAGTGTTTGATGTAGAAGACATATTGGCAATGTGTCATATAGGCATTTTTCATCCCAAAATAATAGGCGCCCCACTGTACTTAGGTTTTTCCTTGGATGGCAGTGGTTCCTGTGATCTCCGCCTCTAGAGGGAAACCCTCTCCGATAACTCTACCGGAGGAGGAGGAAAGATCTACTAAGAAAGTCAAAAATAAACAAATTGAGGTTGGATCTTTAGACTCTAATACAATCTACCCAATGTTTTTCAAAGATACTCTAGGTTCGATTGAGGATGCGGTAATGGTGGAGACGTCCTCTTCTAAAGAAATCGTAGTTGGTAATGATGACTTGATGCGTGGTGTGAAAGATAATGTGCCGACTATCGCCTTCTCCGACCACGTACGTAAGGAGATGACACAAGCCATGGATGGGATGATCATGGTGAGACTGGTTGGAAAAACGTTGAGTTTTCGGACAATGGCAGATAGGCTGCGGTTGTTATGGAAGCCCGTTGGTCGTATACGAGTAACGGATGCAGAAAATGGCTACTTCATGGTAAGGTTTGATCTCACGAATGATTGCCTTAAGGCATTATTGGATGGTCCGTGGATTATTCTTGGGCATTATCTTTCGGTGCAACCTTACTCTTTAGATTTCAATACTAAAAAAGTGAATGTGTTGTCGGTTGCGGCATGGATTCGATTTCCGGGGATTCCTTTCCACTACTATCATTAGAACATTTTACTTAAGATTTCTGAAGAAGTGGGATAATTTATCAAGATTGACTACAACACCGTTGATTCACAAAGAGGTCATTTTGCAAGGATGGTGGTTAAGTTGGATCTACGCAAGCCTCTCGTTTGGAGAATCTTCATTGATGACCAACTTCGAACCATCGAATATGAAGGACTCCCATTCATATATATAAATGTGCAAGGTATGGGCATGCGAGTCATGTTTGTCCTTTCGCTGTAATGAATACTACAAAAATTGCGTTGGCATAAGCGTCGGGTACTTTGGTTATTAAGTCCAATGCGGATGCGATTACTGCTGGCAAGATTGTCTCTCCGACTAGTTTACCATCCGATTCCGACGACGCTGCTAGAACTTGGATACACTCGTCCCGCAAGGTGCGTAGAGCGAAGCCGAAGGTGTCGGATTTGGCAGGAAAGAATACCGTGAATCAGGGAAGTCCAGCAGTAATTGGGACACGTTTTGATTTGTTGGCTGAGCTTGATTTGGAAGGTGATAACAGACAAAAAGCTAAGTCTGACTATTCCAAACTTACGTGGATTACTAGGATGGGAACAAATAAAGGGAAATCGATAGTTGTGTTGGATAGGAATAATGCTAAACTGGCCTAAGTGAAGAATAATTCTAAAGTGGTGGTGGACAATCATGGACTCATTAGGTCTCTAAAGCCCACGAAATCAATCGCTTCTCAAGCCCATAAAACTGACTCATTAATGATGATTGGAAAGTCCATATCACTTTCAAGGCCTTTGGGTGAAGTCCACCAAATGAATTCACAGAAGCCTTCTACTGATATAGAGACAATTTCTTCTCAAGCATGTGGGGCGCTGAAACCTTGCGAATAGTCCTCATCAAAACCGCACACTCTGCCATCGACCTCTCCTCTGTACTTCGATAACGATCAGCAGTGAACGTGGACTTCCATGCCTTCAACGATGGACATGGATTCTTCGCCAACTGTGGCTAATGGCGATGTACACAAAGAAGGAAATGATATTGCTAAAACACTTGATTCATCTGTGATGACAATCAAAATCGATTCTAATAATCATTCGAGATGTCTTGACGATATTCTGCACTCGGTGGTGGTATTCACAGATAACGAGGTGGTCAAGCATATTGGGGGAGGTAGCAGTTTGCCTATTCTTCGTGGTTCCGACTCGTTAGGAAGACCTTATGATAACTTCAAAAATATTCACTTGAAAGCGGACTTAAAGATTAAACGTCAAGTGGGTAAATCAAAAAAACATCGTCTCCATACTCTCGGGGTGATGCTTTGGTCGGCTAAAAGTCGTCGATGGATGTCGAAGCGGATGATAGTACCTTGGAGATGGCTCCCAGTTCTGGAGAGCAGTTTTGACAACCTTTCGGGTATTATCCTATCCTTCTTTGTGTTTTATTTAATGATTATTCCTATGCTTGTGTGGAATTGTCATGGTGCAGGTAGCAGGGAATTTGCTCATTTTTTGAAATTATTGGTCGCTATGTACAACTTGAAAATGCCTATTTTATTGGAAACAAAGATTAGTGGCCCCAGGGCGGATGGAGTGATTAAATGGTTGAACTCTGATCGATTGCATAGGGTAGAGGCACATGGCTTCTCCGGGGGTATATGGGTTCTTTGGAAAGATGAAGTTTCAATCTCAATTCTTGATAATAATTGGCAGTTTATTCATCTAAAGGTTCGATGGGGTGGACATGGGTCATTTCTCTTCACTGTAGTGTATGGGAGTCCTAATCCAATTATTCGTTGTCGTCTTTGGGAGGAATTGGATCACTTATCCCTAAGCTCTTTCGGACCGTGGTTATTGGCAGGGGACTTTAATGCTTTGTTACATCAGTCTTACAAAATGGGGGGCATCTGGCCAGCTCATATCTGCAAAATATTTCGTGGATGGATTGATCGAGTTGGGGCATTGGAAATTCCCTTTCAGGGCCCTTCCTTCACTTGGTCCAGGGGGCTATGTCACGAACGACTCGATCGGGCATTGGTCAATGCCTCATGGGCGGAACCTTTGAGATACCCTCACTATCACAGCTAGTTTGGGTATACTCTGAGCATTGTCCATTGCTTCTTAAAGTTAATGTGGGTGATGATGAGCTGCAGAAGCCCAAATTCTTTAAGATTCTAGTCGCTTGGAAACACACCCGGGTTGGAAAGCCTTAGTTAAGGAGTGTTGGGATAAGTCATTACCATTACAGGAAGCTCTGCCCCTATTTTCTACACAAGCTAATTTATGGAACAAACATGTCTTTGGTAACATCTTTCAAAGAAAACGGGTGATCTTGGCGAGATTAAAAGGCATTGAAAAGGCCTTTGAAACTCACAAGACAGAGAACCTATTGCATCTGGATAGTAAGCTTAGGGAGGAACTTGAGACTGTTCTTTTACAAGAGGGCTTATTATGGCATCAACGAGCGAACGCAGAATGGACGTTGTGGCGACAAAAACACCGCCCTATTTCATGCTAAAGTTAGTAAGAGAGCTAGAAAATGATGAATTTTTGGTCTTTTTATCTCTCCTAGGAGGTGGTGTGAGGACCTCAGTATCCTGAAACAGGAGCTAGTTGCCTTCTTCAGTAATGTTTATATTGAAGACTCATCTAATGACCTTCCATATATGATCCGAGATAGATTTCCCGCAATCTCACCTGACGTTCTCAGAAGATTGGAGGAACCAGTCTCTGCTGAAGAAGTACACGACACCTTATTCTCTATGGCTCCCAATAAAGCACCGGGAGTGGATGGTGTTCCGCCTTTTTTTCTTTCAAAAAAACTAGGAGGTGGTTGGGGAATCTTTATGCAACTTAGTCAGAACCTGCTTTGCTTATGGGAAGGTTGATAGTGGAATCAATAAGTCCCTGATCACGCTCATCCCTAAAGTGGAAAAACCTGAGATTTTTCACCATTTTTGGCCTATTAGCCTTTGCCACTGTCAACTACAAAGTGATTACTAAACTTGTGGCTAATAGACTTAAACTGGCAATGTCACACCTAGTGCACCCAGCTCAAACAAGCTTTGCGGAGGGCAGATGCATCACATACAACATTATAATTACACAAGAAATGTTCCACTCTATGCGAAATCTTAAGAGGAAAAAAGGGTGGATGGCTATAAAACTTGACTTAGAGAAAGCTTATGTTCGTTCAAGCTGGAAGTTCATTTAAGATACTCTAGCAGATGCCAAAATACCGAAACTTTTTTCTAAGGTTATACTAAGCAGCCTTTCGTCGAGTTCATTTCAGTTGTTGTGGAATGGGGACATATCTGGGGCCTTTACTCCCACCAGGGGTGTGCGTAAGGGAGATCCGATTTCACCATACGTGTTTGTGTTATGTATGGAGCGACTTTCTCAAGCTATTGATGACGCAGTGGATAGTGGTTTGTGGCTGGCACCTACATTTGGGAACGACATTCGTATTTATCATTTGTTTTTTGCAGATGATCTCATTCTGTTTGCAGAGGCTTCTGAGGAACAAGCGATGCTGGTCTCTAATATTCTACAATGTTTTTGTGAACATTCTGGTCACAAAGTCAGTTTTGCTAAGTCACTGATTTTTATGTCTCCAAACGTCGACTCCCAGTTGTCAGAAAAGATTGTTAGGAAGCTCAACATCCCAACTACTAATGACCTGGGGAAATACCTAGGTGTTCCGCTCCTTCATGGCAGGGTTTTAAAAGCTACCTACAGTGACTTGAAAGCAAAAGTTTATGCGAGAGCACATATGTAGAATCCTTCTCGAATATCTTTTGCAGGAAGAACGACTCTCTGCAAATCTGCGCTTTCTTCGATTCCTCTCTACACGACGCAAACCTCCCTGCTGCCTAAGGGAATTTGTTCAGATTTCGATAAAATCTGCATAGGTTTCATTTGGGGGTCAACGTCCGTGATAAGGAAACCGAGTTTGATTGCATGGGACCGTCTTTGCCAACCAAAATGGAATGGCAGTCTTGGCCTTCGGAGTTCATATGACATGAACATTGCGCTCGTGATGAAGTTGGGTTGGGAAGTATTATCCAATCATAATGCCTTGTGGGTTAAACTTATGCGTGCGAAATATTCTTTACTTAATAATGTTATCCCTCATTCTCTCAATGCAGGGAACTGTTCTCATACTTGGAGAAATATTTGCAAAATATGGGGAAAAAGGTGTTGTTGGGAGTAGGCTGGGCTATAGGCAATGGCAATACAATTTATTTTTGGCAGAATAGATGGACTGGGTTGGAGAAACCGCTTCTTGAGCTTGCAACTGGCATAATTTCGGCAGATTGCTTGGAATACACTCTTAGCAATTATGTAACTAACATTAGAGATTGGGATTGGGCTGATTTTCATTTTTTACTCCCTGTAGGAGCACTTCTACGTATCGCTGCAATACCTTCGCCAGATCCAAATGGGGCAGGCGTTGATTCAATTTATTGGGTGCATTTTAAATCGGGATCCTTTACTACCTCCTCTGCATATGCTTCAGTATCTCAACATTCCTGGTCTCCACCAGGCATGGAGTGGGCTCTGGTATGGAAATGTGCAGTACCGGAGAGAGTGCATTCTTTTCTATGGCTAGCCCTCCACAATGCTCTTCTATCTAATGAAGTGCGTCGGCGAAGGCATATGTGTATGGTTTTATGTTGTGAGCTATGTGGTGGAGAGAAGGAGGACTTGAACCATATATTGCGGGAATGTCCTTTATCTTCTGTTGTATGGAAAGAGTTCCTGAGCGTGTCACAAATGGATTCTTTGTTGGAGCCGCATCTCAACCAATGGATAATCGATAATTTAAGTAATTACATGATCTTTAAGGGTGTTGGATGGCCTACTTTCTTTGCCACTTGTTGTTGGATGCTCTGGTCTAGACGTAATAAGGTTACTATTGGCGAGGAAACGGTCTCTCATAGAGAATTGTGCAATACGATTATGGCTAAAGCGAAATCCTTTCATCAGGCTAATGAAATGTTCTTTCCCTTCAGTCTGCATAAGAATACTCGTACGGAGCACTTGATCGGATGGAGGTTTCCACCCTTCATTGGGTGAAAATCAATACAGATGGAGCTGTGAAGGGGGGGCATAGACAAGCGAGTGCGGGGGGTCTTATCAGGAATGACGTATGTGATTTTGTTACTGGCTTTGTCTCTAATCTTGGCGTATGTTCAGTGTTTGAGTCCGAATTATGGGGAGCGCTTCATGGCCTGCAATTGGCATGGAACTGGGGCTTTTCTAAGGCGATACCGAAGGTGGATAATAAGAGCGTGGCTGATCTACTGATGGGGAAGGTTAGCCTAAGAAACATCCACCGTCATCTTGTCTCTTTAATTCTGCAACTCATGGACTTAGATTAAGAGATCCAAGTTATGCATACTCATCGTGAAGGGAACGGAGTGGCAGACTGGTTAGCTACTTACGCTATGCAACATTCAATTGGGACACATATACTTGACCTGTGTCCCTCGGCCTTATCATGGATTATAAGGGAAGATTTAAGTGGTGTATCATTTCCTAGGACGTGTCATATGTAACTAGACCTTTGGTCTCTTTCTAATATAAAAAAAAAAAAAGGGCCATAAGATAGTGTGACCGGGCCAAAATTTTGTCGATTTTGAACCTAGTATTAGTAATATGAGATGGCATTTCAAACCCTACTGAAAGAAAATGTTTTGTTTCAGTTTCCCTTTTCTGTTCTCTTCTTACTGTTTCATACTTTCATGTATCCATATCTAACTAAAAGCCTTAATAAAAATCTATAAGTCTTATTCTAACACTTGAATTCGGCCGTGGGGCAGATGTTGGATGATGTTTTCTTGCAGTAATTGCCTTATGAAAATCTAGTCTTTTTTTCTTCTTCTTCTATAATACTAGATTTTCATTTACAATAAGGTAATTCAGTAGCGGATCCAAGGAGGCTTATCCCTCGAGACCCCTATAGTACCCTTCCGGTCGACACACACTCTATATAATTTCATCATTCCCGCCTCCCTTATGATCGACACATGCTCTCTATATAACAAGTGTATCATTGTCAAAAAAATGAAGTATTTGAAATATCTTGAGTGTAGCATTATCAAAGAAATTTGTTATACCTAATTTTTCATACTAATATATTTTTTTGTTTGGAAAAAAAAAAAAAGTTAAAGTTAAAATCCACCATCCCTTAACAAGATTTTTTAGTTTAGCCACTGATGCAATTAAGCAAGAAAACATCAAGGATAGCCTTTCAAGGATTGAGCATTGATGAGTGATGACACATCCAAATAGCATTTAGAACATAATATATGATCAGCAGGGCTGCTTTTCTAGGAAAGTGAGTCCCTAAATTCAAACTAATAGTATTGAGGTTGAAAGCGCAATCGCATACGTGAACACGTATAGGAGGGTGAATCCCTCACCTTCCTGGTTCTGATTTTTTTGAGAGGGTAATACATGCACAAATTTGATCAGCTTTTTCTTTTCCTTTTTGCTTTTCATTGAAGGGCTTTTGGAGCAATGACGGAGCCAGTTTTTTTTTTTTTAGAAGCCTTGGGCTAAAAATTAATATTTGATTTGATTTGATTTTTTTGTCTTTAACAATTCGGGTCAGAGACGCACTCGTTCAACTGCCCTTGATTTTTAGGCTTGCGCATCCCTTAATTTTAGTAAGCACACACATCTCGAGGTGTCCGATAAGGCGAACAATGGATGCATGTCTGGCCTGCATATCTGGACCTGGGCATCCTAACACTTCCCTTAACGCATAAGCGCGTTTATACACTACAATCATATTTTTTTTCTTTGACTTACTACAATCATCTACTTAATAGTATTATTTAGTGCACAATTTAGTTAAAAAAATACTACACGATTTAAAACTCCAAATCATTCAAGCAAATATTAATCACTTTAAGATCAAAAGTGACAACAATTAAGAATAGATAAAACTAAATTTTAAATATAATTGTATTTTTTAATAAGTATTCATAACAAATTATAATAAAAAAGTAGTTCGTAATAATGAAACAATATTACATGCTTTTGTAACAATAAAACATTAAAGCTGAGGGTAGAGGCAGACAAATTAAGAAGACTATAAGAGTTTTTTTTTTTTTGGTCTTTTTTTTGTTTTTATTTCTCATTTCTACTTTAATCTTTTTTTTTTTTTCTCCGATCTTTTGCCCATTGTTGGGCATACTTGGGCTTTTCTTTTTTTTGTTGGGCTTCTTAATTAAGGAGGCCTAAATAGAAAAATATGGGCTGGGCTATATTTTAGATGGGGCCAATTATTACTAAGCAATGAACATAGCTGCGCCTCTGTTGTGGGCACTTGAAGGCCAAGTATGAACAACTGGTGACTTATTGAGGTGTGTCAACTTGCCAATCCTCACAAACTAAAAGCTTTCGCGGGTATGTTTGGCTTAAAATATATATAAAAAAATCGGAGTTTTTCAAAAAACAAGGTTGTAAACATTTTTTATTCTAAAAATAAGGGTGACTACTTTTATTTCTAAAAATAGGATATGTCTCCTTTTCAAAAGGAGACATTGACGATGATGTCATGAGATGGAGTGAATGGCTCATCTATACAAAATGAATGACTCATTTTTAAAAGGAGTCATCCATACAAAAGGAATACTCTATTTTACTCCTCAAAATGAATACTTTGTTCAACTCGAAGCGGTGTGTGACGACCCCTTATCCAATGGGTCAGGGTCGGGCCGACCCAGCCCACCCGGGCCCGGATCGGCTCGACCAGGCCCATATGAGGTAGCCCGACCCAGGCTACCCATATTTTTCCTACCGTAAACTTTTTTTTTTCATCTGTACTGGGGTGGGCGTCCATCCCCAACCCCAAGTTGGGTTCGTGCAGGGGAGACGACTCACTTGCCGTCCCTCGAGCTCATGGCAGTTCGTCCGAGTCTCATATCTCGGACCAACAACCACAACCAACAGCAAAAACAACGACAAATCACACAACTCCAACAAATTTAACATTTACCTCGGCCACCGTGCATCGGTAATGACACGTATATCGTCGCGGGTCCCACGTCTTGATCATTTTGTCATGATTAACGAATTAACGTGTATTAATTATTGGGTCGTGACACGGTGAACCCATTCAAACGTCATTTACATATCTAGATGGACAAGCCACATCACGTACGTATCACGAGATGGACAACCCGTATCACGCACGTATCTCGAAGTAGACAAATGATGTAAAAGACACGTACGTCTATGGGCGCGGACAACTCATGCAAACACCAAGCATGTATCTCGCGGCAGAGGAGTCGTGTAAACAACGCGCATGTCGAGGTGACCGATCCATGCAACCTCATGGAATTCATGCAAACGTTACGCACGTATTTGGAGGGGCCAACTCATGCAAACGACACACACGTGTCTGGCGGTGGACAACCCTTGGCAACAACATGCACGTATGTCGAGGTTGACAATCCATGTAAACATTACGCACGTATATCGAAGGGACAACCCATGTAAATGACACGCACGTATCTGGTGGTGGGCAACCCGTGCAAAGAACACGAACGTATCTCAAGGTTGATAATCCAGGCAAACGTTACGCACGTATCCCAAGGGGGCAACCCATACATATCTACTATAAACCATGTCACACAATTGTGAGCATAAAAAGAAATTTGTAGATGAAGAACTGTAAATGCCAAAACCACGTTATATATTTGTGTAGAATTTAAAATTAAAGCAATAAAGAAGTTTTGAAAGTATGATTTCATTCCAAAAAAAAAACTTATCATACAGGTTTATCGACGGTTACGTTGACGTTGTTGCTCAGTGATACAAACCGGACGTACTCTATGTCGAGTTGGACATTGTGTTTGTACTCCGATTGAGTTTGTCGAGGTCGTTGATCTTGCATTGAATGTCGTCGAGTTGATTGATGTTCATCCTCTGGTGCTTCACACGACTCACCTCTGGTACTAATGCTTCCAAAAATAGGAGGTTGTACTGTCCCAAAAAACTGGTTTCCTGTATGCGGTTGACCGAGAGGAACATGAGGCGGCGGGGGCATGCTTAACATGTTCATGAATAAGCTATCTCCACTATATGACATATTATAATTATAACATGGTGGAGTAAATGGGCTCGGCATGTGTTAAGGCAATGACGGATACATTGGATGTCTAGGAATGCCATGGTCCATATATGAAGACGACGGTCCGGGTGCGTAAGGATTAAAATGGTAATGAGGAAGATTCATGATCGGCGAGCTAGGTACAAACATTTGAGGTTCTGGTTGCATTGGGGACAACGTTGGAATGTACCCATGAGAAGAATGACGTGGCGGGGATGAGCATTGGTTACCGTCACCAACAGTCTCTGTTGTTCTCCCTCTCGGACGAGATGAACGTTACGTAGGGGAACATCTATTGCTCTCTGCAGCAGTCTCTATCCGACGAGAAGGACGTGGTGGACGAGGACGTCTAGTGCTCCCACCCACAGTCTATGTTTGTGTTTTTCTTCTTCTCACCTATTGGTTCGATTCGCCTTGATCATCTTCTTCATCTTCGTCTTCATTCTCCTCATATATGCCCTCTCCGACATCAATTTCACTATTCCGTAGAGTTGACCTTTACCTATGATCTTCATCTAAAATTTTGATGCCTTCATCAAGCTCAACAAGACCTTGCTCATACCCATCGTCAATGAAAACTCGCTGCAGTCGACGCACCAAGTTACACCGATATAAAAACAAGAGGTTAGTAAACACAATTAATGATGTAAAACGTGATGAAAGAAGAATAATAGTTTAAAACTTACCGAATAGTCACGTAAAGCCCCGTCATGTAGTCTTATTGATCGTGGCATTCTTTTTGTCCCACTATGACTATGCCGTCACCAGGATTTCCCCATATCTGTATATAGTTTGCGTGAAAAGTCGCCAAATTTTCTTGAACGCGTCCTCGCATCTTGATGAGGTGTAGTTAGGTGTCGTAGTGACAGTTTGGTGGCACGGCGTGTATCATTCTGAATTGTCTCAAAACTCTTTCAGGTCGATGCCACTCGATTATGTGGAAACAAATAAGGGGACACGTCGATAGCCAACTACTGTGACCATTGGTACGATATTCAGGAAGAGACCCTATGACTGACTTCAAAATAAGGTTGCCACACCACGTTATCCTCATTCTGCAAACCGAGTGCATCACGGTAAGCAGATAAAACGTGTGTTGCACTTTAAGTAACCGAGAATGCATCGATCCATCTGTATAGAAAACTCATAATTAGTAAAATAAAAATGTAGTAAATATTATAAAAATTACAATATAACATTTCTATTACCCGTGTCCTAAAGGCACGTCATTAAGCATCTCTTCTCCATCTATTGTTTAAGGTCGAACTCTAGGAACACCCAGCCGCCTTGGTGCTATGAATGAGAATCTATCCCATGCCCACAGTTGTACAAAAATTGAAGCGCCCCCGCAACCTCGTGTGCACTCGCGCGAGATCCGCGACACAACTCCCAGTACAAAAAAGCCAAACAGGCACTCCCCCAACTATAATGGCCAGCTATGTCAAAATCCTCGAGTAAAGGTAGAAACATCAAATGTACATATCAATTTGACTTATCGGCGAATAGAAACCACCTATTAGTTAGAGAATGTATGATCAAACATACCGCCAGACCGACTCCTCCTCGCTGTCGTCATCTATAGCTGATATGTTGCATTCAAGTCATTCGACTTTTATTTTATTTCCATGAAGGTCATCTCAAAGTGGAATTTGACCAAGTAGCCTCTCACACGCCTCAACGTAGTTTGTATCGGTGGTTCCTGTCACAGGCATACATTCGATAGGTAAGCCTAGCTGCACCTGTATGTCTTGGAGTGTAATAGTGCACTCCCCACATTGCATGTGAAATGTATGGGTTTCTGAGCGCCATCTCTAAACAAATGCAGGAATCAAAGCCCAATCAAGGCTGAAAAATGATATGCGCAAAATCCCATAAAACCCACTGGAACGTAAATATGGAATCATTCGAGAATGATACTCCATCGTTCGATCAACGACTGTCCGTCGTCGACGCACGCGCAATGTCTCGTACACGTTATAATTGAAAATAAGCTTTCATATATATATTATATATATATATATATATATATATATATATATATATATATATGTTATACGTTCATTCATGAACATTGGATGTATCCATCTAAAAAGGTTTACCTGACCCGTCCACGCTCACGAGGATCTATGTGTAGATTGGAGATCTAATAGTGAAGGATCTGACGGTCCTGGATCCATTTGTGTACAAACTACAATTTATCAAATTTTTATAGTTAGTCGTGTTGTTCAAAAAGTCGTCACGAATCATTATTATATGTTCAAGGAAGAACAAATAGCTCAACGTTTCATGACGTGAACTATTTGGATACTTCAAAATGTTCAATATAATCTAATTACGTACATACTTAATCCATTAGTTAAAAATATACAAACTGGACTATTGGTTTTGATTGGAAGATTCAGCTCTGGAAGGACAATTCTTTTTTGTTATGTCCCTCCGCACGACAAATGTCGCATCGATTCTTCCTAGTAGGGACTCGATCACGATCTTTATTGGGACATGTTGTTCTTTTATGTCCTTCTTGATGACATATGCCACATCGCAAGGCTCTTGGAATATTAAGAAGATCCATCTCGTTGTGCCTTCGTGTTCCCTTTGGTCTCTCTCGGCCACGTCTGCACCTTGGGTCTGGTATGACCTTTGTCGCAAAAGTTGGCCAATACTTCTCATCTGGAATGACTTTGAAATTAAAGGAGTAACATTATGCGTACACATCTATCCGGTAGTATGGTTCAATAAATTGCGATTAGCTTACTCGAATAAAGGAACATGCAGCTAACACGTGTGAGCAAGGGAAACCAAACGATTACCATTTGTTGCAATTACACATGCGGTCCTTTAGGATAACGATTTGTGTATTGTTGCCTTTATGCATGCGATCTCCATGTCATCCAGTAAGCACCTAAAACTCACATACGTCACGATTTATCAAATTGACTTGATGCCTCCTTGCAACTTGTTCGTAACGTGTGAGTGTATCTGTGACATATTTCGTGTACGATTGCCCGTTCGAGATTGCTTCATTGATTTCCTATTTGCGACGATCGTTGTATGTCACCAATCTATAGTAAATCATCTGAGTCATTGTTGTTATTGGTAAGAATCGAGCCCCCTTCAATACACCGTTAAAACACTCTACAAGTGACGATAAAACTCGTGTAAGTATTATTAGCTCAGCGATAACTAATTAGTTGAGTGCAAAACATAACTTGCATTTCATACATACCAACACCATTAGAATTGATCCACCCGTACCGCATGCCTCTGTCGTTCGATTGAGTCTATAGTTCTTTCGGGATGCCATTGACATATTGCAAACATTAAGGGGTTCGCGATGATAAATATGTAGAACGCTCCATGCACGCATTAAAATTTCGAACTTAATGTTGACCAACAGCTCGAGAAAGTATGTTTTTCAAGGGCTCATTTTTGAATCGAGTGTTGAAATTACTGACCAAGTGTCTCAGACAATAACGGTGGTATCTTTTGGGGGATAAAAACTGTTGGTCGGTGTGTTGACCGCCTCTAGAATACCAGGGTGATGATAAGAAATAATGCAAATACCATCTCTATCTGTCACGTGTTTGCGTAACATCCTCAAAAATCATCCTCACAAATATGTAGACTCGATTTCTGCAACAGCAAATGCTATCGGTAGTATGTGTCCATTACCATCAACAGATATGGCAATCAGTAGCTTACCACTATATTTCCCATATAAGAAAGTCGCGTCAATTTGAAGTAGAGGCCTACAAAAACTGAAAGCTTGTATCGATGCTTCGAATGCAAAAAACACACGACGAAATTGAGGACACTCAGTCCTTATCTCATCAGAAGCCCATTGTTTATGTGACCACTCAATTGCGGTCCCCAGACTCTTAATCTTCACGGCCGCCAACGAACTTGACAATCTAGCGTATGACTCATCCCAATCTCCAAATGCATTTGCAATTGTCTTCATTTTGGCATCCCACATTCTCTTGTAGTTTACTTTGTGTCCGTATTTTCCCTTAATTATTTGTATTAATGCCTTGATAGTTATTGTTTGATCTATCTTGACAATGCTTTGGATCTCTCTCGCAATTTTCTTGATCTATCTGGACAATACCTTTTCAAAAGGCGCTATTCGGGTAAACACAGTCCATGTAGGACAACCTTACCCTAGTAGCGCCTTTTCAAAAGGCGCTATTTATGTGTCCACGTCAGCAAAAAAAATCCACCCAACTAATAATGCATTTTGGATAAGCGAAATAGCCTAGTTTTTGAATAAATAAAAAAACTACCCTAATTTTCCTCATTTAAACTAAAATGTATTGTACTTTTGTAATTTTTTCAAATACTTCCCCCTATTAGTTTGGTAAAGAGGAATCTATCAAGCCTCGCACATATCATAACCTCTCTGAGATTAGATCATGTTTATCTTCCATTAGAAAGCGGAAGATCAATTAGCTCCATGTCACAGATCATTTCATCAAACATAATCAAACTTCTTGCCACTCCTGGACTGTTAAGTTACTCATCAGTAAAGCGAACCACATTGTAATCTCCCACTGTGCACACCAAAATGGATTACAAAGGCCATATAAATCCCCTAACTTTTCCCAAAAGCTATGTCAATTAGATGAAGAAGCCGACCCAGCTGACCCATATATCCCTGATAACCACCAGTAAGACATACACGGAAACTGAGTAACTCCCAATGACACAATCGCTACACATCTTACATCCCAGATCACAACAACTCCTCCCATCAACCCACATGATGGTAATATCACCCACTGTTTCTATCACATTGATACTGGCCACTAATCTTCTATCCATCTCAGTTTTCTTTGTTTCTTGTATAATCAGGATATCTGGATTTATTCGTTTTACTTCCTCCTTTACCACTCTTCTTTTTGTTTCTAACAAAAAGCCCCGCACATTCCATGATACTATCTTTATTGAGAAACTTAAATACCCTTTCCATTCCTCCAAAATCGATACTTTCCTAACACGAGTCATTCTCCCTTTTGTCCGTCCCGTAAGAATGTCAGAGCGAAGTCTAGCTAATTCTCTTTTCGGACGCGCCTTTCTGTCTTCGATGCTAGCCTTCTTGTATGCTGAAAGGCCACATGCTTGCAGGGCAATGTTCATCTCTACAGTCGTAAATTCAGGGATCTGGGATTCGTAAGTTTGTAGCATTATAGGCGGCTCCTCTGGTGCATTGGGGGTGTCAATGCCCAGATTTATTTCCACCCTTGTATGTGCTTGATCATTGACCTCATTCGGGTCTCGCATTAAATTTTGCAAATCAAGTTCATCCAATTGATCAAAATCACTATCTGAGATTGGAGTAGAAACCTCATTAAGTGATGTATTCGCCATATTATCGTATATTTGTTGAATAGCATTATCTGATAATGGTTCAGAGACATCAAACAGTGATCGGAATGTAGCACAATAACGATACTCGGTTGGGCTGGTCTGGATGGGCTCCCTGGGATCAGTCCAACAAGCCCAGTATTTCCTGTTGGGGTTAATCAACAAGAAAGTAACCCCTCCAACTCGAGAGACAGATGAATAAAATTCACTAAGCCACAAATAATGCACAAAATCAATCACACCACAAATAACACAAGATTTAATTTGAAAAACCCTCCAAATCAGAGGAAAAAATCACGGGCCAAACTCCGAATAAATCCACTATATGAATAAAGAGTACGAGAATCTCAATTGAGGAAAATACAATATAACTCCTTCAAAGAACTTGAATGGTCACCACCCTCAAATTGTACCCTGATCACCAAGAAACCACCAAAGACTTCGCCGCGAGTCTTTAGATTCGAGATCTTGATGTATCTTGTTGCATTCACCGCTAATTAGAAGTATATTCCAATTCGTTAATTCACTCCAATCTTCTTTCCTATTTTCTCTCTCCAAGATTCCTATTTCACAACCAATTAGTTGCTTTATGCGTTGGACTTTCTATTTTTTGTGTGTGGGACCCACACAAAAACCAACATTTCCTTCATCAGAAGATTCATACTCATTCGCTTGTTGGCCCTATAAGGACATCTTAATGACAACCCTTTTTTTCTGGGGGGACCCCATCGGTATCTCCTATCATTGGTAACTTTTCAGCCTTTCATCACGATTATGTCCCGCCTTTCCGTACACTCTACGAAATTCTCCACTATTGTCGCACCTTCTATGCTAGCTCATGTTGCTGGTACATGTTGTCGAGGTGGCTCCTTTTGTCGTGTTATCCCCTCCATGTCATCATCTTCTTCCTCAATCCTGAACTCTGAACGGTGCGAAATTCGAACTTGAACCTCTGTTCCCCAACATGGCAGTAAGAGAACTGTTGGGTAGAAAGTGTTTGGGTCCCCTTGAACTTTAATCCATGCTCCATTAATCATTTCCTTCTTTCGGGTGCTCCTAGCAATTTGCATCAAACCCCTCAACTTCGTACTTATTGATTGGGATGAATGTGGTGTCAGACCACATATTACTGGGTAACCCTGGAATGTGAATCCATTTTTTATGACAAGCAAAGACCTTATTAGAATTATAATGGCTCAATGACCAGCTCTCAATCTTATCAATGAGAGCCCTACCAAGCTCCTTCCCGTGATTCAGGATCCTTTTGAGACGTTCCTTGGGGTTGTTGTCGTCGAGGAAAGTTGCTTCAGCCACTGCTATGAAAGCTTGAACTAGATATTCCACTTGGCCAAGGTATTGAGAAACTAGTTATGCCAGAGTTTATAATTTTGAAATTTTTATTTGCTCAATAGGTTGCTGCTCTATTTGCTGCTACATATAATAGCATATAATCCATTTAATACATGTTAATCACTAAAACATTTTTGGCTTTTAATAGAGGTTTTAAAACCCATATTAAATAGAGTGTTATTAAATGTCATGTGAAAATGTGTTATGTTTTAGTTTTAATACATGAATTACATAGAGGTTTTTTAAAACTCCTATCAATTAGGTGTTATTTAATAACATCCCATTTAATAAGGGTTTAAAAACCTCTATTAAATACCGAAATTGTTATAGTGAATGTACATATCTGCAAATTAATTTCAGGTTTCCAACACTAGTTAAGAGTTATATTGCGCTTTAGGAACGATCCTTTGGCATATCATTCACTGTTACTAGACGTATCATGTATGTTTTTGACTACCAATACTTATTTTAGTTACTACAAAAGCGAACATAATCTAAAAGCTTTGTCACATAAACCTTGTCTAACTAATACAAATTTGCGAAGCTATAAGAACAAAATTATCAGGTGTATCCTCGCTAGAAGTGTATCTCACAGGGCTTTCCAAGTTGCTAGCTACCAATGTCGCTTTAAAAGTTTTCTAGGTTTAAGCAATAACTTGGGATGCAGGGTAGATGAGTAGCTCTCGACACTGTTAATGCAAACTTTTCAGTCATGTCTAAGTCACAAAGAGGCCTAGATGCATTCCAGGGCAGCTTCTTCTACCAGATCCAAATGGAATTAGTTGGAAGTTGGGTCCATGAACGTCTATATCAACGTCGATGATAGATTGGGTCCATGAACGTCTATATCAACGTCGATGATAGATTGGGTCCATGAACGTCTATATCAACGTCGATGAATCTATCGGGATTGAATTCTTCAGCATCCATAGACCATGCATTAGGGTCTCTTCCAATCATCCAAACATTTACCAGGACTCGCGATTTGGGATAAAGTAGCCATTTATTGTGACGTCTTCGATGGATTCGCGAGGGATAAGAAGGGGCCCAACAGGATGAAGCCTCAAGGTTTCCTTAATAAACATGTTCAATTCTTCTTGAACTTTCTTCATAACTTTTGGATGCCTCAGTAGCTCTGGAATTGCCCAGTTCAATGCATTAGCTGATGTATCCATTCCAGCGGCTGGCATGTCCAAGATGATTGCTTTGATGTTGTCTTTATCAAATTGGACCACTTTCATGCTATCAGACAGTTCTGACTCCATCAAAGACAACATGAGATCAATAATCACTAAATTTTTTGTGGTGTTCTTTTGCATCTTCCATGTGTTTTTCTATGATCTTTTCTACCAACTCGTCATACTTCATGCTAGCTGCCTTCATTCCACGAACCAGGCCCTGAAGAATTTATGATGAAATGCATCGTCAATAAAAATAACAGAATGCCATTGGCAAATCGAGGCTTTATGGACTAAAACCCCACACATATGAGTTAAAATTAAGGTGGTTAATTAAGTTTGTGACAATATCAGTACTAATGAGATCCACGTACGCGCGGATAAAGGCACATAGTCTCCGACGTTAGTGGTTTGTGTGTGGTTGATATCAATTTAGTACAACTCTTACAAATTACTGACCTGAAGATCAAATGGTGCAAGGAAAGGCACATAGTCTCCGACGTTATTAGCAGCTCCCATCAGTTCCATCGTCTCAGTAATGATAGGCTTGAATCAAACCTATCATCCTTAAATCCGAACACCATCCTAAACATCATGTCCTCCACGCCAATTTGGGCTTACGGCGCAAATAGGATCCATATTCTGTGAATACAATGCCCTTCCTACTATAACTCATGTATTTGGTCCCTTTGGGGATAAGGCCTACTAGCAAACACCAAGTCACGAGTCTTGAGGAAGAGCTCTGCCGCTTCAGTCGATAAGACCACGATGGTTGGGACTAAGCCGAGGCGACTGTGCATTATCGGCCCATATATATGTTCACGACAATTTGTGCAAATCCTGGTGTGGGAGATCTCCCAACATGTGAAGGCTGCCCTTTATGCCCTGGGGGGAGTACGTTCCTTCCTCAATAGTGAGCTGATGAGCGCTATGAGTGCTGTAGTGAGAAATATAATGATCAATAATGAATCAGTCATGGTTTTGTTGATGCTGGAAATATGTGCTATTCTGGCCAATCTATATATACTATATATGATGATTTCTAAAGAGGGCCGCCAAGGGCACCCCACCTATTAATGAAGACACCCAGTTAATATGGGCACAAATTGATTTACCTAGTGCACCCAAAAATTAAATCTAAAATACCCAAAATACCCCTTGTGCAAAAAACCCTCACACCCCACCACCCCCATCACCACCTTCACCGAACCCTGAGCACCCCACCACCCCCACCACCACCTTCACCGAACCCTGAGCACCCCACCACCTTCACCGAACTGTTGTGCAAGAACCCATTTGGTTTGAACCGACCAGTGAGAGGAATCCCCAAAATCGTGTTTGTCGTGTCTCGCCTTGTGTTTCTCCTTCGGTTTACGGCTTTTTCGCAGTTCGTAGGGTCGTGGTGTGAGCCGGTTTCGTCTCCAAGTTAGGGTTCGGTTGAATAGTTAAAGAAATGGGAATTCGCGGTTCTCGGCCACACAGGCCAGAGACTGTGCTAATTGTCTCGGCCTCGCATGGCCGAGACAGAAGTTACATTTTTGAGAACTCGAAGTCTCGGCCACAAAGGCCGAAAGAGTTCACAGTGTATCGGTTACGCATGGCCGAGAGTACTTTAGTTCTCTCGGCCGAGACATGACGAGAGCTACAATTAGTGGTAGGTAATGTGGTGTCGGTGGTGTACAACCGAGAATGTGCTCATACTCTCGGTTGTACACCGGCGTACCATACCGTGACCTAAGTACACCTCTCGGTTCTTTAGGACCGAGACATCACCATACATCTCGGTCCTGCGAGGCCGATACAATCGCGCGCATCGACAGAAACTTCGGATAACCGCATAAAAAACACAATAAATTTGCAAAATTACCGTGAGTTCGACTTCCTTTTGCACAGTAGCAGTACAATCCTCTATTATATAGTGGAAACAAGTTCGGATTTGAAGAAATTACCAAACCCTACGTCGACAAACAAATCATCATTTTTACAGTTTTACACAACTAACAGTTCTAAAAAACCATCATATGGTTGTCAAACATTGTTACATCATTTGTTGGATGATGTCAATCCGCAAGAATCGATCAACGCTCGCCAAATGCAATGTGGCTTTGTGGTTCAACTTTGTGGTGGGGTGCCTTTTTTTCTTTGTCAAAATGATTCGTGAGGTTTGAATCAATATATATACAAGGGCAAAATGGTCTTTTCTACTTTTGCTGAAATTTTTACAAAAATTTTGGGTGCCTTCATTAAATGGTGGGGTGCCCTTAGCGGCCTTCTTTCTAAAACGTAACGTGTGCTATTTTCCGATCTAATTTACTATGAACCACACGATTCAAAGTATATCTCATCTTCACGTTAATAGTTTTATGGCGTGTAGTTCTTGCCAATCCTCATTTAAAGGAAGCTTTTTTTTTTTTTTTTTTTTTTTTTTTTTTTGATAGTAAAGGAAGTTATATATATATATATACTTGTAATGTAAGAGGCACTAAATTAAACCTCACACATGCAGCCAACCATGCCTGTAGCATAGTGTAAAAGGCATGCTCGATCCCACCTTTTTGAGATCAGGTACATGATCGAGACCTCAAAAAAAAAAAAAAAAAAAAAAAAAAAAAAAAATCACACATGCATTGAAAGTATAATTATTGCTTCGAATTGTGAGGGAACAAATCTCAAAGCAATCTGATTAAGAACCAAAAAAAGGACAATCTCGGACCATAGACATTAGGGTCTCCAATTCTACCTTAAAATCGAAAAAAAAATCAAAACCATAAGAGCTTGATACCTCTTTACGAAAGAGTTTAAGAGAAATTGAAAGAAGATATACACTGACATTAATATATTGTGATAGAACTGCAAACATTCACAAAGTTTGATGTATAATTGACAAAGATTAAGATTCTTCGTGCTTCATTTGAAAATGAAACTACAAAGTTCGTGTTTATTGTACATTAATATATATGAGCTGAACTATGCAATCGATGTTGCTTTTAAAGTTCTAAAGGCTTAAACGATAGCTTGGGATGCAGTGTAGATTACTAGCTCTGGACATCGTTAAGGCGAACTTCTCAGTCATATCTAAGTCGCGAGGATTTACACCATCTGGAAGTTCCCAGGTGAAGCAATGAAGTAGTTGTGCCAACACCAATTGAACCACTAGCAGTCCTAGATTCATTCCCGGGCATATTCTTCTACCTGATCCAAATGGAATCAGTTGGAAGTCGCGTCCATGAATATCTACTTCGACATCAATAAACCTATCGGGATTGAATTTCTCGGCATCCTCAGACCATACATTAGGGTCCCTTCCAATCGTCCAAACATTTACTAGAACTCGCGATTTCTTTGGTATAAAGTAGCCATTTATTGTAGTTTCTTCAATGGATTCATGAGGGACTAGTAAGGGTGCCACTGGATGAAGTCTCATGCTTTCCTTGATGACCATGTTAAGGTAGTTTAACTTCGGCAAGTCGGTTTCCTCCACCATACGGTCCATGCCGACGATGTCTCTCAATTCTTCTTGAACTTTTTTCATAACTTTTGGATGCCTTAGTAGCTCTGGAAATGCCCAGTTCACTGCATTAGCTGATGTATCCAATCCAGCTCCTAGCACATCCAAGATGATTGCTTTGATATTGTCTTTGCCAAATTTCACTCCTTTCGTGCTATCCGACTCCATCAAAGATAACATGAGATGAATGAAATCCCTTGCTTTTCCATGCTGTTCTTTTCCATCTTTTTGTGTTCTTCTATGATTTTTTCTAACAACTCGTCATATTTCTTGCTAGCTGCCTTCATTCGTGGAACCAATCTCTGAAGAATGATTTAGGAAACATTAATTAGTAACTCATACTGAAAGAACTACTACTGTAACTTTTTTTTTTTTTTTAGTTGAACCCATAACCTCTCCAAACCTTGTCTTTTGTCAAATGATGTCTCGTCCATCTCACTAGAGATGCTTTAGCGAAAGGATTGACTACTAGAATTAGTTGCTTGATGTAACAGTATCATGTCTACTAAAGGTTAATAAAACTATGATGTTGCAGTATGACCTCAATAACAAAATAAAATAGAAGGCGTACTGTGTTTTTTACCTGAACATCAAATGGTGCAAGGAAAGGCACATAATCTCCGACGTTAAAAGCTCCTACCAGTTCCAACATTTCAGTAATGATAGGCTTGAATCGGAACCTACCGTCCTTAAATCCGAATATCATCCTAAACATCATGTCCTCCACCACCTTCTCCACCATTTCGCTCAAACAAACCGCTTTCCGGGCATCCGCCGCACCCTTAAGAACCTCGATAAGATTACCCACCTCTTCCTTTCTCATGTGCCTATATGTCTCAATCTTTGAGTTTGTGAGAAGTTCTAGAGAGCATAATTTGCGAATATCGCGCCAATAGGATCCATATTCTGTGAACACAATCCCCTTCCTCCTATAGTTCATGTACTTGGTTGCTTGGGTGCAAGGCCTACTAGCGAACACCAAGTCATGAGTCTTGAGGAAGAGCTGTGCCGCTTCAGGCGATGAGACCACAATGGTTGGGACTAAGCCGAGTCGAATTTGCATAATTGGCCCGTATTTTTGCGACAATTTGTACAGATCTTGGTGTGGAAGTTCTCCCATTAAGTGAAGGCTTCCAAGAATTGGCAGCCCTTTAGGCCCTGGTGGGGGTACTTGCTTGGTACTCTTGCGTTTCTTTCTCAATATTGAGTTGATTAGCACTGTGAAGGCTAAGGTGAGTACTATAATGATCCATGAAGCCATGGTACCAAAATAAAATAAAATCATGTGTGCTTTTGTGGTCATCCATACATGCACATATATATATGATGATCTATTGAACCTAACGTGGACGGAACTCAATTGATTGTAATTAATTAATTAGAAATTACTCAATTTGAAAGAGGGTTGTTTTACTTGAACAATTTTGTCTTCTCATATCTTATCAGGCAGAGCATGCAGGGTCAAGTTTTGATTTGGTAGGCATTGCAAGTTCATCTAATTTTGTCTTGAAACTTCGTAAGCTAAAGAACAAAAAAACTTAAATTAGTCTTCAAGGTATAAAAAAAGTTGTGGTAATGGCGTGGTGCTCACAATGACCAAGGAAAGACCATTGCAACTCTTACTGAGATAGATGTTATATGGATTGGATTCTTTGTTGCTATATATTTTTTTTTAGTTTCCCTCAGTTATGTGGTTGGGACGGTGGATTAATTCTTGTAGCATTAGTTGAAAGCTAAAGTAAGGAGAGACTTAAAAGATTCAAACACTCATAATTATTACAAAAAAAAAAAAACACAAATATGTCATAAAAATAATTTGACCAAAAAGTAAAAAAGATTCAAACCAACTTTCCAGTTGCACGCCAATTTTGATTTGATTTTAAAGGATTCATGGAAAATTAGGATGAATTTACCAAAAAAAAAAATAAAAATAAAAATTAGGATGTTGACCATACACTTTTCTTTGATTATTGTACTATTATAGTTCTAATGTGAAATAACCAAATGTTGTTACAATTTATAGGAATACGTGTTGTTGTAATCGGGAAATGAGTAATAATACAATTACTTTAATGAAGTAAACAGTACAAAAATCAAACCAAACGCAAGGAATTTATTTACGCGGTTCGGTCCACGACCTACATATGCGGGGCCACGCCTAGATGTAAGACTCACTTAAGTAAAAAAATTAATGGATACATGACTCTTCACGTTACTCCCTCACTGAGCTCCTCCTTTCATCTTCTTCACTCCTCCCATGGACTTTACACAAGTCTCTCGTTACTTGCACGGTGAGGCTCCCTCTTACTGAAATACCCAAGTCCCCTTTGTGATTAAAACTTAAAGATAAAGTGAACAACACGTTCACTAAAATACAAAGTAGACGAGTTTCATACAACACCAACTTTGGAATATAAATAGACAAATGAAGACACTTGATCTTAACTATCTCAACCGATCCTTGATCGATTTTCATCTTCACAAGCAAACCGCGTATCATCACAATATTCATGTGGTTAATGTCTCAGATTATCTTTGTTATCGGCATATCTTCTGTCGTCGTAGATAAGATCATACCGCAATTGTTTGATTTTGAGTCCTTGTTGCAATAGCAAATCTCCTTGTCGCAACTGCCTTATCCTTATCCATTCACAACCGATCCATAGATAAGTCTCAAAATACTAATTTGGAGATCACAACTTTGTCACTGATCTCTAGATAGTTTCATTAGCACCTGAAACACATCTTAATCAAGTCATTTACATACAACAACAACAACATTGCATCAATCCCAAATTAATTTAGGTCGGCTACATGAATCAAACTTTTTCATTGTTCTCAATTAAGTTCAATCAAGTTATTTACATAAAACAACAAAATAATCGACAATCAATCGGATAATGACATCAACACAATGTTAATTCACATTAATGTATAGTTTGATAGCATGAAATTGTCAACCTTGATTTGGAAAAAAAAACGAAACTCAAGTGGGAATGTGGGAATGTGGGATGCGTCTGGGTTTGGCATGGCTTTAATTAGAAAATGGACAAGGGAATCAAGCCCTCCTTTGGGGAATCAGTGGCCCTGTGAATGTGCGAGGAGGATTAATTTGACATCCACTCATTTTAGTGCATTTCTGTACCGTCCAATCAATTTTTATTTTTTTTTAATCGTGATTATCTAAGTTACTCCAACCTAATCTTACCAGTCAATTTTTGTTCTGAAACGGGGTGCTTACTTGATCACAAACTATTGTTCGGTGCCCTTTGCTTTGCTTTTTTTTTACTATTGTTCGGTGCCCTTTGCTTTGCTTTTTTTTTAAGGCGCGACTATTTCTACGAGAGTCAGTTGAGCACTTCAACCCTCATTGACCTGAAAGAAACCAAAATATTTAGAGTTTGATGAGATTCTAAATAGGCCATTTAACATATTTTAGTAACTTTATCACCGTATTAATTTAATTGGGACAGGCCAAGCAGCGCCCTTAATTAATTTTCATTAATCACTCATCACTCAATTCATTTAATAGAATAGAACTAAACATAGAAACAATAGAAGTTTTTCATAGGAGTTTTAGACATTTATTAAGCGATAGCTTGGGATGGAGTTTAGATGGCTAACTCTGAGATTGTTGAGGCAAACTTCTCTTTCATATCCAAGTCACAAGGCAACATACCATTAGGAAGTTCCCAGTTGAAGCAATGAAGTAATTGTGCCAATATCAATTGGACCACTAGTACTCCTAGTTGCATTCCGGGTAGGGGTGACAATTCGTGTCGGTGAGTCGTAAACGTGTCGTGTCATAAACAGGTTATGACCCATATAATGCAAACCCATTACATGACATGTTTATTAATCGTGTTAATCGTTTTCGTGTTTAAGTGGGTCGTGTTAATTAACATGTCGTGTATTCGTGTTACCCATTTATTAAATATTGTATTTAAAAATTTTATTTTATTTAAACTTTTATAATTTGGTTACTATTTTTTAAAATATATCTAAATGATTAAATTCGAACAAACATACTAAAATAGCCAATAAAATATAATGTGGTTATATATAGTTGTTAGTTTTACTTTACTTTTTCATTTAAGTTTTTATTACTCTTAATAATAAAGTAAAAATAACTAGTAATAATAACATAAACAAAATTATAAGAATCATCTAAAAAAAATCTAAATTTTACTTTGGTGAAAAGTTTTATTTTTTCTTAATAAATAATTATTAATAAAATCTAAAACATAAATAACATATTAAAAGTAAAATGAACATTTTTTCTCAAATATAAAATAAAATATGATAAAAGATGTATATAAATAAATCATGCTATTAACATGCATTCAAATGGATAAATTTTGTGTCGATCTATTTATTATACCATATTTATTATTTATACATTATTCTTTAGTCGTGTTAAGCGAGTCACAAACGAGTTAAGCAAATTGACATGTTAATGACTTGTTTATTAACCGTATATAAACGTGTTAACATGTTTATTACCCAGACCCACTTAAGCCAAACCCACGACATGTTTATTACCTATCGTGTCGTGTCGGGTTAATTTTTTCATGACTCAAATTGCCAGCCCTAATTCATGGGCATTTTCTTCTACGGGACCAAACGGAATTAATTGGAAGTCCCGTCCAAAAATAACTATATCAACGTTGATGAATCTATCAGGATTGAATTCCTCGGCATCCTCAGACCAAGCATTGGGGTCTCTTCCAATTGTCCAAACATTTACAAGAACTCGCGATTTCTTCGGTTTAAAGTAGCCATTTATTGTACTGTCCTCGACGGATTCGTGAGGGACTATAAGGGGTGCCACAGGATGAAGCCTCATGGTTTCCTTGATGACCATGTTCAAGTAGTTTAACTTGGGCAAATCCGTCTCCTCGACCATGCGATCCATGCCGACGACTTCTCTCAGTTCATCTTGAACTCTCTTCATACGTTTTGGATGTCTTAGTAGCTCTGGAATTGCCCAATTCACTACATTGGCTGATGTATCCATTGCAGCTGCTAGTACATCCAAAACGATTGCTTTGATATTGTCTTTCCCAAATTTCACTTCTTTCATGCTTTCTGACTCCATCAAAGATAACATAACATCAATAAAGTCCTTGACTGCTTTCAATTGTGGTCTTTGTTCTTTTGCGTCTCTCATGTGTTCTTCAATTAGTTTCTCTAAGAACTCATCGAACTTCTTATTAGCAGCCTTCATACGTGGAACAAGACCTTGAAGAATGTTAATGAAATTTATTCATTATAATTGCTACGTATATATGTTTGGAACTCCACCTACGTAGAACATCATATGCGGTACACAGTCAGTCCTAAATCCATATAAAGAAGGAAGACTCTGTAGCCTATTTTCTATACCAAAAAATAGACGAGGGGTGTCTCAAAGCAAAGGCACGAAGCTCATTTTCCATCTTGGAATGAGCTTATCTATGTAGCTGATTCCAATTAATTTGTGACAGAGGCTTTTATTGTTACATTCGTATGTATATATATACTACCACGTAAATCGAATATATATCTATGTCATTGGTACACTATAAACAACCATTGAATTCTAATCCAATACATTCAATCGAGGCGTCATAAATGCACAACACATTTCGAGAGAGTTTTATGGCATGAGTATATATTCAAGCTTCATTGTAGAATATCCCTATGTATATACATACATATACTTAGTAAAATTACTTACTTGGATATCATACGGTGCAAGAAAAGGCACATAATCTCCAAAATTAGAAGCTCGTACCAACTCGAAGGCTTCACTAATGATGGGCTTGAAGTCGAACATATCATCCTTGCATCCAAACACCATCCTATAAGTCTTGTCCACCACCACCTTCTGTTAGACGAGATTTCTTAAATGAAGTTTTGCTTTCTACACTGCAAGAGTCGGCAAATATCTTATAGGATACGATGAAGCAAACTCAACTTTCACTTTGCGGTAGTGAAAGATGAAACAAGAGCAAATGCTGGTGTTAATTTCGAGATGCGATGTCTTCCTCCCCCAAACCTCTTCTCTTATAGATCACTGGTCAAGACCAGTTAGAGAAGAACTTGGGAAGTGGATGAAGTGGGGTAGTGGAGCAGTTTCAACTGCATCCACTCACTCAAGCATTGAATTGGTTTATTAACTGTCCATTTAATGCTTGAGTGGGTCAGTTAAATAACTACCCACTTTGTAATTTCGAAAATAGTAAAAAAATTTACCTATGGTTAGCTCACACACATTTACACACATGCGCACGTGCCTTGTGCTAAGTGGTAAGTGCACCTATAAAAGCGCCTAAAATGCGTCATATGCACCACGCCGGGCGCGCACGCTTGTGGTTCAATTCGCATAGCACATGTGTTTTAATTTTACACACACAGTAGTGCAAGAGTATATATATACTCTTTAAACTTGAAGTCTCTAACCAATGTGGGACTAAAAATTTCTTTTGAAAATGTGCAACAATCCCCCACCATTTTCAAAATAATCAAATCATTTAATCCACATAATCTCAAACATTATATGCATAAATAATGGTATCTTGCGATTTGAAATACTAATTTGTGAAAAGTTCATTACATCATATCAGAATTACATGGTAGATAAACTTTGAACCAATGATTTTATTCGATATGTAGCATAAACATATCACGCATATAACTTATACCAGCAAATAGCCATAAATATCCTGACACATTCAACATTGGCTTTGTGTCCCGTATCTTCTCGTGAATGTCTTTGGAGCCAAGCCCTTGAACTCCTTGAAGCGGCCGCAATTCACATCCATATAGGTAGTCTCCATTCTAGTACCCCGCAATTTAAGCACCTTTAGAAGACTATTAAGAGATCATTTCAACCTCCTCTCTTTACTTGCAGGTACCCAGCACTAACAACCTTGGATGGTTATTAAAATTTAGTGCTCACAGTCACACTTAATGAATTTTGACTGCATTGAATTCAAGACTTAACGTAATGTTAGGCGTCGAGTTGAGTTTCCACTATAGGTGACTTTTAATTAATGAGCTTGAGACCCATCCCCTTGATGTTTTATTCACCAAGTCTCGTGACAATCCTTTAGTAAGAGGATCTGCCATTTCGCTCAAACAAACCAGTTTTCGGGCATCCGCGCACTAGAATATTTTTGGCCTTTAATAGAGGTTTTAAAACCATTATTAAATAGAGTGTTATTAAATGTCATGTGAAAATGTGTTATGTTTTAATTTTTAATGCATGTATTACGTATAGGTTTTTTAAAACTCATATTAATTAGGTGTTATTTAATAACATCCCCTTTTAATAGGGGTTTAAGAACTTCTATTAAATACCGAAATTATTTTAGTGGCAGCCACTTAAGAACCTCAACAACATCGCCCACCTCTTCCTTTCTCATGGACCTAAACGTATGGAGTTTGTGAGAAGTTCTAGAGAGCACAATTTGCGAATGTCGCGCCAATAAGATCCATACTCGGTGAACACGGGCCCCTTTCTCCTATATGACAAGTACTTGGTCGCTTGGATATAAGGTCTGCTAGCAAACACCAAGTCATGAGTCTTGAGGAAGAGCTCGGCGGCTTCAGGCGAAGAGACCACAATTGTTGGGACTGAGCCGAGTCGAATTAACGTGCATTATGGGGCCGTATTTTCGCAACAATTTGTTCAGTTCTAGGTGTGGAAGGTCACCCAACATCTGAAGGTAGCCTAAAATAGGCAGTCCTTTAGGTCCCGGTGGGAGTACTTGCTTGATCATGCACTGTTTCTTGTGTAGTGAAGATTTGATGATTATAAAGATTAAAATACTGAAGGCTATGGCGAGGAGTATAATATTAATGATCCATGAAGCCATGGCTGCATGCCGATCGAGCATATGTATGCTACAAATGACCACCCTATATATATATAGGCACATATTATGGTCTCGTTTGGTTTATTTTTGATAACTTACTGTGTTATTAATTGAGAGTTATCTTTTTGGAGTTAATATTTTCATGTTTGGTTCAACTTTAAACTTGTAAGGAAGTTTCAAACTTTTAAACAATAAAAAATATGAATGGACAAAAATAGTTTTCAAACGAGAGAAAGATGAGCAATAAAAAATCCGTTAATAAGGGGGTAATTTGTTCACTGAGAGATAACTCCCTCTGGGGGTGGTGGGGAGATATCTCACACCCTATGGTGTAAGTTGGAAGATAACTTGCAAACAAGTTGGGTAATCAAACAAGATTAATTTCCAACTCTCTGTAAGTTATCTCCTTGGAGATATCTCCACCTTGTTATGGTATCGGAGCTTGGTTTCTAGTACTAGGTCGATCGACCTTCGAGTTGACGACCGATTTGTGGTGTTTGCTTTCATGCTTCCGTTCATGTTCACTTGTTGCTGCTTCCATTGATGCTTGTTTCAGTTTTTTTTTCTTGTCCTCGATTTCTTTTCCTTTGTGATTTCTTTGTGATGTCCACTGCTCTGCTTTCTGTTTCTCTGGTTGTGCGAGATGTTAAGGAAATTATAGTAGTAACTATATTTCGTAGTTTAGATATTTAAAGAAAGTTTCCTAATACTACTTAAATACTAAAATATAGAAACTACATAAATATCTAAACTACGAAATATAGTTACTACTATAATTTCCTTAACACACCTCATACCAAACAAGACCTATTATTAGGAAAACATTAGAACGACAATAATGTCACATTATAAAATATATTAACTTACAAAACCGTCTATATGTGACTTCGATCCACATATTATATATATATATATAGAGCTATGCATGCTCGTGTCACAATTCACTCACTCATGCATATACGGTTCTTAAGAGCCAAAGTTTGTCTTGGGTGGTACATGCCCTTGGCATTCTGGCACTTCTTATTGTGCATTTATCTTAACTAATTAGTGACCACACGATTCGAATATATCTTTTTGAGGGTAGGAAATGCTATTAATGACAACCCAAAAACGTATGGTTGTCATTGTGTTGTACTTTGTGGACGAGAAATTTGGTGCCACGGATTGTCGGGCTGGATATTTTGGCACCAATGTTCACTTAGTTTCGGCTCCATGTGGCGTTGCTATTCCGTTTCAAATCTCAATCTCTAGCTTATCCAAATTGATAACCGCATATTAAATCAGTGACCAATTCACTTGATTTTCTTTTGCGTGCTTCTTTAATAGGTCCTAATGATATTTCAACACAGTTAAAGTAACACATTTTTGGGTTATAAAACTTATTAATTAATCATGAAAATAAGAAATGCACATGTGAAATAAATTTTATTTAACAGAATAAAATCAGCCAAAATTTGAAAACAAGCAATAGATTAAAGTATATATATATATTTTCCTATTACATTTACATACATATCAGCTGCTTCCTCACTATATATATAACACGTACATCACAATGATTTTCTTTGGGCAAATTAACCAACCAATGCTATATATTTCAGACACTTAAGCGATAACTTGGGATGCAGTTTAAATGGCTAGCTCTGGACAATGTTAAGGCGAACTTCTCTTTCATATCCAAGTCACAAGGGGACATACCATTGGGAAGTTCCCAGTTGAAGCAATGAAGTAATTGCGCCAATATCAATTGGACTACTACTAGTCCTAGTTGCATTCCAGGGCATTTTCTTCTACCGGATCCGAACGGAATCAGTTGAAAGTCGCGTCCATGAATGTCTATATCAACGTCGATGAATCTATCAGGATTGAATTCCTCTGCATCCTTAGACCAAGCATTCGGGTCTCTTCCAATTGTCCAAACATTTACAAGCACTCGTGATTTCTTCGGTATGAAGTAGCCGTTTATTTTGACATCTTCAATAGATTCACGAGGGACTAGAAGAGGTCCTACTGGATGAAGCCTCATGGTTTCTTTGATGACCATGTTCAAGTAGTTTAACTTGGGCAAATCCGACTCCTCGACCATGCGATCAATGCCGACGACTTCTCTCAGTTCGTCTTGAACTCTCTTCATTAGTTTTGGATGTTTTAGTAGCTCTGGAATTGCCCAATTCACTACATTGACTGATGTATCCATTGCACCTGCTAGTACATCCAAAATGATTGCTTTGATATTGTCTTTCCCAAACTTTACTTCTTTCATGCTATCTTCTTCCATCAAAGATAACATCACATCAATGAAGTCCCTAGCTTGTCCTTGTTTTTTGGCATCTTTCACATGTTCTTCTATAATTTTTACTAAGAACTCGTCAAATTTCTTACTAACCTTCTTCATACGACGGACCAGTCCCTAAAGAATATATGATCAATGAATTAATTAATGTATATATATATATATATATGTTGCACATGTGGCGATCGAGAGGATTAATTTGTTAATGATTAGGAGTGCGATGTTGGTAACTGTGTACCAATAACAAAACACCACGTGTGTATGATATGAATATACTCTTACACTTATGTCTTTCTACTTCTACTCTTTTATACACTTATTACCGACATCAAACTCCCAATATTAGCAAATCTCTTCCCTGAAAATGTTGGTTATTATAAACTCACAACTAATAAGTATGGAAGGGTACAATTAGGGAAAAAAAAAAAAGAAAAAAAAAGAAAGAAAGGGTACAATTAGTTTTTCAACATACTAGTAGTATTTACATGTCTATTAATTGCTATTTGTAATAATATCATATCTTTGATGCATAAAAATGGTAACATGAACTGACAAATTAAAAGCACAACTGATATTAAATTAGTTTGCCAAGCTTTTGCAAAAGTGGTTGAGGAATTTAATATATAGTAGGTCACCACTCCCCGCGTACTCACCAGTCATGACGCATTTCCTTTGTATTAGACTATTAGTTGAATTCAACGTAATTATTTCCCAAAACAAATGGGAAATTGTATTGGAAAATACTATAAAATGACAATAATAATGTTGCGCCACAAAAAATATTGGCTCACTGGAGCCTTTCTTGCGACCTCGATTCGTACGTTATACATCGAGATCGATGCATCTTTCGCATCCCAAGGCACAAATGGATGACTCTTTATAAGCCTAATGTGTTTTGCGATATGACGTGGTGTTATCATTCCAACACTTCTCAATTATATTTTCACATTTAAAGTCACGCACCTACCATTGAACGTGTATCTACGACGCACCTTAATAGATGCCCAAATACAGTGCTCAAAGTTGGTACCGTGCTACAAGTTTTAATGGATTTTGTAATTGGCCTAATTGGTAAATAATTGTTCCCCCTATCTCTCCATCGATCTCAAAAAAAATAAAATGATCGAAATAAAGCAAAACAAAATATACAAGAAGTAAACTACAAACCTGAATATCAAAAGGGGCAAGAAATGGCACAAGATCCCCAATATTAAAAGCTCCCGCCAATATCATGGACTCTCCTACAATAGGCCTGAAGTCGAACCTATCATCCTTGCATCCAAACACCATCCTATAAGTTATATTCTCCAACACCTTCTCCACCATCTCACTCACACAAACCGCTTTCCGAGCTCCCGCCGCAGCCTTAAGAACCTCGACGACTCCCCTCACCTCTTCTCTCCTTATAGGCTTAAACATCTCAATCTTAGCACCCGTCAAGAGCTCCAAAGACAACAATTTGCGAACTTCGCGCCAATAAGTTCCATACTCGGTGAACACCAGCCCCTTCCTCTTGTAAGACATGTAATTCGACGCTTGAACAGAAGGCCGGCTAGCGAACGCCAAGTCGTGAGTCTTTAGGAAGAGCTCGGCTGCGTCAGGGGACGACACCACAATGGTCGGGACTTGGCCTAGCCGGATGTGCATTATGGGGCCATATTTTTGTGACAATTTGTGTAGGTCTTGATGAGGAAAGTCACCTAACATGTGAAGGTTGCCTAGGATTGGCAGCCCTTTAGGCCCCGGAGGGAGTACTGCTCGGTTGTAACGATTGTTGTTGTTGCTCTTGCTTTTGTTTTTCAATAGTGAGCTTAGTATTGCTGTGATGGCTGTGGTGATAAGGAGTGCTATGATATTGATCCATGAATCCATGTTGTTGTGGTTTTGCTATTCAGTTGATCAATTTGTGAGGATAGAGAAGGGTTTTTCTTGCATTAATTTGTAGGTGCAATTGGAACGGCCGGGGCAGTTTATAAAGTCAATTAATAGATATATCCTAGTGATTGACTAACTTTGATACGTGTCTTAATGGTTGAGATATTTTCAGCATACATAGAGATGTGCGCAAACAAATCTTTTTCTTTCTAGAAATGTGTTATCTTATAACTTGGAATGACCGCCACTCCTTTAAGCAATTTTGTTATTCCCAAATGCGTTGACTACAATTTGAATCCTTTGACTTTTTAAAACAAAGAGGGACCAAATTTGAAAAAATTCTATAATAACACCCCAAAAATTAATAACACCCCAAAAATCAGATAGCACATCCTAATGCATATATCTCTACATCCTACCGTATTTTGAATCTCTGAATAAATAAGTTTGCATGTATATCGAAGTATACATAAATTTACAATACATAAACCTACAATAATATATCTTGTCTTTTTACAAAGATATTTTTTTTAAAATACCTATGAAAGAATATTATTTTTCTTTGATAAAATAGATGATTTTGTGCTTTGTTAATATCTTTCGAGTGCTTCAATTATTGATTTTTTTTACCACAAAAAGTTATTTGATTTTTTTAATTCATTTGGGCATATGTATTTGACCTATCTCGTTTGTCCACTTTTTCTTTCATTGTTTTTCTCCTTTGTTTGAGTAAAACATACGGAGTAGTGTGGACGAACCTTAGTGGGTGGGTGGCATGCCTACAGGTGGAGTCAACTATACTCCAATAGAAGATCTTTTGTTTCAAAGTTCTAGAATGTTATCTACTTCCCTCTTAATTACATACTTATCTAAAAGATTTTTTGTCAAAAAAATAAAAGTTACGTTCATATAGAGAAATTTTGTATCTTTTTTACTGCTATTTTACCTCTAAATATTTAATTATAATTAATACTTTAATCTTTTTTTATTTAGGCCTGGGATTATATTATTGTTGTTATTTGTAACACCCTCATCTCTTTTATTGGATAAAAACATATAATTAATATCTTTTTTTAATGTGCATATTTTTGTGAAAAGACTTATATTATTGACAAGAAGGATATACTAAGTTTTTTGTTTAAATGAGTGAAATTGTCATCTACAGGTCGAATATGTATGATCCTAATTTTCTTTTTCTTCAATCAATTTATTTCTTTAAGATAAAGATAAATTAAAGCAAAGGAAAAGATGATGCACGGGAAGCACTTTTTCTTGGGTAGAAATGTGGCAATGCCAAGATTACATACCTTAGAACATTTTTGACGTTTAATAGAGATTTTAAAACCCTTATTAATTAGAGTGTTATTAAATATCATGTGAAAATGTGTTATGTTTTAATTTTTAATACATGTATTACATAGAGTTTTTTTAAAACGTATATCAATTAGGTGTTATTTAATAACACCCCCTTTAATAGGGGTTTAAAAATCTCTATTAAATATCGAAATTATTCTAGTGATAAGTAGGGCCTTTTGGCCGATTAACATATAACAGTGAAAACTGTGATTGAACGTATGGAGCAGTGGGCACGCGCATTTAATGCACAGGGGGCTCACAAAAAGTTGGTTGTTAAATTTCTTTTTTGTTAATTTGGTCCTGTTGAGGTGATGTTTTTGTTATCATTGGGATGGGATGATTTTATTACCGTTATAATTTTTTTTTTACTTTCTTAACAAAAAAAATAATTTCAAACTTATATAAATACAATCATATTTACATTCTTTACACAACTCACTCAACACACTTCAACTTCTCAATTTTCTTCATCATACCACTACTTTCTTTTGTCTCCATAAGTCTTATTTTTGCGATATGAATCACAACTATACTCTTTTTTCTCAAAATTCTCAAAACTCTTCAAACCCGTTTTTCCCACCAAATTTCCAAAATTCTCAACATATTCAATTCCCCCAAAATTTTTAATATTCTCGAATGCTCCTGATCTTTCATATCATTTTACTCTGCCAAACATGCTTAATTTTTCAAACATCCCTAAGATCTCCAATACCCTTACCTTTTCAAGCAATCCTAATTTTTTATTTCCCTTTTTCCCGACAAATGTCCAAAATTTGTCGCATAATATGGATAATACTCATTGAAATGACAAGATAGTAAAAGGAGACGGGTTCGTTATCCGACTTCCTCTATAATCCACGAAACCATTAGCTGAAAATGAGGAAACTGAAACCGTTGCAGAAAAGTGTGTATCTTGGTCCACTGATGATGACAAGCTGGTTTCTAGCTCATGGTTGACAATTTCGAATGATAACATCACTGACAACGACCAACAAAAAAAATTATTTTGGAAACAGATCACTTCTTATTACAATGAGCACAAACAGCCGAGTCATCCAAACATAGAGCTGACTAAAGTGAAAGGGCATTGGCATTGCATGATGAAGTTAGTTAATGTGTTCGACTAGCATTTCAACAAATTAGTAGGTGAAAAATCACAGTGGTCGGAACGACAAAATGTTGAAGGATCATACTTGTGCATTATTTTACCAAAGCGAAAAAAACATTTTCGATACGAACATGTATGGATAATGTTGAAAAATGACTCAAAATGAAAAACAACTATTCCACTTCCTTAGTGTTCTAGTAACGACCTGAACATAATTCGCCGTTATTTATGACGTCATATTTGCAGATGTGTCGGATAGCTCAGATGCTCGTGGGACTTGCAGTTAGGCTTGTGCGCACTTGGATCTAGGTAAATAGTACTTTGTGTGCTGAATTGTTTCAATTGTGATGTTTATCTTGGAATAGTGTAAATGGCATCACAATGTATGTTAGTATATTAGTTTTGACGTGCGAGATTGTATGTTAAGTAGTGGCATTGATATGCGTGTCGACAGGGGTAACGGGTAGTTTAAGCTATTTAACATTAAGCTGGGGGAACTAAAACACAAAAAATAAATAAAATTAGTGAAATACTTAATATGGAATGTCTAATTGGTGGTTAAGAACATGGTAGTACGCGTATGTCGCGATTCGGGACGTGAAAACGGACTTCGGAACACCCGAAACACCACTTTTTGAGTTAAATACAAGGGTGAGTGTGCCAACGGTGTCAGAATCAGAGTTAAGAAAGGTGGGAAATTAAGCAAATGGAGGTCTTTGGACGACCCAGAGATGCACGAGTTAGTGGTGATGCAAAGTCACCTATATAAGTCCAGTTTGACTTCAAAACCACCTCATTTTCTCTCTCCTCATCTTATCATCCGAGAATCTCAGTGAATGAATAAGGGTTTGTTGATTTTTCTTGGTGATTCAAGGAGCTTGGAGGGGTGAAACATCAAAACCAAGGTGAGAATCACTTACACCATAACCTTTCTCTATCTTTTGATTTTATTTTTAGAGGTGTTGATGAGGATTTGAAGGTTGGTGAGTTGTTGTTGTGACGGGTATCTAATGTTTTGAAGTGTTGTTGTTGGTGTTGTGGCTATTGTTGGGTTGTTGGGTGAGAAGAAAACCCAAAAAGTTTCAACAGTTTTATTGTCCATAGTACGATTAGCGCGCTAGACCAGAAAATTAGCACGCTAATGTTTGTCTAGGCTAATAACGTATGACTGTCTAGGCATTTAGTGCGCTAATGCACCCCTGTTTGGACATAATGTATGTGAATTGAATTGAAACACATACAAATGACTCAATATCAATTATACATGGAAATAAGTCATTACGGGCTGTAATTTGGGATATCCGGGACTTGGCGGAGCTGGACCGGGGGTTAGTGACGGTCCACGGAGTGGGGTGTGAGGTGTGTAGTATCCCAACTAAAATTTCTAGTATTTACTTTTGCGTTTTGAATTCAATTTTTGTCTTTCATTACTCTATTACTGGTATGTTATAATGGACGGACGTTGAGGCTCTCCCTCCGTGCCGTTTCTGCATAAACGTCCACTTGGTCATAACACGTGTGTCATCTCAGTGAATAAGGCTACCTGAGAGAGTGACGAACATGTGTGGGTGCATCGTAGGTTCCACGCCGACCACCTAGCAGATCCAGATACTGGCCTTGTTTGAGTGCTACTCGCCGACAGTAGTCTGTAGGGAGTCTGAAGTGTGGCGCTAGTCTGACCTTAGTGGCTAGGAACACACACTTTGCGCTTTCACTATTACATATGCATGCGATAAGCACAGTTGACTGTTTCTATTTGCCGCATGTTTATTTAATAGTTTTCTTTAAATTTCAGTATTTATTTTCAGTATTGCTCACTTAATTTCCTTGGGAATACTCACTCAAGACTCGTCATCGTTCGTTTTGTGATGGCTTGAGTGCAGATCCTAGTACGAGCCGGGGTAAGGGTAAGCTGCCATAATACAAAGACGTTTAGCCAGGCTTGTGCGTTTGTATATACTTATTTTATTTTATTTCGGGATTTGAGATTTTTGTGAGACACAAGGACTCTATAATGTTGATATTTTAATACATTGAGGCACATATGATATATGTGTTTTCCACATTAGGTATCAGAGTTAATTGCATGACTTCCACTGTGATTTATTTAGGTGAAAAATGATCATAACAAATGACTTGAGTTCAGTAACAATTTAAACAGTAACTTTTTATCTTTTGAGGTTAATAATGATTAAATGGTGGATGAGTTGGCATGTGGGATACAGCTAACGCTGATAGGCCAGGTTGTGGGCCTGCATCGACCCCCGTGGCGGTCTATTTGGTAAGTGGGTCGTTATATTTTGGTATCAGAGCGAGGTTAGTGAACCTCGAAGACTTGAAAATTAACTCTGATACAATTATCTTTGTGGTCCCACTTGAGGATAAAGCTGATGAATAAATTGTAGATGCGGAAACCCAAAAGAAGTGCTTAGAGTCCTAGTTGGGAAGAGATGTGGGCTGGGTAGAAATCAGGGATATACGTGTTATATTTTGAGTGTATTATATATACGATACACGTAGATTGGTATGGAGGCTGATTGGGTGCACGTTCCTCGTTGCAGATATTGATGGCCAGACAACCATCAAATACCCAACATGAGGTCGGAGCTACCAGTGATCCGAGGAGACCGACCTTGACTTTGGAGTCATTGGCGCGGACTATCAACGATAGTTTCGCATTAATGATGGATATGTTGAGTGCTCGGGAGGTTACTGTTCCTCCTACTATTGTTGTAGCTGCACGGACGACTACGCAGGCAGTCGTACCCCCTACTTCAGCGAGATTCGGGTGCAAGCGGTCGTATCAGATACAGAAAGGGCTACACCAGCCGCGGGACCGGTGGAGGTTGCAGTGGTGGTTACACCTACTACGACCGAGTAGCCAGCAGTGGCATCGACTTATGGGGGTCAGATGACAGTAGAGGCTAAGAAGATGAGGGACTTCCTCAAGTTCTAGCCGGGAGGTGGCTATTATCCCATGACCGACTACATGACTTGTTGTGAGTTGAGGAGATCGATCGAACGCGATTATTGAGTTTCTGTTTGAGAGTCGATGCAACGATCTAGTGGACTACTTACACTATCACACATCCTGCTGTGACTACGGTTGGGGCATGTGCCCTAGGTCAATCCAATAATTGTCTTTATGAATACTTTTAGTTAATAAAATAGAGGATTTCATTTGCTCTTTATTATAATAAATTTGCATGTTTACATTATAATAAGATCCATGGGTATTTACAGAAATATCCTAAATGTCCCTAGTCGATTATTATACTAGGAACTATAGTGAATTAAGACTAGTGTGAGTCTTGATTGATGATCATATGATGATTATACGTATAGGGATACGAATCAAGATCACGAGTACTTGTTAGGGAACAAAGTACTGGACCGACCCGCTTTGAGAACATCACATGGATTAAGTCATAGTTGTTTCTTATGATAGATATATTTTTCAGTCCTCTGACTTGAGATTGCCAAAGACTTCAACATTAGAAACATAGTGATTTGACACTATCAAACGTTGTCTTTAACCGGACGATTATAAAGGTTGTGATTGGTTACTATGTGAGCAATGTGATGAAGTTGTGTAATCGAGATAGAATTTGTCCCTCTCATATAAAGAGAGATATCTAGTAGACCCCTCGATGTGTTAGACTGTTAAAAGGCCTAGTCTAAGTGAATTGATATTGATCAATGTCACTTGGATGTTTTCAGTCGATCTAGAGATCGAGACTAGTACGATTGAACATGTTGGATGACAATTCCATGCCTTATGTTTGATCAAAAGGATATCGTGTGACAAAAGGGTGTTATATACACTATTAATTAGATTGTATCGATTTGGTATTCATACAACTTGGGTAGTCATAATGTCTTGCTAGAGGCCGCTTATGACTTGTATACCAAAATGTGTTTTGGTACACTGCCAACGTTGTATAAGCCTATTGGGTCGCACACTAAGAATGGTTTTGCGAGATTTTAAGATGGTTCAGAAAAATGAATTTTGTATGATAAAATTCATGACGGAAACGTCCTTATGGTGTATTACACTTATACTTCTTTAAGTAGGGGTATATGTGTAATTTACTTAATCGTCTATATACAAGGGTTGTATAAATAGACGCTTTAAGTTAGAATACACGGACGAAAGATCAAAAGGCCGAAACTTTATTTTCGTTTCAAAAATGACTTAGGGTTTTTTGGTATGCTCTAGATCTTTTTGGAGAGAAAAACAAAAGGTTTGGTATTCTCTCGAAGCTAGCACTTTGAATCTCGGCCGCCGTTCGTTTGTCGACTACTGGTAGAGTGCGTTCATCGTTGGCAGCGCCTTAGAGATCAATTAACCTTCAGAAAGGTACATTGCGACTGAGGTATGATTAAGTTTTCATGGTTTAAACGTTTTTAATGGAATTAGATTCGGATCCCGTTGGGGTTTTTGTCAAAATTGTTTTGTAATCTCTGCTGCGTAAGAACCCAAAACCCAACAGTGGTATTAGAGCCTTCGAGTTCGATTCCATTAAATTCATTGCATGTTTTCTTCTGATATATACATGATATATGATTGAAAGCATGTTAATAGTTGATGTATATGTGATATACATAAGTTGTCTTTGAGATTTATTATCATGTTTTGTGTATATGATACACATATTCGTGATTTAATTAAAATCAGTTTCGTACATGCTAGTAACCAACAACAACAACAACAACAACAACAACAACAACAACAACAACAACAACAACAACAACATAGCCTCAGTCCCAAATTAACTGGGGTCGGCTACATGGATCAAACTTTTCCATTGTGCTCGATTAAGTGCAATTGATGGTGATCTTTGCAAACCATTCAAATCTCTTTTAATTAATGCATCCCATGTTAGTACATGCTAGTAACCATGTTAGGTTAATTCAAATAATTTTAATGAATTGAATTTCGTGTTTTGTGATTCATGACACCATTAGGTTCGATTGGGATAGTAGTTCATGATTCAATTACATGTTTGTGATTATTTGGATGATGACCGAAATTGCAAATAATTAATTTTCGAAATTATTCATTTATAAATAATTAATTTTCGAAATTATTTATTTATAAATAATTAATTTTCGAGATTATTTATTTATAATTTATTAATTTTCGAAATTATTTATTTATCTTGTTATATCTATTTTGTTATGAAGTTTCTATTTGATAAAGATAGATAACAAATTAGAATATAAGATAAATATCTAGAATCTTGTTATTGGTGATATACTAGGATTCAAATATCTTAAATCCAAAATAAATAATTAATTTTTGAAATTATTTATTTATCTTGTTATATCTATTTTGTTATGAAGTTTCTATTTGATAAAGATAGATAACAAATTAGAATAAGAGATAAATATCAAGAATCTTGTTATTGGTGATATACTAGGATTCAAATATCTTAAATCCAAAATAAATAATTAATTTTTGAAATTAATTATTTATCTTGTTATATCTATTTTGTTATGAAGTTTCTATTTGATAAAGATAAGAATAGGAGATAAATATCAAGAATCTTATTATTGGTGATATAATAGGACTCAAATATCTTAAATCCTAATTGGATTAGGATAAGATGATTAGTTAGATGTGGGTCTGGGTTAATTAAAATGTTTTAATTGACTTAATTTCAAATAAATTAAGGGGTTAATTGATGATAATAAAATCAGCGAAAAATTATGATTTTCTATAGCGAATTTTAATTTTCGGAATTGAGATTCGTCTTCTAAAAAAAAAAAAAAGGGGCGCTGCCCCCTATACCCCGTCTCGCTGACCGATCAGCGGGACCGCCGTCTAGCCTACGAAAGTTCTTTTGTTAGTGAAAATTATAAAAAAAGAAAATTTCCAAATTGTTTAGTGATTGAACAAATCAATAAAATATATGATATTTCATTGTTTACATAAAATCGCTAAAACTGAATAAAATTTCTCTATTAAATTTTAAGTCTCGTGCCATCCATTTTAAACACTTGTCAAGGGCTCGATCACACTAATATAGTTTAAGCCATAGTTGGGTGTATTGTGTTATCTTGGTGAGACAAGTTGGGTAAGAGTTACCTTAATGTTTAAAATGGTCCGACTTAATAAAGCCATCAAAATAGTTTTGAGCTTTAGGCAAATGATGAGATAAAAACATGCTAAGAAATAAGATATCTCATATCTCATAAAAGGATCTAAAAATTACATAAGATGTAATTGGTAACTGTTACCCACCTAAATAATCTAGTTTTGTGTTTCATGCCATAGCTGTCACAGAATTAGGTGAAATATAGATTTTAGTCCCCTAAATAAACAGTACGTTTTAGGAGGGTTGTTCATTTAGTGGGAGTCTATTCCTCTATACTAAAATAAACTTTGCATAATCTTTATTGTAGATCAATGGCCTCTTCAATTAACAATAATCCCCCGTCACCGCGATCCATCCTCGAGAAGGATAAGCTATTTGGGACTAACTTTCTTGACTGGTTCATAAACTTGAGAATTATTCTTAAGCATGAACGCAAGTTGTATGTCCTGGATGCTCCAATCCCTGAGGACCCACCAGCCAATGCTACGAAAGCTGTGAAGGATATGCATAGTAAGCATGTCAACGATTCTACTGATGTTGCATGTATTATGCCGGCAACTATGGTTCCTGAACTTCAGAAGGACATGAAACTCATGGAAGCCTAGGACATGGCTATAATGCTGAAGGAAATGTTCCAACAGCAAGCTAGGTAAGAAAGGTTCGAGACGGTCAAAAACCTACATTCTTGCAATATGACTGAGGGTGCGTCAGTTAGTCCTCATGTTCTGAAGATGAAGGGCTATGTTGACCAGCTTGATGGACTCAGATTTTCCATAAGCCAAAAGTTGGCTACAAATTTGATCTTGAATTCATTACCAGATAGTTACTCACAATTTGTGATGAATTACAATATGAATAATATGGAGAAATCAATTTCAGAGTTGCATTTGATGCTCAAAACTGCTGAACAAAATATCAAGAAACCCTATAGTAATATGTTGATGGTCTAAATGGGAAAAGGAATGAAGAAGAAAGGCAAAGGCAAGGGTAGAGTTGCCAAGGCTGTTGCTACACCTATCGCAAAGCCTATGGAACAAGTCAAGACCCGTCCTGTTCCTGCTTCAAAACACCCAAAAGAAAAGGAAGAAAATTGTCATTTCTGTAATCAAACCTATCTTTGGCATTGTCGTCTCGGACATATAAACGAGAAACGCATAACGAAGCTCCATAAAGAAAGGGCAAAGCCTTAGCATAAAAGCTCTTTTCTTGTCTGAAAAGTTTAATAATAATTATCTATTGCTTTCAGACTTTATGTAATAGGGAATTTATTTGGGTAGATGTTTGAATCCATAAAACCTGATTCAGTTTATGTTTAGTTTAGTATGCAAGACTTCTACATTTTGTTCCGTATTTTATTACACAATATAGACTTTGTTATATTCCCCACCTATTACCCTAGTTTAGTCTATTTTGTAGAATGTCAGGGTTTATTTCTGCAGGTTAAGGCTGACTAGATCATCGCCTGACATCACTAGGGGATTCGACAATAGTTTAGGCCGGGGGTCAAGGCCCACTGGGGTTTGGGTCGTCTCAATGGGCTCAAGTGAATGCCTTTCTATGTGATATACCTCGAGCAGTGTGAGCGCACACCTCGAGGTGTATTGCAAGGTTAGACAACCACTTGAGCCTACCAAATGCCCAAAGTGAGTTACTCTAGCATATTCCATCCTATAAATGTATTGTAGGAAACCACTAGTTTCTTTCTTTTTTAGTAGGCGAACGAAAACCACTAGTTCTTTCTTTTTGTGATATACCAAGTCTTCTTTTTTAACTCATCAGGTATTTAAAGTCCAATGGGTCCGATTAATTCAAGTTCGAGCCAAATATGACTGCCAAAAAAGGGGATGATGACGATGGGGGATTGTGATGGGGAATATCCATGGAGAAATACTTTTCTCCACTTAATTTCCTATAGGGAATTTATATCATTTTCCTTATGGGGATTCCCATAGGGAAGATTTTTCTATTCGAATAATCCTTAAGTCATACAATAAAACAATATACTCTAAAATAAATTAATAACTAAGGTCTATATCAAACGTACATACTATTAGATATATTTGATCATATTTTACTTTTTATATTTTCAAATTACCTTTTGTATTAATCAATTAGAGGCTAAATCCATCTTAGTAGTTAACTAGCTGTTATATAGCCATTAAGTAGCAGTTGTAAAATTGTATATTTATACTCATGTATTGCAAATGAATGTACATAACTTTGAATGCAATTTTGAATTCGCTCATTTCTTTCTCAAGTTTATTGTGGCATCAGAGCGGTGATGATCATTTTATTCATCAATGGAGATCTTAAATTATATGCAACTTTAAAAGAAGCTCGTTGCCACTACTACAGATAATGAGACGGTTAACGCTTTTATGACATCTAACATTTCTTTCACTTCTAACCTTCAAATTCATTTTGCAGGAATGACTTATAACATGTCTTCACACACTAGAATAAATTCTACTTTTCATAGAGGTTTTTGACCTCTATGAAAAGTGTTATCTTTTAAGGTGTTATCGTATCCTCAAAGCTTACATAGAGGTTTCAAACCTCTATCAAATCCTCGCTATTTCATAGGGGTTTCAAACCTCTATCAAATCTTGGCTATTTCATAGGGGTTTGAAACCTCTATAATATCTTCAGAGGCTTACATAGGGGTTTCAAACCCCTATCAATTGTAGTGATTTCATAGGGATTTGAAACCTCTATATTATCGTCAAAGGCTTACATAGGGGTTTCAAACCCCTATCAAATGTAATTTTAAAAAAAATAATAGCTGAAAATGCCCGAAATTAATTTCCATTTCCATTTTCAATTGAAAATATACAAATCTACATTCCACTCACAATATTATTATTTCATTCAATCAATAATGTAAAGTTTGAACAAATATTCTTGCCATTCCAAAATTAGAAATCTTTTGATTCATCTCTGCGTTTTAGCAGAACATTACTTGCTTTAACGTCTCTATAAACAATTCTTAATCTGGAGTCTTGATGAAGATATAAAACTCCTCTAGCAATCCCAAGAATTATGTCACGACGCATCGCCCAATCCAATGTATGCTTCTACTTTGATCTGCATATAAATTTTGCTCAAGTTACTAAGTACATAATATGTAGTTTGTAGCAAAAATTGAAAAGTAAATAATATTCATGGAAGCATATACCGAAGAGAAGAAAGTCCAAGCATACCTGCACCATTTCCACTTATGCACGAAATTCGCAAACTAGAGCGCTCCAAAGAATGTGACTTGGGGAAGAAGCAAAGCATGCTTTGGAAGTGCTACTGAGAAAGAGGCGCTTGTCATAGACAAGGTAACCAAGACGCAAATGAGACAATTGCCAAATTGCAAGCGAAATCGAGAGAAATGTGCTCTGTAAGAAGCGCATCAAAAGATGTTGTAGTTAGAGATGTTGATCCTAATGAAGTGTAGGTGCTAATTTGAAGGAGGAGATTAGAAGACTTCATTCACAAGGAAGCACAATTGCAAATCTTGAGGAGCAGCATGAAAATGTTCAGAAATCCATTGACAAGTTGGTATTGTCACTTCCTAGTAACAACGATCAGTCCAATAATGAGGAAAACCAGAAGTCAAAAACTCACTCAAGGAAGAAAAAGACGCTTCCTCTGTGATCAAGCAACAGTGCAAACATCCAAAATCTTATAAGATCTCCATGCACACCCCTATCTTCATCTCGAAAGGTGTTGGACACTGAATCTGAGAACAAGAATGCAACAATAATAGCGACAATTGTTGGGTTTTGGGGTTCATACGCAGAGGAAATTACAAAACAATTTTGACAAAAACAACATGATCCGAATCTAATTCCATTAAAAACGTTTAAACCATGAAAAACCTAATCATACCTCAATCGCAATATACCTTTCTGAAGGTTGATCGATCTCTAAGGCGCTGCCAACGACGAACGCCCTCTACCAGTAGTCCACACATGAACAGCGGCCGAGATTCGAAGTGCTAGCTTCGAGAGAATACCAAATCTTTTGTTTCTCTCCAAAACGATCCAGAGCATACCAAAAACCCTAAGTCGTTTCTCAAACGAAAAAAGATTTTTGGCCTTTAATCTTTCGTCTATGTTTTCTAACTTAAAGCGTCTATTTATACAACCCTTGTATATAAACGGTTAAGTAAATTACACATCTACCCCTACTTAAAGAACTATAAGTGTAATACACAACAAGGAAATTTCTGTCATGAATTTTATCATATAAAATTCATTTTTCTGAACCATCTTAAAATCTCGCAAAACCATTCTTAGTGTGCGACCCAATAGGCTCATACAACGTTGGCAGTGTACCAAAACACATTTTGGTATACAAGTCATAAGCGGCCTCTAGCAAGACATTATGACTACCCAAGTTGTACGAATATCAAATCGATACAACCTAATCAATAGTCTATATAACATCCTTTTGTCACACGATATCCTTTTGATTAAACATAAGACATGAAATTGTCATCCAACATGTTCAATCATACTAGTCTCGATCTCTAGGTAGACTGAAACCATCCAAGTGACATTGATCAATATCAATTCACTTAGACTAGGCCTTTTAACAGTCTAACACATCGAGGGATCCACTGGATATCTCTCTTTATATGAGGGACAAATTCTATCTCGATTACACAACTTCATCACATTGCTCACACAGTAACCAATCACAACCTTTATAATCGTCCGGTTAAAGACAACGTTTGATAGTGTCAAATCACTATGTTCCTAATGTTGAAGTCTCTGGTAATCTCAAGTCAGAGGACTAAAAAATATACCTATCATGAGAAATAACTATGACTTAATCCATGTGATGTTCTCATAGCTGGTCGGTCCAGTACTTTGTTCCCTAACAAGTACTCGTGATCTCCCTATACGTATAATCATCATATAATCATCAATCGAGACTCACACTAGTCTTAATTCATTATAGTTCCCAGTATAATGATCGACTAGGGACATTTAGGATATTTCTGTAAATACCCATGGATCTTATTATAATGAAAACATGCAAATTAATTATAATAAACAACAAATGAAATCCTCTATTTTATTAACTAAAAGTATTCATAAAGACAGTTAATGGATTGACCTAGGGCACATGCCCCAACATCTCACACTTGCACTAGAGCCAATCATACATGCATCTAATGCCTAATGATCTAACATGACCATCATGTTTTGCTTGTGGAAGAGCTTTTATCAATGGATCCACAACGTTATCTTCAGTAGGTACTCTGCAAATCTTTACGTCTCCCCTCTCGATAATTTCTCTGATGAGATGAAAACGCCTGAGTATATGTTTGGATATGTGGTGTGATCTAGGTTCCTCGGACTGTGCTATTGCCCCGTTATTGTCACAATATAAACAAACAGGGTTAGCAATACTTGGAACCACACCTAGTTCGAAATGAACCTTTTGATCCAAAGCGCCTCATTTCTTTGCATCGACGCCGCAATATACTCGAACTACGTTGTAGAATCTACCACGAGTTTCTTGCTTCGAACTTTTCCAACTTACTCGCACCCCCATTCAAAGTAAACACATATCCAGATGCGATCTAAATATTTCTATATCGTTTGAAAACTTGCATCGTGTAACCATTTACAACTAGATCATTTTCAAAACCTCCATAGACCAAGAACACTTCCTTAGTCCTTCTTAAGTACTTAAGGATGTTCTTTCTTGCTATCCAGTGACTCTCACCTGGATCGACTCATATCTGCTTGTAGTGCTCAAAGCATATGATACATCAGGTCGAGTGCATAACATGGCATACATGATATATCCAATAGCTTATGCATATGGAATCTTATTCATACGGTCTCGCTCATCATTTGTCTTAGGACATTGAGTCTGGCTAAGACTTATGTTATGAGACATTGGCAACAATCCTCTTTTAGAGTCTTGCAAACTGAACCTATTCAGCACCTTGTCTATGTAAGCACTCTGACTTAGACCGATTAGCTTCTTAAATCTATCCCTATAGATCTTTATCCCTAAAATATAGTCTGCATCTCCTAAGTCTTTTATTGAGAAACACTTCCCTAACCAAGACTTGCATTCTGCAATGTTGGGATGTCATTTCCAATGAGTAATATATCATCAACGTACAGTACCAAAAAAATTACTACACTCCCACTGACCTTCTTATATACACAAGGCTCATCTTCATTTTTAATAAAACCAAAATCCTTGATTGTTTCATCAAAACGAATATTCCAACTCCGAGAAGCTTGCTTTAATCCATAAATGGATCTTTGAAGCTTGCATACCTTCCTAGAATTCTCAGGATGTACAAAACCTTCAGGTTGCGTCATATACACGTCCTCAAGCAGCTTTCCATTAAGAAACGCTGTTTTTACATCCATTTGTCATATTTCATAGTCATAATATGCATCAATGACAATTAAAATTCTTATGGATTTAAGCATGGCTACTGGCGAAAAAGTTTCATCATAATCAACACCTTGAGTCTGCCTGAAACCTTTTGCTACAAGTCTTGCTTTAAAAGTATGCACTTTGCCATCCATGTCAGTTTTCTTCTTGAAAACTCATTTACATCCAATGGTCTTACCACCTTCAGGTAAATCAACCAAGTTCCAAACTTGATTATCATACATGGATTGCATCTCAGAGTTCATGGCACTTAGCCATTTATCTGAGTCTGGTTCAGACATAGCCTCCTGATAAGTGGTGGGATCATTTTGATCCATAAGCAACACATCATGACTATCAGTAATGAGAAATCCGAATCTCTCTGGCTCATGTCTTACCCTACCAGATTTACGTTGGCCTTGTGTCACTTGCGGAGGTTCAACTGGTTCAGAACGTTGTTGAACTTCCAATAGCGGTTCAAGGTTTATCTGTGATTCTTGAACTTCTTCAAGATTTATTTCTCTCCCACTAGTGTCTTTTGAAATAAACTATTTTTTTCATAAAGGCACCATACCGAGCAACAAACACTTTGTTCTCAGCGGGATTATAAAAGTAATATCCTTTTGTTTCCTTAGGATACCCCACAAATAAACACTTGTCGATTTAGGTGCTAGTTTTTTCGAGACTTGTCGCTTTACGTAAGCCTCACAACCCCAAATCTTAAGAAAAGACAAACTAGGTCTCTTCCGTACCATATCTCATATGATGTTTTATCAACCGCTTTAGAAGGAACTCGATTTAGAGTGAAAGCTGCGATTTGTAATGCATAACCCCAAAAGGATAATGGAAGATCGCATGACTCATCATAGATCGAACCATATCTAATAAGGTTCGATTTCTCCTTTCGAAACTCCATTCCATTGTGGAGTTCTTTGGTGGAGTCAATTGAGAGACAATCCCACAATTTCTAAGATGATCATCAAATTCTTGGCTCAAATATTCACCACCTCGATCGATCGAAGTGTTTTGATAGTTTTACCAAGTTGATTCGCACTTCATTTTGAAATGTTCGAAACATCTCATATGATTCAACTTTATGCTTCATAAGATATACATAACCATATCTCGCTTTGAAATCATCGATAAATGTAATGAAATCGATAACCTCCTCTAGCCATTGTGTTTATAGGACCGCATACATCGGTATGTATTAGACCCAATAAATCACTTGCCCTTTCACTGTGTCCAGTAAAGGGACTTTTAGTCATCTTGCCCCAGTAAACAAGATACGCACGTTTCATATGTTACTAAATCAAATGAATCTAGAAGTCCATCTTTATGGAGCTTCGTTATGCGTTTTTCGTTTATGTGTCCGAGACGACAATGCCAAAGATATGTTTGATTACAGAAACGACAATCTTCTTCCTTTTCTTTTGGGTGTTTTGAAGCGAGAGCAGTGGGGCTTGACTTGTTCCATAGGCTTTTGCGACAAAAGAAGAATGCAACGGCCTTGGCAACCTAGCCTTGCCTTTGCCTTTCTTATTCATTCCCTTTCCCTTTTGGACCATCAACACATTACTAGAGGGTTTCTTGATATTTTGTTCAGCAGTTTTGAGCATCAAATGCAACTCCGAAATTGATTTCTCTATATTATTCATATCGTAGTTCATCGCAAATTGTGAGTAACTCTCTCGGTAATGAATTCAAGATCAATCCGTAGCCAACTCTTGGTTTATGGGAATCCGAGTCTATCAAGTGGTCAACATAGCCCTTCATCTTCGAACATGAGGACTAACCGACGCACCTCGGTCATCTTGCAAGAATGTAGGTTTTTGACTTTCTCGAACCTTTCTTGCCTAGCTTGCTTTGTTGGAACATTTCCTTCAAACATTATAGCCATGTCGTAGGCTTCCATTAGTTCCATATCCTTCGAAGTTCAGAACCATAGTTGCCCGCATAATACATGCAACATCGTAGAATCGTTGACATGCTTACTATGCATATCCTTCACGACTTTCGTAGCATTGGTGGTGGGTCCTTAGGGATTGGAGCATCCGGGACATACAACTTGCGTTCATGCTTAAGAACAATTCTCAAGTTTCGAACCGGTCATGAAAGTTAGTCCCAGATAGCTTATCCTTCTCAAGGATGGATCGCAGTGACAGGGGATTATTGTTACTTGAAGAGGCCATTGATCTACAATAAAGATTATGCAAAGTTTATTTTAGTATAGAGGAATAGACTCCCACTAAATTAACAACCCTCCTAAAATGTACTGTTTATTTAGGGGACTAAAACCCATATTTTACCTAATTCTATGACAGCTATGGCATGAAACACAGAACTAGATTATTTAGGTAGGTAAAAGTTACCAATTACATCTTATGTAATTTTTAGATCCTTTTATGAGATACGGGACATTTTATGTCTTAGCATGTTTTTATCTCATCATTTGCCTAAAGCTTAAAACTATTTTGATGGCTTTATTAAGTCGGACCATTTTAAACATTTAGGTAACTCTTACCTAACTTGTCTCACCAAGATAACACAATACACCCAACTATGGCTGAAACTATATTAGTGTGATCGAGGCCTTGACAAGTGTTTAAAATGGATGGCACGAGACTTAAAATTTAATAGAGGGATTTTATTCAGTTTTAGTGATTTTATGTAAACAATGAAATATCATATATTTTATTGATTTGTTCAATCACTAAACAATTTGGAGATTTTTTTATTTTTTTTTTATTTTTTAGAAGACGAATCTCAATTCAGAAAATTAAAATTCGCTATAAAAAATCATAATTTTCGCTGATTTTAGTATCATAAATTAACCCCTTAATTTATTCGAAATTAAGTCAATTAAAACATTTTTAATTAATCTGGGCTCACATCTAACTAATCATCTTATCCTAATCCAATTATGACTTATTTTATCCTAATCCAATTAGGACTAATCTTATCCTAATCCTATTAGGACTAATCTTATCCTAATCCAATTAGGACTTATCTTATCCTAATCCAATTAGGACTAATCTTATCCTAATCCAATTAGGACTTGAGATATTTGAATCCTAGCATATCACCAATAACAAGATTCTTGATATTTATCTCATATTCTAATTTGTTATCTATCTTTATCAAATAGAAACTTCATAACAAAATAGATATAACAATATAAATAATTAATTTCGAAAATTAATTATTTATTTTGGATTTAAGATATTTGAATCCTAGTATATCACCAATAACAAGATTCTTGATATTTATCTCTTATTCTAATTTGTTATCTATCTTTATCAAATATAAACTTCATAACAAAATAGATATAACGAGATAAATAAATAATTTCGAAAATTAATTATTTAATTTGGATTTAAGATATTTGAATCCTGGTATATCACCAATAACAAGATTCTTGATATTTATCTCTTATTCTAATTTGTTATCTATCTTTATCAAATATAAACTTCATAACAAAATAGATATAACAAAATAAATAAATAATTTCAAAAATTAATTATTTAATTTGGATTTAAGATATTTGAATCCTAGTATATCACCAATAACAAAATTCTTGATATTTATCTCATATTCTAATTTGTTATCTATCTTTATAAAATTGAATCTTCATAACAAAATAGATATAACAATATAAATAAATAATTTCGAAAATTAATTATTTTCAAATAAATAATTTCGAAAATTAATTAAAATAAATAATTCGAAAATTTTATAAATAAATAATTTCGAAAATTAATTATTTATAAATAAATAATTTCGAAAATTAATTATTTATAAATAAATAATTTCGAAAATTAATTATTTGCAATTGAATCTTCATCCAAATAATCACAAACATGTAATTGAATCATGAACTACTATCCCAATCGAACCTAATGGTATCATGGATCATAGAACACGAAACTAATTTCAATTAAATCACGAATATATGTATCATATACACAAAACATGATAATAAATCTCACAGAAAACTTATGTATATCACATATACATCAACTATTAACATGCTTTCAATCATGTATCATGTATATATCAGAAGAAAACATGCAATGAGTTTAATGGAATCGAACTCGATGGTTATGATACCACTGTTGGGTTTTGGGGTTCATACGCAGCGAAAATTACAAAACAATTTTGACAAAAACCCCAACAGGATCCGAATCTAATTCCATTAAAAACGTTTAAACCATGAAAAACCTAATCATACCTTAATCGCAATATACCTTTATGAAGGTTGATCGATCTCTAAGGCACTGGCAACGACGAACGCCCTCTGCCAGTAGTCCACACATGAACGGTGGCCGAGATTCGAAGTGCTAGCTTCGAGAGAATACCAAATCCTTTTGTTTCTCTCCAAAACGATCCAAAGCATACCAAAAACCCTAAGTCGTTTCTCAAACAAAAAAGAGTATTATAAATAATTAATTTCTGTTGGGTTTTGGGATTCATACGCAGCGGAAATTACAAAACAATTTTGACAAAAACCCCAACAGGATCCGAATCTAATTCCATTAAAAACGTTTAAACCATGAAAAACCTAATCATACCTCAATCGCAATATACATTTCTGAAGGTTGATCGATCTCTAAGGCGACGACGAACGCCCTCTACCAGTAGTCCACACATGAACAGAGGCCGAGATTCGAAGTGCTAGCTTCGAGAGAATACCAAATCCTTTTGTTTCTCTCCAAAACGATCCAGAGCATACCAAAAACCCTAAGTCGTTTCTCAAACGAAAAAAGATTTTTGGCCTTTAATCTTTCGTCTATGTTTTCTAACTTAAAGCGTCTATTTATACAACCCTTGTATATAACGGTTAAGTAAATTACACATCTACCCTACTTAAAGAACTATAAGTGTAATACACAACAAGGAAATTTTTGTCATGAATTTTATCATATAAAATTCATTTTTTCGAACCATCTTAAAATCTCGCAAAACCATTCTTAGTGTGCGACCCAATAGGCTCATACAACGTTGGCAGTGTACCAAAACACATTTTGGTATACAAGTCATAAGCGGCCTCTAGCAAGACATTATGACTACTCAAGTTGTACGAATATCAAATCGATACAACCTAATCAATAGTCTATATAACATCCTTTTGTCACACGATATCCTTTTGATCAAACATAAGGCATGAAATTGTCATCCAACATGTTCAATCATACTAGTCTCGATCTCTAGGTAGACTGAAAACATCCAAGTGACATTGATCAATATCAATTCACTTAGACTAGGCCTTTTAACAGTCTAACACATCGAGGGATTCACTGGATATCTCTCTTTATATGAGGGACAAATTCTATCTCGATTACACAACTTCATCACATTGCTCACACAGTAACCAATCACAACCTTTATAATCGTCCGGTTAAAGACAACGTTTGATAGTGTCAAATCACTATGTTCCTAATGTTGAAGTCTCTGGTAATCTCAAGTCAGAGGACTAAAAAATATACCTATCATGAGAAACAACTATGACTTAATCCATGTGATGTTCTCATAGCTGGTCGGTCCAGTACTTTGTTCCCTAACAAGTACTCGTGATCTCCCTATACGTATAATCATCATATAATCATCAATCAAGACTCACACTAGTCTTAATTCATTATAGTTCCCAGTATAATGATCGACTAGGGACATTTATGATATTTCTGTAAATACCCATGGATCTTATTATAATGAAAACATGCAAATTAATTATAATAAACAGCAAATGAAATCCTCTATTTTATTAACTAAAAGTATTCATAAAGACAGTTAATGGATTGACCTAGGGCACATGCCCCAACAACAATAACAAAGCCTCAATCCCAAATTAGTTTGGACCGACTACATAGATTTATCTATTCCATTGGGCTCAACTTAGCACAATTGATGTTAAAAAACTCTAATTGATTTGAGATGTTTAAAGAAATTCAAACTTTTTATTCCACTCTTCAAACATGGAAACACCTTATGAAATTTTAGGTAGCAACAGAGAACATTGTGCACATTAATGCAATCAGCGTGTACATGCGAGGTGTGTGCAAGAGGCGATGGACACAGGATGACACAGGAGCACAGTATCATTACCTTAAGGTTCTTATCCCAGCTCCCTGTACAAAGTGCGCTCCGTCGGTGATAAACCCAAACAGGTAACCATTGCTCATGGGAATCATGCGGCGAACCCAAGTTTAGTGCTACCTGAAAGGAGGGAGCGTAGTTACAAAGAGTTGAATAGAGTACAAGAAGCAATTTTTAGACAAGTTAGACTGTTAGAATTACAACCAAGGATCGAAAAACTCAACTTCACCTATGACCTTACACATTCAAACATATCAAAATCATCACTGTATTAGTAAATAAGTAAAAAAAACTAACATAGCTAGCACTCTACTAAACATATCTAACAAGCCAATAGCTACTGACAATTAAAAAGAAAGATCTATAAAGGTTTAATCTGAAATTTAAGAGGCAAATACATACCTTTGCGACCAAAGTATCCCACACAAAGCAATCACCATTTGAACATCCAGGAAACATAAGCCTGCCTGATATAGAGAAAGCAATGGAAGCTACAATGGGGAAATAACCATCACCACGTTGCGACCCATAAACTGGAGTGGTGCCCAGTTCTCATGTCAAAGAGTCTGCATGTACCATCGTCGAACAGTCCCAAATCTAAGCCCATCTGGGAAGAACTTGACAGTGTTAAAATCACCTTCATGGCCATGAAACGTGCGAACGGCTCGGCTTGCAATGCGAGTGTCCCGTGAGACGAGCGATCGCATCACATGAACCGGACACAAACATATTTGAATTTGTCCCATTGATTGAAACACTGGAAACACGTTAAGTTGATAAACAAGTTAGTGAGAAAGTAAGTAATGGTGTGAGCGCATGGAGCCACAAAAAAGGGATGCCCTACTCAAACTAGTATCTAAGACCGTCCAACCAAATTTAAATTTGGAAAATCTTGAACAAGTAAAGCATGAGTCGTGACGAACTCTGATCTAATAAATTAATATGTGGATCTATGAATCGAATAAATTATGGCGATACTTTTAAAATTTTATTATCTTAGAAATTAGCAATTTCTTATATTGGTTAAGAATGGAGTTCTGGTCCGTAAACATTTTTCTCCACCAAACCTCGAGCACTTAATAAATTCATATCCTATTTTCGTTAAACTATACTTTAATGATTAAAATCAGAGAAAATTAATATAAATGGATCAATATGGAGAAAACTTAAGGGTTTTACAATTGGAGATCGAGATTTGTTTAGTAGTCAAGTTAAAACTGAAAAAACTAGCATTTCTTACTTTATGGCAAGACAGAAAGCAGCATTGGCATTCTACACTTGGTTATATGACAGGAAATAACAATTGATTCACTAACAGTGTAGATCAAATTTATTTAAAATTGAAACAGAATAAGCAAATTAGATCAGGACAATTCCGGCTATATGCACAATACATATATCACTTGACATAAATTAGAGATGCAAAAGCAAAGAGTGAAGATTGTGTACCTGGCCATATGCCGAAGCGTGGCATTATAACCACTTTGAAGAATGCATCAACTAAAGGAGAAATGCGGTCCTCGAATATTCTATAGGAAGAAGAGCTTGTGCCACTATAAACATGATCAAAAGTGAAGGCATGTGACCCGCTTTGAACCTGTAATTGCATATAAACCACTCATTCAGACATGAAATAGAAGCAGATTTATACTTTCAGTCAATTATTACTCTAATATAGAATCGACTTCAAATTTTCAACTTTTTTTTTCCCTCCAAATTGTCACAGACTTTAATTTTTTTATCTCGATTAGCCATCCATGAATAGGAGTATACATATGATTAACACACAAAGTAGCTAGTGAATATTTGGTAACAGAAAGCGCAAACACATGCGGTAGTTGCATATATTAAATTAAGTAGTAAAATAAGTCAAAATGAAAAGTTTAATTTCTTCCATCAGTTTCTGTTAACTTTATTTAATTGATTCTCATGAAGAAACATAGTGAAATCTTAAGAGGATCATACGACGATGATCGATCAAGGAATCTTTGTGACCGACACACAATTAAAATAATAAAAAAAACCAACAAGTCTCCATAAACTGAAGAGAAAACACAATAATAATTAATTAATAGCTAGGGTGTTGTAATGTTGAAGTAATTGCCTAAATTAATTAAAAGAAGTGGAAAACTAACCTCATCTGCATCTTGGTGATGATGAGGAGGAGGAATTGTCTCGGAGGCCATGAGCTGACGTCGGCCATGGTCATAGGAGGCTGCGCATAGGAGGAAGAGAAGGAGGTTGGAATGAATGGATGAAAATTAAGAAGTAGAAGAAAAAAGAAAGAAATAAAAAGAAAAGAAAAGAGGAAAGGGTGTGTTTGATAGGAAAACAAACAAATATCTTGCGACTGTGATGGATGGAATAACTTAGCTCCCAAAGCAGTGTACTCATCAAGGTTCTTCAAAAAATCCATAACTTCCTGTAATTCCAATTTGGTCTGATCAGTACAAGTTACTAAATAATGACTAATTGAAGCCATAATGAGATGAGATGCATCACCTTTCCTTGAAATAAAACAAAACAAAAAATATCGTTCAATGATATGAGAAATAGCAAGGTTCATTGCTTGAAAGATAAAAGAAGGGCAATACTGATTTCCTTTGAAGAACAAAGCTATACAACTTGTATTTGAACTATGCATCTAAAATAAGAGTTATGCATAAAAGGTAGCATTGAACATTGTCACTGTTTGTACAAAAGATAAGCTAGATAACTGTTGGGACAATTATTGAGCAAGAGTTGCTCAGAAGTTTGATCTTTTCATTAGATGAATTTGGAGAGGTCCATAGATCCTATTTTTCCAAATCATGAATTTGGAGATTCAATTCCTTACAATCAATAACTCAATTTGATCCAAAAACACAAAAGATATAACAAAAACTTTAAAAAGAGTAACATTTTCCGACTTTCTCAAGTTCCATCAGCGATCTCCTGCTGCAGATCCTTCGGATTCTTCTCATCCACCAAATAAATTGGAAGATTTCACAAAATCTGGAAAAGAATGTATTCAACCACTATTGAGCTACTCTTTGAACATCTATTTGTCAACAAAATCATACAAAATCAACAAAATCAATATTCTTGTTCAAATTCTTGCACAACTAAGCGAATTTTTGCGAGAGGATCCACTGAACAATCGATGCGATTAGGAGAGCGACCGAGGAGCGAAGACCATAGGTTCGAATCGACCGCGTCGGCCTTTCTGCAACTCCATTGCTTCTCCTCTCCATCAAAAGACATCACTAATCCAACTCTAGACGCCCCATCCTCACCAATCTCTGCATTCATCAACACCAAAACCAATTCAAATCAATCAAAACCAATTCCCTTACATTACACACCAATTGATCGATCTATACCAACAATCGCATCTCGATTTGCAAACGAATCATCAAATTGAAAACCAAACAAAACCTACGATAAAGACGACGGTTTGGACAAAATCGATAACCGAAGCGACGATCCGAGTAAGTGGAATGAGAATTTTGAGAGTGGATTGGAAAACGAGTACATGAGAAGTTAGGGTTGGAGGATCTGATGAAGAGAGAAAGTCTTCGTAGTTGAAGTTGAAACCCGATTCGTGATTCCTAGGGTTATTCAGTTGACGAGGAGAGTATAGATGAGAAAATGAGTATTGATGGGTCTAGGCATTTGGATTTCGACGATGATGGGTTGTGATTTGTGCTCCAAGTGTTTTAAGGGATGACTTGTGAGAGTTGTGTTGTTTTGATTACCTAATAGATAGGGGTTCTTAAAACCTCTATTAATTAACTGTTATAAAAAGCAATACATAGGGGTTATTGAAAACCTCTATGAATTAGGTGTTATAAAATGCTTAATTTGTTCTAGTGTTTAACTCGGGCAAATCCGTCTCCTCGACCATGCGATCCGTGCCGACGACTTCTCTCAGTTCATTTTGAACTCTCTTCATATGTTTTGGATGTCTAAGTAGCTCTGGAATTGCCTAATTCACTACATTGGCTGATGTATCCATTGCAGCTACTAGTACATCCAAAACGATTGCTTTGATATTGTCTTTCCCAAATTTCACTTCTTTCATGCTATCTGACTCCATCAAAGATAACATAACATTAATAAAGTCCTTGACTACTTTTAATTGTGGTCTTTGTTCTTTTGCGTCTCTCATGCGTTCTTCAATTAGTTTCTCTAAGAACTCATCGAACTTCTTATTAGCAGCCTTCATACGTCGAACAAGACCCTGAAGAATGTTCATGAAATTTATTCATTATAATTGCTACGTATATATGTTTGGAACTCCACCTATGTAGAACATCATATGCGGTACACAGTCAGTCCTAAATCCAAATAAAGAAGGAAGACTCTGTAGCCCATTTTCTATACCAAAAAATGGACGAGGGGTGTCTCAAAGCAAATGCCCGAAGCTCATTTTCCATCTTGGAATGAGCTTATCTATGTAGTCGATTCCAATTAATTTTTTGATAGAGGCTTTTGTTGTTACATTCGTATGTATATATATATACTACCATGTGAATCGAATATATATCTATGTCATCAGTACACTATATACAACTATTGGATTTTAATCCTATACACTTAATCGAGGCGTCATAAATGCACAACACATTTTGAAAGGATTTTATGGCATGGGTATATATTCGAGCTCCATTGTAGAATATCCCTATGTATATACATACATATACTTAGTAAAATTACTTACTTGGATATCAAACGGTGCAAGAAAAGGCACATAATCTCCAAAATTAGAAGCTCTTGCCAACTCGAAGGCTTCATTAATGATGGGCTTGAAGTCGAACCTATCATCCTTGTATCCAAACACCATCCTATAAGTCACGTCCTCCACCACCTTCTGTTACACAAGAGGGATCAGCAATGACTTCAAAACGTGTAACGCTACCACTTTCCTAAAGGAAATTTTGCTATCTACACTGCAAAAGTCAACAAATATCCTATAGGATACGATGAAGCAAACTCAACTTCCACTTTGCAGTAGTGAAAGATGAAACATGAGCAAATGCTGGTGTTGATTTCGAGATGTAATGTCTTCCTCCCCAAACCTTTTCTCTTATAGATAACTAGTCAAGACCAGTTAGAGAAGAACTTGGGAAGTGGATGAAGTGGGGTAGTGGAGCAGTTTCAACTGCATCCACTCACTCAAGCATTAAATGGGTTTATTAACTGTCCATTGAATGCTTGAGTGGGTCAGTTAAACAACTACCCACTTTGTAATTTCGAAAATGGTAAAAAGCGCCTAAAATGCCCGAGCCGTGCGCGCGCTCGTGTGGTTCAATTTGCATAGCACATGTGTTTTTATTTTACACATACTGCAGTTCAAGAGTATATATATATATATACTTTTTAAACTTGCAGTCTCTAACCAATGTGGGACTAAATATTTCTTTTAAAAATGTCCAACAATCTCCCGCCATTTTCAAAATAATCAGATCATTTAATCCACGTAATCTCAAACATTATATGCATAAATAATGGTATCTTGCAATTTGAACCACTAATTTGTGAAAAGTTCATTACATCATATAAGAATTACATGGTAGATAAACTTTGAACCAGTGATTCTATTCGATATGTAGCATAAACATATCTCGCATATAACTTATACCAGCAAATAGCCATAAATATCTTGACACATTCAACATTGGCCTTGTGTCCCGTATCTTCTCGTGAATGTCTTTGGAGCCAAGCCCTTGAACTCCTTGAAGCGGCCGCACTTCACATCCACATAGGTAGTCTCCATTCTAGTACCCCGCAATTTAAGCACCTTTAGAAGACTATTAAAAGATCATCTCAACCTCCTCTCTTTACTAGCAGGTACCCAGCATTAACAACTTTGGGATGATTATTAAAATTTAGAGCTCACAGTCACGGTACTTATAATGAATTTTGACTGCATTGAACTCAAGACTTAACTTAATGTTAGGGGTCGAGTTGATTTTTCACTATAGGTGACTGTTAATTAATGGGCTTGAGACCCATCCCCCTTGATGTTTTATTCACCAAGTCTGGTGACAATCCTTCAGTAAGAGGATCTGACATTTCGCTCAAACAAACCGATTTCTGGGCATCCGCAGCCCCTTAAAGAACCTCAACAAGATCGCCCACCTCTTCCTTTCTCATGGACCTAAACGTATCAATCTTGGAGTTTGTGAGAAGTTTTAGAGAACAAAATTTGCGAATGTCGCGCCAATAAGATCCACCCTTTCTCCTATATGACAAGTACTTGGTCGCTTGGATATAAGGTCTGCTAGCAAACACCAAGTCATGAGTATTGAGGAAGAGCTCGGCGGCTTCAAGCGACGAGACCACAATTGTTGGGACTGAGCCGAGTCGAATGTGCATTATGGGGTGATAAGTCAGTATTTTATAGGAAATTAGTAGTCAATTTTAGTATATTATTTGTTGAAAATATTTAAATATTATATTAAATAATATGTTTTTGTCATTTTTAGGTGAAACGGAGTGCGCGGTTGAATTCGTGACGAAAAATACGCGAAATCGAGTATTCATATGCCCGGATCCGTTTTACACTGAAAATTGTGCTAGCACGTATCTCGAGACAAATCTGGTGGGGCCACACTCGAGGTGATGACGTGGCGGACAGTTTTGATGAGCGTGCTTTGTGGAGCGTGATTTGTGTTTAATTAGATGAGAAAAGTAAACAAGATTGGTTGGTTTTTGTTTTATTAGGAATATATATATATATATATATATATATATATATTATAATAGATAAACAGTGGATGTAAAACGTTATAAAAGGAGGGAGGAGGCACTCTCTCTGGGCACGATCTCTCGTTTTGGCTCTCTGGCCGAACGTTCTCTCCCCTCTTCTTTTCTATTTTATTTTCTTTTCTTTTGTGTTAATGATGCGAGGCTAAAACCTCTAGCCTAGGCAAGACTGCAAGGGAGGTTCGACTGCGCATATCAATGGATTTGTGAGATTTATATATTTTAATTTCAGTCTTTTCATTATTATTTTATTTTCTTTGGTATTGTTTTAACAATCGAGATTAAACGCTAGTTTAAATCTTGATTTACGTGCCAGTAGGTCGTACGCACCCGTGCTTGTGCAATAAGACCACACTAGTGGCATTCGACCATACCGATTGATTAGACCCTTTTGGGACCGGTTGAATACCTTAGAAATCTAGGCTAAATCGGACACACTAGTGATCCGGTTGTCTAGGTGTAGTGCCTTCACGAAGCTCAAAGCGGTCAACATAGTAAACATAATTCACTTGAATATATGGTTATGTGTTTGACTAGGGAAGTAGTCACCGTCGTACCTTGACTATCGAGATTAGGAAGTGCGAGGAACCGCGTGCGTCACCGGGTCTATAGCTACACTAAGATATTTTGATTTGCATATTTTACATAAATCGACGACCAAATCCAATCTTTTACCTAACCGAACTTGTATGTCTTGACCTAGGTATTTTTATTAATTATTTGATTTCCAATTTGATTTCCCTTGCTTTCATTATTTTATGATTAGATAATTAATTCAATTCTCTATCAAACCCCGATTTCTCTTTTTGTTCTTTTTAAACCTTAGAAAGAATACCAGTCCCTGTGGGATCGACCCTTTGCCACTATTCTACAAAATAGTTGGTTTAGGTAATTTTTAAATATTATTGACGCGTACGGCACGCGTCATGGGGCCGTATTTTCGCGACAATTTGTTCAGTTCTTGGTGTGGAAGGTCACCGGCCCAACATGTGAAGGTAGCCTAAAATAGGCAGTCCTTTAGGCCCCTGTGGGAGTACTTGCTTGATCATGTTGGAACAATTATACAATATGCATATCACTGAACTATAATATCTATCATGCATGAATTCAATTACAAAGAACTAAATTAAATCATACCAGAGGCTTGCACTAAATGGCAATGTCCTTAGACGAAATTTCCTCCAATTCGGTGTATGAATGCTTCAAGAGGTTCGTCTCAGGATACAACTGGATTGATTTTTTATTACACACCAACCAAAAGATCCTATCTTCTGCAACAACCAAAATCTTTCTCTCAAAAACTAGGAAACTCTTTAATTTCGAAATTCTTTTTTCTATGTGTTCTAATGAGGTTAAAACCCCTATTTATAGACCAAAAGACACCTCTTTTGAACAATTACAACTGTTCAAAACGAGACCAAAAGACACCTCTTTTGAACGATCACAACTGTTCAAAATGAGGCCATTAGTGGTGACTTTTCACCACTAATTACACACCTTTTAATAAAAATGAAAATTCAATGTAAAAAATAAAAAATCTTGTGTTGTGAATTGGCTTAGTTATTTTAACTTTAGCCCCAAAGGCCCCAAGGCCCAAGGCCTAATCAAAGACATATTAAATATCAAGTATTTAATATATGTTATTCAATGAGGAATACCCATGGTCTTTGCCTCCAACCCCACATTCACTTAACTAAGACTTTCAAGTGAAAGATCTCTTATAAGGAAAGAAACAAAAAGTTTCTTTCCCATGTGGGACTAATAGTGGATACAATACAAACTCAATATATTTCAACAATACCCCACATTTGTTTTGTATCCATCTGCAACCATGACCGAGTTTACTTTGCCAAATCACAAACACAATTTTTTTTTTTTATATTTTTTATTTAAAAAAAATAACATTACTTTAAAATAATCGAGAGAGATTATCATGTCATATTAATCAGGAAAGTGTCGCATAGACTTGAACTTACCCTAGTAAGATCATATCGAGTTCACTTCGTGACGCGGTGATGTATGTATCTTGAACTGTTCACTTTTTGTAGTAAACTAAGACAATATGTCTCACTTATAACATGATTACTGATGCACGTTATTCTTTGTTGTTCATTTTAGTCCTGAACATATCCTGGGTTCATGATAGCTTTAGAGAATCTAGCCTATTCATTCTCATAAATGCGACCCCACATTTACTATCATATAGGTGACTTATCTTTAATCATTAAATGCAATATTGCATACCCTAAACTTCTTATCAACACACTTACTTCATCATAGGAACAAATAATTGTGTGTCATGTTTGTTAAGTCAAGTCTAACTAGTTTGCCTATTGAACCTAGACCATGGGATCTCCAATCAGCTAGGTTAGGTTTCCGCTGGACTTGACTTACTCTATAGGCTTTAAGCCCATTCCCCTCGATAATATCTTCACTTGATCTCTTGGTAAGCCTTTAGTCAAAAGATCTGCAATGTTTTCCTTAGACTTAACATAATCAATACTAATTACTCCACTTGTGAGTAATTGTCTTATAGTATTGTGTCGGCGCCTTATATGTCTCGACTTACCATTATATATGTTGTTCTTAGCTCTTTGCTTGTCTTTGCCATACTATCACAATGTATGCATATTGCGTGGACTGGTTTTGGCCAGCAAGGAATATCTTCTAAGAAATTTTTTAGTCATTCAACTTCTTCAGTTGCCTTGTCAAGAGCAATGAATTCAGATTCCATGGTGGAACGTGCTATACACGTTTGTTTTGTTGATTTCCAAGAAATCGCTGCACCACCTAATGTGAATATATATCCACTTGTTGATTTGGTTTCTGTATTATCAGAAATCCAATTTGCATCACTATACCCTTCAAGTACAGGTGGATATTTTGTATAATAAAGTCCATAATTTAAGGTATATTTAAGATATCTTAGAACTCTTATTAATGTTGTCCAATGAGCATCATTAGGATTACTTGTGTATCTACTCAGCCTGCTTACTGCATAAGCTATGTCAGGTCTAGTAGAATTCATCAAGTACATCAAGCTTCCAATTACTCGAGAATATTCCAATTGAGAAATTGCTTCTCCATTATTTTTCTTAAGATGACAATTAGCATCAAAAGGAGTTGGAGCAAGTTTACAATCGAATTGATTGAATCTTTTTAAGATTTTCTCAACATAATGAGATTGTGTGAGGACATAACCTTCGTTATTCCTTTTGATTTGAATTCCTAGTATTACATCAGCTAGACCTAAGTCTTTCATGTCAAAACTAGAATTCAACATCATTTTGGTTGACATTATAGCATCTCTACTTGTGCTCATAATCAACATGTCATCAACATATAAACATACTATAACGCAAAAGTTTTTTATTTCTTTAATGTACACACATTTGTCACATTCATTTATTTTGAAACCATTTGCTAGCATAGTATGATCAAATTTTTCATGCCATTGTTTAGGAGCTTGTTTAAGTCCATATAATGACTTAACAAGTCTACAAACTTTATTTTCTTGGTCTTTGACTATGAACCCTTCAGGTTAGTCCATATAGATTTCTTCTTCTAACTCTCCATTTAGAAATGTTGTTTTAACATCCATTTGATGTATTTCCATATTGTATAAAGCAGCTATGGCAATCAACATTCTAATGGAAGTTATTCTCGAAACAGGAGAATAGGTGTCGAAGTAATCTACACCTTCCTTTTGTCTATAACCTTTTGCAACCAATCGTGCTTTGTATTTATCGATAGTACCGTCAGCTTTAAGCTTTCTTTTGAATATCCATTTATATCCAATTGGTTTGATTCCGGATGGTAGATCAACCAATTCCCATGTATTATTTTGTAAAATGGATTCAACTTCACTATTGATTGCTTCCATCCATAAAGGCGCTTCCGGCGAAGACATAGCCTCCCTATAAGTCTGTGGTTCATTTTCAGTTAACAGACTTATGAAATCAGGTCCAAAATTCTTTGGAACCTTAATTCTTTTTCCCCTTCTAGGTTCCAATTCTTGTTCTTGAACCCTTGAAGTGGTTGGTTCTTCTAGACTCTCTTCAGCCGTCCTTTTTCGTGATGAACCATTTTGTTTTTCCTTGAAAGAAAATATATGCTCAAAAAATGTAGCATCTGCAGATTCTATAATAGTATTATCACTGATATCTGAAATATGTGATTTAACTACTAAGAATCTATATGTTGCACTATTCTTATCAAAACCGATGAACACACAATCTACGGTTTTAGGTCCTAATTTAGTCCTTTTTGGTAAAGGAATTTGAACCTTTGCTACACTTTTAAAGTGTTGTAAGTGGGTTTTCTTTTTCTCCAAATCTCATATGGTGAATTATCAGAGTTCTTAAAAGGAACTCTATTTAAGATATGATTTGTCGTTAGTAATGCTTCACCCCACAAGTTTTGGGGAAGCCCAGAATCATTCAACATAGAATTAATCATATTCTTGAGAGTTCTATTTTTCCTCTCTGCCACACCATTTTGTTGAGGTGTATATGGCGCAGTGGTCTGATGAATAATTCCATTTGTATTAGAAAATTCTGTAAATTCAATGGAATCATATTCTCCACCTCGATCAGTTCTTAATATTTTTATCTTTTTGTCAAGTCGATTTTCAACTTCTGCCTTATATATTTTAAATACATCAAAGGCCTCGCTTTTATTCTTAATCAAAAAAACATGACAATATTTACTACAATCATCAATAAAAGTGATGTAGTAGTTCTTTCCTCCTCTCGTAGGATTTGATTTGAAGTCACAAAGATCACTATGAATTAAATCTAATAATTCATTTGATCTTTCTTGAACAAACTTAAATGTTTGCCTAGCAAACTTTGATTCTGCACAAACTTCACATTTATGTTTTAAATCAATTTTAAACTTTGGTAACATGTTCAAATGTACCATTTTATGTATTAATCTGTTATTTACATGCCCTAATCTAGCATGCCAAATATCAAATGATTCAATCATATAGGTAGAGAAAGTCATATACGCCAAATATCAAATATCAAATTTTCGTCTAAGATTGTTGGAACAATTATACAATATGCATATCACTGAACTATAATATCTATCATGCATGAATTCAATTACAAAGAACTAAATTAAATCATACCAGAGGCTTGCACTAAATGGCAATGTCCTTAGACGAAATTTCCTCCAATTCGGTGTATGAATGCTTCAAGAGGTTCGTCTCCAGGATACAACTGGATTGATTTTTTATTACACACCAACCAAAAGATCATATCTTCTGCAACAGCCAAAATCTTTCTCTCAAAAACTAGGAAACTCTTTAATTTCGAAATTCTTTTTTCTATGTGTTCTAATGAGGTTAAAACCCCTATTTATAGACCAAAAGACACCTCTTTTGAACAATTACAACTGTTCAAAACGAGACCAAAAACACCTCTTTTGAACGATCACAACTGTTCAAAATGAGGCCATTAGTGGTGACTTTTCACCACTAATTACGCACCTTTTAATAAAAACGAAAATTCAATGTAAAAAATAAAAAATCTTGTGTTGTGAATTGGCTTAGTTATTTTAACTTTAGCCCCAAAGGCCCCAAGGCCCAAGGCCTAATCAAAGACATATTAAATATCAAGTATTTAATATATGTTATTCAATGAGGAATACCCATGGTCTTTGCCTCCAACCCCACATTCACTTAACTAAGACTTTCAAGTGAAAGATCTCTTATAAGGAAAGAAACAAAAAGTTTCTTTCCCATGTGGGACTAATAGTGGATACAATACAAACTCAATATATTTCAACAGATCATGCACTGTTTCTTGTGTAGTGAAGATTTGATGATCATAAAGACTACAATACTGAAGGCTATGGCGAGGAGTATAATATTAATCCATGGCAGCATGTCGATCGAGCATATGTATGCTACAAATGACCACCCTATATATATAGGCACATATTATGGTCTCGTTTGGTTTATTTTTGACAACTTAATTACAGTGTTATTAATTGGGAGTTATCTCTTTGAAGTTAATATTTTCATGTTTGGTTCAACTTTAAACTTGTAAGGAAGTTTCAAACTTTTAAACAATAAAAAATATGAGTGGACAAAAATAGTTTTCAAACAAAAGAGAGATGAGTAATAAAAAGGTCATTAATAAGGGGGTAATTTGTTTACTGGGAGATAACTCCCTCTGGGGTGGTGGGGAGATATCTCACACCCTATGATTAAAGTTGGAAGATAACTTGCAGACAAGTTGGGTAATCAAACAAGATTAATTCACAACTCTCTGTAAGTTATCTCCTTGGAGATATCTCCACCTTGTTATGGTATCGGTATCATAGCTTGGTTTCTAGTACTAGGTCGGTCAACCTTCGAGTCAACGATCGATTTGTGGTGTTTTGCTTTCATGCTTCCGTTTATGTTCACTTGTTGTTGCTTCCATTGATGCTTGTTTAAGTTTTTTTTTCTTGTCCTTGATTTCTTTTCCATTGTGATTTCTTTGTGATGTCCACTTCTCTGCTTTCTGTTTCTCTGGTTGTGCGAGATATTAAGGAAATTCTAGTAGTAACTATATTTCGTAGTTTAGGTATTTAAGGAAAGTTTTTTAATACTACTTAAATACCAAAATATAAAAACTACATAAATACTTAAACTACGAAATATAATTACTACTATAATTTCCTTAACACACCTCATACCAAATAAGGCCTATAATTAGGAAAACATTAGAACGACAATAATGTCACATTATAAGATATATTGACTCACAAAATTGTCTATATGTGACTTTGACCTACATATTATATATCTAGAGCTATCCATGCTCGTATCACAATTCACTCACTCATGCATATACGGTTCTTAAGAGCCAAAGTTTGTCTTGGTTGTTACATGCCCTTGGCATTCTGGCACTTCTTATCGTGCATTTATCTTAACTAATTAGTGACCACACGATTCGAATATATCTTTTTGAGGGTAGGAAATGCTATTAATGACAACCCAAAAACGTACGGTTGTCATTGTGTTGTACTTTGTGGACGAGAAATTTGGTGCCACGGATTGTCGGGCTGGATATTTTGGCAGCAATGTTCACTTAGCTTCCGCTCCATGTGGCGTTGCTATTCCGTTTCAAATCTCAACCTCTAGCTTACCCAAATTGATAACCGCATATTAAATCAGTGACCAATTCACTAGATTTTCTTTTGCTTGCTTCGTTAATAGGTCCTAATGATATTTCAACACAGTTAAAGTAACACATTGTTGGGTTATAAAACTTATTAATTAATCATGAAAATAAGAAATGCACATGTGAAATAAATTTTATTTAACAGATTAAAATCAGCCAAAATTTGAAAACAAGCAATAGATTAAAGTATATATATATATATATATATATATATTTTCCTATTACATTTACATACATATCATCTGCTTCCTCACTATATATATAATACGTACATCACAATGATTTTCTTTGGGCAAATTAACCAACCAATGCTATATATTTCAGACACTTAAGCGATAACTTGGGATGCAGTTTAAATGGCTAGCTCTGGACAATGTTAAGGCCAACTTCTCCTTCATATCCAAGTCACAAGGGGACATACCATTGGGAAGTTCCCAGTTGAAGCAATGAAGTAATTGCGCCAATATCAATTGGACTACTACTAGTCCTAGTTGCATTCCAGGGCATTTTCTTCTACCGGACCCGAACGGAATCAGTTGGAAGTCGCGTCCATGAGTGTCTATATCAACGCCGATGAATCTATCAGGATTGAATTCCTCTGCATCCTTAGACCAAGCATTCGGGTCTCTTCCAATTGTCCAAACATTTACAAGTACTCGTGATTTCTTCGGTATGAAGTAGCCGTTTATTTTCACATCTTCAATAGATTCACGAGGGACTAGAAGAGGTCCTACTGGATGAAGCCTCATCGTTTCTTTGATGACCATGTTCAAGTAGTTTAACTTGGGCAAATCGGACTCCTCGACCATGCGATCAATGCCGACGACTTCTGTCAGTTCGTCTTGAACTCTCTTCATTAGTTTTGGATGTCTTAGTAGCTCTGGAATTGCCCAATTCACTACATTGACTGATGTATCCATTGCAGCTGCTAGTACATCCAAAATGATTGCTTTGATATTGTCTTTCCCAAATTTTACTTCTTTCATGCTATCTTCTTCCATCAAAGATAACATCACATCAATGAAGTCCCTAGCTTGTCCTTCTTGTTTTTTGGCATCTTTCACATGTTCTTCTATAATTTTTACTATGAACTCGTCAAATTTCTTACTAACCTTCTTCATACGACGGACCAGTCCCTGAAGAATATATGATCAATGAATTAATTTATATATATATGTGTTGCAAATGTGGCGATCGAGAGGATTAATTTGTTAATGATTGGGAGTGTGATGTTGGTAACTGTGTATGATATGAATATACTCTTACACTTATGTCTTTCTACTTCTACTCTTTTATACACTTGTTATTGATAGACATTACCGACATCAAGCTCCCAATATTAGCAAATCTCTTCCTTGAAAATGTTGGTTATTATAAACTCACAACTAATAAGTATGGAAGGGTACAATTAGGGAAATAAAAAAAAAAAAAAAAAAAAAAAGAAAGAAAGTACAAATAGTTTTTCAACATAATACTAGTATTTACATGTCTATTAATTGCAATTAGTTTTTAAACATAATACTTAATTTAAATTCATTATTGGTGTTTGGGGGTAGAGGGTAATTAGTATTTACATGTCTATTAACAAAAAAATCTTTGGATTGCTATAGATTTTTTGTTGTAATAATATCATATGTTTGATGCATAAAAATGGTAACATGAACTGACACATTAAAAGCACAACTGATTTTAAATTAGTTTGCCAAGCTTTTGTAAAAGTGGTTGAGGAATTTAATATATAGTAGGTCACCACTCCCCACGTACTCACCAGTCATGACGCATTTCCTTTGTATTAGACTATTAGTTGAATTCAACGTAATTATTTCCCAAAAAAAATGGGAAATTGTATTGGAAAATACTATAAAATGACAATAATAATGTTGCGCCACAAAAAATATTGGCTCATTGGAGCCTTTCTTGCGACCTCGATTCGTACGTTATACATCGAGATCGATGCATGCTCGCATCCCAAGGCACCAATGGATGACTCTTATAAGCTAATATGTTTTGCAATATGACATGGTGTTATCATTCCAACACTTCTCAATTATATTTTCACATTTAAAGTCACGCACCTACCATTGAACGTGTATCTACGACGCACCTTAATAGATGCCCAAATACAGTGCTCAAAGTTGGTACCGTGATACAAGTTTTAATGGATTTTGTAATTGGCCTAATTGGTAAATAATTGTTCCCCCTATCTCTCCATCGATCTCAAAAAAAATAAAATGATCGAAATAAAGCAAAACAAAATATACAAGAAGTAAACTACAAACCTGAATATCAAAAGGGGCAAGAAATGGCACAAGATCCCCAATATTAAAAGCTCCCGCCAATTCCATGGACTCTCCTACAATAGGCCTGAAGTCGAACCTATCATCCTTGCATCCAAACACCATCCTATAAGTTATATTCTCCAACACCTTCTCCACCATCTCACTCACACAAACCGCTTTCCGAGCACCCGCCGCAGCCTTAAGAACCTCGACGACTCCCCTCACCTCTTCTCTCCTTATAGGCTTAAACATCTCAATCTTAGCACCCGTCAAGAGCTCCAAAGACAACAATTTGCGAACTTCGCGCCAATAAGTTCCATACTCGGTGAACACCAGCCCCTTCCTCTTGTAAGACATGTCCTTAAATTTAAAGTCTAACAACACTTCTAAATTATGTGTGCTTAGATTTGAAATTTAACAACACTTGTAAATTATGTGTCTTTAAATTTAAAACTTAACAACACATTTAAATTATGTGTCTTTAGATTTGAAATTTAACAACACTTGTAAATTATGTGTTTTTAAATTTAAAACTTAACAACACTAGTAAGTTATATGTCCTTAAATTTAAAGTCTAACAACACTTCTAAATTATGTGTCTTTATATTAAAAGTCTAACAACACTTGTAAATTATGTGTCCTTAGATTTGAAATTTAACAACACTTGTAAATTATGTGTCTTTAAATTTAAAACTTAACAACACATGTAAATTAGGGTTCCCAAATTTTAAATTTAGTGTCACTAATTTACCAAGTGTCTCTTATATAGGAGACACTTATAAATTATGTGTCTTTAAATATTGAAATTGACAACACTTATTGGTTGTGTCCTCATTTTTAATTTTAGCAACACTTATAAACTACGTGTCTTTAGAATTAAAACTAGACAACACTTTTAAATTAGTGTCTCCAAATTTTAAATTTGGCAACACTTTTTTAACAAGTGTCCTTAATTTTGAGACATTTGTACGTTATACGTCTTGAGATTTTGAATTTGACGACGTTTTAATATCAATTTGGAGACACTTGTATGTTAAGCGTCTCAAAATTTTAAACTTGACAACGTTTATATACCATGTGTCTCTAAAATTAAAATTTGAAGACATTTTTTATTAGTGTTGGCAAAAAAGTGTTGCTATAGACCCACTTCATGGTAGTGGTTCCATCCTCTCAGTAATGATAGGCTTGAATCAAACCTACCATCCTTAAATCCAAACACCATCCTAAACATCATGTCCTCCACGAAACAAACCGGTTTCCGAGCATCCGCGGCACCCTTAAGAACATCGACAAGATTGCCCACCTCTTCCTTTCTCATGGGCCTAAATGTCTCAATCTTTGAGTTTGTGAGAAGTTCAAGAGAGCACAATTTGCGCTTACCGCGCCAATAGGATCCATAATCTGTGAACACAATGCCCTTCCTACTATAACTCATGTATTTGGTCCCGTGGGGATAAGGCCTACTAGCAAACACCAAGTCATGAGGCTTGTGGAAGAGCTCTGCCGCTTCAGGCGATGAGACCACGATGGTTGGGGCTAAGCCGAGGCGAATGTGCATTATCAACCCATATATATATATTCGCGACAATTTGTGCAAATCCTGGTGTTGGAGATATCCCAACATGTGAAGGCTGCCTAGAATTGGCAGCCCTTTAGGCCCTTGGGGGAGAACTGGCTTGGTGCTCTTGCCTTTCTTCCTCAATAGTGAGCTGATGAGCACTATGAGTGCTGTTTTCCAATCTAATTTACTATGAACCGCACAATTCAAAGTATATCTCATCTTCACATTAATAGTTTTATGGCGTGTAGTTCTTGCCAATCCTCATTTAAAGGAAGCTTTTTTTTTTTTTTCTTGATATAAAGGAAGCTATATATATATATACTGGTAATGTAAGAGGCATTAAATTAAACCTTACACATGCAGCCAACCATGCCTGTAGCATAGTGTAAAAGGCATGCTCGATCCCACCTTTTGTGAGACCAGGTACATGATCGAGACCTCAAAAAAAAATCACACTTGCATTAAAAGTATAATTCTTGCTTCGAATTGTGAGGGAACAAATCTCAAATTAAGCAATCTGATTAAGAACCAAAAAAAGGACAATCTCGGACCATATCCATTAGGGTCTCCAATTCTACCTTAAAATCGAAAAAAATCAAAACCATAAGAGCTTGATACCTCTTTACGAAAGAGTTTAAGAGAAATTGAAAGAAGATATATATACACTGACATTAATATATTGTGATAGAACTGCAAACATTCACAAAGTTTGATGTATAATTGACAAAAATTAAGATTCTTCGTGCTTCATTTGAAAATGAAACTACAAAGTTCGTGTTTATTATACATTAATATATATGAGCTGAACTATGCAATCGATGTTGCTTTAAAAAGTTCTAAAGGCTTAAACGATAGCTTGGGATGCAGTGTAGATTACTAGCTCTGGACATCGTTAAGGCGAACTTCTCAGTTATATCTAAGTTGCGAGGATTTACACCATCTGGAAGTTCCCAGGTGAAGCAATGAAGTAGTTGCGCCAAGACCAATTGAACCACTAGCAGTCCTAGATTCATTCCCGGGCATATTCTTCTACCTGATCCAAATGGAATCAGTTGGAAGTCGCGTCCATGAATATCTACTTCGACATCGATAAACCTATCGGGATTGAATTTCTCGGCATCCTCAGACCATACATTAGGGTCTCTTCCAATCGTCCAAACATTTACTAGAACTCGCGATTTCTTCGGTATAAAGTAACCATTTATTGTACAGTCCTCGACGGATTCATGAGGGACTAGAAGGGGTGCCACAGGATGAAGCCTCATGGTTTCCTTGATGACCATGTTCAAGTAGTTTAACTTGGGCAAATCCGTCTCCTCGACCATGCGATCCATGCCGACGACTTCTCTCAGTTCATCTTGAACTCTCTTCATATGTTTTGGATATCTTAGTAGCTCTGGAAATGCCCAATTCACTGCATTAGCTGATGTATCCAATCCAGCTCCTAGCACATCCAAGATGATTGCTTTGATATTGTCTTTGCCAAATTTCACTCCTTTCGTGCTATCCGACTCCATCAAAGATAACATGAGATGAATGAAATCCCTTGCTTTTCCATGCTGTTCTTTTCCATCTTTTATGTGTTCTTCTATGATTTTTTCTAAAAACTCATCATATTTCTTGCTAGCTGCCTTCATTCGTGGAACCAATCTCTGAAGAATGATTTAGGAAGCAATAATTAGTAACTCATACTGAAAGAACTACTACTGTAACTCTTTTTTTTTTTTTTTTTTACCTCTCCAAACCTTGTCTTTTGTCAAATGATGTCTCGTCCATCTCACTAGAGATGTTTTAGCGAAAGGATTGACTAGTAGAATTAGTTGCTTGATGTAACAGTATCATGTCTACTAAAGGTTAATAAAACTATGATGCTGCAGTATGACCTCAATAACAAAATAAAATAGAAGGCGTACTGTGTTTTTTACCTGAACATCAAATGGTGCAGGGAAAGGCACATAATCTCCGACGTTAAAAGCTCCTACCAGTTCCAACATTTCAGTAATGATAGGCTTGAATCGGAACCTACCGACCTTAAATCCGAATATCATCCTAAACAACATGACCTCCACCACCTTCTCCACCATTTCGCTCAAACAAACCGCTTTCCGGGCATCCGCCGCACCCTTAAGAACCTCGATAAGATTACCCACCTCTTCCTTTCTCATGTGCTTATATGTCTCAATCTTTGAGTTTGTGAGAAGTTCTAGAGAGCATAATTTGCGTATATTGCGCCAATAGGATCCATATTCTGTGAACACAATCCCCTTCCTCCTATAGTTCATGTACTTGGTTGCTTAGGTGCAAGGCCTACTAGCGAACACCAAGTCATGAGTCTTGAGGAAGAGCTGCGCCGCTTCAGGCGATGAGACCACAATGGTTGGGACTAAGCCGAGAATTTGCATAATTGGCCCGTATTTTTGCGACAATTTGTACAGATCTTGGTGTGGAAGTTCTCCCATTAAGCGAAGGCTTCCAAGAATTGGCAGCCCTTTAGGCCCTGGTGGGGGTACTTGCTTGGTACTCTTGCGTTTCTTTCTCAATATTGAGTTGATTAGCACTGTGAAGGCTAAGGTGAGTACTATAATGATCCATGAAGCCATGGAACCAAAATAAAATAAAATCATGTGTGCTTTTGTGGTCATCCATACATGCACATATATATATGATGATCTATTGAACCTAACGTGGACGGAACTCAATTGATTGTAATTAATTAATTAGAAAGTACTCAATTCGAAAGACGCTTGTTTTTACTTGAACAATTTTGTCTTCTCATATCTTATCAGGCAGAGCATGCAGGGTCAAGTTTTGATTTGGTAGGCATTGCAAGTTCATCTAATTTTGTCTTGAAACTTCGTAAGCTAAAGAACAAAAAAACTTAAATTAGTCTTCAAGGTATAAAAAAAGTTGTGGTAATGTCGTGGTGCTCACAATGACCAAGGAAAGACCACTGCAACTCTTACTGAGATAGAGGTTATATGGATTGGATTCTTTGTTGCTTTTTTTTTTTTTTTTTTTTTTTGTTTCCCTCATTATGTGGTTGGGACGGTGGATTAATTCTTGTAGCATTAGTTGAAAGCTAAAGTAACGAGAGGCTTAAAAGATTCAAACACTCATAATTATTACAAAAAAAAAAAAAAAAAAAAAAAAAAAACACAATTATGTCATAAAAATAATTTGACCAAAAAGTAAAAAAGATTCAAACCAACTTTCCAGTTGCACGCCAATTTTGATTTGATTTTAAAGGATTCATGGAAAATTAGGATGAATTTACCAAAAAATAAAAATAAAAATTAGGACGTTGACCATACACTTTTCTTTGATTGAAATAACTAAATGTTGTTACAATTTATAGGAATACGTGTTGTTGTAACCGGGAAATGAGTAATAATACAAATACTTAAATGAAGTAAATAGTACGAAAATCAAACCAGACGTAATGAATTTATTTACGAAGTTCGGTCCACGACCTACATATGCAGGGCCACGCGCGCCCAGATGTAAAACTCACTAAGTAAAAAAAATTAATGGATACATGACTCTTGACGTGACTCCCTCACTGAGCTCCTCCTTTCATCTTTTTCACTCCTCCCATGGACTTTACACAAGTCTCTCGTTACTTGCACGGCGAGGCTCTCTCTTACTGAAATACCCAAGTCCCCTTGGTGATTAAAACTTAAAGAAAAAGTGAATAACACGTTCACTGAAATACAAAGTAGACGAGTTCCATACAACACTAACTTTGGAATATAAATAGGCAAACGAAGACACTTGATCTTAACTATCTCAACCGATCCTTGATCCATTTTCATCTTCACAAGCAAACCGCGTATCATCACAATATTCATGTGGTTAATGTCTTAGATTATCTTTGTTATCGACATATCTTCTGTCGTCGTAGATAAGATCATACCGCAATTGTTTGATTTTGAGTCTTTGTTGCAACAACAAATCTCCTTGTCGCAATTGTTCTCAAAATAGTAATTTGGAGATCACAACTTCGTCACACAACTCTAGATAGTTTCATTAGCACCTGAAACACATCTTAATCAAGTCATTTACATACAACAACAACAACATAGCCTCAGTCTCAAATTAATTTAGGTCGGCTACATGAATCAAATTTTTTCATTGTGCTCAATTAAGTTCAATCAAGTCATTAACATAAAACAACAAAATAATCAACAATCAATCGGATATATAATGCATGACATCAACACAATGTTAATTCACATTCATGTATATTTTGATAGCATGAAATTGTCAACCTTGATTTGGAAGAAAAACGAAACTCAAGTGGGAATGTGGGATGCGTCTGGGTTTGGCATGGCTTTAATTAGAAAATGGACAAGGAAATCAAGCCCACCTTTGGGGAATCAGTGGCCCTGTGGATGTGCGAGGAGGGTTAATTTGACATCAACTCATTTTGGTGCAATTCTGTACCGTCCAATCAATTTTTATTTTTATTTTAATCGTGAGTGTCTAAGTTACTCAAACCTAATCTCACCAATCAATTTTTGTTCTGAAACAGGGTGCTTACTTGATCACAAACTATTGTCGGTGCCCGTTGCTTTGCTTTTTCTTAAAGCACGACTATTTCTACGAGAGTCAGTTGAGCACTTCAACCCTCATTGACCTGAAAGAAACCAAAATATTTAGAGTTTGATAGGATTCTAAATAGGCCATTTAACACATTTTAGTAACTTTACCACCGTATTAATTTAATTGGGACAGGCCAAGCAGCGCCCTTAATTAATTTTCATTAATCACTCATCACTCAATTCATTTTTAATAGAATAGAACTAAACATCGAACCAATAGGAGTTTTAGACATTTATTAAGCGATAGCTTGGGATGGAGTTTTGATGGCTAACTCTTGAGATTATTAAGGCAAACTTCTCTTTCATATCCAAGTCACAAGGCAACATACCATTAGGAAGTTCCCAGTTGAAGCAATGAAGTAATTGTGCCAATATCAATTGGACCACTAGTACTCCTAGTTGCATTCCGGGGCATTTTCTTCTACGGGGCCCAAACGGAATTAATTGGAAGTCCCGTCCAAAAATAACTATATCAACGTCGATGAATCTATCAGGATTGAATTCCTCGGCATCCTCAGACCAAGCATTGGGGTCTCTTCCAATTGTCCAAACATTTACAAGAACTCGCGATTTCTTCGGTATAAAGTAGCCATTTATTGTACTGTCCTTGACGGATTCGTGAGGGACTATAAGGGGTGCCACAGGATGAAGCCTCATGGTTTCCTTGATGACCATGTTCAAGTAGTTTAACTTGGGCAAATCCGTCTCCTCGACCATGCGATCCACGCCGACGACTTCTCTCAGTTCATCTTGAACTCTCTTCATATGTTTTGGATGTCTTAGTAGCTCGGAATTGCCCAATTCACTACATTGGTGATGTATCCATTGCAGTAATTTGCTAGTACATCCAAAACGATTGCTTTGATATTGTCTTTCCCAAATTTCACTTCTTTCATGCTATCTGACTCCATCAAAGATAACATAACATCAATAAAGTCCTTGACTGCTTTTAATTGTGGTCTTCGTTCTTTTGCGTCTCTCATGTGTTCTTCAATTAGTTTCTTTAAGAACTCATCGAACTTCTTATTAGCAGCCTTCATACGTGGAACAAGACCCTGAAGAATGTTAATGACATTTATTCATTATAATTGCTACGTATATATGTTTGGAACTCCACCTACGTAGAACATCATATGCGGTACACAGTCAGTCCTAAATCCAAATAAAGAAGGAAGACTTTGTAGTCCATTTTCTATACCAAAAAATAGACGAGGTGTGTCTCAAAGCGAAGGCCCGAAGCTCATTTTACATCTTGGAATGAGTTGATCTATGTATCCGATTCCAATTAATTTGGGACAGAGGCTTTTGTTGTTACATTCGTATGTATATATATACTACCATTTGAATCGAATATATATCTATGTCATCGGTACACTATATAAAACCATTGGATTCTAATCCAATACATTTAATCGAGGCGTCATAAATGCACAACACATTCTGAGAGGGTTTTATGGCATTGGGTATATATTCGAGCTCCATTGTAGAATATCTCTATGTATATACATACATATACTTAGTAAAATTACTTGGATATCAAACGGTGCAAGAAAATGCACATAATCTCCAAAATTAGAAGCTCCTACCAACTCGAAGGCTTCACTAATGATGGGCTTGAAGTCGAACCTATCATCCTTGCATCCAAACACCATCCTATAAGTCATGTCCTCCACCACCTTTTGTTAGACAAGAGGGATCAGCAATGACTTCAAAGCGTGTAACACCGCCACTTTCCTAAAGGAAGTTTTGCTCTCTACACTGCAAGAGTCAGCAAATATCCTATAGGATACGATAAAGCAAACTCAACTTCTACTTTGCAGTAGTGAAAGATGAAACAGGAGCAAATGCTGGTGTTAATTTCGAGATGTGATGTCTTCCTCCTCCAAACCTCTTCTCTTATAGATAACTGGTCAAGACCAGTTAGAGAAGAACTTGGGAAGTGGATGAAGTGGGGTAGTGGAGCAGTTTCAACTGCATCCACTCACTCAAGCATTAAATGGGTTTATTAACTGTCCATTTAATGCTTGAGTGGGTCAGTTAAATAACTACCCACTTTGTAATTTCAAAAATGGTAAAAAAAAAATGGTAAAAAATTTTACCCATGGTTAGCTCGCACACATTTACACACACGCGCCTATAAAAGCGCCTAAAATGCCCGAGCCGTGCGCGCGCGCGTGTGGTTCAATTTGCATAGCACATGTGTTTTTATTTTACACACACTGTAGTGCAAGAGTATATATATATACTCTTTAAACTTGAAGTCTCTAACCAATGTTGGACTAAACATTTCTTTTGAAAATGTTCAACGATCCCCCGCCATTTTCAAAATAATCAGATCATTTAATCCACGTAATCTCAAACATTATATGCATAAATAATGGTTTCTTGCAATTTGAACCACTAATTTGTGAAAAGTTCATTACATCATATCAGAATTACATGGTAGATAAACTTTGAACCAATGATTCTATTCAATATGTAGCATAAACATATCACGCATATAACTTATACCAACAAATAGCCATAAATATCTTGACACATTCAACATTGGCCTTGTGTCTCATATCTTCTTGTGAATGTCTTTGGAGCCAAGCCCTTGAACTCCTTGAAGCGGCCGCACTTCACATCCACATAGGTAGTCTCAATTCTAGTACCCCCGCAATTTAAGCACCATTAGAAGACTATTAAAAGATCATCTCAACCTCCTCTCTTTACTTGCAGGTACCCAGCATTAACAACCTTGGGATGGTTATTAAAATTTAGTGCTCACAGTCAGAGTACTTATAATGAATTTTGACTGCATTGAACTCAAGACTTAACTTGATGTTAGGGGTCGAGTTGAGTTTTCACTATAGGTGACTTTTAATTAATCGGCTTGAGACCCATCCCCCTTGATGTTTTATTCACAAAGTCTCGTGACAATCCTTTAGTATGAAGATTTGCCATTTCGCTCAAACAAACCGGTTTATGGGCATCCGCGACCCCTTAAGAACCTCAACAAGATCGCCCACCTCTTCCTTTCTAATGGACCTAAACGTATCAATCTTGGAGTTTGTGAGAAGTTCTAGAGAGCAGAATTTGCAAATGTCGCGCCAATAAGATCCATACTCGGTGAACACGAGCCCCTTTCTCCTATATGACAAGTACTTGGTCGCTTGGATATAAGGTCTGCTAGCAAACACCAAGTCATGAGTCTTGAGGAAGAGCTCGGCGGCTTCAGGCAACGAGACCACAATTGTTGGGACTGAGCCGAGTCGAATGTGCATTATGGGGCCGTATTTTCGCGACAATTTGCTCAGTTCTTGGTGTGGAAGGTCACCCAACATGTGAAGGTAGCCTAAAATAGGCAATCCTTTAGCCCCCGGTGGGAGTACTTGCTTGATCATGCATTGTTTCTTGTGTAGTGAAGATTTGATGATCATAAAGACTACAATACCGAAGGCTATGGCGAGGAGTATAATATTAATTCATGGCTGCATGCCGATCGAGCATATGTTAGAACTGATGAACTTGCAATGACTTCAAAACGTGTAACACTGCCACTTTCCTAAAGGAAGTTTTGCTCTCTAAACTGCAAGAGTCAGCAAATATCCTAAAAGATACGATGAAGTAAACCTACCTTTCACTTTGCAGTAGTGAAAGATGAAAAACAAGAGCAGTTGCTGGTGAATTTGGAGATGATTTTTTCCTCCCCAAACCTCCCCTCTTATAGAGCACTGGTCATGACTAGTTAGAGTGAAAATGGAGTAGTGGAGTAGTGGAACAGTCAAGCATTGATGCAATGGAGTAATGGAGCAGTCAAGCATTGATGCAATGGAGTAGTGGAGCAGTAATTCCTTAATGGAGAGCAGTTTCAACTGCACCCACTCAGCCACTCTACTAACTACCCATTTAATCTCAAAAATGGTAAAAATTAATGGTAAAAAGTTTTACCCATGGTTAGCTTACACACATATGCACGCACACGCACACGCACGTGCCTCGTGCCAAGTGCTAAGTGCGCCTATAAAAGCGCCTAAAATGCGCCATATGCGTCGCGCTCGCGCTTGTGGCTCACCTTGCATAGCACTTGTATTTTATTTTACACACACTATGGTGCAAGAGTACATATATACTCTTTAAACTTGAAGTTCCTAACCAATGTGAGACTAAACATTTATTTTGAAAATGTTCAACAATCCCCCGCCATTTTCAAAATAATCAGATCATTCAATCTACGAAATCTCAAACATGATATGCATAAATAATGGTATCTTGCAATTTGAACCAATAATTTGTGAAAAGTTCATTACATCATATCAGAATTACATGGTAGATACACTTTAAACCAATAATTCTATTCGATATGTAGCATAAACATATCACACATATAACTTATTACACCAGCAAATAGCCATAAATATCCTGACACATTCAACATTGGTCTTGTGTCCCGTATCTTCTCGTGAATGTCTTTGGAGCCAAGCCCTTGAACTCCTTGAAGCGGCCGCACTTCACATCCACATAGGTAGTCTCCATTCTAGTACCCCCGCAATTTAAGTACCTTTAGAAGACTATTAAGAGATCATCTCAACCTCCTCTCTTCACATGCAGGTACCGAGCACTAACAACTTTGGGATGGTAATAAAAGATTTAGTGCTCACTGTCACTCTTATAATGAAATTGACTGCATTGAACTCAAGACTTAACGTAATGTTAGGCGTCGAGTTGAGTTTCCACTATTGGTGACCTGTAATTAATGGACTTGAGACCCATCCCTCTTGATGTTTTATTCACCAAGTCTCTTAGCAATCCTTTAGTAAGGGGATCTGCCAAGTTTTGACTAGATTTCATATAGTCAATCGTGATAACTCCTCTTGTTATCAATTCTCTGACACAACTATGTCTCAGTCCAATATGTCTGGATTTACCGTTGTACATTTGGCTATAAGCCCTTGCCAATGTGGTCTGACTATCATAATGGATAGAGATTGGAGCTATCGGTTTAGGCCACAATGGTATCTCGTGTAATAATTCACGTAGCCATTCAGCTTCTTTTGAAGCTGAGGCCAATGCAATAAACTCTGATTCTATGGTAGAACCGGCCATTAAAGTTTGCTTCTTTGAAGCCCACAAGATTGCACCTCCAGCAAGTGTGAAAATCCACCCACTTGTGGATGCATGATTTTGATCTTTCACAATCTAACTTGCATCTAAAAATCCTTCTAAGACCGAAGGATATCCACTCTAGGATAAACCATAGTTAATTGTTTTCTTTAGATATTTCAAAACTCTTCGAATTGCAAACCAATGCAACTCGCTTGGATTAATTGTAAATCTACTCAACTTCCCTACTGCCAAGGCAATATCCGGCCTAGTGCATGTCATTGCATACATTAAGCATCCAATTAATCTAGAATACTCCAGTTGTGAAACTGGATTGCCTGTATTTTTCACTAGCTCAATACTTGAATCTAATGGGGTAGAAACATGGGCACAATTCAAGTGATTGAATCTATTAAGAACTTTCTCAATATAATGAAATTAAGTTAGAGTAATACTCCCTTCATCTCTTACAATCTGAACTCCGAGTATGACATCAGCTTGCCCCATATCTTTCATTTCAAACTGGCTTGAAAAAAACCTTTTGGTTAACTGAACTTGTTCTAAGTCAGTTCCAAAAATCAGCATGTCATATAATGACACCATTGCCTTTTCCATCAAACTTGCTATATACACATTTATCAAATTCATTTATTTTTAATCCAAAAGCAAGTACAACCTGGTCGTATTTTTGGTGCCACTATTTTGGTGCTTGCTTTAAACCGTACAATGATTTTTGCAATCTGCACATTTTATTCTCATGACCGGGCATAATAAACCCTTCAGGTTGTTCTATGTATATTTCCTCATCCAACTCTCCATTTAGGAACGTTGTTTTAATGTCCATTTGGTGGATGACCAGCTTGTTTATAGCTGCAATTGCAATAAGCAATCTGATAGTAGCAATTCTAGCTACTGGTGAATAGGTATCGAAATAGTCTATTCAATGCTTTTGGGTGAAACCCTTAGCAACCAATCTCACTTTGTGTTTTTCAATGGATCCATCAACTCTTCTTTTCCTTTCGAAGAGAAATTTGCATTTAATGGGTTTACACCCAGGAGGTAGATCAACTAGCTCCCAAGTGTTATTTCCCATTATTGAATTCATCTCATCATTTAATGCCTCTTTCCAGAAAGTTGCATCTCTTTCTTTCATTGCCTCATCTACTGTTTGAGGATCAGCATTCGTATTAAAACAATAGGGAATTTGTCTAGTTATTGTTTCTCTACTTCCTTCAACTAGGAATGTATAGAAATCAGAACCAAATGACTTAATTTTCTGAGCTCGTTTGCTCCTTCGAAGTTCAGGAACTTCAACTAATTCTTTGTCATTTTCAATTTCTATGACTTCCTTCCCTTTTTGGTTTTCTTCAGGAATACTTTTGGTGACAGATTTAAATCTTGTCTTGTCAAAGATTGCATCTCTTGATTCAATTACAGTGTTTACTGAAATCGAATTTTTAGGCTCAATTACCATGAGCCTATATGTCTTACTGTGTTGTGCATATCCAATAAATATGCACTCCACCACCCTTTCACCCAATTTTCTCTTTTTGGGTTCAGGTACTTTTACTACTGCTCTACGACCCCAAACTCTTAAATAATTAAGATTTGGTTTCCGCTTATTCCAAAGCTCATATAGGGTAACTTTATTCTTTTTTTGTGGAATTATGTTCAAAACATGGCATGCTGTCAGCAATGCCTCTCCCCAAAATCCACTACTCAAACCAGTGTTTGATAGCAAAGCATTAACCATTTTGGTTAAAACACGATTTTACGTCCAGCCACACCATTTTGTTGTGGTGTGTAAGGGGCCGTAGTCTCATGGACTATTCCAGTGGATTCAAAGTACTTTGGATCATAGTACTCTCCTCCTCTATCAGACCTTAAACATTTTATAAAGGTCTCACATTGCAATTCAGTTTCTGCCTTATAGGCCTGAAACTTAACAATTGCCTCATCTTTGGAATGCAACAAATAAACATAAGAATACCTACTATAATCATCAATAAATGTTATAAAATATTTATTGCCTCCTATTGATGGTGTATTATGTATGTCACATACATCAGAATGTATTAAGTCTAGCAACTTTGAATTTCTTTCAATATGAGGAAATGGATTTCTAGTTATTTTTTGTTTTCATGCATGTATTGCAATTTCCTTCATATTTATCAAAATAAGGCAGTAATTCCAGATTTACCGTATCATATAATTTTCTGAAATGAACATGTCCTAATCTATGATGCCATAAAAATGAAGGAGACTCAACAAGATAAGCAGAAACAACATTCTTATTAGATAAAACGATTACATTGAGCTTAAACATGCCCTCATAAGCATAACCCTTCCCTACATATACCCCTCCCTTGGAGAGTACAAATTTGTCAGCTTCAAATACAAGCCTAAAACCAAACTTATTCAAAAGACCACCCGACACAAGATTCTTCCCCACTTCTGGTGCATAATACACGTTAGTGAGTGTTACACTTTTGCCAGAAGTAAACTTCAGATCAACACTACCTATGCCTTTAACAGGGACAGTAGCATCATTTCACATGTACAAGACAATATTTTCATCTACTGCCTCTATGGTCTTGAAGAACCTCTTGTTCTTGCAGACATGTCGAGTAGCACCAGAATCAACCCACCAAGCCATATCATTTTCAACGACGTTGATTTCAGATATCATAGTAATGAGATCATCATTGTCGTTACCTGCGCCTTTGGCAGCGCTAGAGGAAGCATGGTTTTTTCCTTGCTTCCTCTTCCAATGATAACATTCAGACTTGAGGTGGCCATCTTTCCCGCAGAACCAACAAGTGACGTTCTGCTTCCTTTGATTCTGATTTTGGTTGTTCGATTTTCCCGAACCAGCAGGCTTTTTGAAGCCACCAGGCTTGTTAGGCCTGTTCAGGAATGGCTTTTTGAGCTTAGCTGCTTCCATCACATGCACCTTTGAAATCTCCTGAGCATTCTGCTCTTTTTCATTTTCCTGCATGCGACAATCCTCTTCTACACGAAGATGGTTAGCAAGTTCATCAAGAGATATGTTCTCTTTTTTATGCTTAAGAGTTCGTTTGAACTCCTTCAGGGATGGGAGCAGTTTATCAATAATAGAAGACACAACAATTGTTTCATCCATGATAAGATTGTGTTGAGAGAAATTATTTCTAATCCTCTCAATTTCACAAAATTGTTCCATAACAGACCTATCATCAATCATTTTAAAATTAATAAACTTTGATATGAGAAATTTCTTACTTGTCGCATCCTCCTTATGATACCTTGCCTCCAGTTTCTCCCATAGCTCCTTGGCAGAGGGAACATCATGGTAGAGGTCGAACAATGATTCCTTCATGGCGTTCAGAATATGACCTCTGCAGGTGTGGTCATCTGTCTCCCATTTCTGCCTCTTCCTGATCTGCTCGACAGTTTCATCATCGGACTTCATAGGTTTCGGTGTATCCTGAACATACACCAGATGAAACGCCACCAGCAGGAAATGCACTCGCTTCTGCTACCTCAGAAAATCGCCTCCATCGAAGCTATCCAGCTTCACAATGTTAGCCGATGGTTCTTTGATTGAAGCCATTGCAACGATAGAAAAACTTCCTTTAGATTGTTAGAATAGAGGGACTTGCAATGACTTCAAAGCGTGTAACACTGCCACTTTCCTAAAGGAAGTTTTGCTCTCTAAACTGCAAGAGTCAGCAAATATCCTAAAGGATACGATGAAGTAAACCCACCTTTCACTTTGCAGTAGTGAAAGATGAAAAACAAGAGCAGTTGTTGGTGAATTTCGAGATGATTTCTTCCTCCCCAAACCTCCCCTCTTATAGAGCACTGGTCATGACCAGTTAGAGTGAAAATGGGATAGTGGAGTAGTGGAACAGTCAAGCATTGATGCAATGGAGTAATGAAGCAGTCAAGCATTGATGCAATGGAGTAGTGGAGCAGTAATTCCTTAATGGAGAGCAGTTTCAACTGCACCCACTCAGCCACTCTACTAACTACCCATTTAATCTCGAAAATGGTAAAAATTAATGGTAAAAAGTTTTACCCATGGTTAGCTTACACACATATGCACGCACACGCACGTGCCTCGTGCCAAGTGCTAAGTGCGCCTATAAAAGCGCCTAAAATGAGCCATATACGTCGCGCGAGAGCGCTCGCGCTTGTCGCTCACCTTGCATATCACTTGGATTTTGTTTTACACACACTATGGTGCAAGAGTACATATATACTCTTTAAACTTGAAGTTTCTAACCAATGTGGGACTAAACATTTATTTTGAAAATGTTCAACAGCATATGTATGCTACAAATGACCACCCTATATATATATATATATATGCACATACTATGGCCTCGTTTGGTTTATTTTTAATAACTTAATTAAAGTGTCATTAATTGGGAGTTATCTCTTTGGAGTTAATATTTTCATGTTGTTTCAACTTTAAACTTGTAAGGAAGTTTCAAACTTTTAAACAATAAAAAATATGAATGGACAAAAATAGTTTTCAAACAAGAGAGAAATGAGTAATAAAAAGGTCATTAATAAGGGGTAATTTGTTCACTGAGAGATAACTCCCTCTATGGTGGTGGGGAGATATCTCACACCCTATGGTGTAAGTTGGAAGATAACTTGCAGACAAGTTGGGTAATCAAACAAGATTAATTCCTAACTCTCTGTAAGTTATCTCCTTGGAGATATCTCCACCTTGTTATGGTATCAGAGCTTAGTTTCTAGTACTAGGTCGGTCGACCTTCGAGTCGACGATCGATTTGTGGTGTATGCTTTCATGCTTCCGTTCATGTTCACTTGTTGTTGCTTCTATTGATGCTTGTTTCAGTTTTTTTTTCTTGTCCTTGATTTCTTTTCCTTTGTGATTTCTTTGTGATGTCCACTGCTCTACTTTCTGTTTCTCTGGTTGTGCGAGATGTTAAGAAAATTATAGTAGTAACTATATTTCGTAGTTTAGGTATTTAAGGAAAGTTTCCTAATACTACTTAAATACCAAAATATAGAAACTACATAAATACCTAAACTACGAAATATAGTTACTACTATAATTTCCTTAACACACCTCATACCAAACAAGGCCTATAATTAGGAAAACATTAAAACGACAATAATGTCACATTATAAAATATATTGACTCACAAAACCGTCTATATGTGACTTCAACCCAGGGGCGGATCTACATGTATCTTGACCCAGGTCAAGATACATTTAACCCCCTATATATACATAGGCCACTTTTTTAAAAAAGTTTAGCCCACCCATTATTAAGATTTTTCAAGTCTGATCCACCCAAATAAAAAATCAATAAAAGAAAATAAATTAAGTAAAGTTCATTTGTCGACATTTAATTAAAATAAGGAGTCAAAAGCTTCTCAGGTGAAACATCACTTGCTAAAAAGTAAGCAGGGAGGTCGTGTGTTCGACTCTCTTTAAAGCAAAAAATAAATAAATAAAAGAGAACGAAAAGCAAGAAAAAATTAGCAAAGTTTAATGTTTATTTCATTGAACTGGTGTTATTGAAATAAAATTAGAGTGAGCTACTTTTGGCAGAGACATCATTTGCCAAAAGGCAATGTTTCAGGAGGTTGTGATTCGATTCCCATTGAAGTAAAAATAAAAGAGCTGATTTTGGTGGTGGAGTAGTTGGTGTAACAATATAATTGAATTTGAATTGCACCTCCATCGTCCTCATCGGAATCGACATGAACTTTATAGTATAATATAGTTGGTAGCTATATCATCTTTCTTCCTAGAGAAAAACATAATTAACAGTTGCTGATATATTTTCGAAATTCGTTATTTAAACAAAAAAGGCCCTACACTACAAAAAAACAGCAAATCAGAAACGGAATTTTCCATTTCTGATTTGCAAAAATTCCGTCTCTGATTGCAATCAGAAACGGAACAGAGACGGAATGCGTTCCGTCTCTGAAAACGTCGTCGCTGATACAATCAGAAACGGAAAACGGATTCCGTTTCTGATTAAAGACGGAAAATATATGTTTCTGATTAGAGAAGGATTTAGAGACGGAAATTAGAAACGGAACAGAGACGGAACAGAAATGGAATTTATTTCGAAATGGTACATTTGTAAGTGCATTCCGTCTCTGATTCCGTTGGTAATTAGCAACGGAATCAGAGACGAAATTAATAAATTTATGAATTCCGTCTCTGATTCCGTTTCTAATCAGCAACGGAATCAGAGACGGAATCAGAGACGGAATGCAAATGGTCCGTTTCTGATTCCGTCTCTGTATCCGTGTCTAATTAGCGACGGAATTAGAGACGGAATTCTTATTTCCGTCTCTGATCCGTTTATGATTGATAGAAATATTTCTGGAAAACTAGAGACGGAATAGCAACGGAATATTTGAATTCCGTTGCTAATCCGTCTCTAATTTTCTGTTTTGTTTAATTATGACACAGAAACATAATCCAATTGATTCTCCAACCTAAAAATTCAAAATACAACCCGATATGACCTACTCCATCTTTGCACCCTCCAACGACTCCTTGGGGGTGCTAACATCCCACAAAAAAGCCAAATTGCACATCCATACATCGACAATATATATCAACAAAAATTCAAAAGAGAAAGAAAAATGTGAAACTCAAAATTAGCCAAAAAATTTATATATCCACGGAAAATTGTCATGTATTACAAAAGCTCCAAAATTTGGAAGTATACACAAAAACCACCAATCCTATCGTTCAACAACCAAAAAAAAAAAGAACACTCACAAAAGGTCCAAAATTTGGAAGTATACACAAAAAGGACTTCATCTAATAACTAAAACGCAGCTTTGAAGCATTTCTGATTCTCCATCTGAGGGCAACAACCAGTGAGTATGCACCTGAAAGAAGTAGGCAAAGGAGAGATTATTGAACTAAGGATGTACATTGGAAGCGAATGAGAAAAATGGTGGATTTGAAGAAACATAGAAATTAATAATAATCATACATAAAAAGTCGGCTCAGAACCTATTTTTTAATTTCTTTACGATTGAGTTTGCTTTGGTCTTTTGTCAATTATGCACATATGTAGGTAGAGAGGAGTACTAGAGCTAATAAGGAACATGAAAGAGGATAATGGTGAAGTGCAAGAATGCTAAAAGGAAAAAACTAAAAGTTCAAAGCACAAACTCCCATCAATGCAACATTCACATGCATCAAATTTGATCCTAAACTCAAATTTCATCCCATCTAAAAATGTTGTGTGCTCCAAAACAAACCACCATGTGTTCCTACTTAAAAAAAAAAATTCCAGTGACATTCAAGAAATGCGGTGAAGAAAAGAAATAAACCATACAATGAGGAATAAGAAAGCTTCCAAAAAATACATGAACATCAAGCAAATGCGATCAAGGACTGAAGTTTTGTTGTTGTTGTGAGTTTGGGGGTCAATGTTGCTATTTTCCTACGCATAGGAGATGGCGAACAATGTATCTATCGAGATGCACCTATCATGTAAGTTGAGTTGGATTATTTATCAAGCTTTGAAAGGCTTGCATTTCAACATGCATATGATAAGTAATGGTGAAGTGCAAGAATGCTAAAAGGGAAAAACTAAAAGTTAAGCACAAACCTATCATGTAAGTATGATCCTAGAACTCATCCTCTCACCCCATCTAAAGCTGTTGTGTGCTCCAAAGGTGACCAGCCATGTGTTCCTACTCAAAAAAAAAAAAAACCAGCTGGGATTCAAGAAAAGCAGTGAAGAAAAGAAAAAAAACCATACAATGTTGAATAAGAATGCTTCCAAAAAAAAACATGAACATCAAGCAAATGCAAGTGGATGAAGTTTGGTGTCAATGTTGCTATTTTCCTACGCATAGGAGATGGCGAACAATGTTTCTATAAGATGGACCTATCATGTAAGTTGAGTTGGATTATTTATCAAGCTTTGAAAGGCTTGGATTTCATAATGCATATGATAAGTAATGGTGAAGTGCAAGAATGCTAAGAATTTAAAAACTGAAGGTTAAGCACAAACCTGACATGTAAGTATGATCCTAAACTCATCCTCTCATCCCTTCTTATTACCCTGCATCTCAAACAAAATTTCACGTCAGAAAAACATCTTTACAAAGAAATGAAACATAATTGCACATCATAAAAGAGAAGTGAGAGGATGAGAAGAACTATACAAAACTAACCAAAGAGGAAGAGGACTAGCACATGACTATCCCTAAGACTAGATAAAAGAAAGGCAACCACTTCATTGTAAATACTTGGTCACCCATCCTCTAAAACGTACTGTCAATAATGGCAATGGTTAACTCATACAGTCCTCAAACATAGACCATTTCCACAATGAGCAAATCTCTCTCCTTTTTGTGTTCAAATACCATGTTATTCATCTCTTTCCAAATCAACCATATAGATTTATAACTTAAAAACAATCTACTTGTCCCAATCCATTTGGAAACATATAATTTTGCTAAATCCTCTTACATGTACACTGCTCATTATCCATGTATTTCCCTTCACCTTGCTAACCAACTTCTCTATGACAATATAGTTCACATAGCTGAAGTGAAGGAGTGGATTATCATGTTTCTCTACTACTCCAGCATGTCAAAAAAAAAGAATAATTAGGACTCATAGCTACTTAACTTGAAGGATTAAGAAAAAAAGTAGAAGATTGACTGGTAGGAGACACAAAAGGCAAAACTTATGCAAAGAAAGTTTACTTTTGCATGTTCTGTTTGGATTCCTCCTTGGTAGAACGTAAGCATGTAAATCCCTCCCTTGTTTCACAACTGCAGGTGCTACATAACCAGCATGTGGTTCCCGAAATTAGCCTCGATACATTCATCGACAATCCAAAATCACAGGAGGCGACGTCAAAGATCAAGAAAAAGATGCGACTTACCATATCGAATAACGAAGAGTAGATCCGAGAAATTGTGCCGTATGCATGCCCCTGGTAACTCGGAGCGGAGTGCAATATAACCATGTGCATGTGGTACGGCATGAGCAAGCGGGAATCATGTCATAGTGTCGCCTCACATTTCCGTATATGAACTGGTCCTTGCATTGCCAAAAGTACTTACAAGCCTACTTCGTGAATCTCCTACTGATTAAAGCATGAACGTCAGTTTCAACTATCTAGTTCCCTACGATCAAACATCTTTTAAAAAAAAAACCATGGGTGGTAATATAAGGTTACACACTTACACCCTTATCATTTTGTTTGCCACTACTTCCAGGATAATGTGACTTGTTCCACCTATCATTTTGTTTGTTGGCAACACCCTTACCCTTTCCTTGTGGCCTTTTGGAAATGTTGTTGCCTTTCATCTTTGATGCCTCAACTATTATCTTTTGACCATCCATCCGAACCTTATAACCACCTTTAGCAGCCCTTCTTTCCAATCCGACCCTTGTCGAGGTTTTGCAAGATTTGCTTTAACCTAAGTATAGAAAAGGAACTCTCAAATTCGCATTGCACGTAAGAAAATGAAACAAAACTGGATGTGTCAATCAAGTAACAATCGAGATAATCACCTTGTTATCTCCTTCACCTATCTCAGCTTTGTTGATCCCTTCTACACAAGCTACTTGCACTTTCTCGAGTAACAAATGAAACGAACCCAAAGTCTTTCCTTCTAGTAGAAAGAAATTTTCGGGACAGTTGAACCTTCTCATCTTCACCATCTTGTTCACATAGCTTTTTTAATTTATCTTCTTCCCAAGACTCACTAGGCCTTCAAGATAAACAGTTTTCACCTAATGTGGAACAAGTAAAACCATCATTAAAACTCTAGAACAAATCAAATATGCTGCAGTACGCCATTACCTATGCAAGAAGTAAGAACTAAGAACATAGCAACTCCTAAGATCAAGGAGGCAAGTGTAGCAACCATAAGCGCATGGAATACTAGACAAACATATTGAAGGTCACACCGATGCTCTAATTTAACAAGATATTCAAAGCTTGATCAAACATAAATCTAGCTAAGAATGCAATTTCACCAAAGAGCAAGAATCTCCAGGATGTCATAGGCCTAAAAAATCTTTCAATGAAAAAAGAAAAATTATAATGCAAGAATGGACAAAACCAAATTAGAGGAGTAACTCTTACAACTACAAACCGTAAAAGTGCTTCTTCACTAGGATGAATCGATCGGGAAAATGCAACTTTCGCACTCCTATCACGGCCAAAAAGAGCATCTGGTTGTTTAAGCCATTGAATGCGAGACATTGCATCGGAATGGGTCTTTGAATTCCAAAAGGGCATAACCTATACTTTTGCCTTCCTTATTAGGATTATCGGGTAAGTAAATCTCCTCAATCTGTTCAACCCCAAGGTTCTTCAATCTCTCAAGTACCTTATAACCAGGAAAAATTAAAACAAAACAAAGATCGATTGTGAAGACAATCAAGTGATAGGTGCATTGCCTGCAAAGAACAACATAGGAAACAATATGAACTATTTGAATCAGTAACCTTTTGTCCTACTTAAAAGCCCATGTAGGGAAATTAAATCGAAACCAGAAAACAACTAGATCTTTACTTGCTCTCTTGTCCATGTCTTGCAAATGTTGCCCATGTATAGAGTATCGTTTCTGATCGAGGGATATACCAACACGTTTTCCCTTTACCGAACCACAACGAAACATAAAGATTATTAACGTGGGTGCACCATACAGGCACAAGTAAACATTTCAAATTCAAATATCATGAAAAGATAACACATCAAGTAGGTATATTTTATGTATAACCTCTGTTCCATCCTTCAAATCAGCAAGGACCTTCCTTGCTTGCTCAGGAGTAGCATACCGGATAAATGCAAATCCCTTGCTTTTCTGAGAGAGGAAAAAGGGGCAGGGGAAGAAAATATAAATATGTACATGATAAGAGGAGTAAAGAACCAAGACATAAGAGCAATCTTCTATTTAATAATTTTCACACCTAGTCAGTAGTGAATCTATTTACACCTTTTAACATGTTAGGTCATTTATAGTCTATTCAAGAAACCCTTTCTTATTAGTTTTACTTATATAAAAGATTCTCTTCAGAAAAGTAGAGACATACTCTTAGTTAATACAATTTAGCTAATTTGACACGGCAAATTAGCATAATTACAACATCAAAGTTGGGTTGGTCGCATGGATCAAACTCGACAACAACGAAATAGCTTGATTCATTGTGCTTGATAGTGTTCTTTCAAAATCCTTTAAAATCTTTTTCTAGTCAATGCATCCAAGCTATCTTAGGACTAATCGTATACCATCAAATTTCTTCAAATAATGCAACTAGTTTAAACTTATCTTCTGGAGGTTTGACCATGAAAAGACACTGCCTTCTCTAAGTAATGCACTTGGAACTCTAAGAAATCATGTATTGATTAGATAAAGAGAACAATCAGTGCCATCAATCATCACCTTCTTTTGGTCTAGTCTCTTCACCCACATGATTATCTATATCTGCCATCTTTTCCCTCAAATCATCTACGGTATCTGACTATAATAAACTAATATGTCTATAACAAACTAAACCACCAGCAATATGTAAATCAAGTAACTTAAAAAGTCTACACGACAAACTATTGAAAGGAAGTGATTCAGTCGCTAAAATAGAATAGCCAAGAGAAGATTCACCTCGATAAGCACCTAAGCCACTGCCGCCAAAGCCTCCATAACCCCCACCAAGCTCACTGCCTCCACTATACCCACCAAGCCTACCTCCGAGACCACGAAGTCCTATAAGGACCAAAATCACCACCACCAAAAAAAGAATGAGTTTAACATGCAAATGAAACAAATCGTCTACAACATGCTCATCGTCAAAAGCAATGAACCCAAACCCTCGAGAACGATAGGAAAAACTAAAACCCGCCTATCCGAAAACTGCAAAAAACGAAATAAGGAACTTCATCATCAGTACCCTCCACTCATGAATAGAGAATAAATTGACAAAGTTAGGAAGTCATTAATTTTCTAGCTAGTCAGCGTTACACGATGTCTCAGGTTTCATTTATGATCGTATTGTAATGTAATGTCTCTTTTCATATGATGGTAGATGTAATTTGGAGGGGGTAAAGAGAAATCTCGAGATTTGATGAGCGGGTATAACAAAATAAAGTTTTGGCGGGAATGGTGGCCCTATTTTTCAGAGACGGAATTTAATTCCGTCTCTAATTCCGTCTCTGATCCGTCTCAAATCCGTCTCTGAATATTTCCGTCTCAATTCCGTCGCTAACTTTTAAATGTAGAAACGAAAATTTCTGTTTCTAATTCCGTTTCTGATTTAGAAACGGAACTTATTTCCGTCTCTAATTCCGTTTCTAATTTGCTGTTTATTTGTAGTGGATATAAGAGGCATACAAATACCACATAGCATCAACGCGTCTACTACTTGTTCACTCATACCTCCTTAAGGTTATAGGTTCCATTCTCTAGAAATTTAATGCCAAATAGCAACATTAACTAAAAGAGTAATCCTAGTGTTTCTAATCCTAACTAGTAGTAGAAATTAAGTAATTATAGGTACTATTCAATCGTAACCAACAACACCTAACTAATCAATCATCCATAGCAAGTGCATGAATATGAAATTACTAACAACTATAACATCAAACGACAAAGTAATTACCTCAGTACATGATTCTAATGTATTATAATGTTGATCATGACATGCTTTACCGATAAAATAAACATGGAATAACAACCAAATACGGATGACATGCTTTACCGATAAAATAAACATGGAATAACAACCAAATACGGAATCAATATAAATCTTGAATTGCTCAATTAAAAGGTTGAAATGAAATATTACATATTAATAAACCTAAAAATAGAACAAGCATAACCACAAAACACTATGCATGTAAGAGAAGAGCAGAACAAAAACTTCTAAACCAAACAAAAGACACAACATTAACTTAATAGATCAAGTGAAGAACACCAACTAATGCACATGAAAGCCAATCCGGGGGAAAATGTGAGCAGATACAATGTGAAGAGAATTCGGGTGTTAAAAAAAAAAAAAATTTGTTACCTTGACGAGCGGAGAACGGAGCGGTAAGCACAGAGCGACCAGAGAGCAGAGAGCAATGAAAGAGACGGAGATTCAAGATCGAAAATCAAAAAGAAGCAGAACGATGTGCACTCATTCACTGCACAATCAACCACGTAACAAATCAAATCACTCAAGAACAGTTAAAATAAAACCTCAAAAAGTAATAACAATTAAAAGAATTGAACTCTTTAAATATGTCACCTGATCAAGAGTTTGTTCCTTCACAGTTCATAAACAATAAGGTAGTACTATAACACCGCCAATTGCCAAGACGAATTTAAAATAATAAAAAGGATTCCATGACCGAATAGCTAAGACCTTTCAAGAAAATAATTTTTTTTAATCCATTTAGTAGACTAGTATAGCCGAGCCGCTAAGAAAACCTAGTATACACAATGGTCACCACATTATGTTCATTTCCTATGTTTGAACATCAAGGCATATATATGATCGCCTTGCCTAGAGATATAGCTTCAGTTCAAGTGAAAATCTATAACATATTTCATTCATGAGCATAATATTTGCAATGCTAACAAGTATTACGACTTTAATACTTACGGATGCCGAGATAAGGTACGTAGGAACAGGACACCCCGAATATTTATTGATAGATGGAAATTTATGAAGTCTCGCATGCTTAATTTAAATTGGAAAATCTTTCAAGATAAAAAAGCTTCTTGCCTTCAACTCCGATCTTTACTAGAAGATCGAACTATCGAATGAACCATAGCGGAAACTTAAATAATTCTCATGTCACCCTTGGTTTTCCATAAATTTTTTAAAATAGATAAACAAGGGGACTAGAATGCCAACCTGATAGACGCAAAAGTTGAGCGAAAACATTGTAGCAGTTCAGTACTTCCTCAAAACCGTCACAAGGTGAATGATCTCTATGAAAGCTGAAGAGCTCTTGATCATGAGTGTTGGCTGCATTATAAAGAACAATCAAAAACAAATAGATTATATCAGAATGTAGTAAGACTCCAAAACTACAAATGCCAATAGAACCGGAATCAGAGACCAGAGAGAGCGAGAGTTGAGGGCCGATGACGGAGACCGGCGCGACGAGACGGAGAGACCAGAGAGACGGCGAGACCAGAGACAGCAGAGAGACCAGGTAGCACGACCAGACGGAGAGACGGAGACCAGCGCGACGAGACGGACAGACCAGAGACAGCAGAGAGACCAGCTAGCACGACCAGACGGAGAGACGAGACGATCGAACGGGATGGACGTTTGGGGACGAGACGATCGAATGATTTTGGACGAGACGGAGAGACAGATTTAGGTTTTTGGGGTTTTTTCGTGAGAATGATTTAGGGATTTCTGGTGTTTTGTTGGGAAGGGGGTGGGGTGCGGGAAAGAGGAGGGGGTGCCATGATCCAAGAAAATACAAATCTCGAGGAATGATGAACGGTCATAAGAAATGAAGAATTTGGCGGGAATGGTGGCGCCAAATTTCAGAGACGGAATTTAATTCCGTCTCTAATTCCGTCTCTAATTCCGTCTCTGATCCGTCTCAAATCCGTCTCTGATTTTTTCCGTGTCAATTCCGTCGCTAACTGTTAAATTTAGAAACGGAACTTATTCCGTTTCTAATTCCGTTTCTGATTTAGAAACGGAACTTATTTCCGTTTCTAATTCCGTTTCTGATTTGCTGTTTTTTTGTAGTGCTACTATATACTGTAACTCAGAAAAGTCACATATTTGTTGGCATCCCTCTAATAGGCATCAAGATGCGTGCAGGCACACATGTCGAGGAAACTCAAGAGATGTCACTAAGTGAGTGTCAACTTTTCTATGTTACAAAAGTATTTTTTTTAAAAAATATTTTCCAAAAAAATATATATTAATATTTAAGTTTAGCCCAGATCTACTTAAAATTTTAGATTCGCCCCTGCTTTAACCCACATATTATATATCTAGAGCTATGCATGCTCGTATCACAATTCCCTCACTCATGCATATACGGTTCTTAAGAGCCAAAGTTTGTCTTGGGTGTTACATGCCCTTGGCATTCTGGCACTTCTTATTGTGCATTTATCTTAACTAATTAGTGACCACACGATTCGAATATATCTTTTTGAGGGTAGGAAATGCTATTAATGACAACCCAAAAACGTACGGTTGTCATTGTGTTGTACTTTGTGGACGAGAAATTTGGTGCCACGGATTGTCGGGCTGGATATTTTGGCACCAATGTTCACTTAGCTTCCGCTCCATGTAACGTTGCTATTCTGTTTCAAATCTCAACCTCTAGCTTACCCAAATTGATAACCGCATATTAAATCAGTGACCAATTCACTTGATTTTCTTGAGGGTCGCTAAGGGCACCCCACCATTTTATGAAGGCACTCAGTTAATGTGGGCACTAACTAATTTACCTGGGGCACCAAAAAATTAGACCCCGAAATACCCAAAATACCCCTCTAACCAATTTACCTAGGGCACCAAAAAACCCCTCCTGCAAAACAGAGGCACCCCACCACCCCACCACCGTCCTCTTGCTTGACTTTCTCCATTTCTCGTCAACGAACCACCTAGCAATCCCGAATCTAAGTTGTATTCGTTCCTCTATGTCTCTCTCCTTTGTTGTAGGACGTTTTTCGAGTTAGAATACTCTGAGTTTTGGTCGATTTCATATCCAAATTAGGGCTCGGTTCAAGTTTTTCGTTCACACATCGATAGTGTTGAAATCGATCATTTGAATGTGCGTTGGTAGTCTAATTAAGTTGCATTTGATAGAGTAGTTGTTATGTTTGTGTGGCGGTGCATTCAATGGTTCATTTTATTGTAGTTCTCGGCCACACAGGCCAGAGATTTTGTTTACAATCTCGGCCAAGCATGACCGAGAATGTAGAATAGCTATCGGTTGTCCATAACCGAGACTTTTATTGTCGTCTCGGTCACCACTTCACGAGAGTAAGTCGAAGTGTATAGTTTATGTCTGTCGGTGATGTCCAACCGAGAATGTAGAATAGCTCTCGGTTGTCCATTACCGAGACTGTTATTCAGTTCTCGGTGGATGGTGATCGAGACGTGTGCATAACTCTCGGTCCTGCGAGGCCGAATCAATCGCGTCCGTGAAAAAACATCTGAAAATTTGAGAAACCATACGTTGACAAAAAACAGTTCCTTCAAACCATCATATGGTTATCAAACATTGTTACATCGCTGTCGGATGATGTCAATCTGCAAGAATCGATAAACGGTCGGCAAACGCAATATCGTTTTAGGTTCAAGCTTGGTGGTGGGGTGCCCCGTTTTTTCTGTCAAAATGGTTTGTAGGGTTTGAATCAATATATATACAGGGGCAAAATGGTCTTTTCCATTTTCGCTGAAGTTTTTACAAAAAAGTTGGGTGCCTTCATGAAACGGTGGGGTGCCCTTAACGGCCCTCATTTTCTTTTGCGTGCTTCTTTAATAGGTCCTAATGATATTTCAACACAGTTAAAGTAACACATTGTTGGGTTATAAAACTTATTAATTAATCATGAAAACAAGAAATGCACATGTGAAATAAATTTTATTTAACTGATTAAAATCAGCCAAAATTTGAAAACAAACAATAGATTAAAGTATATATATTTTCCTATTACATTTACATACATATCAGCTGCTTCCTCACTATATATATAATACGTACATCACAATGATTTTCTTTGGGCAAATTAACCAACCAATGCTATCTATTTTCAACAGTTAAGCGATAACTTGGGATGCGTTTAAATGGCTAGCTCTGGACAATGTTAAGGCGAACTTCTCTTTCATATCCAAGTCACAAGGGGACATACCATTGGGAAGTTCCCATTGAAGCAATGAAGTAATTGCGCCAATATCAATTGGACTACTACTAGTCCTAGTTGCATTCCAGGGCATTTTCTTCTAGGATCGAACGGAATCGGTTGAAAGTCGCGTCCATGAATGTCTATATCAACGTCCATGAATCTATCAGATTGAATTCCTCTGCATCCTCGGACCAAGCATTCGGGTCTCTTCCAATTGTCCAAACATTTACAAGTACTCGTGATTTCTTCGGTATGAAGTAGCCGTTTATTTTGACATCTTCAATAGATTCATGAGGGACTAGAAGAGGTCCCTTTGGATGAAGCCTCATGGTTTCTTTGATGACCATGTTCAAGTAGTTTAACTTGGGCAAATCCGACTCCTCGACCATGCGATCAATGCCGACGACTTCTCTCGGTTCGTCTTGAACTCTCTTCATTAGTTTTGGATGTCTTAGTAGCTCTGGAATTGCCCAATTCACTACATTGATTGATGTATCCATTGCAGCTGCTAGTACATCGAAAATGATTGCTTTGATATTGTCTTTCCCAAATTTTACTTCTTTCATGCTACCTTCTTCCATCAAAGATAACATCATATCAATGAAGTCCCTAGCTTGTCCTTCTTGTTTTTTGGCATCTTTCACATGTTCTTCTATAATTTTTTCTAAGAACTCGTCAAATTTCTTACTAGCCTTCTTCATACGACGGACCAGTCCCTAAAGAATATATGATCAATGAATTAATTAATATATATATATATATATATATGTTGCAAATGTGGCGATGGAGAGGATTAATTTGTTAATGATTGGGAGTGTGATGTTGGTAACGTGTATCAATAACAAAACACCACGTGTGTATGATATGAATATACTCTTACACTTATGTCTTTCTACTTCTACTCTTTTATACACTTGCTATTGATAGACATTACCGACGTCAAACTCCCAATATTAGCAAATCTCTTCCCTGAAAATGTTGGTTATTATAAACTCACAACTAATAAGTATGGAAGGGTACAATTAAAAGAAAAAGAAAGAAAGAAAGGGTACAATTAGTTTTTCAACATAATACTAGCATTTACATGTCTATTAATTGCTATTTGTAATAATATCATATGTTTGATGCATAAAAATGGTAACATGAACTGACAAATCAAAAGCACAACTGATTTTAAATTAGTTTGCCAAGCTTTTGCAAAAGTGGTTGAGGAATTTAATATATAGTAGGTCACCACTCCCCACGTACTCACCAGTCATGACGCATTTCCTTTGTATTAGACTATTAGTTGAATTCAATGTAATTATTTCCTAAAAAAAATGGGAAATTGTATTGGAAAATACTATAGAAGGACAATAATAATGTCCCGCCACAAAAAATATTGGCTCACTGAAGCCTTCTTTGCGACCTCGACTCGTACGTTATACATCGAAATCGATGCATGCTCGCATCCCAAGGCGCTAATGGATGACTTTTGTAAATCAATGTGTTTTACATTATGACATGATATTGTCATTTCAACACTTCTCAATTATATTTTCACATTTAAAGTCACGCACCTGCTATTGAACGTGTATCTACGATGCACCTTAATAGGTGCCCAAATACAGTGCTCAAAGTTGGTACCCTGCTACAAGTTTTAATGGATCTTGTAATTGGCCTAATTGGGAAATAATTGTTCCCCCTATCTCTCCATCGACCTCAAAAGAAATAAAATGATCGAAATAAAGCAAAACAAAATATACAAGAAGTAAACTACAAACCTGAATATCAAAAGGGGCAAGAAATGGCACAAGATCCCCAATATTAAAAGCTCCCACCAATTCCTTGGACTCTCCTACAATAGGCTTGAAGTCGAACCTATCATCCTTGCATCCAAACACCATCCTATAAGTTATATTCTCCAACACCTTCTCCACCATCTCACTCACACAAACCGCTTTCCGAGCACCCGCCGCAGCCTTAAGAACCTCGACGACTCCCCTCACCTCTTCTCTCCTTACAGGCTTAAACATCTCAATCTTAGCACCCGTCAAGAGCTCCAAAGACAACAATTTGCGAACTTCGCGCCAATAAGTTCCATACTCGGTGAACACCAGCCCCTTCCTCTTGTAAGACAAGTACTTCGACGCTTGAAGAGAAGGCCGGCTAGCGAACGCCAAGTCGTGAGTCTTTAGGAAGAGCTCAGCTGCGTCAGGGGACGACACCACAATGGTCGGGACTTGGCCTAGCCGGATGTGCATTATGGGGCCATATTTTTGTGACAATTTGTGTAGATCTTGATGAGGAAGGTCACCTAACATGTGAAGGTTGCCTAGGATTGGCAGCCCTTTAGGCCCCGGAGGGAGTACTACTCGGTTGTAACAATTGTTGTTGTTGCTCTTGCTTTTGTTTTTCAATAGTGAGCTTAGTATTGCTGTGATGGCTGTGGTGATAAGGAGTGCTATGATATTGATCCATGAATCCATGTTGTTGTGGTTTTGCTATTCAGTTGATCAATTTGTGATGATAGAGAAGGGTTTTTCTTGCATTAATTTGTAGGTGCAATTGGAACGGCCGGGGCAGTTTATAAAGTCAATTAACAGATATAACCTAGTGATTGACTAACTTTTGATACGTGTCTTAATGGATGAGATCTTTTCAGCATACATAGAGATGTGCGCAAACAAATCTTTTTCTTTCTAGAAATGTGTTATCTTATAACTTGGAATGACCGCCACTGCTTTGACGTTATCGGCACACACATTTTAAGCAATTTTGTTATTCCCAAATGCGTTGACTACACCTTAAGTCCTTTGACTTTTTAAAACAAAGAGGGACCAAATTTGAAAAAAATCTATAATAACACCCCCAAAAATTAATAACACCACCAAAAATTAGATAGCACACCCTAATGCATATCAATAAGTATACTTGGACTCATGAGTCCGGATTCATAGGGTGGTTTTAAGAATTTTTGTAAATATTTAAGAGATATAATAAAAATTTTACAAGTGATTATGGTTGTATCATTAATTGCTCAAGGATGTATTTGAAATTAAAAAAAGTTTTGAGTCCGGACTCACGAGTCCAAATAGCATTACCCAATGCATATATCCCTACATCTCAGCGTATTTTGAATCTCTGGATAAATAAGTTTGCATGCATATCGAGGTATATATAAACTTACAATACATAAGTCTACAATAATATATCTCGTGACTTTACAAAGATATTTTTCTTTTTAAATACCTATGAAAGAATATTACTTCTCTTTGATAAAATAGATGATTTTGTGCTTTGTTAATACCTTCCAAGTGCTTCAATTATTGATTTTTTTTTACCACAAAAAGTTATTTGATTTTTTTAATTCATTTGGGCATATGTATTTGACCTATCTCGTTTGTCCACTTTTTCTTTCATTGTTTTTCTCTTTTGTTTGGGTCCATGCACTCTTTTCCAAAAGTACTATATTTTTAACTTTTAAAGAGGGAAATAGGGGGCCTTTTTTTTTATTTCGCCACACTAAGCAATAACGCCTTCTCGAAGGCGTTATTCTTGATGTGGACTTTGGGAATTTTTTTTTTTTTTTTTTTTTTTTTTTTTTTTGGAAAAAAATCGCCACGTGGTGCCACGTGGCGTCGAAACAATGATAGCGCCTTCTCCGAGAAGGCGCTATCGAATTTCGGAATGTCCACGTGGCTCCACGTGGCGCCACGTGGAGCCACGTCGCTGCCCAAACACGATAGCGCCTTCTCCGAAGGCGCTATCAATGTTTTAGTACATCCAACTGTGTCCACGTGGATCCACGTGGCGTCCACGTGGACACAGCTGGCCTTGGTTATTGGGGTGCGCTGATAGCGCCTTTTGAGAAGGCGCTATCAGCGCACCGTCTTCTTCTTCTTCCGAGACGAAACCGACGCAGAGAATCTCTGCGTCGGTTTCGCTAGGATGCAGTGGGGAGGGACGGGGTAGGGGGAGGTAGGGGTCACGGGATTACTAGTAATCCCGTGACCATACATGATCGATCCTCTACACTATATAAGGAGGGGACGGGGAGCTCGGGAAAGGGAAAGCGAGGAGAGTGTATTCGTTCACACGGCGGAGGACATAGCGGCGGCGGAGGACGTAACGATGCGGAGGAAGGTCGACGGGAGAGAGCGAAGCGAGCCGAGAGCGACGACAGGACGAGGGAGCAGGAGCGGCAGAGGTGAGGCGAGAAGAAGAGCATTTACTGCATTGCGTGATCACGAAGCGTGGAGAGGGGGAGGCGCGGAGCGGCGGCGGTGGTGCACCGATCGGTCATCGGAGGAGAAGGAGGAGGTCCAGTGAGGAGGAGGAGGAGGTAGGTACGGGAGTTTTTGTTGTTAGTTAGTTTGTGTTTTTAGTTTGTTTAGTTTAGGTTTGTGTAGTTTGGTATAAGTTTGTTGAATAAGTTTAGTTAGTTTGGTTTAGTTTGTTAGTTAATTAAGTATGATTAAGTTACTTTGATTAAGTTAGTATAAGTTTGTGGAATTGAGTTTTTGTTGTTATGTTTGGTTTAATTAAAATACGTTTGTTTAAGTTGAGGTAGTTTGTTTGTTAAGTTTGTTATAAGTTTGGTTAAGTAAGTAAAGGTAATTTATTTGATATAAGTTAATATAGGTTTGTTAATAAGTTAATTACGTATGTTTAACTTAATTTCCTATGTTTAAGTTAGGTTAGTCATATATGAAGTTTGTATAAGTTACTTTAGGTAGCTTGTTTTTGTCTAGTTAGTTTGTTAAGTTTGTTATAAGTTTGGTTAAGTGAGTAAACGTAATTTATTTGTTATAAGTTCATTGAAGTTTGTTAATAAGTTAATTATGTACGTTTAACTTAAGTTTGTTTATGTTTAAGTTAGTTAGTTTAGGTTTAGTTTGTTAGTTAATTAAGTTTGATTAAGTTACTTTGATTAAGTTAGTATAAGTTTGGAAGTGAGTTTTAAACTTATGTTAAAATGTTGGTTTAATTAAAATTACGTTTGTTTAATTGAGGTAGTTTGTTTGTTAAGTTTGTTATAAGTTATTTAAGTAGTAAATGTAAATTATTTGTTATAAGTTCATTTAAGTTTGTTAATAAGTTAATTAGGTATGTTTAACTTAATTTCCTATGTTTAAGTTAGGTTAGTCATTCATGAAGTTTGTTTAAGTTAGTTTAGGTAGCTTGGTTTTGTTAGTTAGTTTGTTAAGTTTGTTAAGTTTGTCATAAGTTTGGTTGTGAGCAAATGGATTTTACTTGTTATAAGTTCATTTTAAGGTTGTTAATAAGTTAATTACGTATGTGTTTAACTTAATGTCCTATGTTTAAGTTTGGTAAGTCATTTATGAAGTTTGTTTAAGTTAGTTTAACTTAATTTCCTATGTTTAACTTTGTACCATCGCCTACTTGCCACCTACAACCCTCATACAACCCTCATTGGGCAATGGATTTGAATTGAACTTTTTACCCCCACCCCGTTCGAGAATGAGCAAAACTGCTAGGACGATATCCTTTTCCACAACCTATCTTTTAAGAATTCGAAGATGTCACACTTAGCCATCTCAACCGGATGTACAACCACATCGTCCAACTAGACAAAGAGTACGTCCGGTTTGCTTCACTGAGGAACAACGTCAGCGGAACCGCCGAAATAGACTCTGCATAATGAGTTTACTTGATGTCATAGTGATTTGTAAATAACTTATATTTTGGGTTAACGAAGTACGTGTATTCAACCTTATCATTGAATAAACTTATTTCTCATGTTTTACATATTACGTGGAATTTCGTATATGTGATTACTCTTCAATAGTTAGTTTAGTTTGTTAAGTTAGTTTAGGTTATATGTTTAATTTAACTTAAGTGGTTAGCTTAGTTAGTTAGGTGTCGGTGGTTAGGTTTTATTATTTTAGTTTGGTTAGGTTAATTAGCTTAGTTAGTTTTGTTTAGGTGTTGAGGTTGTGTTTGTTTAGTGTAGTTGAGTTAGGGTATGTTCGTTAGTGTAGTTTAGTTAATTTAGGTTACGTACTTTGGTTAGGTTAGGTTAGTCGAGTTTAGTTAATTAGCTTAGTTAGTTTTGTTTAGGTGTTGAGCTACTTGGATGTTTGTGTAGTTTCGTTTGGTGGTTAACGTGGATCATTTTTGGTTGTTTGTTTAGTTAGTTAAGTTAGTTATTTTACTTTACTTAGTTTGTATTGTTTTGGTGGTTAGGTTAGTTAGGTTAGTTAAGGTTAGTTACGTTAGTTAATGTTAGTTAGTTTAGTTTGGTTAGTTCCATTTAGTTAGGTGGTGTAGTTTGCAATTAAGCTAGTTAAATTTGTTATTTTAGTTTACTTAGTTTGTATTGTTAGGTGGTTTGGTTAGTTAAGGTTACTTAGTTTAGTTTGTTAGTTAGTTTAGTTTCGTTATGTTAGTTAGTTAGTTACTTAGTTTAGTTGAGGTTAGTTAGTTACTTACTTTAGCTCGATTTTGTTAAGTTAGTTTAGTTTGGTTAAGGTTAGTTAGTTAGTTATTTTATTTTACTTTGGTTAGTTAGTTTGGTTTTGTTAAGTTAGTTTAGTTAGTTTATTCAAGGTTACTTACTTATTTAGTTTAGTTTGGTTTGGTTAGGTTAGGTTAGTTAAGGTTAGTTTTGTTAGTTAGTTGGTTAGTTAGTTAGTTAGTTAGTTTAGTTTGGTTAGTTATTTATGGTTAGTTAGTTTAGTTTAGTTTAGTTTGGTTACTTTAGTTTGGTTAGTTAAGGTTACTTAGTTTAGTTAGTTAGTTAGTTAGTTTGGTTAGGTTAGTTAGTTTACTTTACTTTGGTTACTTAGCTAGTTAGTTAGGTAGTTATTTAGTTTAGTTTGCTTTGGTTGGATTAGTAAAGGTTTTTACTTTACTTTAGTTAGTTAGTTAGTTAGGTAATGTTAGTTAGTTTAGAATAGAGAGTTGAAGGTTGAAACCAATATATTCAAAATTGGTTTTTTTTTTTTTTTTTAATACAAATATAAACTCCTCGTATGGTTATTCAAATTTGGTTGTAATTGTCGAGATCGCTCGACAGCACGACGACGACGGCCGGCGGCGAGGGACGGAGCCACCGAGAATGTCATGGTCCAGCGTAGGAGGGAGGATAGATCGGCGAGTCGGGTTGGTGATTTTGGTGACGTGGCGCGCGACGTGGCTTGCTTTGTACGAGATATAGCGCCTTTTGAAAAGGCGCTATCTCGTACATGTGTCCGCCACCTCGGCGCCACGTCGCGCCACCTCATTCCCTCAAGTTTTGCCAATAACGCCTTTTGAGAAGGCGTTATTGAGTGTGTGTATGTGTGGCGCGACGTGGCGAGGTGGCGGACACATGTACGAGATAGCGCCTTTTCAAAAGGCGCTATCTCGTACATAATCAGCCACGTCGCGACACGTCACCAAAAACTAAAAACCCCAACTCAATAACGCCTTCTCAAAAGGCGTTATTGCCTATATCCGGAAAAAAAAAAAACACTCTCTATTTTGTGAAAAAAATTGTAAATGTCCCCTACATGTGGAAATACCCCCTCCAATAGAAGATCTTTTGGGAGTTTTTGCCTGATTAATAGATTTTGGGGAAAAAATTCCCAGAAAAACACACCCACCAAACTATTTCCAAAACTAACACACTTGTAGCCACGTCAGCACACGCCACGTCCACTCACGCGCCACGTCCCGTTGTGATTTCGGGTGACGAAGTGAAGTCGTGACTGAAGTCACGACTTCACTTAAATTGAAGTCGTGACTTCGGATCACGACTTCACTTAAAGTGAAGTCGTGATCCGAAGTCACGACTTCACTCCCACAACTACCCGAAAAACAGATCCCAGATCTGGTTTTTTCTTCTCTTGGTTTCTTGCTCTCCTTCAACCCCAACGTTGCTCCACTCTTCATCCCCTCAACTCCACTAGATTGGCTCCATTGTTGGCTCACTTATCTCCATCATCAACTTTAGATCCAAACCCCAACCGACTCGGATTGTAAGATCAATTTGTTTTGAGATTATATGTGTTTATGCTTCATGTTGTTTGTCTTATGTTGGATGTTAAATTTGTTGTTAGTTTTGTTGTCTCCGGGGCCTTCATTATTTGTTTTAGGGGTGTTTATAGGGAAATTTGTTGTTTTAGGGGGCTGATTTTATATGTTTTAGGGGTTGTTTTTAGGGGTTGTTTTAATTTGTTATAGGTGACGTATAAATTTGATTTAGGGGCTGATTTTATATGCACTTTGTATATGTATTTTGTGCCTAAATTGATTGAAGTTTCGTCATGGCATGCGTTCTCTCTTTCTATATAGTTAGTTTTTGCCAAAACTCTAAAGATGCAACGACATAAGTAATTTCATTTGTAGATACATTGAGATGGAAGAATATATGAGAGACTAAGAAAAAGTGATGAGTCGAATCCAATATCTAACACCAATTCAATTAGGGTGCATAACCAATTATATTAAGGTCAAAGAGTAAGTTTATATTGTACTTTTGATATGGTATTGATTGATATGGTATTGATTGATATTGTTGCATTCACTTCTTTTGATCATGTTTTATATTCTATATATATAGATTCAATAATGAATGATCGAAGAGTAAGTTTGTTGTGCTATATGAATGGGGACATGGTCGATGGACCATCAGGAATTTCATACACTAAACCGCCCGTTCGACATCTTAGAGCGAACATGGGTTTAGGGTACGAGGAATTTATGAGTTTTGTCTATAATTCTTTGGAGATAGACAATGAAAAGATGATATCGACCATCACATATCGATATCCGGCGTACATCATAGTGGTACGCCAACTACGTCCCCGTGCGAATAGATGATGAGGCGAGTCTCAAAGATGTTTGGGAGATTGTGGCGAATTACCACCACCAAAATGCATGGAGTTTTATATCGATTTGAGAACGAGAGATTCGTATAATAGTACAAACTGTAATATGGCGTTAGATTCGTGGTGGACCTAGCACTCAACCAAATATGGAGCAGAGTCATTGTGCATCGCCCTTCATGTTGGAAATCCCGAGATGAACGAGGATCCTTGTTCTGTGATGAGTTGAACACTAGTGAAGACGGAGACTATTGCGGTAGTGACGAAGGTACTAGTGAAGATAGTAGCGATGATGATACGAGATGATGAAGGGGTTGATGCACATCATGTTGATGATGCCATGTTTCGCTACACATTAAATCGAGTAATTGCCGATGATGGCTCATTATCTTGTCCTCCAATTCCGAGCGAGCTTGGGAACGATGATTTTTTCGACGAAGAGGCTGTTGGAATTGATGGTGCGCCCGTTGGTGTACGTGAATTTGTCGTACCTTCTCCTGCATTTATGGAATTGAATAGCGAGGCATTGCAACCCCTCAATGAGAATGCTATGATCCCTTTAAGGTCTATATGGAATGAGGGAGCAGAATTTCAAAAGGGCATGCGGTTCATGTATAAAGTAGATATCCAACATGCCGTGAAGTTGTATAGCATAAAAGAACACAGGCGATTTGTGGTGACTCATTCTACACGTAATGTATGGATTGTTCGATGTAAGAAATATGTAGATGGATGCACTTGGAGGTTGCGTTGTTCAAGAAGAAAATCGCATGGAATGTTTGAGATTAGTAAATATGCAGGACCACATACATGCATCTACGCCAATTTGTCCAAAGATCATGCGCATTTGGACTCCACCGTTATATGTCGTGAAGTTGAAAATGTGGTGAGAAGAGAGCAATTAGCGCGCTAATACTGTGGATTAGCGCGCTAACCCTACTCTTAGCGCGCTAATGACAGTATTAGCGCGCTAACTGCAGGGACCTCAGAATTTTGCTTTTTCCCTTTGTGTTAGCGACCCTTAAAATTGTCCGGGACCTAACCAACCCTTATATAACATGTTATACATGTTTATTATGAGTCATTAAGCTTACTTGGGTGGCCCGGATAATTTTATAAACCCCGAAAACGGAAATTCAAAGTTTCACAACTTATTAGGGGCTTTCCAGCAAATTTTCAGTTTTCTTGTTAAATACATTTCAAATACGAGTTTTCCCTTTTCAAAAACATTTATAATGCTCTTCTAATAGGTAAACGACCATTCACACATAATTGATGTATGCACCAACTAATGCATTTGGCTTGCGTGAAAGAACTTGTTTACCTTACATTGATTTTACAAATTGCGGTTTGGACTTTTCATGTTCCATAATTTGTAATGATGTCCCCTTGAAGCGCGATATGGAGCCTGGGCCTATAGATGATTCGGTTTTGAGTTCGCAAGCTCTCCATAGATCTACCCGAGTATGGCACGGACCGGTATGACATCTTGCCGATTTGCACTACACCATTATATCAGCGTCTATATATTCTACAACTTGTACCTTATAACTCGTATTTTCATAGGAGCCTGGTATATTGACTATCGACGGAATTCTCGTCGCACTACATCGGTTGGTCGAATTGGATGAACGAATCGTCGAGCATCTCCACGCATCCGCTTTTACGGACGGCGCGAGTAGGTTTTATCTCAATTGATTGGCATCTAATCATCTTGCTCTTGTAGAGAGGTGGAGACCCGAAACTCACACGTTCCATTTTCCTGTTGGCGAGATGACTATTACCCTTCAAGATGTACAAATTATCTTAGGGTTGCCCGTGGATGGATTTCCTATCCTTTGGTCGTGTTGAGCAAGATTACAATGCCTTATGCTTGACACAACTAGGATTTCCATTCCCCGAAAATAACGGGACCGGTGGCCGGATTCAAATTCGCCAACCTGTCACGATGGTTTCCAAACCTTCCACAGATGCCGATGATGAGGACGTGCAACGCTACGCAAGAGCGTACATCCTACAACTTCTTGGCGGAACTTTATTTGTCGACAAGTCTAACAACCTCGTGCACATCACGTATTTGCAATTTTTGGAAGACTTTCGGGCGGCGGGACAATACGGTTGGGGTAGTGCAACTCGGCTCACCTATATAGACGAGTTATGTCTTGCGGTGACATTGATGGAGCAGAGATAGCGGGACCGGTCATTTTATTGCAATTGTGGGCATGGGATAGGTTGCCTTTTCTCGCACCAATTATGGGAAACCACATTAGAGATGACATGATAGACAATGAAGAATTATTTCCACCTCCTCCGTTTGGTCATAGGTAATGATTCTTTTTAAACATTACAATTTCAATTTGAGCATATGTACAACCCATTTTTCATGTATGCTCTGTTTTTGTTTGTTTCATTTGCAAAGGTGGAGGCATGCGTTGGAGACCACGGGAACATCGATGCACGTCGACGAAATACGAGAGAAATGATTGACATGCAAGGACCGGATGAAGTAATAAATATACTTAATCATTCTCTCCAACAAGCACTTATGTCGACATCTTGTTGATGACACCGTTTTATTCAATTAATGTTATTTTCCATGCTACAAAAGTTGTTTGGGAACCGTATCCGGAAACATTGATAAGTGACCTGCCAGCATATTGTAGCAGTGGTCGAGCAATTTGGCGAACGAGGGCACCTTTGCTTTTCTTCTGCGTTGTCGAACTGTACAATCCGGATAGAGTAATGCGACAATTCGGTATGAAACAAAGGATACCTAATTTACATAGCACAAGTATGGAACTACATAAGATTGACTTGAGAGGAAAACAGAAAAGGATTGGAGTGCAGAACATAGTGCTTATGTTTGCTTGTGGAACGAACGTGCTTCCAACTTAGCAACTGATGAAATATTAGACGAGCCTTTGGACTTTTACGACCCGTATATGCAATGGTATCGTCGCATTACACGTCGATTCATGTCTCGTCGTGGAGCTATTCTTTGAGGCATTGGTAAGTGCAATTTCATTTTTTCCTCCATGAAGTTTCATATTGTTGTTTTCATTTTACTTTCACATACAAGTTCTTAAATAGTTTATATGTAGGCACATGGAATGACATCGATCCATCGTTGACATTGGGTGATGACGTGTCGATTGCACGCATTAGAGATGTAGCTGCATCGACTTTGATCGCGAAGATTTGAGCGATTATCGCATGCATAATGTGCCCACATCATTTGAAGCCTCTCATCATACTTCTCACGATGATACGCGTTCGAGGCATGGCACTCCAGTGTATACGTCATCGTACCTCTCAATGAGCGTGACACTCCACATACTCCATCCGTTCCTCCCTACATGGCATTCGACCCCGCGGAAGTCGTTCCATCTTCGCGCCATTTCAATACAACTCCAATAATGATGAATTTCTCTCGAGAGTACAAGTACACATGAAGGTGGAATACGTGAAATCGATGATATTCGAGAGAGAAGATGCTCAAAATCCTAGTGATATGGGCCGGTCGAATGTCCCATTAGCGTTGAATCGTAATGTTCGAGTTGTAAAGAGAACACGTTGTGGACTGGAAGTCATTATTTGGGGTCGGAGTAGGACTTGTGTGTAACAATAACAAGACTTCTTTTATTATTGCTTTGTACTCAATCACTTTGCAATTTTATGTATGTATGTTATGTTTGGATGTATGTATGTACTCATGCTTGTTTTAGTACTTCTATTTTAATGAATTGTTTTTTTTTCCTTTCTTGCATTGTTTGATATAACTTTTTCTTTTCCTTCGCTTTAAACACTCCAAACATATTTTTCCAATTAACATTTCATTAATTGTTTAGTTATTAACTTCGCCTTTGATTTTTATGATGTTAAGTCATTTTAAATAGCCATTATCATTCTTTGAATGGATTATGTCCAACTCTTTTTGGATTTTCTTGTGTATTATTTCTGCCTCTGTTTTTTTTTTAACCCCTCAGAGTGGAAGTCGTGACTTGCAGTCACGACTTCCATTAGATGGGACTGCAAGTCACGACTTCCACTGTGGGGAAGTCGTGAGTGGAAATCACGACTTCCCTTAACGTGATTTCCACTCACGTTTTCCCACACCCGATCACTCCTCGGTCCCATGTGGCATCCTACGTGGCACTAAGTGTGTTATATTGGGAATTATTTAAGCAGATGTGTTTTTCTGGGAATTTTTTCTCCAAAATCTATTAATCAGGCAAAAACTCCAGATCTTTTGTTTCAAAGTTCTAGAATGTTATCTACTTCCCTCTTAATTACATACAAAGATTTTTTGTCAAAAAAATAAAAGTTACGTTCATATAGAGAAGTTTTGTATCTTTTTTATAGCTATTTTACCTCTAAATATTTAATTATAATTAATACTTTAATCTTTTCTTATTTAGGACTGAGATTATATTATTGTTGTTATTTGTAACACCCTCATCTCTTTTTATTGGATAAAAACATATAATTAATATCTTTTTTTAATGTGCATGTTTTTGTGAAAAGACTTATATTATTGACAAGAGGAATATACTAAGTTTTTTGTTTAAATGAGTGAAATTGTCATCTACAGGTCGAATATGTATGATCCTAATTTTCTTTTTCTTCAATCAATTTATTTCTTTAAGATAAAGATAAATTAAAGCAAAGGAAAAGATGATGCACGGGAGCACTTTTTCTTGGGTAGAAATGTGGCAATGCCAAGATTACATACACTAGAACATTTTTGACATTTAATAGAGGTTTTAAAACCCTTATTAATTAGAGTGTTATTAAATGTCACGTGAAAATGTGTTATGTTTTAATTTTTAATACATGTATTACATGGAGTTTTTCTAAAACGTATATCAATTAAGTGTTATTTAATAACACCCTCTTTTAATAGGGGTTTAAAAACCTCTATTAAATATCGAAATTGTTCTAGTGATAAGTAGGGCCTCTTGGTCGATTAACATATAACAGTGAAAATTGTGATTGAACGTATGGAGCAGTGGGCACGCGTATTTAATGCACAGGGGGCCCACAAAAAGTTGGTTGTTAAATTTCTTTTTTGTTAATTTGGTCCTGTTGAGGTGATGTTTTTGTTATCATTGGGATGGGATGATTTTATTACCGTTATAATTTTTTTTTTTACTTTCTTAACAAAAAAATAATTTCAAACTTATATAAATACAATCATATTTACATTCTTTACACAACTCACTCAACACACTTCAACTTCTCAATTTTCTTCATCATACCACTACTTTCTTTTGTCTCCATAAGTCTTATTTTTGCGATATGAATCACAACTATACTCCTTTTTCTCAAAATTCTCAAGACTCTTCAAACCCGTTTTTCCCACCAAATTTCCAAAATTCTCAACATATTCAATTCCCCCAAAATTTTTAATATTCTCCGAATGCTCTTGATCTTTCATATCCTTTTACTCCGCCAAACATGCTTAATTTTTCAAACATCCCTAAGATCTCCAATACCCTTACCTTTTCAAACAATCCTAATTTTTTATTTCCCTTTTTCCCGACAAATGTCCAAAATTTGTCGCATAATATGGATAATACTCCTTGAAATGACAAGATAGCAAAAAGGAGACGGGTTCGTTATCTGACTTCCTCTATAATCCACAAAACCATTAGCTGAAAATGAAGAAACTGAAACCGTTGCAGAAAAGTGTGTATCTTGGTCCACTGACGATGACAATCTGGTTGCTAGCTCATGGTTGACAATTTCGAATGATAGCATCACTGACAACAACCAACAAAAAAAATTATTTTGGAAACAGATCACTTCTTATTACAATGAGCACAAACAGCCGAGTCATCCAAACATAGAGCTGACTAAAGTGAAAGGGCATTGGCATTGCATGATGAAGTTAGTTAATGTGTTCGACCAGCATTTCAACAAATTAGTAGGGGAAAAATCACAGTGGTCGGAAGGACAAAATGTTGAAGGATCGTACTTGTGCACTATTTTACCAAAGCGAAAAAGCATTTCCGATACGGACATGTATGGATAATGTTGAAAAATGACTCAAAATGAAAAACAACTATTCCACTTCCTTAGTGTTCTAGTAACGACCTGAACATAATTCGCCGTTATTTATGATGTCATATTTGCAGATGTGCCGGATAGCTCAGATGCTCGTGGGACTCGCAGTTAGGCTTGTGCGCACTTGGAGCTAGGTAAATAGTACTTTGTGTGCTGAATTGTTTCAATTGTGATGTTTATCTTGGAATAGTGTAAATGGCATCATAATGTATGTTAGTATATTAGTTTGACGTGCGAGATTGTATGTTAAGTAGTCGCATTGATATGCGTGTCGACGGGGGTAACGGGTAGTTTAAGCGATTTAACATTAAGCTGGGGGAACTAAAACACAAAAAATAAATAAAATTAGTGAAATACTTAATATGGAATGTCTAATTGGTGGTTAAGAACATGGTAGTACGCGTATGTCGCGATTCGGGACGTGAAATCGGACTTCGGAACACCCGAAACACCACTTTTTGAGTTAAATACAAGGGTGAGTGTGCCAACGGTGTCAGAATCAGAGTTAAGAGATGTGGGAAATTAAGCAAATGGAGGTCTTTGGACGACCCAGAGATGCACGAGTTAGTGGTGATGCAAAGTCACCTATATAAGTCAAGTTTGACTTCAAAACCACCTCATTTTCTCTCTCCTCATCTTATCATCTGAGAATCTCAGTGAATGAATAAGGGTTTGTTGATTTTTCTTGGTGATTCAAGGAGCTTGGAGGGGTGAAACATCGAAACCAAGGTGAGAATCACTTACACCACAACCTTTCTCTATCTTTTGATTTTATTTTTAGAGATGTTGATGAGGATTTGAAGGTTGGTGAGTTGTTGTTGTGACGGGTATCTAATGTTTTGAAGTGTTGTTGTTGGTGTTGTGGCTATTGTTGGGTTGTTGGGTGAGAAGAAAACCCAAAAAGTTTCAACAGTTTTGTTGTCCATAGTACGATTAGCGCGCTAGACCATAAAATTAGCACCCTAATGTTTGTCTAGGCTAATAACGTATGACTGTCTGGGCATTTAGTGCGCTAATGCACCCCTGTTTTGACATAATGTATGTGAATTGACTTGAAACACATACAAATGACTCAATATCAATTATACATGGAAATAAGTCATTACGGGCTGTAATTTGGGATATCCGGGACTAGGCGGAGCTGGACCGAGGGTTAGTGACGGTCGACGGAGTGGGGTGTGAGGTGTGTAGTATCCCAACTGAAATTTCTTGAGCAGTATTTACTTTTGCGTTTTGAATTCAATTTTCGTCTTTCATTACTCTATTACTGGTATGTTATAATGGACGGACGTTGAGGCTCTCCCTCCATGCCGTTTCTGCATAAACGTCCACTTGGCCATAACACATATGTCATCTCGCCGAATAAGGCTACCTGAGAGAGTGACGAACATGTGTGGGTGCATCGTAGGTTCCACGCCGACCACCTAGCAGATCCAGATACTGGCCTTGTTTGAGTGCTACTCGCCGACAATAGTCTGTAGGGAGTCCGAAGTGTGGCGCTAGTCTGACCTTAGAGGCTAGGAACACACACTTTGCGCTTTCACTATTACATATGCATGCGATAAGCACAGTTGTCTGTTTCTATTTGCCGCATGTTTATTTAATAGTTTTCTTTAAATTCCAGTATTTATTTTCAGTATTGCTCACTTAATTTCCTTGGGAATACTCACTCAACACTCGTCATCTATCGTTTTGTGATGGCTTGAGTGCAGATCCTAGTACGAGCCGGGGTAAGGGCAAGCTGCCATAATACAAAGACGTTTAGCCAGGCTTGTGCGTTTGTATATACTTATTTTGTTTTATTTTGGGAGTTGAGGTTTTTGTGAGACACTAGGACTCTATAATGTTGATATTTTAATACATTGAGGCACATATGATATATGTGTTTTCCACATTAGGTATCAGAATTAATTGCATGACTTCCGCTGTGATTTATTTGGGTGAAAAATGATCATAACAAATGACTTGAGTTCAGGAACAATTTAAACAGTAACTTTTTGTCTTTTGAGGTTAATAATGATTAAATGATGGATGAGTTGGCATGTGGGATACAGCTTACGCTGATAGGCCAGGTTGTGGGCCTGCATCGACCCCCGTGGCGGTCCATTTGGTAAGTGGGTCGTTATATTTTGGTATCAGAGCGAGGTTAGTGAACCTCGAAGACTTGGAAATTAACTCTGATACAATTATCTTTGTGGTCCCGCTTGAGGATAAAGCAGATGAATAAATTGTAGATGTGGAAACCCAAAAGAAGTGCTTAGAGTCCTAGTTGGGAAGAGATGTGAGCAGGGTAGAAATCAGAGATATACATGTTATATTTTGAGTGTATTATACATACAATACACTTAGATTGGTATTGAGGCTGATTGGGTGCACGTTCTTCGATGCAGATATCGATGGCCAAACAACCATCAAATACCCGGCATGAAGTCGGAGATACCAGCGATCCGAGGAGACCGACCTTGACTTTGGAGTCATTGGCGCAACGATAGTTTCGCATTAATGATGGATATGTTGAGTGCTCGGGAGGTTACTGTTCCTCCTACTATTGTTGTAGCTGCACGGACGACTACGCAGGCAGTCGTACCGCCTACTTCCGACGAGATTCAGGTGCAAGCGGTCGTATCAAATACAGAGAGGGCTACACCAGCCGCAGGACCAGTGGAGGTTGCAGTGGTGGTTACACCTACTACGACCTAGTAGCCAGCAATGGCATCGACTTCTGGGGGTCAGATGACAGTAGAGGCTAAGAAGATGAGGGACTTCCTCAAGTTCTAGCCGGGAGGTGGCTATTATCCCATGACCGGCTACATGACTTGTTGTGAGTTGAGGAGATCGATCGAACGCGATTATTGAGTTTCTGTTTGAGAGTCGATGTAACGATCTAGTGGACTACTTACACTATCACACATCCTGCTGTGACTACTGTTGGGGCATGTGCCCTAGGTCAATCCATTAATTGTCTTTATGAATACTTTTAGTTAATAAAATAGAGGATTTCATTTGCTGTTTATAATTAATTTGCATGTTTACATTATAATAAGATCCATGGGTATTTATAGAAATATTCTAAATGTCCCTAGTCGATTATTATACTGGGAACTATAGTGAATTAAGACTAGTGTGAGTCTTGATTGATGATCATATGATGATTATACGTATAGGGATATGAATCAAGATCACGAGTACTTGTTGGGGAACAAAGTACTGGACCGACCCGCTATGAGAACATCACATGGATTAAGTCATAGTTGTTTCTCATGATAGATATATTTTTCAGTCCTCTGACTTGAGATTGCCAGAGACTTCAACATTAGGAACATAGTGATTTGACACTATCAAACGTTGTCTTTAACCGGATGATTATAAAGGTTGTGATTGGTTACTATGTGAGCAATGTGATGAAGTTGTGTAATCGAGATAGAATTTGTCTCTCTCATATAAAGAGAGATATCTAGTAGACCCCTCGATATGTTAAACTGTTAAAAGGCCTAGTCTAAGTGAATTGATATTGCTCAATGTCACTTGGATGTTTTCAGTCTACCTAGAGATCGAGACTAGTACGATTGAACATGTTGGATGACAATTCCATGCCTTATGTTTGATCAAAAGGATATCGTGTGACAAAAGGATGTTATATACACTATTAATTAGATTGTATCGATTTGATATTCGTACAACTTTGGTAGTCATAATGTTTCGCTAGAGGCCGCTTATGACTTGTATACAAAAATGTGTTTTGGTACACTGCCAACGTTGTATAAGCCTATTGGGTCGCACACTAAGAATGGTTTTGCCAGATTTTAAGATGGTTCAGAAAAATGAATTTTGTATGATAAAATTCATGACAGAAACGTCCTTATGGTGTATTACACTTATACTTCTTTAAGTAGGGATATATGTGTAATTTACTTAACCGTCTATATACAAGGGTTGTATAAATAGACGCTTTACGTTAGAATACACGGACGAAAGATCAAAAGGCCGAAACTCTATTTTCGTGTCAAAAACGACTTAGGATTTTTTGGTATGCTCTGGATCTTTTGGAGAGAAAAACAAAAGGTTTGGTATTCTCTCGAAGCTAGCACTTTAAATCTCGGCCGTCGTTCGTGTGTCGACTACTGGTAAATGACGTTCGTCATTGGTACATTGCGACTGAGGTATGATTAAGTTTTCATGGTTTAAACGTTTTTAATGGAATTAGATTCGGATCCTGTTGGGGTTTTTGTCAAAATTGTTTTGTAATCTCCGCTCCGTAAGAACCTCAAAACCCAACAGTGGTATCAGAGCCTTCGAGTTCGATTCCATTAAATTCATTGAATGTTTTCTTCTGATATACATGATATATGATTGAAAGCATGTTAATAGTTGACGTATATGTGATATACATAAGTTGTCTTTGAGATTTATTATCATGTTTTGTGTATATGATACACATATTCGTGATTTAATTAAAATCAGTTTCGTACATGCTAGTAACCAACAACAACAACAACAACAACAACAACAACAACATAGCCTCAGTCCCAAATTAACTGGGGTCGGCTACATAGATCAAACTTTTTCATTGTGCTCGATTAAGTGCAATTGATGGTGAGCTTTGCAAACCATTCAAATATCTTTTAATTAATGCATCCCATGTTAGTACATGCTAGTAACCATGTTAGGTTAATTCAAATAATTTTAATGAATTGAATTTCGTGTTCTGTGATCCATGACACCATTACGTTCGATTGGGATGGTAGTTCATGATTCAATTACATGTTTGTGATTATTTGGATGATGACCGAAATTGCAAATAATTAATTTTCCAAATTATTTATTTATAAATAATTAATTTTCGAAATTATTTATTTATAATTTATTAATTTTCGAAATTATTTATTTATCTTGTTATATCTATTTTGTTATGAAGTTTCTATTTGATAAAGACAAATAACAAATTAGAATATGAGATAAATATCAAGAATCTTGTTATTAGTGATATACTAGGATTTAAATATCTTAAATCCAAAATAAATAAATAATTTTTGAAATTATTTATTTATCTTGTTATATCTATTTTGTTATGAAGTTTCTATTTGATAAAGATAGATAACAAATTAGAATAAGAGATAAATATCAAGAATCTTATTATTGGTGATATACTAGGATTCAAATATCTTAAATCCAAAATAAATAATTAATTTTCGAAATTAATTATTTATCTTGTTATATATATTTTGTTATGAAGTTTCTATTTGATAAAGATAGATAACAAATTAGAATAGGAGATAAATATCAAGAATCTTATTATTGGTGATATACTAGGATTCAAATATTTTAAATCCTAATTGGATTAGGATAAGATGATTAGTTAGATGTGGGTCTGGGTTAATTAAAATGTTTTAATTGACTTAATTTCAGATAAATAAAGGGGTTAATTTATGATAATAAAATCAGCGAAAAATTATGATTTTCTATAGCGAATTTTAATTTTCGGAATTGAGATTCGTCTTCTAAAAAACAAAAAAGGGCGCTGCCCCCTATACCCCGTCTCTCTGACCGGTCAGCGGGACCGCCGTCTAGCCTACGGAAATTCTTTTGTTAGTGAAAATTATAAAAAAAAGAAAATTTTCAAATTGTTTAGTGATTGAACAAATCAATAGAATATATGATATTTCATTGTTTACATAAAATCACTAAAACTGAATAAAATCCCTCTATTAAATTTTAAGTCTCGTGCCATCCATTTTAAACACTTGTCAAGGGCTCGATCACACTAATATAGTTTCAGCCATAGTTGGGTGTATTGTGTTATCTTGGTGAGACAAGTTGGGTAAGAGTTACCTTAATGTTTAAAATGGTCTGACTTAATAAAGCCATCAAAATAGTTTTGAGCTTTAGGCAAATGATGAGATAAAAACATGCTAAGAAATAAGATATCCCATATCTCATAAAATGATCTAAAAATTACATAAGATGTAATTGGTAACTGTTACCTACCTAAATAATCTAGTTCTGTGTTTCATGTCATAGCTGTCACAGAATTAGGTGAAATATTGATTTTAGTCCCCTAAATAAACAGTACATTTTAGGATGGTTGTTAATTTAGTGGGAGTCTATTCCTCTATACTAAAATAAACTTTGCATAATCTTTATTGTAGATCAATGGCCTCTTCAAGTAACAATAATCCCCTGTCACTGCGATCCATCCTTGAGAAGGATAAGCTATTTGGGACTAACTTTCTTGATCTGGTTCGAAACTTGAGAATTGTTCTTAAGCATGAACGCAAGTTGTATGTCCTGGATGCTCCAATCCCTGAGGACCCACCAGCCAATGCTATAAAAGCTGTAAAGGATGCGCATAATAAGCATGTCAACAATTTTACTAATGTTGCATGTATTATGCTGGCAACTATGGTTCCTGAACTTCAGAAGGACATGAAACTAATGGAAGCCTACGACATGGCTATAACGCTGAAGGAAATGTTCCAACAGCAAGCTAGGTAAGAAAGGTTCGAGACAGTCAAAAACCTACATTCTTGCAATATGACTGAGGGTGTGTCAGTTAGTCCTCATGTTCTGAAGATGAAGGGCTATGTTGACCAACTTGATAGACTCAGATTTTTCATAAGCCAAAAGTTGGCTACAGATTTGATCTTGAATTCATTACCATAAAGTTACTCACAATTTGTGATGAATTACAATATGAATAATATGGAGAAATCAATTTCAGAGTTGCATTTGATGCTCAAAACTGCTGAACAAAATATCAAGAAACCCTCTAGTAATATGTTGATGGTCTAATGGGAAAGGGAATGAAGAAGAAAGGCAAAGGCAAGGCTAGAGTTGCCAAGGCTGTTGCTACACCTATCGCAAAGCCTATGGAACAAGTCAAGACCCGTCCTGTTCCTGCTTCAAAACACCCAAAAGAAAAGGAAGAAAATTGTCATTTATGTAATCAAACCTATCTTTGGCATTGTCGTCTCGGACACATAAACGAGAAACGCATAACGAAGCTCCATAAAGAAAGGGCAAAGCCTTAGCATAAAAGCTATTTTCTTGTTTGCAAGGTTTAATAATAATTATCTATTGCTTTCAGACTTTATGTAATAGGGAATTTATTTGGGTAGATGTTTGAATCCATAATACCTGATTCAGTTTATGTTTAGTTTAGCATGCAAGACTTCTACATTTTGATCCGTATTTTATTACACAATATAGACTTTGTTATATTCCCCACCTATTACCCTAGTTTAGTCTATTTTGTAGAATGTCAGGGTTTATTTCTGCAGGTTAAGGCTGACTAGATCATCGCCTGACATCACTGGGGGATTTGACAATAGTTTAGGCCGGGGGTCAAGGCCCACCGGGGTTTGGGTCGTCTCAATGGGCTCAACTGAATGCCTTTCTATGTGATATACCTCGAGCAGTGTGAGCGCACACCTCGAGGTGTATTGCAAGGTTAGACAACCACTTGAGCCTACCAAATGCCCAAGTGGATTAATCTAGCATATTCCATCCTATAAATGTATTGTAGGAAACCACTAGTTTCTTTCTTTTTTGGTAGGCGAACGAAAACCACTAGTTTCTTTCTTTTTGTGATATACCAAGTCTTCTTTTTTAACTCATCAGGTATTTAAAGTCCAATGGGTCCGATTAATTCAAGTTCGAGCCAAATATGACTGCCAAAAAAGGGGATGATGATGATGGGGGATTGCGATGGGGAATATCCATGGAGAAATACTTTTCTCCACTTAATTCCCTATAGGGAATTTATATCATTTTCCCTGTGGGGATTCCCATAGGGAAGATTTTTCTATTTGAATAATCCTTAAGTCATACAATAAAACAATATACTCTAAAATAAATTAATAACTAAGGTCTATATGAAACGTACATACTATTAGATATATTTGATCATATTTTACTTTTTATATTTTCAAATTACCTTTTGTATTAATCAATTAGAGGTTAAATCCATCTTAGTCGTTAACTAGCTGTTATATAGCCATTAAGTAGCAGTTGTAAAATTGTATATTTATACTCATGTATTGCAAATGAATGTACATAACTTTGAATGCAATTTTGAATTCGCTCATTTCTTTCTCAAGTTTATTGTGGTATCAGAGCGGTGATGATCATTCTATTCATCAATGGAGATCTTAAATTCTATGCAACTTTAAAAGAAGCTCGTTGCCGCTACTACAGATAATGGGACGGTTAACGCTTTTATGACATCTAACATTTCTCTCACTTCTAACCTTCTAATTCATTTTGCAGGAATGACTTATAACATGTCTTCACACACTAGAACAAATTCTACTTTTCATAGAGGTTTTGAACCTCTATGAAAGACTTTTCATAGAGGTTTTTGACCTCTATGAAAAGTGTTATCTTTTAAGGTGTTATCGTATCCTCAAAGCTTACATAGAGGTTTCAAACCTCTATCAAATCCTGGCTATTTCATAGGGGTTTCAAACCTCTATCAAATCTTGGTTATTTCATAGGGGTTTGAAACCTCTATAATATCTTCAGAGGCTTACATAGGGGTTTCAAACCCCTATCAATTGTAGTGATTTCATAGGGGTTTGAAACCTTTATATTATCGTCAAAGGCTTACATAGGGGTTTCAAACCCCTATCAAATGTAATTTTAAAAAAATAATAGCTGAAAATGCCCAAAATTAATTTCCATTTCCATTTTCAATTGAAAATATACAAATCTACATTCCACTCACAATATTATTATTTCATTCAATCAATAATGTAAAGTTTGAACAAATATTCTTGCCATTCCAAAATCAGAAATCTTTTTATTCATCTCTGCGTCTTAGCAGAACATTACTTGCTTTAAGGTCTCTATGAACAATTCTTAATCTGGAGTCTTGATGAAGATATAAAACTCCTCTAGCAATCCCAAGAATTATGTCACGACGCATCGTGATCCAATGTATGCTTCTACTTTGATTTGCGTATAAATTTTGCTCAAGTTACTAAGTACATAATATATAGTTTGTAGCAAAAATTGAAAAGTAAATAATATTCATGGAAGCATATACCGAAGAGAAGAAAGTCCAAGCATACTGCACCATTTCCACTTATGCACGAAATTCGGAAACTAGAGCGCTCTAAGTAACGACTTGGGGAAGAAGCAAAGCATGCTTTGGAAGTGCTAAAGAAAGAGGTTGCTTGTCATAGACAAGGTAACAAAACGCAACGTAGAGACAATTGCCAAATTGCAAGCGAAATCGAGAGAAATGTGCTCTGTAAGAGCGCATCGAGAAGATGTTGTAGTTAGAGATGTTGATCCTAACAGAAGTGTAGGTGCTAATTTAAAGGAGGAGATTACTAGACTTCATTCACAAGGAAGCACAATTGCAAATCTTGAGGAGCGACATGAAAATGTTGAGAAATCCATTGACAAGTTGGTATTGTCACTTCCTAGTAACAATGATCAGTCCAATAATGAGGAAAACCTGAAGTCAAAAACTCACTCAAGGAAGAAAAAGACGCTTCCTACGTGATCAAGCAAGCAGTGCAAACATCCAAAATCTTATAAGATCTCCATGCACACCCCTATCTTCATCTCGAAAGGTGTTGGACAGATACGAGAACAAGGATACAACAATAACGACGACAATAACAAAGCCTCAATCCCAAATTAGTTTGGACCGGCTACATAGATTTATATATTCCATTGGGCTCAACTTAGCACAATTGATGTTAAAAAACTCTAATTGATTTGAGATGTTTAAAGAAATTCAAACTTTTTATTCCACTCTTCAAACATGGAAATACCTTATGAAATTTTAGGTGGGCAACGAGAGAACATTGTGCACATTAATGCAATCAGCGTGTACATGCGAGGTGTGTGCAAGAGGCGATGGACACGGGAGGACACATGAGCACAATATCATTACCTTAAGGTTCTTATCCCGCCTCCCTGTACAAAGTGCGCTCCGTCGGTGATAAACCCAAACAGGTAACCTTGCATTGCAAATGGGAGTCATGCGGCGAACCCAAGTTGAGCTACACGAAAGAAGGGGAGCGTAGTTACAAAGAGTTGAATAGAGTACAAGAAGCAATTTTCGGACACGTTATTTGTTAGAATTACAACCAAGGATTGAAAAACTCAACTTCACCTATGACCTTACACATTCAAACATATCAAAATCATCTTGTATTAGTAAATAAATAAAAAACTAACATAGCTAGCACTCTACTAAACATATCTAACAAGCCAATAGCTACGACAATTAGAAAGAAAGATCTATAAAGGTTTAATCGAAATTTAAGAGGCAAATACATACCTTTGCGATCAAAGTATCCCACACAAAGCAATCACCATTTGAATATCCAACAAACATAAGCTGCACGATATAGAGAAAGCAATGGAAGTTACGATGGGAAATAACCATCACCAGCGTTGCGACCCATAAACTTGGAGTGGTGCCCGGTTCTCATGTCAAAGAGTCGCATGTATCATCGTCTCGAACCAGTCCCAAATCTAAGCCCATCACGGGAAGAACTTGACAGTGTTAACATCACCTTCATGGCCATGAAACGTGCGAACACTCGGCTTGCAATGCGAGTGTCCCATGAGACGAGCGATCGCATCACATGAACCGAGACACAAACATATTTGAATTTGTCCCATTGATTGAAACACTTTGGAAACATGTTAAGTTGATAAACAAGTTAGTGAGAAAGTAAGTAATGATGTGAGCGCATGGAGCCACAAAAAGGGATGCCCTACTCAAACTAGTATCTAAGACAGTCAACCAAATTTAAATTTGGAAAATCTTGAACAAGTAAAGCATGAGTCGTAACGAACTCGATCTAAGAAATTAATATGTGGATCTATGAATTGAATAAATTATGGCGATACTTTTAAAATTTTATTATCTTAGAAATTAGCAATTTCTTATATTGGTTAAGAATGGAGTTCGGGTCCGTAAACATTTTCTCCACCAAACCTCGAGCACTTAATAAATTCATATCCTATTTTCGTTAAACTAATACTTTAATGATTAAAATCGAGAGAAAATTAATATAAATGGATCAACATGGAGAAAACTTAAGGGTTTTACAATTGGAGATCGAGATTTGTTTAGTAGTCAAGTTAAAGCGAAAAGAACTAGCATTTCTTACTTTATGGCAAGACAGAAAAAGCATTGGCATTCTACACTTGGTTATATGACGAGGAAATAACAATTGATTCACTAACAGTGTAGATAAAATTTATTTAAAATTGAAACAAAATAAGCAAACTAGATTAGGACAATTAGGCTATATGCACAATACATATATCACTTGACATAAATTAGAGATGCAAAAGCAAAGAGTGAAGATTGTGTACCTGGCCATGTGCGAAGCGTGGCATTATAACCCTTTGAAGAATGCATCAACTAAAGGAGAAATGCGGTCCTCGAATATTCTATAGGAAGAAGAGCTTGTGCCACTATAAACATGATCAAAAGTGAAGGCATGTGACCTAATTTGAACCTGTAATTGCATATAAACCACTCATTCAGACATGAAATAGAAGCAGATTTATACATTCAGTCAATTATTACTCTAATATAGAGTTGACTTCAAATTTTCAACTTTTTTTTCCCTCCAAATTGTCACAGACTTTAATTTTTTTTTTATCTCAATTAGCCATCCATGAATAGGAGTATACATATGATTAACACACAAAGTAGCTAGTGAATATTTGGTAACATAAAGCACAAACACATGCGGTAGTTGCATATATTAAATTAAGTAGTAAAATAAGTCAAAATGAAAAGTTTAATTTCTTCCATCAGTTTCTTGTTAACTTTATTTAATTGATTCTCATGAAGAAACATAGTGAAATCTTAAGAGGATCATACGACGATGATCGATCAAGGAATCTTTGTGACCGACACACAATTAAAATAATAAAAAAAACCAACAAGTCTCCATAAACTGAAGAGAAAGCACAATAATAATTAATTAATAGCTAGGGTGTTGTAATGTTGAAGTAATTGCCTAAATTAATTAAAAGAAGTGGAAAACTAACCTCATCTGCATCTTGGTGATGATGGGGAGGAGGAATTGTCTCGGAGGCCGTGAGCAGACGTCGACCGCGGTCATAGGAGGCTGCGCATAGGAGGAAGAGGAGGAGGTTGGAATGAATGGATGAAAATTAAAAAGTAGAAGAAAAAGAAAGAAATAAAAAGAAAAGAAAAGAGGAAAAGGTGGTATCCGCAAACTTAAATGAAATTTGGTTTGATAGGAAAACAAACAAATATCTTGCATTTGTGATGGATGGAATTATTAATGATTTGTTCAAATCAAATACCAAAAGGCGAAAGAGAAAGGCGGATCAAATCAAAGAGAAAGAGCACTAGCGAAGCAGTTACTACTTATTATTATGGATGCGTCCTTGCCTCCTTCTATAACGTCGCGGCATAACTTAGCTCCCAAAGCAAGTGTACTCATCAAGGTTCTTCAAAAAATCCATAACTTTCTGTAATTCCAATTTGGTCGATCAGTACAAGTTACTAAATAATGACTAATTGAAGCCATAACTCGATGAGATGCATCACCTTTCCTTGAAATAAAACAAAACAAAAAATATCTTTCAATGATATGAGAAATAGCAAGGTTCATTGCTTGAAAGATAAAAGAAGGGCAATATCTTGATTTCCTTTGAAGAATAAAGCTATACAACTTGTATTTGAACTATGCATCTAAAATAAGAGTTATGCATAAAAGGTAGCATTTAACATTGTCAATGTTTGTACAAAAGATAAGCTAGATAAGCTGTTGGGACAATTATTGAGCAAGAGTTGCTAAGAAGTTTGATCTTTTCATTAGATGAATTTGGAGAGGTCCATGGATCCTATTTTTCCAAATCGTTTCCATGAATTTGGAGATTCAATTCCTTACAATCAATAACTCAATTTGATCCAAAAACACAAAAAGATATAACAAAAACTTTAAAAAGAGTAACATTTTCCAACTTTCTCAAGTTCCATCGGCGATCTCTGCTGAGATCCTTCGGATTCTTCTCATCCACCAAATAAATTGGAAGATTTCACAAAATCTAGAAAAGAATGTATTCAACCACTATTGAGCTACTCATTGAACATCTATTTGTCAACAAAATCATACAAAATCAACAAAATCAATATTCTTGTTCAAATTCTTGCACAACTAAGCGAATTTTTGCGGAGGATCCTTGAACAATCGATGCGATTAGGAAGCGACCGAGAGGAGCGAAGACCATAGGTTCGAATCGGCGCGCGGCCTTTCTGCAACTCCATTGCTTCTCCTTTCCATCAAAAGACATCACTAATCCCACTCTCAACGCCCCATCCTCACCAATCTTTGCATTCATCAACACCAAAACCAATTCAAATCAATCCAAAACCAATTCCCTTACATTACACACCAATAGATCGATCTATACCAACAATCGCATCTCGATTTGCAAACGAATCATCAAATTGAAAACCAAACAAAACCTACGATAAAGACGACGGTTTGGACGAAATCGATAACCGAAGCGACGATCCGAGTAAGTGGAATGAAAATTTTGAGAGTGGATTGGAAAACGAGTACATGAGAAGTTAGGGTTTGGATGATCACATGAAGAGAGAAAGTCTTCGTAGTTGAAGTTGAAACCCGATTCGTGATTCCTAGGGTTCTTCAGTTGACGAGGAGAGTATAGATGAGAAAATGAGTATTGATGGGTCTAGGCATTTGGATTTCGATGATGATGGGTTGTGATTTGTGCTCCAAGTGTTTTAAGGGATGACTTCTGAGAGTTGTGTTGTTTTGATTACCTAATAGATAGGGGTTCCTTAAAACCGCTATTAATTAACTGTTATAAAAAGCAATACATAGGGGTTATTGAAAACCTCTATGAATTAGGTGTTATAAAATGCTTAATTTGTTCTAGTGTTTAACTCGGGCAAATCCGTCTCCTCGACCATGCGATCCATGCCGACGACTTCTCTCAGTTCATCTTGAACTCTCTTCATACGTTTTGGATGTCTTAGTAGCTCTGGAATTGCCCAATTCACTACATTGGTTGATGTATCCATTGCAGCTGCTAGTACATCCAAAACGATTGCTTTGATATTTTCTTTCCCAAATTTCACTTCTTTCATGCTATCTGACTCCATCAAAGATAACATAACATCAATAAAGTCCTTGACTACTTTTAATTGTGGTCTTTGTTCTTTTGCGTCTCTCATGCGTTCTTCAATTAGTTTCTCTAAGAACTCATCGAACTTCTTATTAGCAGCCTTCATACGTCGAACAAGACCCTGAAGAATGTTCATGAAATTTATTCATTATAATTGCTACGTATATATGTTTGGAACTCCACCTATGTAGAACATCATATGCGGTACACAGTCAGTCCTAAATCCAAATAAAGAAGGAAGACTCTGTAGCCCATTTTCTATACCAAAAAATGGACGAGGGGTGTCTCAAAGCAAATGCCCGAAGCTCATTTTCCATCTTGGAATGAGCTTATCTATGTAGCCGATTCCAATTAATTTGGGACAGAGGCTTTTGTTGTTACATTCGTATGTATATATATACTACCATGTGAATCGAATATATATACAACCATTGGATTTTAATCCAATACATTTAATCGAGGCGTCATAAATGCACAACACATTTTGAAAAGATTTTATGGCATGGGTATATATTCAAGCTCCATTGTAGAATATCCCTATGTATATACATACATATACTTAGTAAAATTACTTACTTGGATATCAAACGGAGCAAGAAAAGGCACATAATCTCCAAAATTAGAAGCTCTTACCAACTCGAAGGCTTCATTATTGATGGGCTTGAAGTCGAATCTATCATCCTTGTATCCAAACACCATCCTATAAGTCATGTCCTCCACCACCTTCTGTTAGACAAGAGGGATCAGCAATGACTTCAAAACGTGTAACACTACCACTTTCCTAAAGGAAATTTTGCTATCTACACTGCAAGAGTCAACAAATATCCTATAGGATACGATGAAGCAAACTCAACTTCCACTTTGCAGTAGTGAAAGATGAAACAGGAGCAAATGCTGGTGTTGATTTCGAGATGTGATGTCTTCCTCCCCCAAACCTTTTCTCTTATAGATAACTGGTCAAGACCAGTTAGAGAAGAACTTGGGAAGTGGATGAAGTGGGGTAGTGGAGCAGTTTCAACTGCATCCACTCACTCAATCATTAAACGCGTTTATTAACTGTCCATTGAATGCTTGAGTGGGTCAGTTAAATAACTACCCACTTTGTAATTTCGAAAATGATAAAAAAAATAATAATGGTAAAAAATTTTACCCATGGTTAGCTCGCACACATTTACACATACGTGCCTATAAAAGCGCCTAAAATGCCCGAGCCGTGCGCGCGCTCGTGTGGTTCAATTTGCATAGCACATGTGTTTTTATTTTACACACACTGTAGTGCAAGAGTATATATATACTCTTTAAACTTGCAGTCTCTAACCAATGTGGGACTAAACATTTCTTTTGAAAATGTCCAACAATCCCCCGCCATTTTCAAAATAATCAGATCATTTAATCCACGTAATCTCAAACATTATATGCATAAATAATGGTATCTTGCAATTTGAACCACTAATTTGTGAAAAGTTTATTACATCATATAAGAATTACATGGTAGATAAACTTTGAACCAGTGACTCTATTCGATATGTAGCATAAACATATCTCGCATATAACTTATACCAGCAAATAGCCATAAATATCTTGACACATTCAACATTGGCCTTGTGTCCCGTATCTTCTCGTGAATGTCTTTGGAGTCAAGCCCTTGAACTCCTTGAAGCGGTCGCACTTCACATCCACATAGGTAGTCTCCATTCTAGTACCCCCGCAATTTAAGCACCTTTAGAAGACTATTAAAAGATCATCTCAACCTCCTCTCTTTACTTGCAGGTACCCAACATTAACAACTTTGGGATAGTTATTAAAATTTAGTGCTCACAGTCACAGTACTTATAATGAATTTTGACTGCATTGAACTCAAGACTTAACTTAATGTTAGGGGTCGAGTTGATTTTTCACTATAGGTGACTTTTAATTAATGGGCTTGAGACCCATCCCCCTTGATATTTTATTCACCAAGTCTCGTGACAATCCTTTAGTAAGAGGATCCGACATTTCGCTCAAACAAACCGGTTTCTTGACATCCGCGGCCCCTTAAAGAACCTCAACAAGATCGCCCACCTCTTCCTTTCTCATGGACCTAAACGTATCAATCTTGGAGTTTGTGAGAAGTTCTAGAGAGCACAATTTGCGAATGTCGCGCCAATAAGATCCACCCTTTCTCCTATATGACAAGTACTTGGTCGCTTAGTCTCGCTTGGATATAAGGTCTGCTAGCAAACACCAAGTCATGAGTCTTGAGGAAGAGCTCGGCGGCTTCAGGCGACGAGACCACAATTGTTGGGACTGAGCCGAGTCGAATGTGCATTATGGGGCTGTATTTTCGCGACAATTTGTTCAGTTCTTGGTGTGGAAGGTCACCGAACATGTGAAGGTAGCCTAAAATAGGCAGTCCTTTAGGCCCCGGTAGGAGTACTTGCTTGATCATGCACTGTTTCTTGTGTAGTGAAGATTTGATGATCATAAAGACTACAATACTGAAGGCTATGGCGAGGAGTATAATATTAATCCATGGCTGCATGCCGATCGAGCATATGTATGCTACAAATGACCACCCTATATATATAGGCACATATTATGGTCTCGTTTGGTTTATTTTTGACAACTTAATTACAGTGTTATTAATTGGAAATTATCTCTTTGAAGTTAATATTTTCATGTTTGGTTCAACTTTAAACTTGTAAGGAAGTTTCAAACTTTTAAACAATAAAAAATATGAATGTACAAAAATAGTTTTCAAACAAGAGAGAGATGAGTAATAAAAATATCATTAATAAGGGGGTAATTTGTTCACTGGGAGATAACTCCCTCTGGGGGTGGTGGGGATATATCCACCTTGTTATGGTATCAGAGCTTGGTTTCTAGTACTAGGTCGGTCGACCTTCGAGTCGACGACCGATTTGTGGTGTTTGCTTTCGTGCTTCCGTTCATGTTCACTTGTTGTTGCTTCCATTGATGCTTGTTTCAGTCTTTTTTTCTTGTCCTTGATTTCTTTTCCTTTGTGATTTCTTTGTGATGTCCACTGCTCTGCTTTCTGTTTCTCTGGTTGTGCGAGATGTTAAGGAAATTATAGTAGTAACTATATTTCTTAGTTTAGGTATTTAAGGAAAGTTTCCTAATACTACTTAAATACCAAAATATAGAAACTACATAAATACCTAAACTACAAAATATAATTACTACTATAATTTCCTTAACACACCTCATACCAAACAAGGCCTATAATTAGGAAAACATTAGAACGACAATAATGTTACATCATAAGATATATTGACTCACAAAACCGTCTATATGTGACTTTAACCCACATATTATATATCTAGATCTATGCGTGCTCGTATCACAATTCACTCTTGCATGTACGGTTCTTAAGAGCCAAAGTGTGTCTTGGGTGTTACATGCCCTTGGCATTCTGGCACTTCTTATTGTGCATTTATCTTAACTAATTAGTGACCACACGATTCGAATATATCTTTTTAAGGGTAGGAAACGCTATGACTTTTTGTTTGATTAGTACATTTATGGTCTGTTCGCTTCACCGTCTTAGGTCGGATTAGCCACACTGGACTAGTTAATCCGGTGTTTGCTTGGAGGATTAACTAGGCCACAGGATTAGTTAATGGGCATGGGAGTGGATTAAACAATACAACCATTTTTTGTGGGATTAGCTAATCCATATGTAGGGGTTAGTGGAGATTACCACTTTACCCCCTCACATTAACACAACAGCTTCACCGAATCACAAATCTCCATCTCGACCAAACATGCTTTTCTCTTCGTTCTCTTCGTCGAATCACCAGCTTCACTGCGTTTCCACCCACGAGCGTTGCAGCGACGCCTGAAGAAATCCAAAGGTCTCGATCGATTCGTTGCTGGAGAAGGAGAAGAGGAAGTGAGGAGGAGGAAGCCGGCGCCATCGCGAACCGCAAGGCGCAGGTGTGTGCGAGAAAGAGAGGAGCAACTGCATATGAGGAACCCTAACTCGGAACCCTAACTCGTCACCACCGCAAAGGAGGAACCCTGGCCGTCTTCTTCACTAGGGGAGCCGATTCATTGACGCAGGTGAAGTGCAAGCTTGGAGGCGTGGATTCGTTCAAGCACAGCCGAGGCAGGAGACGTTCAAGAAGTGGAGGAGATGAGAAATGTGTGAAATGGGGGGAGGATGTGTTATTTATGTAAGGGTATTTTGGTAAATGTACATGTACAACCTCATTAAATCCCAACCTTAAAACTCTCAACCAAACAAGATACACAAATTGGACTAAACTATCTAAACCCATGTGTTAGTCCCGTCACTAATTAATCCCATGTGTTAGGATTCACTAAAATGTGAAGCGAACAAGCCATTAGGGATAAAATTTATTAACCCAACACACCCACCAAAATATTTTCAAAAGTAACACACTTTTGGTCACGTCACTACCATATCACGCGGGACGTGGCGATGTAAAACAAAAATGTGACCAAAGGTCACGTTTCCCTTTTCTTTACTTATTTGAACGAAAATTGTGACCTCGGGTCACGATTTCCATTTAACTGAAATCGTGACTCGCGGTCACGATTTCCACTGAACTTAAATAAACAGATCGAACCGAGCTTCTCCAGATCTGTTGCTACTCCATCTTCTCTACAACCAAATAAGATGGACCACCTCCACACCACCCGCGACGCCTCCATCGTCCTTTCCTCCGTCTCCACGTTTCCTCCCCCCACCAGAACCACATCTCCGCTGTCCTCTCCCTACGGCCGCCTCCCGCGCCACCGCCTCCCTTTGCATCCACGCCCTCCTCCACACCACCCGCGACGCCTCCATCGTCCTCTCCTCCGTCTCCACGATTTCCTCCCCCCTCACCAGAACCACATCTCCGCCGTCCTCTTCTATGGCTTCGCCTCTCGCACTGTGACGGCCCAAATTTTTCACGAATTGGGCCCCACCCAGCCTAAACCTACGTGGACCCCCGAGCCAGTCTCGCAAGGTCAACGCAGGCCTAGTCAGCCTTCCAATCCATCATTATTAGTACATTCACCATTTACAGTTGAGTTATTAATATTTTTCGAGTTTTACAATTTTAGTGGAAGCAACTAATAAGTTTAATAACTCAACAAAAATAAAAAATCAGGGAGTTAGGCAACCTAATTGTGGAACCCAGTAAATATCATCAGAGGAGAGTAAATACAATTATACAAAATTTTCACCTAGCCATGAAACATTTCCTCTGCTACTTGTCTGCAGCTCTGCACTCAATCAAAATAAAAATGACGAGCCCAGGTAAGTAAATCCAGTAGGACATATACACGACATTTCACAATATCCAAAACAACAGTTCACGATATCCAAAGCAGTCAAATTCATGCAAATAGAACGAAATGAATCAAGAACGCATGAATATAAAAGATCGTAACCAATCCATCGATGAGTGATGCCAAATAACAAGGAGTCCCGACCAAAAGGTCGTTGAGTCGCAAAGAAAAGCCCAAACAGACTCGGGTTTAGGGACGAGACCCCGAGCCTTCCCAACCCAACCTTGCGACTATGAGGCATCCATAGACCCGGCTCTAGGACGAGACCCCTGCCTCCCAGCCATACTCCGTACGACTATGAAACATACATGGACCCGGATAAATCAACGAACGACCATAATTAGGACGAGACCCCTGCCTCCAGTCCTAACCTCTCATATCGCAGATACACAGTAAACCATGACTCACTTGCCAATGGACCCCCTCAATCGACAACAATTTAACGATAGAATAAAGCTATCTCATAACAGTAAACAACAACAACCAATGGAAAAATGAAATACTGTATAAGTCCCTAACTGGTTTACTTACCTCGAGAAATCGCGAACTTCAAAACGACACTCGCGTCTCGATTTGCACACCGACACCCGACTCCTAGTCCATGGTGTCCATTTAAACATTTGATGGCTTATTTTATTTCAAATTATTTACATCAAACTGAAATTTGGTGAAATAAATCTCACCTCCACCGCGTCGTCGCGATTTTCGTCGAAATCGCGCAACCGACTAGTTGACACCGCGCCACCGCGCCGTCGAAGCTTGCCTCGCCGGCACCCCCAAACGGCCACCCGCCGGCATTGTCTCACCGCGTTACGTCGCGTCGCCGCGTTCACACGCCATCGCCGCCGATTCGCCCCTTTTCGTGCCGCCATCGCCTCGCCGGCGCCGCCGGCCGCACGCGGCGTCGCCACGATCCCGTGATTCTTGTTGCGGCCGCGCATCTTGCTGTCAGAAGCCTTGCTCCACGCTCTCGCGTCATCTTGTTCGCGGTAGCCACCATCGTCGTCGCTTTGCGGTTTCGCCGCACCGCCGCCGAGATGCCGCCGCCACCTGGCCGACCGCCGCCGGTCGCTACCCCCACCGCCGTGGCCGCTCCTCCCGCGAGCCACTGTTCGCGCGCCGATGCTCTCGCGACCGCCTCCGCGCCGATCGAGCCGGCCGTCGCAGTTGGCCGCCATCTTCTTTGGGACGCCGCCGGATCTCCTTCTCTGCACGGTCGCACTCCTTCTCTCCCCCTCCCGATCACTCTCTTCTTTCCTTCTTCTCTCACGCGAGCTTTATGTTGTGCTTCTGATCTTTTTTTTTTTTTTCCTTTTTTTTTTCAATCATTATCTCTTTCATCATTATCTCTTTCTTTATATATCTATACTATTATAATAGCAATCCCCAAACGGTTAACCGTGAAGCCTTTTTGGCTAAATCTCTCAAGTATGCCCTTATTACCTTAAATGAAAAAAAAAATCAAAATAAGGACAATTTCGTAAGTGAATTATCAAATCTAATTTAATTGACGGTTTCACTATTGGATAAAACCTTCAAAATTGCAGTTCCGTAAAACGATTTAGACAAAACCGAAACCGACCGCCGTCTTCAATTTCTTCTTCTTCATTTTCTTCATCGCCACGCCTCTTCTTCCTCTTCGTCCAGATTCTGAGACCGCCGTCTTCGCCGATTCGCCGAAATAACAGGGGACAAAACCACTACGAAAGAATTGAAAGAATGTCTTCCTCTATGCTTGATGTTCTTCGTTTTCTTCCTATCCCTCTCGAGGCTCCTTCAAAGCCTTGATTACCAGCCTTGCGGCCGCGGACGGCACCACCGACACCTTCGCTCGCTGGCGGTTCGCACCGTGAGTTTCACCGTCACTCACGAGGCCCTTCCGGTCCTTGGCTGTCTCCTTGGCTATGTCCTCTCCGTCTTCTTCGGCGAGAGGCGAGCGGTCCGATCTTCGGAGCCGGGGAGCTCGCCGCGCCAACCTCGCCGCCGGTGACGCGGACGTACACGTCCACCACCCGAGATGGATCGAACTTCGGCGGCATGTCGGAGAGCGAGAGCGATTAGGGTTTGGACGGAGGACGAGACGAAGAGTGTGGAGTGGAAGAAGAGCAAGTGGTCCCGAAGAAGAAGAAGAAGAAGAACAAGGCGCCGACGTCGGTGGTGAGCGCGAGGAAGCGAGGAAGAGGCGGAAGAAAACGCGGATCGGCGAGGCGAGCGCGGAAGGAAAGGAAGAGGCGGATCGGAGAGGGAAGAAACCCTATTGCTTTGATACCATGAAAGAATTGAAAGAATGTCTTCCTCTATGCTTGATGTTCTTCGTTTTCTTCCTATCCCTCTCGGGCTCCTTCAAAGCCTTGATTACCAGCGCGGCCATGGACGCACCACCGACACATTCGCTGGCGGTTACGCACCGTGAGTTAAGAACATCAAGCATAGAGGAAGACATTCTTTCAATTCTTTCAAGCTCCGCCACCGCCGTCTTCGATTTCTTCTTCTTCATCTTCTTCATCGCCACGCCTCTTCTTCCTCTTCGTCGATTACTGAGTCTGAAAAGAGATATCAAGAAAACCAACTCGCGAGATCTTCAATGCCGACCGCATCGTCTTCGATTTCTTCTCCTTCATCTTCTTCATCAGTTCGTCTTCTTGATTTTTTTTTTGAGATTAGAATGTTTTGGGCTGTAAATCAATGACTTTTATTTTCTAATGGTTTTAAATTTTTCAAAGTCTTAATTTTTTTTTGAACCATTCTTATGTTTAATAGAGCCTTCAATTGGATCACAAAGCAGGCGTCAAGTGATTTAGTGGGTTGATCTACAACAAGACTAGACATTTCTTGAAGATCCAGGACACAATTCTTCGGCCTTCATGCGTTATAGAATGGTGGTACAAATTAACTCTCTCTTCTTCGGGTGATGTAATTTTTAGTTTCTTTTACCCTTTGTTGGCTTATTTATTTTTCCAATGGTTTTTGGTCCTTTGTCTTCTTTGGGCATTTGAATGGTTTTACCTATATCTTCTTGATTTTTTTTTTACTTTACCTTTAACTTGATTTCCTCTCTTTCACTACTTCTTGCTATTATTTCCTGTCATCAAACAGTTGAGGAATGAGAGGTCAAGGACGCTCATACATGACACTAAAGTATTTTTTTCTATGGATTTTTAAAATTGCTAAATTTTTTAAGTCAAGTTCTTTTTATCATAGCATTTGTGTGATTTGGCCGACACGACAAGGAAAAGACGGTGTTTGAATGAATTGATCGGCGAATGCTAAAATATTGCAATTTGTATAACTGTGTGTTCCCATCATAGTAAATTTGTTGACTTTTATGATAAAATGCTCAAAAAGAGTCCCAATTTGTGTTGATCCTCATCAAACGCCCCATTGCAACTATTTAGACAAGAAAATACGCACTTGAACGTCCCTTGGAGGTAGAAATTCACTAAGAAAATATCAATAATTTTCATGGAAGAAATATCCTCGAATGGTATCAATGTCATGTCCCTTAGAGGTAGAAATTTGGCAAGAAAAAATCAACAATTTTCATGGAAGAAATAGCCTCGAATGTTATCGATGTCCCCTTTTTTTTGGGTTAGTGGTAGCAATGGCTATTTGGGATCTAACAGTGGCTGGGGGCTGTGTGGCTGTGAAGGTTCGTTGCTTTTTTTTTTTTTTAATCAGAAGCATCACTATCATCCATTTGAGACTATAAAATGCCTAGAAAAGAATTTTCTAATGTCAATCTATATATGATGTAATATATACCATTTTTTGGCATTGATGTATAACATTTGGATGTGTACAACTCAACTTAATTAGATGGGTGGAATTGAAAAATGATCTCTTTTTGTCAATTCAATGTTCATGTGTTTTAGTATTTTTTTTTTATCGAGACAACTACGAACTGGTTTGCGCTCATTTGATAATTACATATGACAATAAATACTAACTTCTCAACCCAAAAATTTACCTCTTCTAAAAACGCAGTAGAAGTTTTGTTAAACATTTCAAGAGGTCGTGAGTTCGACTACCACCTAAGTTAATAAAATAAAAAATATTTAACATAAGAAAAATAAAATAAAATAAGTAAAAATTACGGAAAGGTTAGGAAATACTTTTTTAAGTGTTTAATCCAAGTAAATCAATAACCTCGACATACCATTTATCAAAAAAAAAAAAACTAATTGTTTTAATTTATGAAAGTGGAACTTAGACCATGCTTATTAGTTTGTTAAGATCTTCACTTTATTTATTGAAAAGGATTTATTCTGCTTTATTGCTACTTACTCATTTACTATCGATGGTAAACGATTAATTATTTTTGCAAATATGAATCAAAGGTAGAAGATTTTGTACTATGAGTCATAATACAAAAAATAATAATTGGTTCACGTGCGTATACGTAACACATTGAATACATTCCTTGCAATATCTCGTAACACATTGAGTCTTGACTTCATCAATTTTTCCAAAAACAGAATCAAAGGTTACCTTCCCAGAAAATTGTTTACATTACCGATCAAGCAATGCACACTTGCGAGGCTTAGCACTTCCACAAGCATATGCCCCTGCTCCTCTATTAATCGAGCCTATGTAATGGCCATTGTACTTGGTTCCATACTCATATTCTTAGTTCTATTCTTTGGATTTTTTTGCTCGTGATATTATTTTTGTTTTACTTAAAAAATTCATGTCGTATAAGCTGTTGATTAATTTATATTACTCTCCTATATAATTTAGGTTTGATGATCACATAAGTTTGGTTGAGATATTTGTCATTTACTCCAAACTTCTACACGAAACGCCTACACATGCAACAATAAAAAAAAATTAAACTTTAATTTTTTCTATTGTGGTTTTTCTGAAAAAGAAAAGTTCTCAAGTGTTATCAGAACATCTCTATTTGCTTCACGTGCAACGCACGTGCCCGTTGACTAGTATATATAATATATATTATATATTTAATATATATTATATATATACATTTTCCATTTTTTGATTTCAAATCTAAATGTCCTCGAGATTCGTGCAACGCGCATCTCGAGGCAAACTCAACAACCGAGCAGTGCGCATCTCGAGGCACCAACTTGCCTCATTTTCAAATCTCAATACCCGCACTACACGCAACACGAGGCATATCCAATGCACATTTTAAACCATATAGAGCCATTATTTCGGTCTAACGTCGGCACGCGACTCGAGGCGCGTCCCCGTTCGTGTTTCGGCTCACCGAATTCCTCGTATAGTTAGCATTTTCATCTCAAATTAGATTCAGATATACGTATTTTGACTAGTGAGTCCCACATACGGCCTTGACTTGACACGTGGCACAAGTCAAATTTTCGGGCCGTTACAGTCTTCCCAACGAATTAAAAATTTCGTCCTCGAAATTGAAACAAATCTCACAGGAAAATGGTGTTTTACGAATAATTACACAAGGCCATACTCGCCCAAGGCCATACTCGCCCAAGGTCATACCCCCATCTTACTCTGTAGGGCTGGGCTCCTCCGTAACCTCCAAGCAAAGAACACACCATCTGTCTCCTCCCATCAACATATGTCAGGGCAACATCCTCGCAACATATATTGGCTTACAATTTAATACAAATGAATATTTTACTTTCGTGATCCACCGTCACCAACATACGTATATCTGTTGTATGCCCGTGAGAAATGTAACTCAGTCTTACTCCTCGAGTGAGTTTAAACCCAACTCGTACCCTCTATCAGGTTTCGATGGATAGTAATCGGACATGACGTGACAATAGCATGCATATATTTCTTACTCGCTATACACATTGGTCGTCCATACGCCCATGCGAGATACGTTGAAATCTCGCTCCAACTCGGAACATGTCCATTTCCTTTCCTATGTGCACGACTAGATCGCTGTCCCTATCTGTGCACTCGACTAGATCTCTGACCCTGTCTCTGGCCACTGCCTCTGCCATCAACCCTCTGATGGTACTTATGCTACACTAGCGTACCTCTACGATGAACCAACTAACTTTGGCGCCGTATATGCCTCATATGACGGAAACGCAATACGTTACGAGGTTGCTCTCGTGTGCTCCCACGCTCCCACTCATCATAACATTAACTGCACTCCAAAGCGTCCACATCGATGCCACCGTGAAACTTTTCTGGGTGATGTCTCTAAAACTCATGAGACTACCTCGCCTGAGTCGTCACTCTAATTCTCGTATCAGTAGGCGCGTTCAGCATCTCCTCATGTAAGCACGAGTTCAACACGTTTTCTCCAACGCGTTCACTTTTGGATATTTTCAAAGTAAATGTGTCCTCGAGATTCGTGTGACACGAATCTCGAGGCACCACCTCTATGTGTGACCAAAATTGTATCGAGTCTCGCAAATTACGTATTTCGAGACACCTCCCAAGTTTCGAACTCGCATTACCTAATCCAAATCTAATGTGTCCTCGAGATTCGTGCAGCGCGACACTCGAGACACATTAAACATTATTATTTCCATTTAAATCTTTTTTTTTCCTTAACATTTCACCTTCTACCTCATCTCAAGTAACCCGTTCATTTGATTCACATGATTTGTCAAGTGAGTTACTCTTTTCTTAGTAACTTTAAATGCACTTATTTCCTTGCACGAAAATTCCTTTCAATACGTTTACTAACGCATCTAAGCAAATTTTAGAATGCGAGAATTCTTGAGATATACCATCTCGTAAGATTTATCCTTAGATGACCATTAACTGTTAGAACGATTCGCGGACTCTACCTCAGCTCGTAACACTTAATTCATTTATTAGTCCCTAAAGGTGGTGGTCGACTTCACCAACCCCGAGACTATAAATGTATAGTGTCACTAAAGTGGAGTTACTTGGGCTTCTGATCCAACAGTACTACTCCAAAGCTTTCATCAAAGCTAAAGGAGTCCGTACATGATGTAATCGTTAGCTCTCAAGTCATCTCAACACTTTGCTCATTTTGAGTCTGCTCTTCGTTTCTTTTTTCTTTTTAACTTTACGTTCTCAAATGTTCCCTACATTCGACGTTCCTTACTCGAATGTTCCTTATATTCGAATATTCATTCATTTCACGAATGAGCCTTTCTCGAATGTCCCTTACCTTAATTGTTCCATTCGTTGTATATTATCCAACAACATCAATTTTCTTTATCAATTCCACACCATTTAAAGACTCGCACTTCCGTTTCAAGTCTCACTACTTATAAGAAATTCTCAATTTCAGTACTAACTGAACCACGTGAAATGAATGTAATGAACTCTTTTGAGTCCTAAATAAGATCAAAATTCCTCTAAATAGCTTGAAAATCAATTCACAAGTTTGTTTGAGTCATACATGGCCTGTTAAGTTTCAATTTGAAACCATACTATTCGTAATACTAAAGTTCTCATTTTCCATTGGCTTCACCAAACCAACCAAGCTATTTACCTTAATTGATCAATTGAACTAACTAATTCTTAAGCCAATCCCCGAAGTTGAATTACATTTAAACAACTCCCGCATTTCCAAGGCACGAGTACTTATCCATGCAGCTCCACTATTCCTAAATACGCCACAATCACCAACTTTGTCACATCCGATCCGTGCATGAAGGCAATGTCATACGACCTCATATCAGATGGAAATATAACTTTTAAACATTTTCCTTCTTTGGGTTTGTACCTTCAATTTACCCCACCAATATTCATGCTGATTATTACAGACCAAATTGAACATATAACCAAAGAACTCCATCAAAAATTCTGACTAGAAAAAATCATTTGGTCGCTCGTAATTGATCCCCCACTCTGCTCAAATGAAAACAAGGACTATACCAAATTTAACTCCAACTCGGCTCAAATAACTCCAAACCATTTAAATATAGTTTAAGCGTCCCTGCGGTACTATACCAAATTTACATGAAATCCTTTCACCTTTACCACGGATTTGATTCCCGTACCACATTCCAATTTCATTACTTATTTCGAGCGGATCCTCTAGAAATACTTGCAGGGTGTTTTCCTCAATAAGAAATCAAATGTGTCCTCGAGATACTGCAACATGAATCTCGAGGCAACCCCAATACTTTCACCCATTTGTCCATAATGTTGTAATTACTAAAAATGAAATCACGTATGCAAATGGAACATCAAGCACCGAACTAAACATTTACATAGCCATGATTCCTCGAATCAATGCATCAATGGTCCACATATACGCCAGGGGTACCAGCCCACCTCGAAACGTATATGAGACAAAAACATTTTCCATTTGCCATTTTTCAACTCTCCTCACTTCCCAACGAAGACTCAATTCAGGATCATAGGGTTCCACTCTAAGTTCAACCATTCCTAACTTCCGCTTGTTTTGTGTCTTATTTCGCTCATTAAACTTTCCCCTAGATTCGCCTGAACCTAGGCTTTGATACCAACTGTGACGTTGGTATCACAATGTCTTAAAACATGAGATTCTCAAAATTCGAGCTCGATACCAACCGCGGCCCCAATTTTTCACGAATTGGGCGCGCTGGCCTAAACCTACGTGGACCCCGAGCCGGTCTCTCGCAAGGTCAACGAGCCTAATCGACCTTCCAATCCATCATTATTAGTACATTCACCATTTACAGTTGAGTTATTAATATTTTTTGAGTTTTACAATTTTAGCGGAAGAAACTAATAAGTTTAATAACTCAACAAAAATAAAAAATCAGGGAGTTAGGCAACCTAATTGTGGAACCCAGTAAATATCATCAGAGGGGAGTAAATACAATTATACAAAATTTTCACCTAGCCATGAAGCATTTCCTCGCTACTTTGTCATGACTCCGCACTTAGTCAAAATAAAAATGACGAGCCCAGGTAAGTAAATCCAGTAGGACATATACACAACATTTCACAATATCCAAAACAACAGTTCACGATATCCAAAGCAGTCAAATTCATGCAAATAAAACGAAATGAATCAAGAACGCATGAATATAAAAGACTGTAACCAATCCATCGATGAGTGATGCCAAATAACAAGGAGTCCCGACCAAAAGGTCGTTGAGTCGCAGCAAAAGCCCAGCAGACTCGGGTTTAGGACGAGACCCCAGCTTCCCAACCCTAACCCTTGCGACTATGAGGCATCCATAGACCCGGCTCTAGGACGAGACCCCTCCCTCCCAGCCCTAGCATGTACGACTATGAAACATACATGGACCCGGATAAATCAACGGACGACCATAATTAGGACGATACCTTGTCTCCAGTCCTAACCTCTCATATCGCAGATACACAGTAAACCATGACTCACTTGCCAATGGACCCCCTCAATCGACAACAATTTAACGATAGCTATAATCACAAAGCAGTGAACAACAATAAAGCTATCTCATAACAGTAAACAACAACAACCAATGGAAAAATGAAATACTGTATAAGTCCCTAACTGGTTTACTTACCTCGAGAAATTGCGAACTTCAAAACGACACTCGCGTCTCGATTTGCGCACCGACACCCGACTCCTAGTCCCTGGTGTCCATTTAAACATTTGATGGCTTATTTTATTTCAAATTATTCACATCAAACTGAAATTTGGTGAAATAAATCTCATCTCCACCGCGTCGTCGCGATTTTCGTCGAAATCGCGCAACCGACTAGTTGACACCGCGCCACCGCGCCGTCGGCGCCGCGACATCGCCAGCGCCGCCGCCGGTCGTTCGCCGGCACCTCCGCCGGCCACCCCGCTGCCGCTGTCTCACCGCGTTACGTCGCGTCGCCGCGTTCGCACGCCATCGCTGCCGATTCGCCCCTTTTTCGTGCCGCCACTGCCTCACCGGCGCCGCCGCCGGCCGCACGCCGGCGTCGCCACAGTCCGCCGCTGCGCTGGCCGCGCGTGCTGCTTGTGCGCAGCCGCGCCTCCCGCGAGCCACTGCTCGCGCCGCTGCTGCCCTCGCGACCGCCTCCGCGCCGCTGATCCGGGAGCCAGCCGTCGCCGTTGGCCGCCGTGCTGCTGGGACACCACCGGATCTCCTTCTCTGCCGGTCGCACTCCTTCTCTTCCCCCCTCCCGATCACTCTCTTCTTTCCTTCTTCTCTCACGCGAGCTCTATGTTGTGCTTCTGATCTTTTTTTTTTTTCTTTCCTTTTTTTTTTTTCAATCATTATCTCTTTCTTTATATATATATAATATATTATATATTTAATATATATTATATATATACATTTTCCATTTTTTGATTTCAAATCTAAATGTTTTCGAGATTCGTGCAATGCGCATCTTGAGGCAAACTCAACAACCGAGCAGCGCGCATCTCGATGCACCAACCCGCCTCATTTTCAAATCTCAATACCCGCGCTACACGCAACACGAGACATATCCAATGCACATTTTAAACCATATAGAGTCATTATTTCGGTCTTAGGTCGGCACGCGACTCGAGGCGCATCCCCGTTCGTGTTTCGGCTCACCGAATTCCTCGCATATTTAGCATTTTCATCTTAAATTAGATTCAGATATACGTATTTCGACTATTGAGTCCCACATACGGCCTTGACTTGACACGTGGCACAAGTCAAATTTTCGGGCCGTTACACGCACCACCGCCTCCCTCTGCATCCACGCCCCGCCTCTACACCACCCGCTTCGCCTCCGTCGCTTAAGTGCCTCATCACCGTCCACAACATCATCAAAAGAGGCTCCTTTATATTGCAAGACCAGCTCTCCGTCTGTCCTAAATACGGCGGCAAGACCAGCTCTCCGTTTGTCAACACCACCGTCTCGGCTTGTTCTTCGTGTCGGCAGCGGCGGCGGCGGCGGCTTCGGGGGAGAGGATTAGTGGGGTTTTCAATGGGGACTTGCATCAAAAGAAAACATCGGACTTCAAAGGCAAGACAAAAAAAAATCACTTCAGAAACCTTGCTGTAGCAAAACGTGACTTGGTTCAAATGCAAGTCGTGACTTGTAGTCACGTTTTTCTCACTACAAAAAAAAATGACTTGGCAGTGAGGTGGCAGTGACATGGCAGAAAATGTGTTAGATTTATAAATATTTCTTTGGGTGTGTTAATGAGATATATATTTTCATCAAATATGTCAATCAAGCAAAACCCCCGGAAATGCTATTAATGACAACCCAAAAACGTACGGTTGTCATTGTGTTGTACTTTGTGGACGAGAAATTTGGTGCCACGGATTGTCGGGCTGGATATTTTGGCACCAATGTTCACTTAGCTTCCGCTCCATGTCGCGTTGCCATTCCGTTTCAAATCTCAACCTCTAGCTTACCCAAATTGATAACCGCATATTAAATCAGTGACCAATTCACTTGATTTTCTTTTACATGCTTCTTTAATAGGTCCTAATGATATTTCAACACAGTTAAAGTAACACATTGTTGGGTTATAAAACTTATTAATTAATCATGAAAATAAGAAATGCACATGTGAAATAAATTTTATTTAACAGATTAAAATCAGCCAAATTTTGAAAACAAGAAATAGATTAAAGCATATATATTTTCCTATTACATTTACATACATATCAGCTGCTTCCTCACTATATATATAATACGTACATCACAATGATTTTCTTTGGGCAAATTAACCAACCGCAATGCTATATATTTCAGACACTTAAGCGATAACTTGGGATGCAGTTTAAATGGCTAGCTCTGGACAATGTTAAGGCGAACTTCTCTTTCATATCCAAGTCACAAGGGGACATACCATTGGGAAGTTCCCAGTTGAAGCAATGAAGTAATTGCGCCAATATCAATTGGACTACTACTAGTCCTAGTTGCATTCCAGGGCATTTTCTTCTACCGGATCCGAACGGAATCAGTTGAAAGTCGCGTCCATGAATGTCTATATCAACGTCCATGAATCTATCAGGATTGAATTCCTCTGCATCCTCAGACCAAGCATTCGGGTCTCTTCCAATTGTCCAAACATTTACAAGTACTCGTGATTTCTTCGGTATGAAGTAGCCGTTTATTTTGACATCTTCAATAGATTCATGAGGGAGTAGAAGAGGTCCTACTGGATGAAGCCTCATGGTTTCTTTGATGACCATGTTCAAGTAGTTTAACTTGGGCAAATCCGACTCCTCGACCATGCGATCAATGCCGACGACTTCTCTCAGTTCGTCTTGAACTCTCTTCATTAGTTTTGGATGTCTTAGTAGCTCTGGAATTGCCCAATTCACTACATTGACTGATGTATCCATTGCAGCTGCTAGTACATCCAAAATGATTGCTTTGATATTGTCTTTCCCAAATTTTACTTCTTTCATGCTATCTTCTTCCATCAAAGATAACATCACATCAATGAAGTCCCTAGCTTGTCCTTCTTGTTTTTTGGCATCTTTCACATGTTCTTCTATAATTTTTACTAAGAACTCGTCAAATTTCTTACTAACCTTCTTCATACGACGGACCAGTCCCTAAAGAATATATGATCAATGAATTAATATATATATGTGTGTGTGTGTGTTGCAAATATGGTGATCGAGAGGATTAATTTGTTACTGTTTGGGAGCTAGTGTGATGTTAGTAACGTGTACCAATACAAAACACCACGTGTTTATGATATGAATATACTTATACACTTCTGCCTTTCCAATTTTCCTCTTTTATACGCTTGCTATTGGTAGACATTACCGACATCACACTCTCAATATTAGCAAATCCCTTCCCTGGAAATGTTAGTTATTATAAACTCACAACTAATAAGTATGGAAGGGTACAATTAGGGAAACCAAAAAAGAAAGAAAGAAAGAAAGGGTACAATTAGTTTGTCAACATAATACTAGTATCAAAAAATTTGTTCGGACTCTTTGAGTTCGAACCCAAGGATTTTTTATTAATAATTTAAGATATATATCTAAGTAAAAGACTTAATTACCCTCCACCCCTAAACACTAATAATGAATTTGAATTAAAGGTCTTTATGTCTTTTTAGTTGTTTGAGTCCGGACTTTTTGAGTCTATTTAGCACTACCTTCGATTTACATGTCTATTAATTGCTATTTGTAATAATAATAATATCATATGTTTGATGCATAAAAATGGTAACATGAACTGACAAATTAAAAGCACAACTGATTTTAAATTAGTTTGCCAAGCTTTTGCAAAAGTGGTTGAGGAATTTAATATATAGTAGGTCACCACTCCCCACGTACTCACCAGTCATGACGCATTTCCTTTGTATTAGACTATTAGTTGAATTCAATGTAATTATTTCCACAAAAAAAATGGGAAGTTGTATTGGAAAATACTATAGAATGACAATAATAATGTGTCGCCACAAAAAATATTGGCTCACTGGAGCATTCCTTGCGACCTCGACTCGTACGTTATACATCGAGATCGATGCATGCTCATATTTCAAGGTGCCAATGAATGACTCTTGTAAGCCAATGTGTTTTGCAATATAACATGATGTTGCCATTCCAGCACTTCTCAATTATATTTTCACATTTAAAGTCACGCACTTGCCATTGAACGTGTATCTACGATGCACCTTAATAAGTGCCCAAATACAGTGCTCAAAGTTGGTACCGTGCTACAAGTTTTAATGGATTTTGTAATTGGCGTAATTGGGAAATAATTGTTCCCCCTATCTCTCCATCGATCTCAAAAAAAAAAAAAAATGATCGAAATAAAGCAAAACAAAATATACAAGAAGTAAACTACAAACCTGAATATCAAAAGGGGCAAGAAATGGCACAAGATCCCCAATATTAAAAGCTCCCGCCAATTCCATGGACTCTCCTACAATAGGCCTGAAGTCGAACCTATCATCCTTGCATCCAAACACCATCCTATAAGTTATATTCTCCAACACCTTCTCCACCATCTCACTCACACAAACCGCTTTCCGAGCACCCGCCGCAGCCTTAAGAACCTCGACGACTCCCCTCACCTCTTCTCTCCTTATAGGCTTAAACATCTCAATCTTAGCACCCGTCAAGAGCTCCAAAGACAACAATTTGCGAACTTCGCGCCAATAAGTTCCATACTCGGTGAACACCAGCCCCTTCCTCTTGTAAGACATGTACTTCGACGCTTGAAGAGAAGGCCGGCTAGCGAACTTCAAGTCGTGAGTCTTTAGGAAGAGCTCGGCTGCGTCAGGGGACGACACCACAATGGTCGGGACTTGGCCTAGCCGGATGTGCATTATGGGGCCATATTTTTGTGACAATTTGTGTAGGTCTTGATGAGGAAGGTCACCTAACATGTGAAGGTTGCCTAGGATTGGCAGCCCTTTAGGCCCCGGAGGGAGTACTACTCGGTTGTAACAATTGTTGTTGTTGCTCTTGCTTTTGTTTTTCAATAGTGAGCTTAGTATTGCTGTGATGGCTGTGGTGATAAGGAGTGCTATGATATTGATCCATGAATCCATGTTGTTGTGGTTTTGCTATTCAGTTGATCAATTTGTGATGATAGAGAAGGGTCTTGCATTAATTTGTAGGTGCAATTGGAACGGCCGGGGCAGTTCATAAAGTCAATTAATAGATATATCCTAGTGATTGACTAACTTTTGATACGTGTCTTAATGGTTGAGATCTTTTCAGCATACATAGAGATGTGCGCAAACAAATCTTTTTCTTTCTAGAAATTTGTTATCTTATAACTTGGAATGACCGCCCCTGCTTTGACGTTATCGGCACATACATTTTAAGCAATTTTGTTATTCCCAAATGCGTTGACTACATAAGTCCTTTGACTTTTTAAAACAAAGAGGGACCAAATTTGAAAAAATTCTATAATAACACCCCAAAAATTAATAACACCACTAAAAATTAGATAGCACACCCTAATGCATATATCTCTTACATTTCACCGTATTTTAAATATCTGAATAAATAAGCTTGCATGCATATCGAGGTATATATAAATTTACAATATATAACCTTACAATAATATATCTCGTCCTTTTACAAAGATATATTTTTTTTTTAAATACCTATGAAAGAATATTATTTTTCTTTGATAAAATTGATGATTTTGTGCTTTGTTAATATCTTCCAAGTGCTTCAATTATTGATTTTTTTTTACCACAAAAAGTTATTTGATTTTTTTAATTCATTTGGGCATATGTATTTGACCTATCTCGTTTGTCCACTTTTTCTTTCATTGTTTTTCTCTTTGTTTGGGTCCATGCACTGATGCACATTGTAATATATGAGTAAAACATACGGAGTAGTGTGGACGAACCGTAGTGGGTGGGTGGCATGCCTACAGGTGGAGTCAACTATACTCCAATAGAAGATCTTTTGTTTCAAAGTTCTAGAATGTTATCTACTTCCCTCTTAATTACATACTTATCTAAAAGATTTTTTGTCAAAAAAATAAAAGTTACGTTCATATAGAGAAATTTTGTATCTTTTTTATAGCTATTTTACCTCTAAATATTTAATTATAATTAATACTTTAATTTTTTTTATTTAGGATTGGGATTATATTATTGTTGTTATTTGTAACACCCTCATCTCTGTTATTGGATAAAAACATATAATTAATATTTTTTTTTAATGTACATATTTTTGTAAAAAGATTTATATTATTGACAAGAGAAATATACTAAGTTTTTTGTTTAAATGAGCGAAATTGTCATCTACAGGTCGAATATGTATAATCCTAATTTTCTTTTTCTTCAATCAATATATTTCTTTAAGATAAAGATAAATTAAAACAAGGGAAAAGATGATGCAAGGGAAGCACTTTTTCTTGGGTAGAAATGTGGCAATGCCAAGATTACATAGGTAGGGCTGTAATGGGCGTGCTGTAATGGGTGTGGAGTGCCCAACCACTGCACACCTTCAATCACAGTGGGCACGCGCATTTAATGCACATGGGCTCATAAAAAGTTGGTTGTTAAATTTTTTTTTTTTTAATTTGGTCCTATTGAGGTGATGTTTTTGTTATCATTGGGATGGGATGATTTTATTACCGATATAATTTTTTTTTTACTTTCTTAACAAAAAAAATAATTTCAAACTTATATAAATACAATCATATTTACATTCTTTACACAATTCACTCAATACACTTCAACTTCTCAATTTTTTCATCATACCACTACTTTCTTTTGTCTCCATAAGTTTTATTTTTGCGATATGAACCACAACTATACTCCATTTTCTCAAAATCCTTAAAACTCTTCAAACCCGTTTTTCCCACCAAATTTTCAAAATTCTCAATATATTGCTCGTAATCTTTCATATCCTTTTACTCTGCCAAACATGCTTAATTTTTCAAACATCCCTAAGATCTCCAATACCCTTACCTTTTCAAGCAATCCTAATTTTTTATTTCCCTTTTTCTCGACAAATATACAAAACTTGTCGCATAATATGGATAATACTCCTTGAATGACAAGATAGCAAAAAGGAGACGGGTTCGTTATTTGACTTCCTCTATAATCCACGAAACCATTAGCTGAAAATGAGGAAACTGAAGCCGTTGCAGAAAAATGTGTATCTTGGTCCACTGACGATGACAAGCTGGTTGCTAGCTCATGGTTGACAATTTCGAATGATAGCATCACCGACAACGACCAACAAAAAAAAATATTTTGGAAACAAATCACTTCTTATTACAATAAGCACAAACAGCCGAGTCGTCTACACAGAGAGCTGACTAAAGTGAAAGAGCATTGACATTGCATGATGAAGTTAGTTAATGTGTTCGACCAACATTTCAACAAATTAGTAGGTGAAAATCACAATGGTCGGAACGACAAAATGTTGAAGGATCGTACTCGTGCACTATTTTACCAAAGCAAAAAAAGCATTTCCGATACGAACATGTATGGATAATGTTGAAGGACGACTCAAAATGAAAAAATAACTATTCCACTTCCTTAGTGTTCTAGTAATGGCCTGAATATAATTCGCCGTTATTTATGACGTCATATTTAGAGATGTGCCGGATAGCTCAGATGCTCGTGGGACTCGCAGTTAGGCTTATGCGCACCGGAGCTCGGTAAATAGTACTTTTGTAAGTTGAATTGTTTCAATTGTGATGTTTATCTTGAAATAGTGTAAATGGCATCACAATGTGTGTTAGTATATTACTTTTGACGTGCAAGATTGTGTGTTAAGTAGTCGCATCGATATGTGTGTCGACGCGGGTAACGGGTAGTTTAACCGATTTAACATTAAGCCGGGGAACTAAAACACAAAAAATGAATAAAATTAGTGAAATACTTAATATGGAATGTCTAATTGGTGGTTAAGAACATGGTAGTACGCGTATGTTGCAATTCGAGGATGTGAAATCGGGTTTCGAAACACCCGAAACACCACTTTTTGAGTTAAATACAAGGGCGAGTGTGCTAATGGTGTCAAAATCAGAGTTAAGAGAGGTGGGAAATGAAGCAAATGGAGGTAGGTCTTTGGATGACCTAGAGAAGCACGAGTTAGTGGTGATGGAAAGTTACATATATAAGTCAAGTTTGACTTCAAAACCACCACCTTTTCTCTTTCATCATCTTATCATCTAAAAATTCCAGTGAATGAATAAGGGTTTGTTGATTTTTCTTGGTGATTCAAGGAGCTTAGAGGGGTGAAACATCAAAACCAAGGTGAGAATCACTTACACCACACTTTTATCTATCTTTCGATTTTATTTTTAGAGGTGTTGATGAGGATTTGAAGGTTGGTGAGTTGTTGTTGTGACGAGTATGTAATGTTTCGAAGTGTTGTTGTTGGTGTTGTGGCTATTGTTGGGTGAGAAGAAAACCTAAAAAGTTTCAGCAGTTTTGTTGTCCAGAGTACGATTAGCGTGCTAATTGTCATTAGCGCGCTAGACCAAAAAATTAGCACGCTAATGTTTGTCTTATCTAATAATGTATAACTGTTTGGCATTTAGCACGTTAATGCACCCCTGTTTTAACACAATGTATGCGAATTGACTTAAAACACATACAAATGACTCAATATCAATTATTCATGGAAATAAGTCATTACGGGCTATAATTTGGGATGTCCGGGACTAGGCGGAGCTGGACCGGGGGTTAGTGATGGTCCACGGAGTTGGGTGTAAGGTGTGTAGTATCCCAACTGAGATTTCTTGATCAGTATTTACTTTTGCGTTTTGAATCCAATTTTCATCTTTCATTACTTTATTACTTGTATGTTATAATGGATGGACTTTGAGGCTCTCCCTCCGTGCTATTTCTGCATGTACGTCCATTTGGCCATAGCACGTGTGCCATCTCGGTGAATAAGGCTACCCGAGAGAGTGACGGACATGTGTGGGTGCATCGTAGGTTCCACGCCGACCACCTAGGGGATCCAATACTGGCCTTGCTTGAGTGCTACTCGCCGACAGTAGTCTGTAGGGAGCCCGAAGTATGGCGCTAGTCTGTCCTTAGAGGCTAGGAACACGCACTTTGTGCTTTCACTATTACATATGCATGCGATAAACACAGTTGCCTGTTTATATTTCCCGCATATTTATTTAATAGTTTTCTTTAAATTCCGGTCTTTATTTTCACTAGTGCTCACTTAATTTCCTTAGGAATACTCACTCTAGACTCGTCATCTGTCTTTTTGTGATGGCTTGAGTGCGGATCCTAATACGAGCCGGGGCAATGGCAAGCTACCATAATACAAAGACGTTTAGCCGGGCTTGTGCGTTTGTATATACTTATTTTGTTTTATTTTGGGATTTGAGATTTTGTGAGACACTAGGACTCTATACTATTGATATTTTGATACATTGAGGCACATATGATATATGGGTTTTCCATACTAGGTATTAGAATTAATTTCATGACTTCAGTTGTGATTTATTTGGGTGGAAAATGATCATAACAAATGATTTGAGTTCAGTAACAATTAAATAGTAACATTTTGTCTTTTGAGGTTAATAATGATTAAATAGTGGATGAGTTGGCATATGGGACACAATTTGTGCTGATAGGCTAGCTTGTGGGCCTGCATCGGCCCCATGGCGGTCCATTTGGTAAGTGGGTCGTTATATTTTGGTATCAAAGCGAGGTTAGTGAACTTCGAAGACTTGTAAGTTAACTCTGATACAATTATCTTTGTGGTCCCGCTTGAGGATAAAGCAGATGAATAAATTGTAGATGTGGAAACCCAAAAGAAGTGCTTAGAGTCCTAGTTGGGAAGAGATGTGAGCAGGGTAGAAATCAGAGATATACATGTTATATTTTGAGTGTATTATACATACAATACACTTAGATTGGTATTGAGGCTGATTGGGTGCACGTTCTTCGATACAGATATCGATCGCCAAACAACCATCAGATACCCAGCATGAGGTCGGAGATACCAGTGATCCGACGAGACCGACCTTGACTTTGGAGTCATTAGCGCGGACTATCAACGATAGGTTCGTGTTGCTAATGGATATGTTGAGAGCTCGGGAGGTTACTGTTCCTCCTACTATTGTTGTAGCTGCGCAGACGACTACGCTGGCAGTCGTAGCGCCTACTTCCGCCGAGATTCAGGTGCAAGCGGCCATATCAGAGACAAGAGAGGGTTATACCAGTCGCAGGACCAATGGAGGTTTCGGTGGTGGTTACACCTACTACGACCGAGTAGCTAGCAATGGCATCGACTTCTGGGGGTCAGATGACAGTAGAGGCTAAGAAGATGAGGGACTTCCTCAAGTTCTATCCAGGATATTTTATGGGGGCGCAGAGACCCAGAGTAGCTAAGAGGTGGCTATTATCCCATGACCGGCTACGTGACTTGTTGTGAGTTGAGGAGATCGATCGAACGCGATTATCGAGTTTCGGTTTGAGAGACGATGCAACGATTTAGTGGACTACTTACACTATGACACATCCCGTCGTGACTACGTGGGCAGAGTTCGGAAAGTTCTCATGGATGAGTATATACCGATGGAGGTCAGGGTCTGCTCGAGGGAGGAGTTTCTGTCCCTAGTGCAGGGTGATATGTCAATCAGTGTCGCATATGGAGAGGTTCGATATCTTCTTTCGTACTCCATGGACATAGCGGGTACCGAACGACTGCAGATCTATTATTTTGTTCGTGGTCTGGATGAGTGGATATCAAGTACGGTTGTATCTAGTGGAGCTAGTACTCTGGCTGAGGTCTACGACAGGTGCCTTGCACATGAGACCTACATGGTTCGAGAGAGCCAGTTGACGAGTGATTCAGGTTGCGCCGCAGGGTCAGCAGAGTCAGCCAGTATCAAGGTCTCGATCTAATAAGAGGTCGAAGAGACAGAGGGATCAGGATCGTGCAGAGACAGAGCCAAAGACTTCGGCGAGGAGATTGGCAGGCTGTTCATAGTACCAGAGGTGACAGAGATCGTCGTGATGACAGAGAGCGACGTAATGATCGTTAGATGACATATTCTACGTCTTCTTACCCATTGAGCAGCCTAGGCAACAAAGGCAAGATAGAGGTCCGAGAGGCCCGAGTCGAGGCCAGAGTTAGACGCCGAGTCAACGGAGTTCTAGTAGATCGGAGACTCGCACATGTTACCATTACGGTTAGGTGGAGCATATTATGGCATACTGTACTAGGTCAGCACCCTTACCACCACAGACGGAGCAGGCCAAAGATAGGGCTAAGATAACATCATTTGGGGTCACGCAGCCGGACGGAGAGGCGACCATATAACTTATTGATGGTACGTTATCTGTCTGTGGTTTTCCTTTACATGTTACGATGGATTCTGGTAGTACATTTTTTTTTTACTTCTGGACGCATGATAAAAAGCTAGGTTTACATGCACAGACTTTAGATACACATCTTGTTCTCAGCATGATAGTTGGGGATAAGATTTACCCTAACCGAATTTGCTAAAACTGTGTTGTAGAGATCGAATGACATCAACTATCGACTGATTTGAGAGTGTTAGAGTACTTGGAGTTTCACGCGATGTTCGAGATGGATTTGTTCACGCACAAATCGATTGTTTCAGCAAGGCTATGACATTTGACATCGAAGGGTGACGCGCGCGCGAACGTGTCAATAAAATTAAAAATACTTAAACCAACTATTCGCATAATAGTGGCAAAGGGTCGATCCCACAGGGATTGGTAATCTTTCTAAGGTCAAAAATAACGAAAAGGGAAATCGGGGTTTTGAGAGAGTGAATAATAAAGCTAATCTAAATATCAACAAAATAAATAAAACAATGGAAATAAATTTGAAAACAATTAATAAAAACACCTAGGTCAAGACATACAAGTTTGGTTCGATAAAAGATTGGATTTGGTCTTCGATTTATATAAAATATGCAAATAAAAATATCCTAATGTAGCTATAGAACCGGTAACGTACGCGGTTCCTCGCACTTCCTAATCTCGATAGCCAAAGTACGACGGTGACTATTTCTCCAGTCAAACACACAACCATATATTCAAGTGAATTAGGTTTAATGTCCCGACCAAAAGTCGTTGAGTCGTGGTACAAGCCCAGCAGACTCGGGTTTAGGACGAGACCCCTGCCTCCCAGCCCTAACCTGTGACAACTATGAACCATCCATGGACCCGGATAATATCGACGGACGACCATGAAAGACATCGAATTTAGGATGAGGCCCCCACCTTCCAACCCTATCCCTCTCATATCGCAGATAAACAGTAACCATGACTCACTTGCCAATGGACTCACTCAATCGACAACAATTTCCACAGATAGCTATCATCACAAAGCAGTAAACAACAACAGCCAATGGAGAGAAATGAAATACTGTATAAGTCCATGGTGTCCATTTCGACATTTTAGGCCTATTTTACGTAAAATCATTGCAAACACAACTCAATTTGGTGAAATAACATCACCTTCATCGCGTCGCAATTTTGTCGAAACCGTCCATTCGACCAGTCAACAACGCGCCACCGCGCCGTTGTCGATGTCGCGCACGCGTAGCCGTCGAGCCGACGCCGTTGTCGCTGCCTCGTCGGTCGCCGCCACCGCTGGTGAGTTCCTCCGCGTCGCCGCTGGTTCGTCACTGCCGATTTGACCCGCTGCGGCGCCGGAGTGGTCGCCGGCTCGCCGGCGTCACGGCTCGATGCCGTGCGCCGCCAGCCCGCCCGCGATCGCCACCATGCCCGCGCGATCGCCACCGCCGCCTTGCGAGATCGCCGTGCGCTTGCGCGCGTGCTATTACTCTCGCCACCATCGCCGCGCTGGCGGTCGGTGGTGTCGACCTCCTCGCGCGCGCTGTGTCCGTCGCTTGCCGGCCAGTCCGCACTGTCGCCGTCCCCAGCCGCGCACGCGCTAGCTCGCGCCAGATCGGAGTCGCCGCTCTCTCTCCCCCCGTCGTCTCTCTCATCTCCTCTCTTTCCTTCCCCTTCACGATCACTCTCTGATCCTCTTTTTTTTCTTTTTTTCAATCTTATCCTTTTTTTTCTTTAATATATATATATATATATATATAATTTTCTTTTGATTTCAAATCAAAAATGTCATCGAGATTCGTGCTACACGAATCTCGAGGCAAACTCAACAATCGAGCAGCGCGCACCTCGAGGCACCAACCCGCTTCATTTCAAAATCTTGATACTCGCGCTACACGCATCACGATGCATATCCCATATCAACACGCGACTCGAGGCGCGTCCCCGTTCGTGTTTCGATTTCTCGAATTCCTCGCATAGTTAGCATTATCATCTCAAATTGAATTTGGATATACGTATTTCGACGAGTGGGTCTCACATACGACCTTGACTTGACACGTGGCACAAGTCAAATTTTCTGGCCGTTACAACTAGTGTGGTCTTATTGCACAAGTACGGATGCTTACGACACACTGGCGAGTAAATCAAAGTTTAAACAAGTGTTTAACTTCAATTGTTCAAATAATACCAAAGAAAATAAAATAATAATGAAAAGACTGAAATTAAAATATATAAATCTCACAAATCCATTGATATGCGCAGTTGAACCTCCCTCGCAGTCTTGCCTAAGCTAGACGTTTTAGCCTCGCATGGAAAATAAGAACACACAAGAAAAGAAAAAAATAAAAATAAAAGAATCGAGCAGAATGGGTTTGCCAGAAGCCGCCTCGGTGATCAATATATAAACCCCCTATGTTTGCTTTATATCCCATGTTTCTATTTCTTCCATATCTTTTCATTCTTTTTCGCGGTGCCTTTTTTCTCTCTTCCAAGTCAATTCGGTCCGTTTCTATCTCTCTATCCTTCCTTTCCATGCATATCCCTCTCATATATTATATTATAATATTATAATATTCCTATTAAAACCAAAACATTCCTAACTTATATCAAAGCACCACTGGACACATGTATGCCAAGCTGTCCTCCACATCATCTCTTTCGTGTCTCACGTGTGGGCCCCACCAAATTTCTTCGAGATACGTGCTAGAGTGACTTTCGGTGTAAAATGGATACAAGCATATGAATACTCGATTTTGCGTAGTTTTTGCCCCGGATTCAACCACGCACTCCAATAACCTTTAAAATAATAAATAAACGCAATTAGGCTATTATTTTGGAGACTTGACAATAAAAATATATAAATAACCTATATATAATATTACATAATTAACGACTCAACAAAAGGATTCCACAGTTTACATTCGCCGGAGTTGCGGTTGCATTACATATCATTCGGGGCAGATTAGCTACGTCGCAGGAGATGGAGGCGTATGCGGCTTTGGTTGAGCCGGAACATAAGACATGCTAAAGGTTGAAGATGTCCTTATTGTATGTGAGTTTTCGGACGTGTTTCTGAAGGATTTGCTTGGTTTGCCACCATAGAGAGCTGTGAAGTTTATTATTAAGCTGATTCCAGGGACTAAGCCAATCTACAGATAGTATCGGATGTCAGCATCAGAGCATGAAAAGTTGAGGACCCCGTTAAAGGACTTACTACAAAAGGGTTTCATCATCCCTAGCATGTTGCCATGGAGAGCTCCAATCATTTTTGTGAAGAAAAATGACGGCTCGATGCAAATGTGTGTGGACTACCGAAAGTTGAATCAAGTGACGATTCAAAATCGTTACCCACTTCAGAGAATCGACGACCTATTCGATCAGTTGGCTGTGGCCAAGTTCTTCTTGAAGATCGATTTATGATCGGGATACCAGCTGTTGAGGATTCGAGAAGAGGATGTGGAAAAGACTGCATTTAGTACGCGTTACGACCTGTTCAATCGTACCATTTGGACTAACGAATGCACCGACAATCTTCATGGATTTGATGCACAGGGTGTTGAGGTCATACCTTGATCTATACGTCATTGTATTCATCAATGACATCTTGATTTTACAGTAAGAGTCGTGTGGAGCCCGAGAGGCATCTCAGAAATGTATTGACGACGCTAAGAGAGCACAGACTGTATGTCAAGTTCAGCAAGTGTGCATTCTGGCTGAGTGAGGTGAAGTTTTTAGGCCATGTCATCAGTAGTCAGGGTATATCTATTGATGGTGACAAGATTCGGGTGATTATTGATTGGAAAACACTCGAGTCTGTATCTGACATCCGAGTTTCCTGGGTTTGGCATGATACTACATGGGCTTTGTGCAAGACTTCCCAATGATTGAGGCGCCGTTGACGAGACTGACCAAGAAAGATGTTAGATTTGACTGGTCACATGAATGTGATGATGCTTTTTAGGAGCTGAAGAGGAAATTAAACTATGTGCCAATTTTGGCCTTAACTGTAGCAGGTAAAGGTTTTTCGAATTATACCGATGCATCCGGCATTGGGTTGGGTGGTATGTTAATGCAGGATGAACACCAGTGGCTTATTTATCTCGAAGATTGAGACCTCACGAGGTGAATTATCCAGTGCACGACTTGGAGCTTATGGCTGTCGTGTTTGCACTAAAAGACTAAAGGCATTATCAGTATGGTGAGAGGTTTGCGTTGTACACATACCATTAGAGTTTGAGGTACATGTTCACTCAGAGGGAGTTGAACATGCGATAACGGCGATGGCTTGAGTTACTGAAAGACTATGACTTCGTCATTGAGTATCATCCGAGTAAGGCGAATGTCGTAGCCGATGCGTTGAGCATAAGCAGGATAGAGAGCCAAACAGTATTGCGGCATATGATACATGAGCACGGGTTTCTTGAGGCAGCGTCGGTGTTGTGTTTGACAGAGGGTATTGCTGAGCTACAGATTTGTTGTCAGGTGCGAGTTCCTATAATGTCTTTAGAGTGGGTTGTTGAGTTGCAAAGAGTTGATGATCGATATGTTCAGATCAATAGCATGGCTTGGGATCTGAGGTGTGCATAATGGTCTGAAGGGTCAGACGGGTACTTGAGACACAAGGGTTGTTTGTGGATACCAAGGGTATCAAAGCTCAGGGACATCATTCTCGAGGACGCACACCGATCGCGATATACAGTTCATCATGGTCGGACAAAGATGTATCACGATTTGTGGAGGTTGTTCTGGTGGCCAGAGATGAAGGTTGACACGGGTAGATACATCCGGAGTTGTCATAAATGTCAGCGGGTGAAGGCGGAGTATAGAGATGGATTGAGTTACTACAACCGCTACCCATTCCTTAGTGGAAGTGAGAACACGTAACTATGGACTTTGTCACTAGCCTACTTCAGACGACGAGGAGACACGATGCGATTTGGGTGGTCAACGACAGGTTGACGAAGTTGGCACATTTATACCAATCGCTATGAGATATTCAGTTACACAGTTAAGTACTATCTTCGAGAGAGATTATCAGATTGCACAGTGTACCGGTCTCATTTGTTTCTGATAGAGATCCTCGATTTACATCGAGAATTTGGGAGAGTATGCAGGAGCAGTTTGATACTCGTTTACAGTTTAGCAATGCGTACCATCCTCAAACTAACAGGCAGTCAGAGCGGTTGATTCAGGTTCTCGAGGATATGCTCTGGGCATGTATTCCACAGTTTGGTGGATCGTGGGAAGAGTACTTACCGTTGTGTGAGTTTGCCTACAACAACATCTATTAGGCCAACATCAAGATGCCACCGTTTGAGGCACTTTATGGTAGGCCCTATAAATCACCAGCATGTTGGGTGGCACCTGGAAGATATAGCGGCTATAGGACCTGAGGTTGTTGTTGACCATACTGAGAAGGTAAGACAGATCAAGCAGAGACTTCAATCAGCACATGATAGGCAGAAGAAATATGCAGACAAATACCTTGAGGGTCTGAGCTACGAGGTTAGGGATAAGGCGTGTGGGAAAGTTTCACCCTGGAAAAGTCATCAGAGGTTTGACATTGAGGGGAAACTAGCACCAAGGTTCATTGGGCCGTTCAGAGTTGAGGAATGCGTCGGCAGAGTGGCATACCATCTGGAGTTGCCTCCACAGTTGGCAGGGGTACACCCAATGTTTCATATTTCCATGTTGAGGCTGGCTAGGTCGGGACCGAGGCCTATGGTTGATATACGTCAGATTGAGGTTCGACCTGATGTGTCATACGAGAAGCAGCATGTGAAATCATGGGTAAGATTACTCAAATTCTGAGAATAAGAAGATCCCGAAGGTTTTAATCGGATGGCAGCATCACGGAACCGAGGGACTCACTGAGAGCTCGAGTCTACTATGCGATAACGGTATCTCCACTTATTTGCTGGTAAGTTAGATGCGGTTTAATTTAAATTTCGGGACAAAATTTCACCTAGTTAGGAAAAACTGTAATGGCCTGAATATGATTCGCCGTTATTTATGACATATTTGCAGATGTGCCAGACAACTCGGGTGCTCGTGGGACCTACAGTTAGGTTTGTGCGCGCATGGAACTAGGTAAATAGTACATTTGTGTGCTGAATTGTTTCAATTGTGATGTTTATCTTGAAATAGTGTAAATGGCATCACAATGTGTTTTAGTATATTACTTTTGACGTGTGAGATTATGTTTTGAGTAGTCACCTTGATATGCGTGTCGACGCAGGTACCGGATAGTTTAATAGATTTAACATTAGGTCGGGGAAACTAAAAAACACAAAATGAATAAACTTGGTGATATATATAATATGGAATGTCTAATTAGTGGTTAGGAACATGGTAGTACTCGTATGTCGTGATTCGATGCGAAACCGGGCGTCGGAACACCCGAAACACCACTTTTGAGTTAAATACAAGGGTGAGTGTGCCAACGGTGTCGAAATCGGAGTTAAGAAATGTGGGAAATGAGGCAAATAGAGGTCTTTAGATGACCGAGAGATGCACGAGTTAGTGGTGATACAAGTCACCTATATAAGTCAAGTTTGACTTCAAAACAACCACCTTTTCTCTCTCATTATCTTATCATCCGAGAATCTCAGTGAAGGAATAAAGGTTTGTTGATTTTTCTTGATGATTCAAGGATCTTGGAGGGGTGAAACATCAAAACCAAGGTGAGAATCACTTACACCACACCTTTCTCTATCTTTTGATCTTTTTTATCAAAGGTGTTGGTGAGAATTGGAAGGTTGGCAAGTCATTGTTCTGATGAGTTTTTAGTGTTTTGAAGTGTTGTTGTTGGTGTTGTGGCTGTTGTTGGGTGAGAAGAAAACCCAAAAAGTTTCACTAGTTTTGTTGTCCAGAGCGCTACTTGCAGAATCTAGGGCGCTAATTAAAATTAGCACGCTAGACAAGAAAATTAGCGCGCTAATGTTCGTCTGGGCTAATAACGTATAACCGTCTGGTCATTTAGCGAGCTAATGCCCAAACCTAGCATGATAATGCACCCCTGTTTTGACATAATGTGTGTGAATTGACTTAAAACACATACAAATGACTCAATATCAATTATACATGGAAATAGGTCATTATAGGCTATAACTTGGGATATCCGGGACTAGGCGGAGCTGGACCGGTGGTTAGTGACGGTACATGAAGTGCGATGTGAGGTGAGTAGTATCCTAACTGAAATTTCTTGAGCAGTATTTTCTTTTGCGTTTTGAATTCAATTTATGTCTTTTTTACTTTATTCCTGGTATGTTATAATGGACGGATGTTGAGGCTCTCACTGTGTCCTATTTCTGTATGTACTTCCACTTGGCCATAGCATGTGTGCCATCTTGGTGAGTAGGGCTACTCGAGAGAGTGACGGACATGTGTAGGTGCGTCGTTGGTTCCACGTCGACCACCTAGTAGATCTTGATACTGGCCTTGCTTGAGTGCTACTCGTCGGCGGTAGTATGTTGGGAGTCCGAAGTATGGCGCTAGTCTGACCCTAGGGGCTAGGAACACACACTTTGCACTTTCACTATTACTTATGCATGCGATGAGCACAGTTTCTGTTTATAATTCCCGCATGTTTATTTAATAGTTTTCTTTAAATTCCAGTATTTATTTTCAGTATTGCTCACTTAATTTCGTTGGGAATACTCACTTTGGACTCGTCATCTGGTTATTTGTGATGGCTTGAGTGCAAATCCTAGTACGAGTTGAGGCAAGGGCAAGCTGCCGGAATAAAGAGTCGATTAGCCAGGCTTGTACGTTTGTATATACTTATTTAGTTTTATTTTGTGATTTGAGATTTTTGTGAGACATTAGGACTTTGTACTGTTGATATTTTGATACATTGAGGTACATATGATATTTGGGTTTTCTACACTAGGTATCAGAGTTAATTGCATGACTTCCATTGTGATTTATTTGGGTTCAAAATGATCAAGCAAGTGACTTGAGTTCAGTAATAATTTAAATAGTAACTTGTTGTCTTTTGAGGTTAATAATAATTAAATGGTGGATGAGTTGGTACGTGGGACATAGCTGGCGTTGATAGGCCAGGTTGTGTTGTGGGCCTGCATCGGACCCTGTGGCAGTCCATTTGACATGTGGGCCGTGACAATTCTAAAAGAACAAAGATTAATGAATCAGAAAACTATATATCCTCATTCAATCATGACACACCTAGAAGTGAATTCGAAATTTGACCAATTGGCCAACAAGCAGCAAAGGCAAAAGCGAAGGGAAAAAGGAAAATGAAGTCGAAGGATAGTGAAGTGGCATCTTCCTTGCGCGTTAAATGGGAGAAATTCAACAGACATCAAGAGGAAAGAATGACTCATATGAAAGATATTAAGGAATATTTAAGTGTGGGTTTAGATTACAAGATACTCACTAAGGAAACTAGCGGAATAAGTGAGGAACAACGTGAACGTCATCTTGAATTTTGTGAACTCATAATGGGAAATACAATAAGTAGCTTTTACTATCGTTGTTTTTTCGCAATATAGTTGTTGTTGTAGGAGTTTGTTTTAGTAGTTGTTGTTGTCTGAGTGTTTTTGTTGTTTTAGTAGATGTACTTATTGTTTTCACCTACATAATTAACATGGTTATTCACGATGTGATTTTTAATGAGATTTGAGTTTTTTTTTTTTTTTTTTCGCTAAGCTTCTAACTCCCAATTAAAGTTTAGACATGTAATGGCCTGAATTTCATTCATTCGCCATTAATAATGACGTAGTTGCAGATGTGGCTGACTACTCAGATACTCGTGGGACCTGCAGTTAGGCTTCAGCGCGCTTGGAGTCAGGTAAATGGTTAGTTTTGTGTGCATAATTGTTTAATTTGTGATGTTTATATTGAAATAGCGTAAATGGCATCGCAATGTGTGTTATTATATTATATTTGACGTGCGATAATGTGTGTTACGTATTCGCCACGATATGCATGTCAACGCGGTACCGAGTAGTTTAACCGACTTAACACTAGGCCGGAGAAATAATACACACATAAATTGACTAAAATTGGTTAAATAATAAATATGGAATGTATATTTGGTGGTTATGGACACGGTACTATGCGTATGTCGCGATTCGGGATGAGAAATCGGGCGTCGGAACACCCGAAACATAACTTTTGAGCTAAAAGCAAGTGTGAGTGTGTGCCATTCGTGTCACAATTGAAGTTACTAAAGGAGATAAAAGAAGCAAATGAGGTGTTTTGAATGGCCTAGAAATGTGTAAGTGAGAGGATATGCAAATCAACTATAAAAGTCAATCATTTGACTTATTTTTTGCCACATTTTCTCTCTCTTATCCTTCCATCCAAGATTTGAAGAGAAAAAATAGGGACTTGGAGTGATCAAATTTGGTGATTTATGGAGCTTGGAGTGGGTAAATCAACAAAACAAGGTGAGAATCACATAAACCTTTGACCATTGGATGTAAATGGGTTTTCAAGAAGAAAACTGACATGAATGGCAATGTGCATACTTTTAAAGCAAGACTTGTAGCGAAAGGTTTCAGGGAGACTCATTGTATTAATTATGATGAAACTTTTTCACCAGTAGCCATGCTTAAATCCATAAGAATTTTAATTGTCATTGCTGCATATTATGACTATGAGATATGGCAAATGGATGTAAAAACAACATTTCTTAATGGAAAGCTGCTTGAGGACGTGTATATGACACAACCTGGAGGTTTTGTATATCCCGAGAATTCTAGGAAGGTATGCAAGCTTCAAAGATCCATTTTGGATTAAAGTAAGCTTCTCGGAGTTGGAATCTTCATTTTGATGAAGCAATCAAGGATTTTGGTTTTATTAAGAATGAAGATGAGCCTTGTGTATACAAGAAGGTCGGTGGGAGTGTAGTTATTTTTTCGATGGTTGTAAGTTGATGATATATTACTCATTGGAAATGACATCCCAACATTACAGAATGTCAAGTCTTGGTTAAGGAAGTGTTTCTCAATGAAAGACTTTGGAGATGCAGCCTATATCCTAGGGATAAGAATCTATAGGGATAGATCTAAGAGGCTAATCGATCTAAGTCAGAGTGCTTACGTAGACAAGGTGCTGAATATGTTCAGTTTGCAAGACTCTAAAAGAGGATTGTTGCCAATAACTCATGGCATAAGTCTCAGCAAGAATCAATGTACTAGGACAAATGATGAGCGAGACCGTATGAATAAGATTCCATATGCATCGGCTATTGGATCTATCATGTATGTCATGTTATGCACTCGACCTGATGTATCATATGTTTTGAGCACTACAAGCAGATATCAGTCAGATCTTGGTGAGAGTAACTCGATAGCAGTAAAGAACATCCTTAAATACTTAAGAAGGACTAAGGAAATGTTCTTGGTCTATGGAGGTTTTGAAAATGATCTAGTTGTAAATGGTTACACAGATGCAAGTTTTCAAGCTGATATAGATGATTTTAGATCGCAATCTGGATATGTGTTTACTTTGAATGGAGGTGCGAGTAAGTGGAAAAGTTTGAAGCAAGAGATCGCATGGCAGATTTCTACAACGAAGTTCGAGTATATTGCAGCGTCCGATGCGATGCAAAGAAAGGAGCGGTTTGGATCAAAAGTTCATTTTCGAACTAGGTGTGGTTCCAAGTATTGCTAACCCCGTTTGTTTGTATTGTGACAATAACGGGGCAATAGCACAGGCCAAGGAACCTAGATCACACCACAGATCAAAACATATACTCAGACGTTTTCATCTCATCAGAGAAATTATTGAGAAGAAAGACGTAAAGATTTGTAGAGTACCTACTGAAGACAACGTTGCGGATCCATTGACAAAAGCTCTTCCACAAGCAAAACATGATGGTCATGTTAGATCATTAGACATTAGATGCATGTATGATTAGCCCTAGTGCAAGTGGGAGATGTTGGGGCATGTGTCCTAAGTCAATCCATTAACTATCTTTTTGAATACTTTTAGTTAATAAAATAGAGGATTTTATTTGCTGTTTATTATAATTAATTTTCATGTTTACATTATAATACGATCCATGGGTATTTACAGAAATATCATAAATGTCCCTAGTCGATCATAATACTGGGAACTATAATGAATTAAGACTAGTGTGAGTCTTGATTAATGATCATATGATGATTATACGTATAGGGACACGAATCAAGATCACGAGTACTTGTTAGGGAATAAAGTATTGGACCGACCCGCTATGAGAACATCACATGGATTAAGTCATAGTTGTTTCTCACGATAGGTATATTTTCAGTCCTCTTACTTGAGATTACCAGAGACTTCAACATTAGGAACATTGTGATTTGATACTATCAAACGTTGTCTTTAACCGGATGATTATAAAGATTGTGATTGGTTACTGTGTGAGCAATGTGATGAAGTTGTGTAATCGAGATAGAATTTGCCCCTCTCATATAAAGAGATATCTAGTGGATCCTCGATGTGTTAGACTGTGAAAGGCCTAGTCTAAGTGAATTGATATTGATCAATGTCACTTGGATGTTTTCAGTCTACCTAGATATCGAGACTAGTACGATTGAACATGTTGGATGACAATTCCATGCCTTATGTTTGATTAAAAGGATATCGTGTGACAAAAAAGGATGTTATATACACTATTGATTAGGTTGTATCGATTTGATATTCGTACAACTTGGGTAGTCATAATGTCTTGCTAGAGGCCGCTTATGACTTGTATACCAAAATGTGTTTTGGTACACTGCCAACGTTGTATGAGCCTATTGGGTAGCACACTAAGAATGGTTTTGCGAGATTTTAAGATGGTTCAGAAAAATGAATTTTATATGATAAGATTCATGATAGATAGAAACGTCCTTGTGGTGTATTACACTTATACTTCTTTAAGTAGGGGTATATGTGTAATTTACTTAACCGTCTATATATAAGGGTTGTATAAATAGACGCTTTAAGTTAGAATACACGTACGAAATATTAAAAGGCCGAAACTCCATTTTCGTTTTAGAACGACTTAGGGTTTTTGGTATGCTCTGGATCGTTTTGGAGAGAAACAAAAGGTTTGGTATTCTCTTAAAGCTAGCACTTCGAATCTCGGCCGTTGTTCGCTTGTGGACTACTAGTAGAGGGCGTTCATCGTTAGTAGTGCCTTAGAGATTGATCAACCTTCAGAAATGTATATTGCGACTGAGGTATGATTAAGTTTTTCATGTTTTAAACATTTTTAATGGAATTAGATTCGGATCTGTTGGGGTTTTTGTTAAAATTGTTTTGTAATCTCCTGCGCATGAACCCCAAAACCCAACAGAAGGTTCATATAAGGAAGAAATAATAGAGAAACAATGATAGTCTTTAAAGTAAAGAGGAGGTTCTATTACCTTGTCAGACCGACGAGGAGGAGGAATAGGATCATTAAAAAGAGCAAATTCTTTAGAGATGGGTAGACTGGGGTTGCAATTATTGAGCTCAACGAAGGTACCTGCATCAGAAGAGGAAAAGAACTCGATAGATGGGTTAGTGAAGAAAGGCTGAGAACATGAGAGGGAAATATCAAACTTAGACAATATGGAAAACGTAATGTGTTCCTAAAAAGTGACATGCATAGAGATTCGCGATCTCCTAGAAATAGGATCCTAACACTGGTAGCCTCTGTGTTCAAGTCCATATCCAAGAAATTAACAGAGACATGCATGTGGTTCAAGTTTAGCATGCTCGAGAGGATTGAGAAGAACAAAACATGCACTGCCAAAAACTCTAAGATTAGTATAATCAGGTGTTTTACCATATAATCGTTCAAATGGAGAGGTGTTTTGGAGAACCAAAGTAGGAAGTCAATATATGGTATAAACACAAGTTAGGGCAGCCTCATCTCAAACATAATCTAATACATGACAGTGTTTTCTTTCTGCTCTGCCATTTTTTTTAGAAGTATAAGAACATGAACATTGAACAATAATACCATGGTGCTTAAGAAACTCTAGAATAACATAGTTTTGATATTTTAAAGCATTATCAGTACGAAATATTTTGATTGAACATGAGAATTGTGTTTTAATCATGTTATCAAATTCAACATATATTCTTGATAGGTCACACCTATGCTTTAGAAAATAAATCCAAGTGAAGCGTGAATAATCATCAATAAATAACATAAAATAGTGATAACCATTCACAGTGGAAGAAAGAGCAGGACCCCAAATATTTGAATGAATTAAACCAAAAGAGTATCAATAATAGAATCAGTAAGGCTAAATAACGAGCAAACTATTTTCCTAACTGAAAATGCATACAATCAAATGACTGAAACTTTGAAACACCTAATAATATAATAGAAACAATAGTACAAAGTTTACTAGCAAGGTATGACCAAGACGAATATGCCATTGATATACCAAAAGAGATGAAACAGTGGCAAAGAGTTTCAGAGAATTAGCAAATGAAGTGATAAGAGCTCAAATAATCGTCCCACTTTGTTCTCCATTCCAAGAACTTGACCATCTGAAAATCTTGAACCAGAGAACCAATAGGAGAAAATGAAATTGATAAGCCAAGATTACATGGTTGACCAACTGAAACCAAATTTGATGCAAGCTAAGGGACACAATAAGTGTTATGAAGAGTAAGTGTTAAGGTAGAGGTAGTTCCTGTATGGGTAATAGACATAAACTTCCATTTACAACATGAATAGATGAAAGAGACTGAGAGTGTTTACTATTAGAGATGACAGACAACTGAGAAGTCATATGATTACAACAACCAGAATCAAGAAACCAAGATTTACCTAGGGTTATAGATAATGTAGTGGCTTTGGGGGATATCACCTATTTAAGAAGTGCTTCTATTTCACTCAAAGGAATAGTGGAGAAAAAGATAACCCATCAGTGACAGTAACAACAACAAAGGAATCCGTCTTAGATGCAGACTTTATAGCACCCTTGGGACGAGGAGGACGAGTTGGACAATTCGGCACTATGTGACAACGTTCATGAAAATACCTACACTCTATAGTAGGTCAGTTAGAAAATGCATGACCCGTACTTTGCAATTCCTACAAAATGAGGAGCTAGATTTTGAGCGTGATGGAGTAAGTGCAAGAGCAACTTTTTGACAAAGTGGAAAGAGGTTTAACAAATTCCATCCTAGTTTCTTCATACAAGATTTCCTTGACCGCTGCATCAAGAGAAGGCAAAGGATCGTGATGCAACAAGGTTGCACGTACCGATTCGTATTTGGGACGAAGAACCATAAGAACTTGTATTAAGTTAAGATGGTCCTGAGTGGTTGTAACTTGTTGTAAATGACTCCAAATTAGCTTAATGAGGGCTAGAAAATCATTGATTGACTTACCACACTCTTACTTCAAATTGTCGAGATTAGTAAATAATTGATAATATTATGACAAACCAGAGACTTTATATTTAACTGACAAAAGATCTCAAACTCTTTAGCAGTATCATACTCAACAAATTGAATGTGAATAAAGGGAGTAGTGGTGTTACTGAACCAAGTAATGACTTTTCGACTTTTACTCTCCCATTCTTTAACACGGTCGAAATATTTGTTGTCGAGTTCCTTTTCACTTTGTTGTGGCTTGACAATGTCCCCGGTTACAATACGCCAAAGCTTATGACAAATTAAAAAACTTTTGATCCGTTGCGACCATAATGGATAGTTAGAACCATCAAGAATTGTTAAGATTGGTCGGGATACCTCATCTTTCTCCTCCATTGGAGGAGACATTCACTACAAAAAAACCAAATTAATAACAAACTAATTTAATGCTGAATTGGTACGGTTATGTTGCTAAACCACTCAACAATAAATCAATGACAAATAGTAGTTGTTGCTAAAATCTTTATTGTTGGTGCAACTCAGCGATAGATTTGGTATTTTATTGCTGTTTAGCGACAAATTTGTGACAAACGACTGTCGCAGAACAACAACAGAAATGAGCCAGTTCTTGATCGAAGTCCAGTCAACAAACACGTGTATGTTGCAAATATGTTGTTATTTAGCAACAGACACCGTGTCGCTGATTTGCATAGTCAAGAAAGACGCAGCGTTAATTCAACTTCACAACTCTTTGTTCAATGACAGACAATGTCTATCACTGATTATGCCCAGTCAGCAAAGACGTTGTTTGTCGCTGAGCCTTGTGACAAATTAGCGAACGCCAAGCTGTCGCTAATTGTCGAATGGTAATTTTTTCAAATAAGATTATAAAAAGTAAATAGTAAAATGAAAAGTTGCAGTAAAATTCGCAAAAACAAATTAAAAGCTACTAGTAATACCAAAATTGGAAATATATATGTATATTATCAAAATTTGACAAACAATGTCTACAAAAGGATGAGATTAATATTTCATAATTAATTAGTACTATAATGTCTAGTATTAGATGAACATTATTCAACAAAGTACAACCAACTACACAAGCTGGCTACACAAATTTACATATATACAATGTTTTAAAAAAACATTATAGCATTCTTTCACCGATACATAGATAGGCACTATACAAATTCTTTAGGTAGCGGAGCGTATCCCATCCAAATCCTGAAAATTAAAAGGAACATGAACAATATTCGACATATAACCAAAATATTCCAACACAAATTAAAATAACATCACATCCAAATAAAGTGAAATTGAAGACTATAAATACTCTTATTAAGCAACTTGAGATGTAGGCTACTTATTGAAAAAGTATAGTTGAATCTCAACTTAAAAGGCTAGGTTAAGGTTTAATATAGTCAGATTTGTCCCTAATCTAGCTTTGATCAATGTAATAAGTAAACTATAAAGCAAAATCATTCGAATGGAATCAAGAGAGTTGTAAGATTAAAAAGAGAAGACAAGGAAAAGAAAAAGGAAGTCAAGTACAAGATAGAGCACTCTTTCAATCAAATATAAGGTCTAGTGTGGCTTTTAGCAAAACTCATTCTAACACAAAAGGTGCATTCATTGAGAATCCAATCTTTTCAATATTGGAACATACGAACAGTGAGACATCTAAATGTAAATTGAAGTAAAACGTGCTCATGCAGTCTTGCATACTGAGCCAACTTTGTTTCATGAAAGATTATTGATAAGCACATGTGCTTTGGTTCCCCTGTTCCTTGTATAGTAAGACCAATATTTGAGTTTTTTTCACTTTCCACTTTCAATGGCAGAATCACTTTTAACTTGCACTAGTTTACATCAAATTATTGTTGTTTGCAATCCAATATCATGAATTGAACCATAATATTTCCTAGATTAAGTTTAATTCCAACACCAATTATTCACAAAGTATAGTACTATTTCTAGAAATGTATCCACTTTTTATAATGAAGTCTTAGTTAAGGTTTCTTGATTAGATTCATAAGTCAAACTAGCTAGTAAAACCTTATGACACCAACAAATGTTAACTCTAACAAAAACTACTCATAAAGAATTTTGCATGAAAAAGCATATAGTGGCATTATTATTTAACATAATCACTTGGTCTCTGAAAAACCAAAATACACTCTCAATCAACCCCCATTCTCCAAAACATTAGATGCAGAAAAATAAACGCAAAACTCAACATGGGAGTTGTAAAGTAATTATATCTTACCTAGTAAAAAGAAAGAAGCCTTGTCAACTCCTTCTCTATAAGCAACAACAACATCAAATGCCACCACTGCACATACCCGCAAATGAAGAATCACATCGACTACATTAGAAGGGAAAAAATGTGAAGATATACATTGATTCATAATTAAAAACTCACCATCAAAAAAGATAGAACATCCAATCATTATTGTCGTGGCGGTGGTCGCGGAGGCGGCATAAATTGTGACATAAACTCATCATGATCATCCAAAAGATGATGTCTATCCTTAGGACATATCTCTATGTGGATTGGTCCAATGTCCAGGCTGGTGGTCATCCAGGCGCGCAGACTGAGAAGGTGTTATGTTGGTCGTTAAATGTCTAAGCTGGTTGTCACTCTGAGGACCAGAACACTCTGTAACTGGTGATAGTGGGGGTCGCGGTGTCGGAGGCACGTTGGGCCTAATTCTATGACGACCCCAAATTTGGAGGCAAACCGGGTGCCGCCACGTCGCTAGACATGTTACCAAGCATGCCACATCACCGCAAGCTTATCTTTAACTGCCCACGACCTAAACCTTTATACGTATCGTATTCGCCTTAACTTAGTATTTATGGATGTTTTATCAATATTTACATTAAATTGAATAGGTTTAGTTATTCGCGATTTATTAAAGTAATATAAGTTAAACATCAAGTGGAAGTCTTTGAAATATACAAACACCGTAGAAATGAAAGGTTTGAATTGTATAAATCACCCTATAGTGTGGAAACCTAGCATTAGATACCATCTATATCAAAAGCGACAAAAGGTGATCATATGCAGGATTAGGTATACAAGTCCTCCTAAAATATTTCATAAAAATAATAAATAGATATAAACAAACACCTACGCAAAAACAACTGACGTGCTATCCTAACTCAGACGTAGACGCCCTTGCCTCGGCTCGTCGCGGGATCTGCGATGTGTCACCTAAAAACAATGACAAATCCCAAGTGAGTAAATCCCAGAGAACGTTAGCTAATATTCATGAAATCAAATAAAACGGCTACGATTCATGCAATTTAAATAAGGAATGAGAATAAAGTAATCGCATGAAAATAAGTCGTAGAGAAGTCGAATTTGGACACGAGAGTAGCGTGACAGAGAACCCTGGTTGACATCGGGAATCGTCTTAGCTAAACCGAGAGGAACCCATGATGACCACCTCGCCAAACATCTCACGATCGAATGAGAGGAACCCATGAATGGTAGAACCCCATACAAACATCTCTCGAGAGGAATGATGTAGACTTAGGTCTTCGTCAAACATCTCTCAACCTACGGGTCTCGCGGAGAATAATTACCGCATAGCCCTAACATGACCAATTACTCGAATAGCGCGGGGTAGCTAGCCCTGGGATGTGAGTGCGTGCCATGTCCGACCCCATCGACAAACACACATATACACGTGGGAGTGGATGTATAGTGAATGAACAACAATAAATAGCACAATTGAATAATTGAAATGTGAAATAAAGTAAGTGTAACGACCCATTTTATTAATACCGTTAACTATCTCGAATTTATAGACTTGGACGCCAGCTCGAATATTCCGCTGTATATGTCATTTATACGTTGTACACACAAGTGGATGCAAATTTTGAGATAGGAAAAGACGGGCAGGTGTTGTACATGTGTAGTAGGGCTGGCTAGCAAGGAGTACATGGAGACACATCACCCCGGGCGGCGAGGGCCGCCTCAATAAGTGTCATAAAAGAATTTTAACTAATTTTCTCGTGGGTTTACTTACCTTAAACAAATTGCAAACCGCCCTCAAAAAGTCTCGCACACGCCTCGAGATATGCACTCGATACCCGATTATAGTCTCCTTAGGGATCAATCGGTCCAGCAACGCGCCACCGCGCCATTGTTTCACACCGTTCACCGCGTCGTTCGCTTGCCGCCGCCGCATCTTCTTGCTTGCGCGCATTGCCGCGCGTAGCGCTCTCTGTTGTCGCCTCCGCCGCTGTCGTACTCTGCGGGCAGCGCTACTGGAGCGCGTCGCCATTGCCTCGCCGCTGGTGGAACTGCCGTCCGCGTTGTTGCTTCACTACCTTGACTACTCGTTGTCCGCAGTTAACGGGTTCCCGTCTCACTCCTTGCTGGAGCTTCCTTCACCTCCCTCTTCTTTCTTTTGGTCGCCTCTCTCTCCTTCTCTTTTGGTTGGCTCTCTCTCCTGGCCGCCTCTCTCTCTCTCTCTCTTTCTCTTTTTTTCTCTTCTTCTCTCTCTTTTCTTTCATCTCTTCTCTCTCTCGCTAGGCGTCTTCTCTATCTCTCTCTCTCTCTCTCTCTATCCATGAAAATCTCTCTTTTTATTTTGGAGAAAAAGAGAGAAATGATAAGGGATAGGTTTAGGTATATGATGGGATGTGATGTGTGATGTGACAACTAAATCCAAGCTATCCCATACCGGCGTTACGCACTCACCACGACATCGTACACTCTTGTCACTACACGCGCACAACGCGACCAATAAAGTATCAAATAATGCGACGCAAATTATTTAATAATAGTAAAATTAATAAACACTCACACACAAAAATAACAAGTTTTACCTCGTTAGCGTGCCCTGAGCTTTTCTACCACGCCACGTGGATCTAAGCTTATGATCTTAATCTGTAATTTGTCGGTTAATCGAGATTAATTGGAGCGAGTCGTTACAAATACCAAGGTGTTGCTTCAACAATGCCTCCATACGTGCTAAACGGTCCTGCATCTCTCGATTTTCTTCTCGGTGTTCCATCTTGTCCATCTGCATTTGTTCTTGTCTTTCCATTCGCTCTTTCAGCAATGTTTCTTGCAACCTCTGGTAGTCCCGCTGGAGATCTTCCTACTTATGAGGTCCATACGCAGGTCCTCGAGATGAGCTTGCTTCCCTTGAAGATATGCTTTGATGATAACCTTGTGACCCTAATCGTAGACACGTCCCTTGACTTCTGGCACCACCTCAAGATAAACGACATCCTCATCAATCGAAGTGTCGGGGGACCGGGTGGACATCTCCTCCAATCTTCGAGTGAGTTCAGCGTGCATTAAATTAATAAACTAATAGTTAACTCTATTGTTTTCTTTTAAATTTATGTTCTATATGTGTTGTCTCGAAAACTATTTATATGAAATTCATATTACTTACATCAATCTTCGCGGATCTCTGATCGACGAAAGTTTGGCCGTTATGGCCATAGGTGTGGTGGTGTCGAAACATCTCATTGCGTGTGGAACAACATTTAAACTTCTTCTCCTACAAGCGAGTTCCAAGATTAGTAGTTTTTATTTCGTTCATCTATATACGAAACTATTTATGTATGTATAGGTACCAACGTTTCACCATGCTGTCTTGCGGATATACTTCAACACTATGCAATGAAATACTAGTGTCGGCCCTCCAACCTCGGACTTTCTATTCGTGCTCATCCTCGGACTTCTTCTTGAATGCTTCATTTGTTGCTCGTTTTCTTTTGTAATGCTCAAACACCTTCTTTGTCAAGTAAATAGGTGTTATTATCTTCTCCGTGATTAAATATATATTGCCCGTGTACTAGATAGTTGCCTTCCGAGACACTACATACATCATATATCGCAAATGACATTTGCAAGTCCCAAGTGAAGAACACCTACAGATGAACAAGTAATGGATACATTTTCATTTCTATAATCGGAAACTAGTTTCAATAAATTCACTTCGGTGGTTGATGTAAAGTTATCGACCTTCCACCTAAGCCAATATATATCTCGTTGGGATTGTGGAACATATTCCCATTTCCATCCTTCTTTCAAATATCCACTCTTGAAGACTAAACTCATCTTCCCTGTCGCCACATGGAAAAATGGTGTAACCTACCATTTCAACATTTAAGTTAGTCTAGGAAAATAATATTTTTATAGATTAAGTATATATTGTGGAGATTAACATACAAGACATGTTCCAGCAATAAGATGAATAAGAGGGTTTTCACCTTCTGTAGTGGCTGTCGGCGGTCTGAAAAAGTCTGGGATCTCCTCAATCGCAGGTGGTATCGATGAGCGAAACTTGTTAGTGGATGACCTCGCGGATGAAGTCATATGTGGTGCTGGGGGTGTACGAGATGTAGAAGTGTGCTTATCGCTAACTCCAAGAGAATAAGCGGTATAAGCTGAAGGTGATGGCGCGGCGTGATGTGATGAAGAGGGTCTGATACCATGCTCATGTGGGTATACATATCCTGGAGGTGATGGTGTGGAGTGGTGTGACGAAGAGGGAATGGTACCATGCTGAGCTGGGAGTGCATGAACTGGAAGAGATGGTGTGTCGTGATGTGATGCTGAGGGACTAGCACCATGCTGAGGTGTGTATTCAGTTCCGTCGGTGATAGTGTGCATGTTGATGTGGATATAGATGACCGGCATGCGACGAGGAGGTATAATGTGATGACGACGGTCCAAAGGCATAAGTTGGGCATGGACGAGCTACATGTGACAGACTAGTGTGATATGGAAACGGTTCAGTGTCGTGACGTAAGTAGGCATAGCTCGAGCGTGATGGAGTGGTGTGATGTGGTGAGTACGAATGAGTCGGATGTAATGAGTACCAACCATCCGGATGGGAATGTGTAGCATGGTGCGACAACGATCCTCGTCCAATGGCGCTAGTCTCCTCCATGAGTCTATTGATGTCCTCCATGTCCTCATCCTCCATATTACCACGCCCACTATCTCTCACCATATATAATGGTATCTATATTTATCACATAAACAAATATTTCAGTTGATTTATACAAATAACATTTATAGAGATATATGAAGTCTAACATAAACATCATATTTCAAGCAAATTGATAGATTGCACTAAAAACTGACACCAATCACTCTAACTTATCTTCGCTACCACTATTTGATGACGATGTGAACTCATCATCTTCTTCATCGTCCGTATTTATCTCAAATTCATCGTCGTCATACACAATTTCACTTGTCAGATCAATAGCGGTCGATGCTAATGGATCTACATCTACTTCCACGATAAACATATTCTCATTTTGAGTCAAAAAAACTAGGTGGGAAGATTTGCTCCAACTTGCATAATATTTTGGGAATGTTAGAGTGCAACAGCTCGATTTGCGCCATATTAAGGTTCCTAGCAATCAAGTCTCGAAAAAATAAACTAAACTCAGTAATTGCAATTCACATTTTATCCTCTAGTAGTTCAAGAAAGGCAATAGGAATCAATCTTTACATGAACACATGACAGTCATGATTTTTCAGCCCAAACATTCTCAATTTATTGGCGTCCACACATCGACTAATATTTGAAGCATATCCATCAAGAAAGCATAACTGTCGTATCCAATCACACAAAACTTCTTTCTTACGTTTATCGAGTGTATAAGATGCTCTAGGATATGAGTTGGACGCAGGGTCATATTCGAGGAAAGGTCGATTGCAAATATCTTTTAAATCTAATCTCGACTTGGCATGTCCTTACTCTTCCCAGGAACACTCATAATTGTATTAAAAATGTTGTCAAACACATTTTTCTCAATGTACATGACATCCAAGTTGTGCCTAATGAGATTCGTCTTCCAATAAGGTAAGTCCCAAAACATGCTTCATTTCCTCCACCCCGAATACTTAGAAATCTTATTGTTCACATGAACGGACTTGATCTCAGTTACTTTTATTAGTCCCAAAGCTTCAATTTTAGCCAAAATTTATTCTCCAGATTTTATTGTCGGTGGTCCTTTTCGACAAGTTGTATCGTGTCAAGCCGTTCTTATCACTTCTTAAAGTGGAGCCACGCGGTAGGAAGCGGCGATGGCAATCAAACCAAGAAGTTTTTCCATCGTGCTTTAATCAGAATGCCTCCATGTCATCCATACAATAAGGACAAGCTCTTTTTCCATGTGTGCTCCAGCCAGACAACATACCATGAGCAGGGAAGTCGCTGATAGTCCACATAAGTGCAGCTTGGAGTTGGAAGTTGGTTTTGGAGGAAATGTTGTAGGTAAGTACTCTATCATGCCACAAATCTTACAGATCTTTTATCAAAGGTTGTAGGAAAACATCAATTTGATTTGTAGGATCAGTCGGGCTCTGTATAATGACCGTTAAGAACATGAACTCCTTCTTCATGCACATTGAGGGGGGTAGGTTATAAGGAGTGAGAATTACAAGCCATGATGAGTATTGTTTTCCAGATTGGCCAAATGGTTGGAAACCATCCGTACATAACCCTAAACGAACATTACGAATTTCGGCGCTGAATTTGATGTTCACATCATTGAAATGCTTCCATGCGATAGAATCGGAACAATGTTGCATGAGGATGTCATCTGAAAAGTGTTCCCCATGCCAACGTATGTGTCTCACAGTCGCTTCAGATGAGAATAAAGGGTGCAATCAGGGTGCTAGGGGGAAGTAATACATTTTTTGCCGAGCTCGCGGCACGCCACTCCATCCTTCGTCATTTAATTTGTTCATACAATGATTCATCACAAAACTTACACATCATCAACTCTAAATCCTCTCCCTAGTAAATCATGCGCATGGACTCACAACAATCAATTTCCTAGACTGGTAGCCTCATCCTTTGCATTATTCATTTCGTGTTGTAAAAGCTATCGACTAAATAATTGTTACTCCGCAATGCATCTTTACAAAATTTAAGAATTTCATCGAACGCCTTTTAAGAGATATGATGTTCTGATTTGATTTTTATGAGTCTTGTGAATGCCGACAATTTCGTCATGTTCTCGAACCCTGGCCATAGCGGCTGACTTGCTGTGTCTAACATATCATACAAGTTTTCTGTTCCAGGATTTGGATGTTGTTCCACATGACACCAATTGAAACTCGGACCCGCCAAGTCGTGCACCATCTCATGATACGATGTACAATAATTGGTTGCATGTGTCCCTTCATGGTCATCATATCTCATCGTATTGCTAGGTTCGTCATGTACATTTTGAGTGTACATATAATCTTATTCCCCGTGTTCCGACCAACATTGATATCCCTGAACGAATCCCGACGAAGTATATGAAGATTTATGGTGTCAACATCATAGTATGAACGATTACGACACTTCGTATGGTTGCATGGACACCGAATTTTCTCCTTAGTGGTGAATGTCCTACAGTGCGTCTTTGCGTATGCTAAGAACTCGTTCACGCCGTTAATGAACTCTCGTCGAGTAAACCCATTTTCAATACGACTATACATCCATTCTCGATTAGTAGACATCTCGATCCTAAGTTTTCCAGCCGATCAATGGATAAATCTTATCAACTCTTAAAATCAAAGGATAAATTCTATATTTTTAATCAAATTAATATTCATTAACTTGGATTATATATAAAAATAATAGCTATGTACAATTAATAACTATATAGAATTTTTCCTATGTTATGAATTGCTTTCTCTACAAACCCAAGAATTATGTTTTTTTCACCATGAAAAATCTCATATAGTCTCGACATTTCTTATCAATTCTTACTAATGAAGTATATGAATTAATATATTTTTCTTTATTTTAAAAATAAATCCAAATATTCTTCAATTCCTAACATATATACAGTCTAGAGATTTCAAATATAGCTACGTACCAACTAAATGACAATCACAATTAATAAACAATATAAGAATATATTAGTTATAACTTAATAAGATATCATTTTTCGTTGAAAATGCACAACCAAACAATAATTTAGACAATGTACAAATTTATTAATTTACTGTATTATTAATCAATGAACATACTATATATGAACTAAATTTAACTATAGTAATTGCTAATTGTCATATGACAAGTTAAGTGAAAATTGAAACTACCTAAATGCAAATTCAATTCGTTCTAATTGTTGATTTGTTGTTGTTTAGCAACAGATTGTTGAGTTGTTGATTTGTTGTTGTTTAGCAACAGATGGTTGAGTTGTTGATTTGTTACTGTTTAGCAACAGATTGTTGAGTTGTTGATTTGTTGTTGTTTATCAGGTTATCGCTATTTTTGAATGTTAAGCATAACCTAGGTACGATTTCGTTGAAATATTAAAGGCAAAACTTAAATTTCCTAATTACAGTAGTAAAAGAAAAAAAAAAGATAACGATTCAACAAATTCTAAAATAGAAGTTTAAGAAAAGGCGCAAACCATGAGTATTCCGGAGAGGATAAACTAGAATCGAGATTAAGCAAGGCTGGGACTGTGATTCAAATGTCAACTACCTGGTCGAGAGGCGCTCCATGAGTCTGCTATTGCTTCGTGCTAGTCTACTGGGGTGAAGCTCGACCTACAGCGTTGTCGATGTGCGAGTGGTGTATGAAGGGGAAGGAGAGAGGCGGCGAGAGTCACAGATGAGGAGACCCGCGGCGGAGTCACTGATGAGGTGAGCAGTGGCGGAGTCACTGATGAGGTGAGCAGCGGCAGAGTCGAGGATGAAGCGATGCAGCGGCGTCGGAGGAGGTGATCAGCGGCGGCGGAGGAGGTGATCAGCGGCGACGGAAGAGGCAAGCAGCGGTGGCGAAGGAGGAGAGCAGTGGCGGAGTGACGCTCGGGCCGATGGCGTAGGTGTGCAAGCAGCGGGCAATGTAGAGGAAGGAGAGAGATGGCGGAGTCGCGAGAAGACGACGATGATGACAGTGGCCGAAGACGGCGACGGTGGTGGCGATGGTGCTAGCGACGGTGGTGCGGCGGTGAAAGGGGTTTGGCAGGGTGGTTTCCGCAAAGAAGGGACGAAGAGAATGGGTTTTCATTTTTAATCATTTTCTTTTAGCGACATATTATGTATGTCGCTGTAATATGTCGCTGATCTGCAGCAGATCAGTATACTTTGCTACAGATCAGCAACAAAATCATGTATGTCACTGATCTGTAGTAGATCTATTATAGCCTCATTTTTTATTATTTTTCACTTTGCTATAGATCAGCGATATAATTATGTATGTCGTTGATCTGTAGCAGATTTGTCACAGCCTTGGCGGGAAATGTATGGCGGGAGAAATCAGTGACAAATTTGTGATAACATACAATCTATCACAATATTTTGTGACAAATCTGTCACTGAATTGTTGTTTTTGGGTCAACCGAGTCAAACGGACTGTTTGATGCACAACTGTTGCTGATTTGATGTTGTTTAGCAACAAATTTTTTCAATCATATTTTTTTATGCTATTTCCCCTTGTTCTTGTAGTGATTATAACAAGCTGATGGCGTTCGCTGCGCTGAATTTGGTGGAGAATCGGCTCGAGCACGGTGGGGGAAGAGCACATAACAAACAGAGAGCACTTGAATTAAATCCTACAGATGAGGAGTGATAGAGAGTTGATTTGAAGTGAAAAGGTTTTAAAGGCCTACAAATTTGAGCCGATTTTAAAGGCCGACCTACAAATTTAGGTCTGGTGGTTGAAGTAAGTAGCCCACGGTTGGTGAAGACGAGAACGCTTGGTGAATACGGTGAAGACGGATGAAGATGAGGATCATTGGCGATTGGGCTGGCGAACACGATCCGGCTGAGCGAAATACGATTGGCTGGTGAAAAGGACTGAAGATCAGAAAGCTCACGGATTGGCTGGATGGTGACAATCGTATCACCACGATTGTCACGACACAGTCGAAGAGCACGATACAGATTGGTAGAGACCTAACAGAGAGGGCTGAACAGAGAGGTCTTGTTAAGGAATGAAGCAGTCTTATCTTCCTGGATAAGAGCCCACGAATGACGTGCATCACATAAATCATGGCTGATAGAGAAACGAAACGAAGACCACAAAAGCGCTTAGGCTCAGATACCATGAAAGTTTATAAAGAACGATAGTCTTTATTCTTGTTAATTTGAGCACACCTTTACAATCTATTTATAGAACATAAATACATAAACTGATAAGATCAAATCGTAACTACGCCGCCATTGATGCATGAACTACCTGGTGGGCTTAAGGACCCAATGCTACTTGCAAGTTTCTTATCTCACACTTTTCCCTTGTTATTTCCCTTTTTTTCTGAACAATTGAAGTTATGTATTATATTTTATTTTCTAGCTAGTTGTTTCTGAAGGTATCCCCAGTTCTTCATGGTTAATCATTTGTTCTACTTCCCCTTGCGTGTTTGTCTTGTTTATCGTTCAATTGAATTTTATGAACAAGCATATGAGGAAATCACAAAGGGACAAAGAAGGCAAGTTTATTCTCTAGGTTTCTTAAACTAAGGCTTTGTTTAGCAAGCACAAATTAACTTATCAGTTAGCTTATAAATTAGATGATAAGCTATTCCAACAAATAAGAACAAATAAGTTATGTTTAGTTGAGAGCTTATTTTAAAAATATAAGCTAAGATTTTAAATATATGGGTAGCGTCTCACTTTTAAACTGACGTTTTAACTTTTCTTTTCATTTTTACCCCTGATTTTCTCCATAACCAGAAGCCATCAATTGTATAAAACTAATTGTCGATAATTATTGAAATTAAATATGATGTTTATCTGTCTAAAAATAAAAGATAAGATACATGTAACTACACGCAGCGCTTAATAAGTATATTATATATGTAATCATTAAATATTATAAAGAAAACTACACCAAAAGAAAACCTACATGTGAGGTTTTGTCGGTAATGGACATAAGATAACATTTAATATGATGTTTATTGTATTTTATTTATATGTGTTTATTTTTTTAAAATCTTAATAAATTAATATAGAGTTATTTTTCATCCAAGCATTTATGGACACACATAATTTAGTTTTCTAAATAATATAAATTATTTTATATTATTAATTTGTGTTATATAAATAAGATACAGAGTTATTTATAACAATTAGTTATATGATTATATAATTAATATATTTAATTGTGTCATATGTCCTTTTAGGCCATTCTGCATTTATCAACTACTCAATAGCTATCATTCTAAACAATTTTTAGTTCTTCAACTAGATTATCAACTTTTCGTTACCAACTACTAGATCATCAGTTATCAGCTAGATTATCGATCAGCTCTCAGCTATATTATCAACAATCAACTAGATCATCAGTTAGTAATGTCAAACAGAGCCTAAATACTTCTTGTAAGTACTCATTGGTTGGATCTATTGGCTTATATGTTTGTATCAAATCCAGAGGTGAGCATCCTCAGTCCTCACCTACGAAATAGTACCAAACCATAAGAGTAAACTTCCATCTAAAATTATGTTGGAAACGATGTTTTAAAAAGGCGAAGATCACATGCCTTGTAATATTAATCCTATCAGAATTTTGATCGGCATTTATTAGACATATTTAATTCAAAGGAAGTTGGAAGAATTTAATAGAGATCCAATATTAAAAAGTGGAAATAAATTATCGTGTCCCCTTGAGCTAAACAAGGAAAAATAAGATGCGAGTAAAATGTTTCCATGTTCCTTATCCTTCCAAATCCTGCAATTCCCTCCACACTTTAAACTGATTTGAATTGACAATTCATGATAGATATGTATATAGTTGATATGAAAACAAACTGATTGCCATGAATTGTTCGGATTGAACTATAAATCATCAATGACATAATGCAGACTGTAATCCTGGTCTGATATAATATAATATAATATAATATAGAGCTATAATTAATTGAGACCTTTTATATTAGTATGCTTCTATTCTTTTTCTGAAGCTATTATTCTAAAAAACTCATAATGCACAAAATACAACCTTTAAATCACATGCAGTACTAAATCATATCGATCGACTTTGTTGTGCAGAAGCATCAGTTGACTTTCTTGTAGCAAGATAATTTGCAAATTTCTTGCTACATCACGACCTTATTTATGGAGACGTACCAAATCCAATAGAGGTACCACTTAATTGGTAAAACATCAAATATTTTTGACATTTATACGATAAGTTGGGATGGCGAGTAGAGGGCTAGCTCTTGACATTGCCAACGCAAATTTCTCCTTCATATCCAAATCACAAGAAGACATGTCATTAGGAAGTTCCCACTTAAAGCAATGAAGCAATTGCGCCAATATCAATTGAACCACGGTTAGTCCTAATTGCATTCCCGGACATCCTCTTCGACCAGATCCAAATGGAATTAGTTGAAAATCACGTCCATAAATATCTATATCGACATTGATGAATCTATCAGGATTGAATTCCTCGGCATTCTCTAACCATGCATTAGGGTCTCTTCCGATCGCCCAAACATTTATAAACACTTGCGATTTCTTTGGTATGTAGTAACCGTTTATTGTAATGTCTTCTGTAGATTCATGAGGGAGAAGAAGTGGTGCTACTGGATGAAGTCTCATGGTTTCCTTAATGACCATGTTCAAGTAGTTTAACTTCGGCAAATCTGTTTCCTCTACCATTCGATCCATCCCGACTACTTGTTTCAGTTCTTTTTGCACTCGCTTCATAATTTTTGGATGCCTTAGTAACTCTGGCAATGCCCAATTTACTACATTAACTGAGGTATCCATCCCTGCTGCCAGCACATCCATGATGATTGCTTTGATGTGGTCTTTGTTGAGTTTGATATCTTGCATGTAATTATTTGAATCCATTAAGGATAACATGACATCAATGAAATCTCTAACCTGGGCATTTTGGTCTTTTGCGTCTCGTATGTGTTCTTCTATGATTGTTTCCAAGATCTTGTCGAAAGCTTTGGCAACAACCTTCATACGACGAACGAGACCCTAAAATATATGCATGAAACACATACATATATAAATTGTAGTTAGAAATACTTCTTCGTTCCAAATTAATGAAGTCATCAAGTGGCTTATTTAATTAGTTGATTAATTATTTTTGAATCATTAATTTTACCTACTTGATTGATTTACTTAATTTGTTATGCTTATGCATCACTATGATAAGGTGATTAATAGGGAGCTTTATTATGTTTTGCAATGACTTGAAAGCTCACTACTGGTTTAGTAAGAGATCACTTGTGTAAAGGTTGGGGTTCGAGTCTCAATAAAAGCAAGTTAAATTTTTTTTCAATATATAAAAAAGGAATTAAGAAAAAAATTTCTTAGTATTTTGTTTTTAGAAGCTGATATGATCATGATCAAGCAATGAAAAGAAATATATTATTAAAAAATATCGAATAGCTCTAGTTTGTATCAAATCACACATTATTCTTCAATTTGGAGTAGGTTTATCTAACTAATTAATCCTAGCAAATATTACCTGAAGATTAGATGAACAAATTTAATTAAATGATGATGACATTACTATTTATATCTTATTTAAAATTTAATAAAGTCAATTAGTAAAAATAATAATAAAGTCAAGGTGACATCATTAATTATTAATCAATAAAAATGATAAAGTTGCATATATCTATGCGGCCTCGTGATACATAGGTACCTGAAGATCGAACGGTGCCAGAAACGGCACGTAATCCCCAATGTTGAAAGCACCAGCCAACTTCATAGCCTCGTCAATGATAGGCTTAAACCGGAACCTATCATCCTTGCACCCAAACACCATCCTATAGGTCATGTCCTCCACCACCTTCTCCACCATCTCGCTCACACAAACCACTTGATGAGCATCAGCAGCACCCTTAACAATCTCAACAAGACTACTCACCTCTTCTTTTCTCATGGGCCTAAACATCTCAATCTTTGAATTTGTGAACAGCTCTAGAGTGCACAATTTGCGCATGTTGCGCCAATAGGCCCCGTAAGGTGAGAAGGCTAGACCCTTAAAATTGTACCCCATGTACTTTTCGGCTTGGACCATGGGTCGACTAGCGAATACCAAGTCGTGAGTCTTGAGGAATTGTTTTGCGGATTCCGGCGAGGAGACCACGATGGTTGGGACTTGGCCGAGTCGGAGGTGCATAATGGGCCCATACTTTTGGGACAGTTTATGCAAGTCTTGGTGCGGAAGGTCACCTAGCAAGTGTAGGTTTCCAATGATGGGAAAGCCTCTTGGACCGGGTGGGAGAACCGGCCGTTTCGATTGAGTATAGGTATTAGAGCTGCTAGGAGTTCTCTTTTGTTTGTGTTTGAGTGAGGAGATGATGAGATAAAAGAGTGGACATAGAGCTAAAGTGAGGGTTGAGCTGAGAAGGGCAGCGAGGATCCAAGAAGCCATTAATTAGGAGCTATTCCATGGTGCCTAGCTCAGTTTTTTTACTTTTATATTTCTTCAACTAATTATCATGGAGTCGATGCATGGCATAATATAGACTAGGAAAATGTTTGACGTACATCACTAACACATCGCTTTCTGATGGGTTGTGCAATGCACCTCTTGATGGGATGTATGCGAATCCTGAGGTGCATAACACAGCTGCCAGAGTACGGTGTACATTCTGATGAGCTTTGGGTGATGTACGCGTAGCACCGCCCTATAGACTTGATATGTAGTGCTACTTGGCATTTTCAAATTAACTATTTTATGTCACTAGCAGCAGCTAGGAAACGTTCAAGGAGTTTAGACCAATCAAGTTTGGAGCTTTTTATTAGAGCATCTCCCATGCAGAGTGGATTTGGGATGGATGCGTAATAGACATTGAGGAGAAAATCTTCTTCTAGTGGGGGTGTGGATTGAGAATGTGCAGGTGATGTGGCAAAAAAAAAAAGATATTGTTTACAACACCCTCTAAAACTAGAAGGTGCAATAAAAAGTGCACTATGTCACGTCATTGAAAAATAAAAAAAAATAACTGACAACTAAAAGAGAAGCCAAGAAAATAGCAACAAAGATATATTGCGTTTTGTTTTTTATACATTATGTTTCTTTTTTTTTAAAAAAAAAAATTTTTATCAAGATACAATGATAATCACAAATAACTTTTATTTATATAAATAGATAAATACAAAAAACTAAAATTTTGTTTCCAAAATTACTTATCGATCGGTTCTTTAATTATACATCAAATAATTATAAGTATAATCGTTTAGTAATTATTTATATATAATTTAATAAGTTAAAAAAGTTGTTATATCATGAATACAAGGTGCAATCCACAATATCCATTGGAGACCATTTTCACTATGAAATGTGTATTTATGTCACATAATTTAGACATCTTGTCCACATTGATGATGTGGCAACAATCCGCAACCTCATTCCACATTTATTATTGGAGATGCTCTTAGTTGTTATTATAATAATAACGCTGATATGTGTCTTGTAATGTGTGGAAAATGTTTTAATTATAGATAAAGAATTGGAAAATACTAGAATGACAACATATCTAATCCAATCAAATCCCTTTTGCATTTTGTCCATACAATAAACACATATCTAATCAGATTTGTGGAGATTGGTCTATTTTTGTTGCGGTCCATCTTCATCAACGGTGTTGCGTGGATTTATGCAAGCGCGATGGATTGATCTTGTCTTTAGTTTTTTTTTTATAATTAGTTTTATTCCCTAGTTGGATGTCTTTGATTTGTCTTCTCCTTGTTAGAAAGTCTTGTTATTCATTTTGTGTTTCTAGTAGTTTTATGTATTGTCTTGAGTTTCAACGTTGTAGAAAATAGTTTCTGATTGTCAAACTGTTTTAATTTCGCACTTACAACCTATTTAATGGAAGTTTATTTGAACATATATGATTAGTGAATCAATGTACTTAATTCTACATCTGGTCATGCATTGAGCCATAAATTATTAATGAAATTTCAATTTCTCTTCAACAAAAAACTAGAATGATAACATTAAGTCACAACACATTGCTCAACAACTAATGTATCGCATGAGGCCCACCAGATTCGCAATGTGTTGTATGAAATACAAGGGAATCTTGTGCTCCTAATTAACTTCGGTAGGCCCCACACGACACATAAGCTGTTGTGCAATATGTTGTATCTTAGTGTTGTCATTCTAGCATTTTGTGATGAACCCTTTCTTAAATTAGGGCATCACCCAGCCTAATTATGTCATTAAGTCTTAATCTCAGCCACATAAGACTTAACGACGTATTAGTCAGCCTTTTCAATTTTTCCCCAAACTAGCTAACTTTAAAATATACAGTATATTGTTCTCTTGTCAATTAATATTTCAGAGTTAATTAAAATTTTTATCACTTAACCTTATTCAACGGAAGTCTTAATAAATTAGCGAAAGCAATTAATGCAAATTTTAAGTATGTGTGGAAAATCATGAAACAAAGCTCACATGCATATATATACAACAAAACAACGATGATGATATATCAACATGTGTGTAGTCGGGCAACTATATCTCAACCCATAAATACAACCCTAAAAATATATTAAAGACATATATAAGTCATACAACAAAACTCAAACCTACAAAATCACAGGTAGCAGCATTCCAATGGCTCAGAGGTAGTCGTCGATCTTCTTCTTGCCTAGTCTGCTACTCGATGGATTTGCACCTACCATTATAAAAAGAAGATGAGTACAAGAAAGTAGAAAGTAACACTTAGAGAAATTTATCCACATTTCTAAAATAGACAACAAGTATCTGAAAGCATAACAATAGCAATTATGTTGAAATAGAATTATGATATAAGGATCCTCAGTTAAACAATATGAAACTGATAGTCGGCTAAGTAGTAATGATCTAAGGTTGTCGGCCACGAGTTACATCACATCAATCTTTTCCACTATATAGGTCGTAAACAATCTCATGAATACCTTTACATCCTCATAAATTTTCATCACATAATGAAATATTCGTAAGTGCCACTCAAATGTGGTGTATACTTGTCAACAACCCCGGACCTTATACCCCGTGTAGTGCAGTGAGATCCCAACAACCTCGAGAATCTAATGACCGTATGTGCCGCACTTATCTCTATCATATCATGATCTTAGATATAAGAACTACTTTCATAATTCAAGGAATGACATAGTTTAGGAATCCAACAATGTGATTGCATAACTGATGCACAAAGGAAAATGGATTTACAATACCATAAATCACCTACCTAAAAACATGATATTTCATTTGACTAAATTCCCTAATAATCAAGAAAGACATAACACATGATTTGGAATCAATGAAACCACTTAAACAACAAACAATATCATGAGAACAAACTCACAAAGTGAGGTAGGACAACAAAGTCATGACAATTATAGTACAATAGGTAAATTAGTCCAAATGATTGTAAATGAAAAGCATAATAGGAAAAAAATAGAAATAAACATCTCAATCAGATAACTTATAATCCACACAAAGTTTCTAGGCTAATCCGGCCTCTCAACAACCCGTATTTCGCTAATCCGGCCTCTCAACAACCCGTATTTCGCCAACAACCTCTCGAGACTCTTCCCTAGATTCCTTAGGTTAATTAGGATTTTTAGAACTTATACAAACTATCAAAGTCGGATTAAACCTATTAGAAAAACCCCAAACTCATAACTTTTGCTAAAAAATCCTTCTAGAACACCTACAACTTCAAAACCCCATAACTTAAATTCAAATCGAAATTCGGATTTTCTTGATAGCAAATTTGTTAGTTTTCGTGGGGAATCCAAATCTATAAACCAATTTCAAAAAATGATTTCATTAAACCTCTGAAAATATGCAAAAACTATAACTAAAATAAAACTCTAATTGTCTTAACAAATTTTTACAAAATGATAGTGTACACTAGCTTACCTAGTTGTAAAACATCACCAACTTGATCAATCCCTCTCAATCTCACCAAAATCTTCTCATAATTCTTTGATTTCCTTCTCTAGATCTTTTTCTCTCTCCATTTAAATCAAATAAAATGTTTGCTTGTTTATCTCATTCAATCTTATAAATATATATATATATATAGTTAAGATGAATTTTTAGCCTCAATTGTGACCCCACAATCCATTAATTCTTCACTAACTATTCCATGATAACACATAATGTAACACAATTGGTCTTGTGATGTGTTCACACGTATCTCGATGAACATTATTAACTAATGTTTTATTTTTCTAACTTAGAGCAACTTTAATGGTGCTCTATTTTAGAGCTCAAACTTTAAAATAGAGTTGAAATAACTCCAACCATACTATATTTTCCCTCTATTTTATAGTTGGGGGAATAGTGGAACTCAAGATTTTGAGTTTCACTATTCACCCAACTCTATAATAGTGTTCCTTACTTTTTAATTTTTTATTTTTAAAAAATCATCAATAACTATTTCTTTTTCAAAAAATATGAATGTCTTTTTTTCTTGATTTTGTAGTGATTAAATAATTTATTAAAACTAATACAAATAAATAACAAAAAATAAAGACAAGAAATAGAGTTTTGGAGTAGAAATATATAGAATTTGTGGTTGAAGAAGAAATAGAGTTTGATGTAACATAATTGTAAAATAGAGGAAAAAATGGAGTATTACGATTGGAAATGGTCTTAGGCTTCATTAATGTAAATAAAACTATAGCCACATCAAATTAGCTATCTAAGTCACATCAACTTAAATTAAACTTGCAATATCACTCTCTACCCTGGGATTTTTTGCTTGATTGCACATTTGATGGAAATATATATCCCATTAACACACCCAAAGAAATATTTCCAAATCTAACACATTTGGTGCCACGTCACTGCCAGCTAATTTTTTTGAGAGCAACTTACCTGGTGGAAAACGTGACCTCGGGTCACGATTTCCATGTGACCCGTGGTCACACCTGTGACCTTGGTTCCCTGCTTGCTTCAAACATAAATGTTTGAAGCAAGAAACCCCAAACCCCCTCCCCCCAAGCACCCCAAGCAGCCATCTCCTTCAAATCCGCCGCCGCATTTCTTCTCTCCGGCGACCACCTCCGGTTCCATATCCCGTCCGGCGACTTGAAGATCGGTCATCCGCCCTCCGTGGTCTGTAACCCGTCGGTCGTTGGAAGCTTGAGGTGACTCATTGTGCTTGCCGGACGTGCTGTTTGCCGCCGTCGCCACTGTCCGTCGGTCATTCTAACCTTTAAGTGACTCTTGGTGGCTGCCGGACGTGCCGCCTGTTTCGATGCACTTTTTTCAATTTTATTTTTTTTGACAACTCGAAGCACATGTTATTTGAAAATTTATTTTTTCAACCAAATTTATGTTGTAAATCTTTAGTTTAACTTGAAGGATTCAGATCGTTAAGAAGTTTTTCACAAGAAGTAAACATAAATCAAATACAAGTTGCCAATAACATTTCTTTGTTTGCCAAATAGAAGAAACTAATGATTGATTGAAATCAATTGCTTTCAAATTACTAAAGCAACAAAAGCAATTGTAAATGAGTATTCAGAAAGAAATGAGAAAAAAAAAATTAAATTCATGAAAGGTGGTCTATACGCTTACGGATTTGAATAATTTGACAGAGTAAACCATTCCAGAATAAAGTTGTGTTTGCATTAATAACATGAGTAGTATCTCCAGCCGAATGATTATTCTCTGAAAATAATATTTTCACACGATCCATTCCATCAATGGTTAGATTCTGCAAAAGAGGTAGTCTTCCAAGAAGAGATGGTAGATGCTCGCATTTGCTGCACTTTTTCAATTCCATACCGACCAAATTAGGAAGCATCATGCCCTTCAACCAAGAAGGAAACTCTATGCCTCCATACCCACTTAGAAAAAGACCTGCTAAGTTTGTGTGAGGTTTTAGACTTTTGAGAACTTTCTCATCCTCACTTGTGCGTCGTCCATCATCACGCCGATTGAACCTCCAACTTAGGCTCAATGAGTCAAGGTAAGCTTTATGCTCCAAGTTTGCCTTCTTAGCATTTGTCAGGCTTTTAACATTGTCCAAATCCTTGATTTCAATATGTCCTCGCAGTTTATTGAGATTTTTTAGTTCATCAATATGTTGCCCTTCATGCTACCCTACAATGAACATTGTCAATACCTGAAGTTGAGCTAATTGTCCCATCTTGTTGGCATGTGCATAAGAGAACTGTAGTCACTGTCGTCTAAATGTCGAAGTTTGATCATATGTCTCATATCGCTTGGCAATTTGCAAAGCTGACAACAACTATGGAGGTTCAGAGTTTGTAAATTTTGAAGGGAAGTAAATGATTCAAGCAATAATTTGATATCAGAAAAAGAGAGATCCAAGAACCTTAGATGTCTCAGTCAATGCACGAAGATCGGCCACTTTTTAATACTACGAACGGGAAAGTGCAGCATTTGTAAGGAACTTTTTTTCAATGCATTTGGAGAAATGCCATCGAAATGGAGTGGACGAATACTAGAAAGAATATGAAATGAACGCAAACATCAGAGTCCATCTACATATCTGTTCCAAACATGGAATTGTGAACTATGTGGGTTATTGTAAGACAAATGCGAACAGCGGTGGCGGCACGTCTGGCAGCCACCAAGAGTCACCTAAAGGTTAGAATGACCGTGCAGACAAACAAGCATAGAGAAGCGGCAATGGCGGTGGCACGTCCGGCAGGCACAATGAGTCACCTCAAGCTTCCAACGACCGGCGGGTTACGGACCACGGAGGGCGGACGACCGATCTTCAAGTCGCCGGATGGGATATGGAGCCGGAGGCAGTCGCCGGAGAGAAGAAATGCGGCGGCGGATTTGAAGGAGATGGCCGCTTAGGGTGCTTGGAGTGCTTGGGGGGGGGGGGGGGGTCACATGGAAATCGTGACTCGAGGTCACGTTTTCCACCAGGTGAGTTGCTCTCAAAAAAATTACCTAGCAGTGACGTGGGACCAAATGTGTTAGATTTAGAAATATTTCTTTAGGTGTGTTAATGGGATATATATTTCCATCAAATGTGTCAATCAAGCAAAAAGGTCCTATGTCGACACACATCTCGAGGCGCGTCCCCGCTCACGTCTTGACATCTATACACAAGTAGGAGTGACTTAGTAGTCTACATATATACAATACACTAGACATACATCATTACAACAAAATCTAATATATACCTCAGTCACATGCACGTATCTCATCAATGTGGGTCCAATGTCACGGGTCAATTATCTTGTTTAAAGAAATTAATCTAGGATTAGAAATTTGAATCGTGACACATTTCCCTAAAGAATGAGGTAAGTATGAGTCGTAATTAGTCAGACCCTCAATCCCCAATAAAATATTTCAAACTAATATGATATATAATAATATTGGTTAAACCAATGTATGTTTCGTGATCAAATTATGAAAGCTTCACAAAAATATAATTTAGTTTGATTTTATCGAAGTCTTGATTTGGATATATTGTGAATTCTAATTATTCTAAAATAAAGGCAATAAATCAATTAACATTTTAGTTAAAAACACTTTCTAAAAAATGAAACTAATAATAAAATCACATAAGATCGACTAACTGCTAGTTTTGTAAAAAGATTAGATAAAAAAAATATAGTTTCAAAAAGAACGCAATTTTTATATAAAACGTTTCACTATTAATTAAAAATGATAGTTTACTTTCTCCAATAAATTATAAAAATACATATTTAAAAATACCTCGAAAGGCGATTCTACAATTCCTCGACGTGGTATTCGCGGAGCACGACGTTAGCACAAAACAAATAGCCGACGAGATAACCAATTAATCAACAATTACACCCACCCAACCACCAAAAAAAAAAAAAAAAAAACAAACAATGGCCAGACAAAAAGACAATCGTAAAAATAATAACAAAAAGTTACCTAGTGAGAGAAAAGGGATGCAAGGGCCCCATGAGGGTGGTGGCGGCGCGGTGGTGGCACACAACAAAGACCACGTCAGGCAGGGGCGAATCACGTCAGGCATGGGCGTCGCACACCGAAAAATGACGCATTAGCGATGAATCGTTTGGAGGGAAAATTTGACACAACTAAGCGATGGATTAGCGAAAAAAATTTGAAGGGAGAAAATTTGCACCTAATTCAGTGACAGATTAGCGATACACATGAAGTGAAAGTGTAGCCAAAGGATTTCTGTCACAAATCTTTGTTGCTAATTATTGATGGATTTGAACTTTTTATTTGACCTGTTCACTAGGACGGGACCCGCTAGGCCTACCCAAGTTCGCTCGACATGAGCCGGGCTTGATCCTACAAATTCAAGATAAGCCCGATCCGGGTCCGAGTTCGCTTATTTAATGGGTGGGTCTAGGTTTGTGCTTTTAGTCCAAGCCCAGCCCGGGCCCGACCTACTTTGAATAAAAATGGTATTTTTATAAATATCTTATATAAAAATTATTACTTTGTATTAAAATAATGTTAGATGTGAGTTTGTGAGGTTCAAACGTACACCCTTGCACTCATTAGAGTAAGTTCTAACCATTTCTTTACCTACTCTTTTTGTCGAACTTTTTTTTATAGGAACGAGACTTTATTTATTATAGCCCAACTATGAAGAATTGATAATGACAATGATGGGAAACATTGTGTTTCCCATAAATAAAGTTGAAAAAAAAAAAAAAAAACTTTACCAGTGTAGTAAGGAAAAATTAAACCCATCGTTCCTGATATATATATATATATATCTCCCCCACTGCAGCTACGGGTTATTGATGAAACCTCGTAACGTAGTGGTGCAAATTCACACTGAATCAACTAGTTTGAGCTCGTGTTGTGGTGGCGTGGGATTTTGACGCGCGTCGAACGCATCAATAAAATTAAAATACCTAAACCAACTATTTTGTAGAATAGTGGCAAATGGGCAATCCCACAGAGATTGATAATCTTTCTAAGGTAATAAATAACGAAAAAGGAAATCGGGGGTTTTAAGAGAGTGAATAATAAAGCTAATCTAAATATCAACAAATTAAAATAAATAAAACAATGGAAATAAATTTGAAAACAATTAATAAAAAAACACCTAGGTCAAGACATACAAGTTCGGTTCGATAAAAGATTGGATTTGGTCTTCGATTTATGTAAAATATGGATGTGAAGACATGTTATAAGTCATTCTTGCAAAATGAATTAGAATGTTAGAAGTGAAAGAAATGTTAGATGTCATAAAAGTGTTAACCGTCTCATTATTTGTAGTAGCGGCAACGAGCTTCTTTTGAAGTTGCATAGAATTTAAGATCTCCATTGATGAATAGAATGATCATCACCGCTCTGATACCATAATAAACTTGAGAAAGAAATGAGCGAATTCAAAATTGCATTCAAAGTTATGTACATTCATTTGCAATACATGAGTATAAATATACAATTTTACAACTGCTACTTAATGGCTATATAATAGCTAGTTAACGATTAAGATGGATTTAGCCTCTGATTGATTAATACAAAAGGTAATGTGAAAATATAAAAAGGAAAGTAAAATATGACCAAATATATCTAATAGTATGTACGTTTGATATAGACTTTAGTTATTAATTTATTTTAGAGTATATTGTTTTATTGTATGACTTAAGGATTATTCAAATGGAAAAATCTTCCCTATGGGAATCCCCACTGGGAAAATGATATAAATTCCCTATGGGAAATTAAGTGGAGAAAAGTATTTCTCCATGGATATTCCCCATCGCAATCCCCCATCATCATCATCATCCCCTTTTTTTGGCAATCATATTTAGCTTGAACTTGAATTAATCGGACCCATTAGACTTTAAATACCTGATGGGTTAAAAAAGAAGACTTGGTATATCACAAAAAGAAAAAACTAGTGGTTTTCGTTTGATCAATAATAAGGTAAATTCTTTTAGAAACTAGTGGTTTTCGTTCGCCTACCAAAAAAGAAAGAAACTAGTGGTTTCCTACAATACATCTAGAGTAACCCACTTTGAACACTCACTTTGGGCATTTAGTAGGCTCAAGTGGTTGTCCAACCTTGCAATACACCTCGAGGTGTGCGCTCACACTGCTCGAGGTATATCACATAGAAAGGCATTCACTTGAGCCCATTGAGACGACCCAAACCCCGGTGGGCCGGACCCCCGGCCTAAACTATTGCCAAATCCCTCGAGATAATGTCGAGCGATGACCCAGTGATGTCAGGCGATAATAGGTGGGGAATATAACAAAGTATATATTGTCTAATAAAATACGGAACAAAATGTAGAAGTCTTGCATACTAAACTAAACATAAACTGAATCAGGTATTATGGATTCAAACATCTACCCAAATAAATTCCCTATTACATAAAGTCTGAAAGTAAATAGATAATTATTATTAAACCTTGCAGACAAGAAAAAAGCTTTTATGTTAAGGCTTTGCCTTTTCTTTTATCTTAAGCAGCAGTTGAGGTACTTGGGGGGAAACTAGTGGGGTGAGCAAAATATATAAACGGGCTCAGTAAAGCGGAAGTATGCTCTACCATTAATCATCCAAATAATACCTAGTAATAAAATCAAACTAGATTTCAACAATTCAGATCATAAAATATGTTATCATTTTTCAGGCATTAAAGACATACATAATTAAGCATAATAATATAGTGAGATAAAAGAACAACAATGCACAACAGATACTTCAACAAGGATAACGATGATATCGAATGCCTTTAGAGTCAGAAGAAGTGACAACTGATATATCCAACTAGACAATGGGCAATAGCTTATCCTTCCCCCAATGTTAAAAATCGAAATCGAAACTAATTTTCCGTTTCTGATTTGCGAAAATTCCGTCTCTGATTGAAATCAGAAACGAACAGAGACGGAACGCGTTCCGTCTCTGAAAACGTCGTCGCTGATACGATCAGAAACGGAAAATGGATTCCGTTTCTGATTAGAGACGGAATAGAGACGGAAAATATCCGTTTCTGATTAGAGACGGATTTAGAGACGGAAATTAGAAACGGAACAGAGACGGAACAGAAATGGATTTTATTTCGAAATGGTACATTTGTAATTGCATTCCGTCTCTGATTCCGTTGCTGATTAGCAACGGAATCAGAGACGGAATTAATAAATTTATGAATTCCGTCTCTGATTCCGTTTCTAATCAGCAACGGAATCAGAGACGGAATCAGAGACGGAATGCAAAGAGTCCGTCTCTGATTCCGTCTCTAATTAGAAACGGAATCAGAGACGGATTATTCCGTTTCGATTAAAATCTCGATTCCGTTGCTAATTAGAGACGGAATCGAGACGGAATTAATATTTCCGTCTCTTGATCCGTTTGTGATTGATAGAAATATTTCTGGAAAATTAGAGACGGAATAGCAACGGAAAATTTGAATTTCGTTGCTAATCCGTCTCTAATTTTCTGTTTTGTTTAAATATGGCACGGATACATAATCCAATCGATTCTCCAACCTAAAAAATCAAAATACAACCCGATATGACATACTCCATCGCCGCACCCTCCAACAACTCCTTGAGGGTGCTAACATCCCCCAAAGAAGCCAAATTGCGCATCCATACATCAAAAATATATATCAACAAAAATTCAAAAGAGAAAGAAAAAATGTGAAACTCAAAATTAGCCCAAAAATTTATATATCCACGGAAAGTTGTCATGTATTACAAAAGCTCCAAAATTTGGAAGTATACACAAAAACCACCAATCCTATCGTTCAACAAGCAAAAAAAAAAAAAAAGAACACTCACAAAAGGTCCAAAATTTGGAAGTATACACAAAAAGGACTTCATCTAATAACTAAAGCGCAGCTTTGAAGCATTTCGAATCTCCATCCGAGGGCAACAACAAAGTGAGTATGCACTGAAAGAAGTAGGCAAAGGAGAGATTAATTAGTTTGAGGTCCCTGCTGAGTTAGCGCGCTAATTCCAAAGATTAGCGCTAATTAGCCACTCGCAGATATTTTTGACTTTTGGAAATCAAGCTTTAAATTTGAATTTTTGATTTCCTGGATTCCTAGAACGGCTATAAACGGTCATATTGGAATTCCTATCACTATAAAACCACCACAAACTTGGTTTTAACATAAGGAAGACGAAACACATTCCAAAATTCAAGATCTACAAAGAGAAGAAATTTGTGGTCCAGTCTCTTCACCCACATGATTATCTATATCTGCCATCTATTCCCTCAAATTATCTATGGTATCTGACTATAATAAACTAATGTTAGAAACACATTCAAAAATGCAAGATCTACAAAGAGAAGAATGGCATAAGTGCAAGAATGCTAAAAGGGAAAAACTAAAAGTTAAGCACAAACCTATCATGTAAGTATGATTCTAGAACTCATCCTCTCACCCCATCTAAACTGTTGTGTGCTCCAAAGGCGACAAGCCATGTGTTCCTACTCAAAAAATAAAAAAAAACAACCAGCTGGGATTCAAGAAAAGCAGTGAAGAACAGAAAAAAACCATACAATGTTGAATAAGAATGCTTCCAAAAAAAACATGATCATCAAGCAAATGCAGTCACGGACTGAAGTTGGTGTCAATGTTGCTATTTTCCTACGCATAGGAGATGGCGAACAATGTTTCTATAAGATGGACCTATCATGTAAGTTGAGTTGTAAAACATGTATAACATGTTTTATAAGGGTTGGTTAGGTCCTGGACGAGTTTAAGGGTCGCTAACACAAAGGGATAAATTAATTAGTTTGAGGTCCCTGCAGTTAGCGCGCTAATTCCAGTATTAGCGCGCTAATTAGCCACTGCCAGGGATTTTTGACTTTTGGAAATCAAGCTTTAAATTTGAATTTTTGATTTCCTGGATTCCTAGAACGGCTATAAACGGTCATATTGGAATTCCTATCACTATAAAACCACCACAAACTTGGTTTTAACATAAGGAAGACGAAACACATTCAAAAATGCAAGATCTACAAAGAGAAGAAATTTGTGGTCCATCTCTTCACCCACATGATTATCTATATCTCGCCATCTATTCCCTCAAATTATCTACGGTATCTGACTATAATAAACTAATGTTAGAAACAAACTAAACCACCAGCAATATGTAAATCAAGTAACTTAAAAAGTCTACACGACAAACTATTGAAAGGAAGTGATTCAGTCGCTAAAATAGAATAGCCAAGAGAAGATTCACCTCGATAAGCCACCGCCCCCAAAGCCTCCATAACCCCCACCAAGCCTACCTCCGAGACCGGAGTCCTATAAGGACCAAAATCACCACCACCAAAAAAAGAATGAGTTTAACATGCAAATGAAACAAATCGTCTACAACATGCTCATCGTCAAAAGCAATGAACCCATTCCCTCGAGAACGATAGGAAAAACTAAAACCCGCCTATCCGAAAACAGGAAAAAAAAATAAAGGAACTTCATCATCAGTACCCTCCACTACATCAGGCTTCAACAAACCACCATGTTCGCAGGTACATTCATTGTCCATTTATCCTCTGTATATCTTAGTTGGCTTGGACGCCCAGTTCATGCATAAGTTATCATGGATTTTATTTTTAATACATTATCCTCCCCAAAATAAATTTTTTAACCTCAGTTTAAGTAAAATATACTATAAGTACCGAATGTTTGCAGAATTAATCCATGGGAGAAGAAAACATGCTGGCTGTTGTGTGCAAATCTTATGCGTTGCGGAGTTCTCTCGAGTGCTATGATGAAGAAAGTGGTAGAATCGACAGGGAGCAACATCTTCATGCCATAGCAAATGAATTTGGGAAATCGATAAAGGGTCGTTTTCGGTCATCTCATGTTGAGAACATGTAGGCTATTCTTCTTCTATTATGGACATGCCATAATAGAAGAAGAAGAGCCTACATGTGCGTAACATGGATGACCGAAAACGAGCCTTTATCGACTTCCCAAATTCATTTGCTATTGCATGAAGATGTCGCTCCCCGTCGATTCTACCACTTTCTTCATCGTAGCACTGAGAGAACCCGCAACGCCTAAGATTTGCACACACACAAACCAAAGATGTTTTCTTCTCCCATGGATTATGCAAACATTCGGTACTTATAATATATTTTACTTAAAAACAAAAAAATATTTGGGGGAGCAAAAGGGAAAAAAATTAAAATCCACGATAAAATATGGAACATCGCCTAAAAATGCACAAAAAGAAGTGTGAATCATAATGTAATTCGAAGAATTTCTAAAGTTTTCTACACTATAAAACGTTTAATCTAAGAATTTGAAACAAACAACAAGTGAAGTACCTATGTATCACCAACCTGCTCATCTCTCGAGAGCCACGCTTACGTCTCACGCCCAACATTGTCCCCTTGTTGGGGTGGATCGACCGGATCTATTTTGCGCGGCTGTTGCTGGTCATGAGGTGGCGGTGGTGGTGGCGGTGGTGGTGGTTGTTGCTGAGCTAGGCCTATTTCGTCCATGTCCATCCCAAGACGCTGATGCATGAACTCCATAACCTTTCGTAGTTGCTCCGCAACGACATCGAACTCGCCCGGCACCACATCCCGCGTCTGCGACGTGCTAGCACCAGGAGCTCCGTATCTCTCTTCTTTCTCCCTAAGGACCCGAGTCCGTAGACACGTCCTTTGGAAGACTCACCCGCCACATTGAGGTACACCGCCTCATCATCCACCGCTTGCTCCGGTGTAGCCTGGGTCACCTCCTGGCGTCTGCTCTGGAGCCTATCCTGCAAATATGCACAACAAACAACATACATGATATGGGGTAAGTGAAAGACTTAATAATATTTTACATATCATTTCTATACTTACATAGAACCGCTCTGATCTAGTATCGATGAATGTCATCCTGTCGTGATTAACGGTGTGGAGATGCAAATACAAGTCATTCACAGTCGGTGGCGTCTCGGATGAATCAGCCTGCGTGCAGGACCAAGCATAGTGAACAAGAGTATAAATGTACAAAATATCCTAGATGTTACAAAAAACTTACCAATCTTTCTTGGGTAGTCACAAATGACACGGAACCACCACCGTGCTTCGAGGGTCCAGTCCCAGGGCCTTCGACCTCAGTGTTCCTATTCTCCGTCGCTTGCCTAGACCTAGCACGGAAGTCCTCGCTCTCCCGATCGCAAGTATCTCCTCCATGCCTCATCTCGTAACATAAACCGGTCGCACCCGATTCTTCTTCAACTTGTGCATCAACGCGGTGTACCTTGTGCCTGCAAGCCTGTCGTACGCCGCTCGCACGAGATCCTCGGGAAGCGCATCATCCCATCTAAAAAATATCTACAAATTGGCGATTGCTATTGTTAGCATTTATTTGAGAAAATAGTATAAATCATAAGGCATATGGTAGTCTTGTTTACCTTCCATTGGCGCCGTATTGGTCTTTATGATGAGGCTGCACCGACTTCCAACAATACCCTTCAGAATCATCCATCGTTTAAAAACTTTTGTCATCCTCCGTGCACAAAAGTGCGAAGGATGCAACTCCCCGTGTTTCATGAACATGCATATCACCTTAACTACTTCTTCAATATTTGACATCCATATTGAAATTGACATATAAAAGTCAAACGCAAACTTACGTATCATTGGCAATCGCGTGATAGGAATCCCCGCACGCGAGGGGGCTCCACCGTCCTCCGAGGTGGTCGCGGAGGGCCCTGTCACCTCCAACCCTGCTCTTACGTCTTCTTGTCGGGATGCTGCCGCTGATGCTGTGGCTGGGGGTGCAGGCCTCGTGGGTAAAGGAGTCATTGATGTCGGAGAAGGTGTGGGGAAGTGTGTATTAGGCATAGTCCTTGATGACGACGAAGATGGTACAGACGACCCCGACGGTATGGAAGGGGAATGTGACGCTGCGACTGTATCGTGCTCGAGAGACCGAGAAGTCGGAATCGATAATGGAGGTATCGAACCACGACCTCGACCGCCACGACCTCTATGGACCCCTCCTGTGGCCTGACCAGGAGTGCCAGTAGGTATTTCGCCGCCAGATGTCGGTGTCGCACCTATTCCGCCTGGACGATGGCCTCCTAATGGCAAACCTCGACATCCCCTACGACCACGTCCGGCCATGATACCTAACAATATTCACGAGTAAAACATCAGAAAAGAAGGGCATAAAAAAAGTAGATGCACATACTGAATTAATTTATTAATAACACAGGATCCATGCAAATAAAAGTAACTACATTATTGGTCGTTGACATATCATATACAAACTTTATTCGCTATCATCCGTTTCAAATTCACTCTCATGAGTAGAAGGTGAGGATTCTTCTTCTGATTCATCTCCACTATAAACTTCATCGCTTGGACCCGCTTCAACAATGAATCGAGTCCCAGTTGGAACATCCAGATTGTTGATATCGGCGTCTGCATCATCGACTACGCACGTGGTGGGCATCCCATCTTGGAAAGCAATCTCTGCCGAGCCCTGGTCATTATCGTCTTTGCTAGTTTCCTCGTCGGCCGAATTTTGGCCGACAAACAACAAACTGCTAGCCATTCTTGTCGATCGTTCTGCATAGAAGGGTACGAAAGGTAGTAGACTTGAGTGGCTTGCATTGCTAGTACAAATGGCTCGTAGTTGTTATATCGTCGACTTCGATGAACCTCTACCAATTGAAGGGTTGGGTGAGTCCTCACACCATGATTCGGTGTAGGGTCATACCATTCGCACTTAAACAAGACCACACGTTTGAGGCCGGTATACTCAATCTCCACAACCTCTTGCAGTACTCCATAATAGTTATGGGAAACATCAGCGTAGTTTGAACCCTTCACCAAAACACCGCTGCTCTGCGTCGATCTATTAACGTCATATGTTGCGAGTGGAACTTATACCCATTAACAAGGTAACCAGGGTAGACAGTACATGATCGACTAGGACCAACAGAAAGATCAACGAGCGTCTCGTCAACTATAGAATTCCGTGCCTATTCATCATAATTAGAGATGCAATATGACACATTAGTTATGGGAGAAACATTTGAATCTATAACGTACAAAAGTAATGCCCTTACATATGTTTGAAACCAAATGGGGAAGTTGTGCTCTAGACTACTATCAACCTGCGACTCCCCCATTGCTTGAGTGATTTCATCGACGAATATCCTAGAAGAAACGAACGTGTAAGTCGGATGTCTTACTAAAATATGAACAATGAATGTACTGCATTATTGAAAGAAAGTGATGGACATACTGAACGTAAGGAGCGATCTCTGGACAATTGAGCAGTATGTACGAATGAGCGGCATTATACTCCTGCTCTGTTAAGTACCGCTCCTTCGACTTGCCCATGGGTCGACCAGGATAAGTGAAAATTGAGAAATTGCCAACGAAGTTCGGTGTGGGCCCGAGACCGCCATCGTCGTTACGTGGCACTTTGTCATGCAACGTAATGACGTGATCTTCGAAGTAGTAAGAACAAAAGGATGTGACCTCTTCGACCAGATAAGCATTACACATGGAGCCCTCAACCTTCGCTTTGTTTCGCACATTGTTCTTCAAATGTTTAAGGTACCTATATGAATGTTATAAGAAATGTTGATATAAAACCTATTGAATGGGAAAATAATAACAAGGGCTCAAGATAGTACCTCTCAAATGGATACATCCATCGAAATTGAACGGGACCGGCCAGACGGGCCTCGTAGGCCAAGTGGATTGGTAGGTGTTCCATAGAGTCAAATAAGCTTGGAGGGAAAATTTTTCCAACTTGCAAATGATTTTTGGTATTTCAGACTCTAAGACCTCCATATCTTGATACGACACATTTCGCGATAAGGGACCGGAAAAATAGGCTTAATTCGCTAATTGCAACCCAAACCGGGTTTGGGAGAAGTTCTCTCGAATGCAATTGGTATCAACCGTTGCATGAATATATGACAATCATGGCTCTTCATGCCGAACATTCGCAGTTTCTTTGGATCTACACATCGACCAAGATTCGATGCGTAACCATCAGGAAAACGCAACTTCTCAACCCACTCGCACAATTTTTGTCTTCTTGAGGTATCAAGAGCATAGCACCCAAGGACGTAAGTATTTGTCGCCGAATCAATGTGTAGAGAAGGTCGGTGACAATATTCACGAATATCTTGCCTCGATTTTGCATTGTCCTTACTCTTGCCCGGTACACACATAATAGTGTTGAATATGTTGTCAAAAACATTTTTTTCGATGTGCATGACATCTAAGTTGTGGCGGATCAAGTTTGTCTTCCAATACGGCAAGTCCCAGAATATGCTTTTCTTCCTCCATCCCGAATTCTTAGCTATCCGGCCATTCACAGATTCAGCGCCGATTTCTGTCACCTTCATCAAGCCAAACGATTCAATTTCTACCAAAATTTCTTCACCAGACCGTAAAGCGGGCGGATCATCATTTATGACCATTTTGCCTCTAATGAAATTTTTTTTGTCTTTCCTTAATGGTGATGACTTCTCCAAGAACCGACGATGACAGTCGAACCACGATGTCTTACCACCATTTCGCAAATGAAATGCATTTGTATCCTCCATACAATATGGACAAGCGTACTTACCGTGTGTGCTCCAACCGGACAACATGCTATATGCGGGGAAATCACTAACAGTCCATAAAAGGGCAACTCGCATGACAAAATTTGTCTTGGTGGAAACGTCGTATGTAACCACCCCATTGTTCCATAAATCTTGCAACTCTTTCACAAGCGGAGTTTGAAGGAACACGTCGATTTTCTCGCTTTGGGGGCTGGTCGGTCCGGGAACGATAACCGTTAAGAACATAAACTCGATTTCATGCACATCGACGGTGGAAGGTTGTAAGGAGTCAAAATCACGGGCCACGAAGAGTACGATTTTCGGAAATCCCAAATACTTGAAAACCATCAGTGCACAATCCTAAACGAACATTCCGAACCTCGGCGGCAAAGTCTTTATTGACGTCATTAAAATGTCTCCAAGCAATCGAATCAGAACAGTGTTGCATAACATCTTCAGGCGATGAATGATCTCCATGCCATCGCATATGTTTTGCGGTTGACTCAGACGCATACAATCGTTGCAACCGAGGGCCCAAAGGGAAGTAGTACATTCTTTTGCAAGGGCGGTATTTTGTGTTCCGACCACGACCTCGTCGATGTGCAACGTATCGTGATTTCCCACAAAATTTACATGACGTCATCTCAGAGTCCACTCCCCAATAAATCATACATTGGTCCTCACAACAATCTATTTTCTCAACAGTAGACCTAGACCTCGCATTAGTCTTTTAGTGGCATAAAAATTCTCAACCATTGAGTTGTCATTTGGCAAACAATCCTTCATGAGTTTAATAATTTCATTATACCCTCGTTCAGATATATGATGTTCAGACTTGATCGCAAGTAATCTTGCCATTGCGGACAACGTTGTCATGGTTTCGCAACCAGGCCACAATTGTTCCCTACTTGCATCAATCATGTCATATAGTTGGCGTGCTTGGGGTTTGGTGATTCTTCCACGGCATTCCAATTGAAACTTGGACCTGCCACGTTGTGTAGCATCTCGCGGTAAGGTGTCGGATCGTAGCCTCGAACATCAGCATCATCAATATGGCAATCCATTTCGTGGAAATATTGCGGCCCTTCATCTCCGTTCTCACCATGTTCGTACCAACCGTGATATCCCGGACAAATCCATACCTACATAGGTGGTGCTCAACCGTTTCGACGTCCAGGTACGGAACAAGTCGACATTTCTTAAAATTGCACGGGCATCTAATCTTCCTTTCACTTTGGTATGTAGGACAATGTTGTTTTGCAAATGATATGAATTCTTTAACCTTCGCCGCGAATTCAATTCGAACATAACCGTTGTCGAGCCGGTTGTACATCCAGTCTCTGTTTGTAGACGACATTCCTTGTCGAACGTAACCCTTGTCGAGCCGGTTGTCTATTCAAGTAATGAAATAATAATGATTAAGATGATAAGAAATCTCACTAATTGGAGAATATTGTAAATCGGAATAGCGATCTACACCATCTAGAAGAAATTGATAGCTAAGTGAAAGAACGAGGTTCGCACATTAAACTCAGGAACTTCATAACTTGACAAAGTTAGGAAGTCATTAATGAGTCATCACAATCTAAAGAGAAGGAATTGATTGAGTTATGTTGTTTATGTAAGAAGCTTGGGCATTATCAAAAGGATTGTTGTAAATGAAAGACATGATTCAAAAAGAAAATGATTATGATATAATAATCAGTAATGATCCAATATCTTACTAAAAAATCCTAAATCACGTTGATTCAGACAAATGGATCGATGCTATGATTAGTAGCTCATATTGACTTAGAGTTGTAGCAAATTGATGTACAGACAGCTTTCGTAAATGAGAGTTTCGATGAAGAAGTTTACATCGGTTTGCCTGAAGAATTTAAGATTGTTGGTACTGAACATATTGTATGTAAGCTGAAGAAATCAATATATGGAATTAAGCAAACTTCTCGACATTTGGTATCTTAAGTTTAATGATACAATAACATGTTTTGTTTCTAAGGAAAACATCATTGATCAATGTATATATCTTAATGTTAGTGGGAGTAATATCATATTTTTGATATGATATGTTGATGATATTATTGTTGGACTAAGTGGTTAGTCACTCACATTCCGACCGAGATTTTGATGGAAACAAACAAGGTGAAAATGTACTAATAAATATCTCGTGTATTTCAGTTTGTGTTAAAGGATGCAAAACAACACATCAAGGGTACTCAACAAATACGGGGAGATTGTTGGACTAAGTGTTTGTGTTAAAGGATGCAATATAACACATCAAGGGTACTCAAGAAATACAAGTTCAAGATTCGGCATTTATGAAGAAATGAAGATGAAAGTCCGAACCACAATATGTAACTTCAATGTAAGGTATACAAATTCTTTCACGCAAGCCAAATGCATTAGTTCATGCATATCATGTTTCTCAAACCATTTTTTCAAAAGCTATAAGTTTACTTCAAGTTTCAAAATGGAATTTAAACAAATAACTAGGTCTAAGAGTTTAAACAAATTGAAACTTTGTGAGAATTGTCAATTTGCATTTTAGAAATCATTGTAAATGTTTTCGAAAAAGAAAAACTCGTTTTTTAAATGTTTTCAAAAATAAAACAGAAAATTTGCAGAAAAGCCCCTAACACATTATGAAATCGTAAATTTTCGTTTTCGGGATTTGTAAAAATATCCGGACCACCCAATTAAGCTTAATGACTCATAATAAACATGTATAACATGTTTTATAAGGGTTGGTTAGGTCCTGGACGAGTTTAAGGGTCGCTAACACAAAGGGATAAATTAATTAGTTTGAGGTCCCTGCAGTTAGCGCGCTAATTCCAGTATTAGCGCGCTAATTTGCCATTGCCAGATATTTTTGACTTTTGGAAATCAAGCTTTAAATTTGAATTTTTGATTTCCTGGATTCCTAGAACGGCTATAAACGGTCATATTGGAATTCCTATCACTATAAAACCACCACAAACTTGGTTTTAACATAAGGAAGAAGAAACACATTCCAAAATTCAAGATCTACAAAGAGAAGAAATTTGATTTTTTAGAAGGAGCAATAGGAGATCTTTGTGGCTGCTCTTAAGTTCTCAAATCCAGCACCTTTGAGGCTTTCAAAGGAATATAAGAGTCTCTCCAAAGCTGATCTCTTTTGTCATCCTCTTGGTTGTAAGGAAATCCTTGATATAAACTCTTTCTTGTGCTTAATCGACATTGTTTTGTGTATTTGATTTGAAAATCAGTTTTGTAAGGAAATCCTTGATATAAACTCTTCCTGGGTTTTGCACTTAAATTAAAATTTTTAAGACCCTAAGATTGCAAAAAGATACCACCAGTAGCCCGACATTTAGTTGTGTGGGGAATCGAAGTTGAGGTCGTGCGCCTAACCTATATCGATATCAGAGGCATACAAATACCACATAGTATCAACGCGTCTACTACTTGTTCACTCATACGTCCTTAAGGTTATAGGTTTATTCCATTCTCTAGAAATGTAATGTGAAATAGCAACATTCACTAAAAGAGTAATCCTAGTGTTCCTAACCCTAACTAGTAGTAGAAACGTCTCTAATTATAGGTACTATTCAATCGTAACCAACAACACCTAACTAATCAATCATCCATAGCAAGTGCATGAATATGAAATTACTAACAACTATAACATCAAACGACAAAGTAATTACCTCATCAGTACATGATTCTAATGTATTATAATGTTGATCATGACATGCTTTACCGATAAAATAAACATGGAATAACAACCAAATACGGATGACATGCTTTACCGATAAAATAAACATGGAATAACAACCAAATACGGAATCAATATAAATCTTGAATTGCTCAATTAAAAGGTTGAAATGAAATAGTACATATTAATAAACCTAAAAATAGAACAAGCATAACCTCAAAAACTATGCATGTAAGAGAAAGCGAGAACAAAAACTTCTAAACCAAACAAAAGACACAACATTAACTTAATAGATCAAGTGAAGAACACCAACTAATGCACATGAAAGCCAATCCGGGGGAAAATGTGAGCAGATACAATGTGAAGAGAATTCGGGTGTTAAAATTTTTTTTGTGTTACCTTGACGAGCGGAGAGCGGAGCGGTAAGCACAGAGCGACCGGAGAGCAGAGAGCAATGAAAGACACGGAGATTCAAGATCGAAATTCAAAAACAATCAGAACGCTGTGCACTCATTCACTGCACAATCAACCAAGGAACAAATCAAATCACTCAAGAACAGTTAAAATAAAACCTCATAAAGTAATAACAATTATAAGAACCGAACTCTTAAAATATGTCACCACGATCAAGAGTTTGTTCCTTCACAGTTCATAAACAATAAGGTAGTACTATAACACGGCCAATTGCCAAGACGAATTTACAAAAATAAAAAGGATTCCATGACCATAATAGCTAAGACCTTTCAAGAAAATAAATTTTTTTTTTAAATCCATTTATTAGACTAGTATAGTTGAGCCGCTAAGAAAACCTAGTATACACAATGGTCAACCACATTATGTTCATTTCCTATGTTTGAACATCAAGGCATATATATGACTGGCCTTGCCTAGCAGATATAGCTTCAGTTCAAGTGAAAATCTATAACATATTTCATTCATGAGCATAATATTTGCAATGCTAACAAGTATTACGACTTTAATATTCCTAGATGCCGCATATAAGGTACGTAGGAACACCGGACACCCCAAATATTTATTGATAGATGGAAATTTATGAAGTTTGCATGCTTAATTTAAATTGGAAAATCTTTCAAGATAAAATAGCTTCTTGCCTTCAACTCCGATCTTTACTAGAAGATCGAACTATCAAATGAACCATAGCGGAAACTTAAATAATTCTCATGTCACCCTTGGTTTTCCATAAATTTTTAAAATTAGATAAACAAGGGGACTAGAATGCCAACCTGACAGACGCGAATTTTTAGCGAATGATGCAACTGCTGCTCAATACTTCCTCAAAACCGTCACAAGGTGAATGATCTCTATGAAAGCTGAAGAGCTCTTGATCATGAGTGTTGCCTGCATTATAAATTAAGAACAATCAAAAACAAATAGATTATATCAGAATGTAGTAAGACTCAAAACTACAAATGCCTTGCTAACCGGATCCGAATCAGAGACCAGAGAGAGCGGGAGATATCGGCGATGACGGAGACCGGCGCGACGAGACGGAGAGACCAGAGAGACGGCGAGACCAGAGACAGCAGAGAGACCAGGTAGCACGACCAGACGGAGATACGGAGACCACCGCGACCGGACGGCCAGAGCAGAGACAGCAGAGAGACCAGCTAGCACGACCAGACGGAGAGACGAGACGATCGAACGGGATGGACGGTTGGGGACGAGACGATCGACCGGCGCGACGAGACGGAGAGACAGATTTAGGTTTTTGCGGTTGTTTCGTGTGAATGATTTGGGGATTTCTGTTGTGTTGTTGGGGGGGGGGGTGGGGTGCGGGAAAGAAAATAGGCTGCCATGATCCAATAAAATACAAATCTCGAGGAATGATGAACGGTCATAAGAAATGAAGAATTTGGCGGGAATGGAGGCGCCAAATTTCAGAGACGGAATTTAATTCCGTCTCTAATTCCGTCGCTAATTCCGTCTCTGATCCGTCTCAAATCCGTCTCTAAATATTTCCCTGTCTATTCCGTCGCTAACTGTTAAATTTAGAAACGGAACTTATTCCGTTTCTAATTCCGTTTCTGAATTAGAAACGGAAATAAGTTCCGTTTCTAATTCCGTTTCTGATTTGCTGTTTTTTTGTAGTGACAAAACTCCATAGAGTCATATCGGAGGAAGGATCAAATGCCTCCGACCCTCCAACTACGGTACCAAGTATATTCATTTGACGTATATTAGTTCCACAGGCATCCTAGAGATAGAGTAACAAAAAGAGACATGATAAGCAACATATCAATGAAAATATCAAACATATTCCAAATAATTCATAGACCAATCATTGAAATAAATTCCTAGCATATCTACTAGCATGACATGAATGATAATAAAACAAACCCCACTTACCTCAAGAGTTGCTAAATCCTAATTTCGAACCTTCTATAAGTTGCCAAGGTATTCATCAATTATCTACATTTTATACACATTTTATTAGGTTCACAACACTCTTGTAGGATAAGTTTATTAACAATTATGGACCATGGGTAGGCTCGTACACAGAGTTTGTACTCGAACTCGCATTTAAGACCTTAATGGTGCTCACCTTTTCGAATAAGTTAAAACTCATTTTGAGTAATTTATCAATCTCATGTTGTTAAGCTTTCCATAAGCTTTTCAACGGTTTTTCGAAACGTCAAAATCAGAGTTAAATGAAGAAGTTATGGTCGTTTAAAATCGAGGTAAAAATTGGGATTTTGCAAAAGACGGCAGATTGCCCTCCGACTCTCTTATTGCCGAAACTCCCCTGGACCTTCCCCGACATTCCTTTGGCTCAAAATCTAGTAAATAAGGTCCCAAAACATATTTTCTAACAACCAAGCCATCGATTTGATGTCAAAGCATCAAGGCTCGAATCTATTAATTGTTCTTGTTGAAAACTTGAAAAAAAAAAAAACTTTACCAAACCATCAAAGACTTGTCAAATCTGGAAATCAAAGTACTCCACAATCAAAACCATAGCCACAATCACCACCAATCTCAGATTCAACACGTACCCATCATGATGTGTTCATCACATATTTGAATCAATTCACTAAAGAAGGCTCCCAATCCACATATACAACCATTGGGAGCGTGAATAACAACATTTGAACATTAAAACCCTTGTAAATCCACTTAAGAATATTGATACAACATAAATCCGAGAATACATACTCAAAACTCAAATATCATGATTCATCTCCTACTTTAAACCTTATGAAAAAAAAATCAAGAATGGAAGATTAGAGAAGGAAGATGAATGATTTACCTAGCTTTATGTATACTTGATGTAAGTTCTCTCTCATCCACTAAATCCACCAACAAAGCTTCCTAGGGTTCTCTTCTCAAGTTCTCATCTAGCTTATTCAAGTAAAAGTGGTTTGTATAGCTTGTTAGAGAAGCTAGGGTTTGGTGGACTAAGTCCAAACCTTCGTCTCATCAAGATGAGCTTAAGTGCTAGGATGATCCTAGAGCTCACATTAAGTCAATCTTTTATGTCTTTTACATATATACCCTCATGTATAGTTACAATCCTTGCCATTATTCTTTATTTACTTCATTTAATAATTCCATTTTCCTTTCACTTAGCTAATTTCACCTCTAAGTAACTAGGTATCATATAATATACGCATTAGTCACACTAATATACAAATACTATGCATATCTATTAATTTATTTTTATGTCGGGACCATATTATAGATTTAGAAAATTATGGGCATTACACCTACTAAGTGCGCAAAGTGAGTGTCTAAAGTAAGTTACAAAAATATTTTCCTTATAGGATACGATGGCCCACATGTCACAAGGCAAAGTATATATAGCATCTCCGAATAAAAAGCCAAACCAACCGAGCTAGCTAGGCTAAACTCATAGTAGACCGATGGGAATCAACTCATACATACTCCATTACAAATGATAAGATATATTAATATTGGATAGCAAGCAGTGGATCTATTAAATTTATTTTGTACTATATATGGGATTCTCACTAGCTAGCTACAATTGCATTAGAAGTTTGTGATATTTAGGCGATAAGTTGGAACGGCCAAAAGAGGGCTTTCCCTTGACATTGACAATGCAAATTTCTCCTTCATATCCAAATCACAAGAAGAAATGCAATTGGGAAGCTCCCAGTTGAAGCAATGAAGTAATTGTGCTAATATCAATTTAACCACTGTTAGTCCCAATTGCACTCCAGGACACCCTCTTCGACCAGATCCAAACGGAACAAATTGAAAGTCTCGTCCATGAATATCCATATCGACATCAACGAATCTATCAGGATTGAATTCCTCGGCATTCTCAGACCACACATTAGGGTCTCTTCCGATAGTCCATATGTTTATAAACACTTGCGATTTCTTTGGTATGAAGTAGCCATTTATTGTAATGTCTTCGATAGATTCACGAGGGAGTAGAAGTGGCGCCACCGGATGAAGCCTCATAGTCTCCTTAATCACCATGTTCAAGAAGTTTAACTTGGGCAAATCCGTCTCCTCGACCATGCGATCCATGCCGACGACTTCTCTCAACTCGGCTTGAACTCTCTTCATGAGTTTTGGATGCCTTAGTAGCTCTGGAAATGCCCAATTTACTACGTTAACTGATGTATCCATCCCAGCTGCTACCACATCCATAATGATGGCTTTGATGTGGTCTTTGTTAACTTTGATATCTTGCATATAATTTGAATCTTTAAGTGATAACATGACATCAATGAAGTCTCTAAAATCTGCATTTTGCTTTCTCGCTTCTTTTGTGTGTTCTGCTATAATCGCATCAAACATCGTGTTGAAATCCTTGACAACAAGTCTCATGCCACGTCTGATGCCCTAGATAAAGACGTGAAATTAATGCATTATATAGATAGTCATAAATATTTTTTAAGAGAAATATCTATAATAATGTCATTGACATCACAACAAAACCTTGCACACCCGGCCTTGCGCATCCCACCATGCTATACATCTAGGAATGTGTAAGCTTGTATCCCGAAGTGAACACAGATAATTAATATGGAAGGGTATGAGCTTTGTTGTGTTGTCATGGTGTTATATTTTTACATTTATTATGTTGTTGTGAAGATTTTCCAAACTGATTCTTTGACTCCACATAAAATTCATTTTTGATCAAAAACTAATTAACACAAATTCAAAAAAAAACTTTAATTGCTATTCAAAAATCAACCTATCACATAAACTTAACTAGCCTTTTGTAGGCTTTAATATATAATGACGATCTGGATTTTTTTTTCGACATTTTTTAAGGAAAAGAATAAGATTTTTGTACAAATTAACATATTGACCCACAACCGCGTACAGAGACATGCAAAGACATATTAAACTAATTAATTATATGCTGCCACTTGATTGTTGTAAGTACTTTATTAATTATTTCAATGTTAATTTGTATGTGATTGGTGGTTCCCTCTAGAATGCTAGACCTTAATCCTCTCATGACAAAATTTTGTCAAAAAATAAATTAAAGTGATATCATAATTATTTTTACATTAGAAAAGTTAACTGAGGACTGAAGTAGGGATGGCAATATTAACCGCACCCGCCCAAATCTGACTCGATTAGTAATACCTGAAGATGAGAGTTACAAGAATTTAGGACGGATTTCGGAAGTAAATGCAACCCACGTCATGGTATTAGGACGGATACGGGTTTGACGTATCTGTTACCAGAACACGTTTATATATATATATACTAGTTTCAAAATACGATTCATTTATATCGCGAAAATTAATTTCTAAGAATTTATTAACAAAATTTAAAATTGCAATTAAAATTTAAAAATTAGAAATACAAGTACATTTTTTAGCTTATCAATATTCTCTAATGTGATTGAGATAAAATGTGATTGAAAAAACAAGCTAGTCATGTTATGACATTACTTCCTCAAAGGAAAACATAGATTGAATGATTTGAAGAGGAAGGAGAGTCGTTGATCAATGAGTTGTTGATCGATTTGAAGATGTAGTATTTAAGACGTTGAAGATGTAGCGTTCTCTTAAGTCGTTGAGTTGTTGATCTTTAATTTAAGTCGGACTCATTTATCATCATCCAATTTGGATTAGGTTGAATTAATTTATTAATTTTAAGAGAAGACACGAGAAGTATGGACAAAGAGGTAAATTTTATTAGCACTCAAATAAAGTATAGGCAAAAAGGTAAATTTCATTACCACTCAAAAATTTGTGATTCGTGCTTTTATATATATGATAGATATATATAATTCATAATGCACATTATGATATATATAATTCATAAACGTGTGGTGCACATGCTACGCACCCAACGTACATAAATTAAATTAAATTAATAATATATATTTATTAAATCGAGCAATTTTATAAATATAAGATATAATATAAATACATTATAAATAAAAAATATAATGATAAACAGATTAGAAGATGAACATATTAAATATAAATATAAAGGTGTCATGCTCATGGAATGAGGTAAATCATGTTGAAATGAAAGTTGTCATATTTATCTCATCTATTCTCTCATTCTCCTATTTATTTACTTGTTTACTTTACCTAGCTTAGTCCTAGTTATTTTACAACATTAGTCAATTACTTGTTTTTTTTTATTTCAGCTATACGTACCACACCTTTTATTTAGGGCTCCCCAGAGAAAAAGGTCAAACTAAAAAAAGTTCATTCTACTGCAAAATGACGCTTATGCCCTTGACTATAAAAACTATAAAGATAAGTCTCAGCCACATGTCGTCCAACTTAAAATAGATGTCTCGACCGAGGTTTTGGAGTTGGGTGCTTCAATTAGATGAAGGAGTATATATAGCGGAGCTCTTTTTTTAATTAAAGACATTTAATTAACACAGTACAAAAAATTAATATTTAGTTCATAGTTTTTTTTTCAGCATATATACTATATTATTGATTGTTTTTTTGTTAGATTATAGTTATTAGTTCTTGTTTAAGTTTAAGTGGAACACTTAAATCTTGTATACATGTATATTTATCATTCTTTTTAAGATAGAAATGTACGAGCTCAACTCATTATTCATATCCAGTTACAATGTCATAATTAAATAATTGGGTTAACAAAAATTCGAGAAAAAAGATAAAAATAAAACTTAAACTGTAACTAAAGCCACAAATGGAAAAAGAAAACAAAGATTAAAATAGTACTTTCCTCACTGTCCACATTTATGCTTTTAATATATATATATATATATATATAACGGGTACCGCAGGTGCCTACCCATGAAACCCAATTATTACATATATTGCATAAAAACATAAGTAATAAGGTTAAATCATTAGGTCTAGCAGTCGCTGCTTCTTTTTTTAAAAAGTCATGCCAAGGCCCTAGGCCCGAACTTTGATCTGGCGAGCCTAAGCCCATGCGGAGCTTGTCAATAATTATTAGAAGCTATATATATATATATATTATTTTGAATAGAAACAAACAAAGAAGATCGTAGGTCTAGTAGTTGGAACTTTCACTAGGCGGTGAACTGTTTCAAAGTTCCAACTTGCCCATGTCGGGCAGGCCTAGGTGGGTTCGGCCCCTGACCCGCTCAATAGGTCTAGTCTCGATGTCACACTATTTCAATTTCGCAATCGCATCTACAACTAGATTAATGTTAGTTCTTTAAAATGAATGGAATTAGCGAATCGTCTAAAAAAGTAGGTTTAGCGAATCAATTAATGTACTATTATTTTATGTCTAGTCCTCTTTCGAGTCATGAATGATTAAATTAATAATAAAAAAATTCCTTAAAAAAATTTTGATTTCTTAATCTCTCAAATATAAATGTTGTGTTTTGTCACTCAAGTTAAGTCAAATATTTATTTAATGATAATGTTTTACATATAATATATTTATTAGATGTGAATTAAATAGATAGTAGTTCAACATGTGCTTTTATCTTAATTTTTGCAATTTATTCAATAAATGAGCAATTACAGGAGTTTAGGGTACCCGAATGCAGTATTAATATGATTTGAGACAGACATGGTTACGTAATATTAATAAGACATGGTTACTAGAGTTTAGGGTACCCGCATGCAGTATTAATATGATTTGAGACAGACATGGTTACGTAATATTAATAAGACATGGTTACGTAATATTAATAAGGTTTGAGAGTAAGAGTTGTGGGTTCGAAATGCATGTAAGTTGTTTCTTTATTATGTATAAAAAATAAAAAATAAAAAATAAAAAAATGCATTTATAAACAAGTTTGGAACGCGCCGGTACATGCAGGTAGTAATATGTTAATTTCATAAACGGGTTTAGTAACTGGTAGTCCTCACTAAGTAAAGTGATTACTTTATAAATCACAACTATGGTATGCTTCGGGATATGCACGTACCTGAAGATCAAGGGGTGCAAGAAACGGCACGTAGTCCCCGACGTCAAAAGCAGCAGTTAACCTCATGGCCTCATTGATAATAGGCTTCAACCGGTACCTATCTTCCTTGGACCCAAACACCATCCTATAAGTCATGTCCTCCACCACCTTTCCCACCATCTCGCTCACACAAACCACTTCACGAGCATGAGATGCAACCTTAAGAACCTCAACAAGATTGCTCACCTCTTCTCTCCTCATCGGCCTAAACATCTCAACCTTTGCATTTGTGAACAACTCTAGAGTGCACAATTTGCGCATGTTGCGCCAATAGGCCCCATAAGGAGAGAAGGCCAAGCCCCTAAAACCATAACCAATGAACTTCTCGGCTAGCACCGTAGGTCTACTCGCGAAGACCAAATCGTGAGCCTTGAGGAACAGCTCTGCGGCTTCAGGCGATGAGACCACGATGGTTGGAACTTGGCCAAGTCGAATGTGCATTATAGGCCCGTATTTTGGGACAATTTGTGCAAGGCTTGGTGTGGAAGGTCACTTAGCAAGTGAAGATTGCCAATTATTGGCAAACCTTTTGGACCAGGGGGGAGTGCATGCATGGAATGAACTATATTATTACCTAATAAGCTGTTCATCTTGTTTTTCTTTTTGAGAGAGTTTATAATAAAATAGAGTAATATTGGACATAGCAGTAGAGTGAAAAAGCTGATGATCATCCAAGAAGCCATAGTAGTTTAGATATCAATGAGAGGCTAGCTATATAAGGTGATTGTTGTACATAGCATAGTTCAAATAATTATTTATAATGGCTTCTCTTAGCATGTGCCTTGCATGTGTGATATTAAATGGTGCAGTTGGCGGGGATCGATCAATGTTAATTGAATGCTGAGAAAAGTGCTTACCATTAACCATGTGAAACAATTTCATTTTAGAAATTTAAGTTTTTTTTTTACTTTTAATTCGAATGTCTAAAAAGTCAAGAAAACTAACAAAGTGTGAGCACGACACATGCATCGATATATAAGGAAAGGGGAACTCAATTAGGTCTATCAAGAACTCAGAAAAATAACTCTCGATCTCAATCAAACAGATGAGCTGATGGTGTGTAGTGATGCCATATTTATAACTGATCGGTATGATCGGTTCCAAAAGACTCATATTACATACAACTCTTGTAGCCACTCAACGTACTTACTAGCTCTCGTTCAAGTTAAATACTTAATGTTTTGTTTAACTAACGACTTAATTCATCTCGTATTATTGACCTCATTCCCTAACAATCTATGGGGGTGAAATTGGAGGAAAATTGCAATATGCGTTATGACGAATCACAGAGGAATGCCTAAGATCTTAGCCACGCAAATACACCCAAAGATAAACAAATAACAGAGAAAATATCACTACAAAAAAAAAACCAATACAACAACAAACTAATCTGATGCTGAATTGGTACGATTCTGTTGCTAAGTCACCTTGCAACAAATCAGCGAAAGATAGTAGTTGTTGCTAAACTTTTTGTTGTTAGTGCAACTTAGCGACAGATTTGTGACAAACGTCTGTCGCTGACCAGCAATAGAAATACGTATGTCGCTAATCGAAGTCCAGTCAGCACAGTCGTGTATGATGCAAATATGTTGCTATTTAGCAACAGACACGTTCTATCGCTGATTTGACTAATCAACAAAGACGCGTGTTGTCGCTGATGTGTGGCTGATTTGCTCAGTCAGCAAAGACGCTGTCTGTCGCAATTCTGTTGTTATTCAGTGAGAACTGTGACAAATTAGCGACAGCTTGGAGCTGCCGCTAATTTTCGAATGGTAATTTTCAAAAAAAATAGTACACAGTAAATAGTAAAATGAAAAGTTGTAGTAGAATCTGCAAAAACAAATTGAAAGCTACTAATATTATCAAAATTTGACAAACAATGTCTACTAAAGGATGAGATTAACATTTCATAATTAATTAGTACTATATTATATAGTACTAGATGAATATTATTCAACAAAATACAAACAACTACACAAGCTGGCTACACAAATTTACATAAATAAATATATATACAATGTTTACAAAACTCTCTATAGCACTCTTTCACCGATACAAGATATGCACTATACAAATTCTTTAGCTAGATGAGCGTATCCCATCCAAATCCTGAAAATTAAAAGGTACTTGAACAATATTCGACATGCAACCAAAATAATCCAACACAAATAAAAATAACATCACATCCAATTAAAGTGAAATTGAATAAGGGGTTATTGGGCTATCGTACAATTACATGACCAAATTATTTGTACAGTGTTGTCTCTGAATACACACTATCTTTCACAGTCTTTCTATCTCAACGTATAACATGACCAACACAACCACTCCAAAAATACACACAAGTACACAAGTTAAGGATTTCCAATCCATAAATTAAAACGCGCATTAAGACCCTAAAAAAGATGGAGACACATATTACATATAGAGACCAAGTTGAGCAAGATGGGGTGTCCATCTCACCGAGAAAAATGAAATGGACCATATAGGATTATCTAAACTACTCAATTTGAGAATATACCTTATTTGATTTCTTGTTCAAGTGCATGAACAAAGTCCTATTTAATAATCGTTTATGCTCCATGTGGATCTAATTCTCATATTCTTTTTTGGATACATCTTAATCTACTTTTATATATATATATATATATATATATATATATATATATATATATATATATATATATATATATATATATATACATATGTCATAAATATATATATATATATATATATATATATATATAATTTTTTAAAATCCCCAATTGATCTTGATAAATATGTAACCTTTTATTATTATAATTATATATAAGAACTTCATTAATTAAAAACATATACATGCTTTAATTAGTTTAAGGAATCTTAATATATATATTAGCTAGCTAGCTATCCTAGCTTAATATATATATATATATATATAAATACTATTCTTAAGCAACTTGAGATAATGTAGGCTATTTATTTAAAAAGTATAGTTGAATCTCAACTTAAAAGGCTAGGTTAAGGTTTAATATAGTCGGATTTGTTCCTAATCTAGCTTTGATCAATGCAATAAGTAAACTATAAAGCAAAATCATTCGAATAGAATCAAATAGAGTTGTAAGATTAAAAAGAGAAGACAAAGAAAAGAAAAAATGAAGCCAAGTACAAGATAGAGCACTCTTTCGATCAAATATAAGGCCAAGTGTCGCTTTTAGCAAAACTCATTCTAACACAAAAGGTGCATGCATTCATTGAGAATTCAATATTTTCAATATTGGAACATACGAGGACAGTGAGACATCTAAATGTAAATTAAAATAAAAACGTACTCATGCAGTCTTGCATACTGAGCCAACTTTGTTTCATGAAAGATTATTGATAAGCACATGTGTTTTGGTTCCCATGTTCCTGTATAGCAAGATCAATATAGAAGTTTTTTCACTTTCCACTTTCAATGGCAAAATCACTTTTACCTTGCACTAGTTTACATCAAATTATTGTTGTTTGTAATTCAATATCATGAATTGCTCCAACTTCAAGATTTCCTAGATTAAGTTTAATTCCAACACCACTTATTCACAAAGTATAGTAATATTTCAAGAAATTAATGTCGACACTTTTTGTAATGAATTCTTACTTAAAGTTTATTGATTAGATTCATAAGTCAACTAGCTAGTAAAAACTTATGACACCAACAAATGTTAACTCTAACAAAAACTCTCTTTAAAGAATTTTGCATGAAAAAGCACATAGTGACATTATTATGTAACACAATCACTTGATCTCTGTAAAACCAAAATACACTCTCAATCAACCCCCATTCTCCAAAACATTAGATGCAAAAAATAAACATAAAATTCAACATGAGAGTTGTAAAGTAATTATATCTTACCCAGCAAAAATAAAGAAGCCTTGTTAACTCTTTCTCTATAAGCAACACCAATATCAAATGTCACCGCTGCACATACCTGCAAATGAAGAATCACATCGACTACATTAGAAGGGGAAAATGTGAATATATACATTGACTCGTAGTTAAAAACTCACAATAAAAAAGATAGAACATCCAATCACTATTGTCGTGGCGGTGGTCGCGGAGGCAGCATAAGTTGCGACATAAACTCATCATGATCATCCAAAAGATGATGTCTATCCTCAGGCATCCTTCTATGTGGATCGGTCCAATGTCCAGGCTGGTGGTCATCCAAGTGCGCAGACTGAGAAGGTGCTATGTCCATCGTCAAATGACCAGGCTGACCATCACTCTGAGGACCAGAATCCTCTGTAATTGGTGATGGTGGAGTCGCGGTGTCGGAGGCACGTGGGGCCTAATACCAATGTGTTGCATCAACAATGCCTCCATACGTGCTAAACGGTCCTGCATCTCTCGATTTTCTTCTTGGCGTTCCATCTTGTCCCTTTGCATTTGTTCTTGTCTTTCCATTCGCTCCTTCGGCAATGTTTCTTGCAACCTCTGGTGGTCCCGCTGGAGCTCTTCCAACTCATGAGGTCCATACGCTGGACCTCGAGATGAGCTTGCTTCCCCTAAATACCTTATGACCCTAATCCGTAAACATGTCCCTTGACTTCTTGCACCACCTCAAGATAAATGGCATCTCGTCAATCGACGTGTCGGGGGTCTCGCGACTGCCGACAATTTCGTCATGTTCTCACACCCTGGCGATAGCGGCTGACTTGCTGCGTCTAACATATCATACAAATTTTTCGTTCCAAGATTTGGACGTTGTTCCGCATGACACCAATTGAAACTCGGACCCGCCAAGTCGTGCACCATCTCATGATACGATGTATAATAATTGGATGCATGTGTCCCTTCGTGGTCATCATATCTCATCGTATCGCTAGGTTTGTCATGTACATTTTGAGTGTAAATATAATTTTCTTCCCCGTGTTCCGACCAACATTGATATCCCGGAACGAATCCCCGACGAAGTATATGAAGTTCTACGGTGTCAACATCATAGTATGAATGATTATGACACTTTGTATGGTTGCAAGGACACCAGATTTTCCCTTAGTGGCGAATGTCGTACAGTGCGTCTTTGCGTATGCTATGAACTCGATCACGCCGTTAATGAACTCTCGTCGAGTAAACCCATTTTCAATACGACTATACATCCATTCTCAATTAGTAGACATCTCGATCCTAAGTTTTTCACCGATCAATGGATAAATATTATCAACTCTTAAAAAAATAGAATATAAATTCTTAAAAGTTTCTATATTTTTAGAATACAATCCAAATTAATATTCATTAAATTGGATTATATATAATCTTGAGATTTCAAATATAGCTACGTACCTAGTAAGTATCAAGTAAATGACAATCACAATTAACAAACAATATAGAATTTAAAAGTGCAAAGGGACATACGTTTAAGCTTCTTCAGGTGTGTTTTCCCTATAAATATGCATGCTATGTACAAGAACTATATACTTTTTTTCCTCGCTATGAATTGCCCAAGTTTTTTTTTTCAAAAATTCCATTTAGTCTCGACATTTCTTATCAATTCTTACTAATGAAGTATATAAATTAATATACTTTTCTTTATTTTACAAATAAATCCAAATATTCTTCAATTCCTAATATATACAGTCTTGAGATTTCAAATATAACTACATACCAACTAAATGACAATCACAATTAATAAACATTATAAGAATATATTAGTTATAACTCAATAAGATATCATTTTTCGTTGGAATAACACTGCCAAACAATAATTTAAACAATGTACAGATTTATTAATTTACTGTATTATTATTCAATGAACATACTATATATGAACTAAATTTAACAATAGTAATTGATAATTGTCATATGACAAGCTAAGTGAAAATTGAAACTACCTAAATGCAAATTCAATTCGTTCTAATTGTTGATTTGTTGTTGTTTAGCGATAGATTGTTGAGTTGTTGATTTGTTGATGTTTAGCAACAGATGGTTGAGTTGTTGATTTGTTGTTGTTTAGCAACAGATTGTTGAGTTGTTGATTTGTTGTTGTTTAGCAAGTTGTCGCTATTTTTGAATACTAAGCATAACCTAGGTACGATTTCGTTGAAATATTAAAGACAAAACTTAGATTTCCTAATTTCAGTAGTAAAATGAAAACAAACATAACGATTCAACAAATTTCAAAATATAAGTTTAAGAAAGCGCAAACCGCGATTGCTCCAGCGATGATGTACTGGAATCGGGATTACGCGAGTCTGGGACTGTGATTCAAAGGTCCACCGCCTGGTCGCGAGGCAATCCACGAGTTTGCTATGCCTTCGTGCTAGTCCACCGGGGTGAAGCTCGGCCTACGGCAGTGTCGGTGTGAGAGCCGCGGAGTCGCGGATGAGGAAACCGACGACAAAGTCAAGGATGAGGTAAGTAACGGCAGCGGAGAGGGGGCGAGCAAAGCAGCAGCGGAAAAAAAGGAGGCGGCAAGCGGAGGAAAAAAGGGGGGGGGGGGCAGAAGCGGATGAGGCAAATGGCGATAGCGGACGACGAGGAGGGCAAGGGCGGAGCGACGCTCAGGACGATGGAGTCGGTGTGCGAGCAGCGGGCGGAGTCGCTGAGGAGAGAGGCGAGCAGCAGCGGCGGAGAGAGGCGAGCGCGCAGCGACGGAGTGACCCACGGTGTCGAGGGCGTCGGCGTGCGATGCAGAGGAAGGAGAGAGGCGATAGAGTCACGAACGACGACGACGACGACATTGGCCGACGACGGCGACGGTGGTGGCGATGATGGTGCGGCGACGGCGAAGGGGGTTTTGGGTGGTTTACGCTGAGAATGGACGAGGAAGATGGGACGACGGCGACGGTGGTGGCGATGATGGTGCGGCGACGGTGAAGGGGGTTTTGGGTGGTTTGCGCAGAGAATGGACGAGGAAGATGGGTTTTCGATTTTAATTTTTTTTTTGTTGCGACAGATCAACGACAGATCAAGTCTGTCTCTGATCTGTCGGTGATCAGCGACAAACTTTATTTTGTCGCTGATTTGTAGCAGATCTGTCACAACCTCATTCGTTTTTCCACTTTGCTACAGATCAGCGACAAAATCGTTTATGTCGCTGATCTATAGTAGATATGTCACAACCTTGGCGAAAAATGTATGGCGGGAGAAATCAGCGACAGATATGTGACAACATACAATCTGTCATAATGTTTTGTCACAAATCTGTCACTAAATTGTTGTTTTTGTGTCAACCGAGTCAAACGGACTGTCTGATGCACAACTGTTGTTGATTTGTTGATGTTTAGCAATAGATTTCGTTTGTCACAATTTTTTGATGTTATTCCACCATGTTCTTGTAGTGTATGAACGCAAGAACTTACGTGGAAAACTCAAAATCGGGGAAAAAACCACTGACAAGAAATATAAACAAGGCAATCCATTATCAATATAGTTTAGTACACAAATTAAGGAAAAACCTCCTCTATCTAAGCCCCAGATAGAAACCCTAAAAAAATTCAATCTCACAGCGTCACGTACCCGCTCGTAGGTCCAGTGCGATACGACACACACATGACTTCCAAACATTACATTCTAATTGTCGAGCACACACACATATATATAGTGCAAGACCTACACATATGTATTAATTTCTAATACAATTTAATCTCACTATCAAAACACATAAACTAATTTACTCATCGTGAGAAAGCAATTTGAGTTGAAGTCTAACTCCATCCAGGCATTCCAACACATACTTGTCACTAAATGAGCATGTTGACCACTAATTTGAGTAAAACTCATTTTAGAGTACTCCAACACCAACAAGGAGTTTGAGCCATCAACTCAACAATAATGATGATGATTTTTAAAAAAAAAATTGTCACGACCCAAGCTTCTAATTTAAGTTTAATATCTTAATCAGGATCAAATGACCCATGACGTGGGACCCGCATCGAGATACGTGTCGTGACCGAGGCAAGATGGACGAGGTATATGTTATATTTGTAATGATGTATGTCTAGTGTTTTGTATATGTGTAGGCTACTAAGTCATTCCTACTAATGAATAGGTGTCAATACGTGTATATGAACGCGCCTCGAGTAAAGTGAAGGCGTAGGACCGAGGTAGCAAGTGGTATGGTAAGTTGGCATAAGATTATATATAGCTTTTATAGTGATTTATACATTGTTATGGTTGATTATACACTTAACGAAGCTAAGTTAGTACGTTAAAACAATAGTCACTTGATTTTCATCGAGACACATATTGACTCATCTCAACACCAATGGAGTTACATATTGGTGTCACATAGCATGAGTTAGTGGGACATGTGTTAATAGGTGTATCACTAGATGAGCCTCGAGACACTTGTGCATAATGAGATCAATGATTATTAATCAACCATATCCACTTACTATATAAAGCTAGTAATCAACTCATACGACCAAATCAACTTGCTGGAGAGAAGGAGAAGGGTTGGAGGAAGAAGAAGACCAGCAACTAAAGTTGGTTTGGTGAATGAGAGATCAAGTTAAGCTAGTTTTTTTTTATCAAACTAGGTACACATCTCTCTATTTAAGTTGAAACTAATTCTGTTTTATAGCCATTTTCAGAGGGTAAATAATTTGGTCTTTAAAATTGGCTGATATATTTGGAATTCTCATTTTAAGCTGATAATCCAACTATTAAGAAGTTCATGATTTGGTTTTGAAATAAAAAAGATATGAATTTTTGAAATCGTAAGTCTAAAACTGAATTTCTGCATGTTGTATTATGAACTAACCTATGTAATTTGATAATAACTTGATCAATTTAAATCGAAATGAACCCAATCTCGTGTCATTTGAAAGCTAACTCAAATAGGAGCAACTTTGTCTTACTAGGATTTTGTAGTTCAAATGTTTTCATATCCAAAAGTGCTATATAAATAGGTGATAAAATGCATTATGAGATTTTTGAAACTAAATTTGTAAATGACATAACTCCCTAACTACTCATCCAAATGAGCCGATCCTTTAGTATGTTGTTACTTTGGTATGTTAGATGCCTTGTGACTAAAAATCACGAATTTGTAAACTATAGATTGAGAGAAATGAATTTTCTAATTCTGCTGGTCAGATTAGGTTCCAATTTGAGTTGTGTTTAGTAAAAATTCAATATCTTTTCGTTTTAAATCGAAATTATGCAAACCAAGCCTTTTCGAAAAGCTAAATTAGAGCTCAAGAATTTTGTATAAGAGAAGTCTTAAGATTTGGACAACTTCATACCTAAAAGTGTGCTGCAATATAAGACTAAATTTTTAATATTACGTAGTAACCTAAACCCAATTTATTTGGATTAATTTGATATGAAGAACCTAAGAAAGAGTTTCGGGAGTTCGGATACATGATACGAGGTGTTGGGAGGCCCGATTAGCATAGGAAATTGCGTGGATTGTAAGTAGACTAATTGAGATATTTATTTACATTTCATTCCTGTTTATTTATTCTTTTCTAGTTATTTGGACTGATTTCCCTTTGTACTCCATATGCCATAACTTATTGTTCATTCTCATTTCATGAGGTTGCTTTCATGGTATAGATTGTTGATTAAATGATTTCATTGACACCAAATCATGTGCTATGTCATTTTTGAATGTTAGTACAAGTGGTCAGTGAAATAGCATTCTATTAGGTAGGTGCTACATAGTATTGTAAATCTATTTCCTTTGTGCATTAGAAATGCAATTGTTTCATTTGATTCTCAAGGCATGTTATTTCTTGAAATATGAAAGTGGTTCTTGTATCTTGGGTCATTACATTGAGGTCCGTAGGACATCCGGGGGTCACTAGACTTTCCAAGGTGATCGAGATCTCTCCACTATCTTGCTCGGCATAAGGGAAATGAGTCCCGGGGTTGTTAGCAAGCATAACTTGTGATACACATGGGGTATGGGACCTGGGGTTGTTGACAAGTATATATTGCAAGTGATTGACACCAGCGATGGGTTATAAAGGCAAGAGCACTACTTAGACCATCACATTGATGTAGAGCTCAGCTTCATCCTCATATTGTGGAAAAGGCTGATGTGATGAAGATCACGGCCGACCGGCCCTAAATCATTACTACTTAGCCGTGTGTCAATTTCATTTTATTTAACTAAAGTATCTCTTTGCATGTTTTCTTTACAGCATAGTTGTTATTATCATGTTTTTAGATACTTGTTGCATATTTGGGAATGTAAACAAATGTCTCTCAGTATTGCTTTCTACTTTTCTTTACTCACCATCATTTTTTATGACGGTGGGTGCAAATCCATCGAGTAGCAGGTCAGGCAAAGGGAAGATCGGTGACTACCTCTGAGCCAGTGAAGTGCTGCTACACCAGATTTTGTAGGTTTTAATTTTTGATGTATTACTTTTATATGTATATCATATATTTTTGGGGTTGTATATTATGGGTTGAGCAAGTAGTACCTTGACCAAACATATGATGTTATATATCGTCGTTTCGTTATATATGCATGTGATCTTTATTTCCTCATTTTTCCATAATTGTTAGGCATAATGTTTTAAGACTTTCATTGAATAACATTTTAAGTAAAATTTAATTAACTCTGGTTTTGAATTTACATAGGATAGGTAAATGTTTGTATTCCTTTAAAAAAAATATAACTGGCAAGTAATAAGGTTTTGGAAAGGCTGACTAATTCCTTGTTAGGTCCTATATGGTGAGATTAGGCTTAATAACGAGATTAGGTCGGGCGGTGCCCTAATTTGAGAAGAGGTTGCCACAAAAATACCATATAAATAGTTAAAACACGATATATGTGAAGACCTCTCCTGACCTAAGGTCGGGTCGCCTGGTCCAGATCAAGGTTTGAAACTTCAACTTCGTCTATGACTTTGTTCACTTAAAATTCGGAATTAATTCGAGAAAGTTAAATTCGACGATATAAGTTTGATAAAAACTCACTAGTGTGTGAAAGTTTATGGAATTTCACTTTAAATGCTAGAAAAATCAAGTTTCTTCGCAGAAATGCTAGAACTATTTTATTCGAATTTAGCTGAAGTTTAAGTATATTTCTAACATAATCGAAGTTTCATTCGAAGTTTGCTCAACTTCCACGAAACATAACAATTTTACTTCATATTTTATTAACTTTCATCGATGTTTTCGATGTTCGATCGAAGTTACCCGAAATTGAGTCAAAGTTTTGCTATTTTTCTACTGCTTATAAACTTCGCTTCGCTCACCTCAAATTGACAAACTTCGCTCGAACTTCGCCGAAATTTGTCGATTTTTTAAACCTCGGTCCAGATTGCTACCCTGGCTCAATACTTGAATCGAGCTCGACGGTCTGGCACACCTCAACAAAACCTGTGGAAAGAAAATAGTTATACAATAGATAATAAATGTGAAATTAAGGGAATAAAATATCTATAAAGTCATTATGGTAAAATCTATAAAATGGGTGTCTAAAAGCCTTATCAATTACCAAAAAGCTTCTAAAAGTTCTAATTAAGACAAGGAATGATTCAAACTACAAGTCTTAAATTATAACCCAAATTCATGGTTCTCAAGATCAAAGAACTAGATAATAGGAGCATGCAAGGCTCATAATGCAAGGGAAGATTTCAAGCGCGTGCTTTTCTCTTGTCCCGAACTAGCGCGGATCCAGATGTATCTAGAGAGTACGTGAGGTGAGATAAAAGGGACAAAGGAGCTCAATAAGAAGAAAACCTCGTTCAAACATCAAATACATAAGTACTACTTAATAATTATGCAAGATCTAACATGAAGTTGAAATTGAATCATCAAGCATTGACCATAAAAAGCATAGAAATAAGATTCATGCCTTTTAAGAATGTGTAAATCGTCACTTTGATTCATTTAAGACATGTTCCAAGATTCATTAAACCATAATAGCAAGAGATTCCTAAATCATAAACGAAATCAAAGCATTTATGCAAAGAGCACGCAAGAGATATACCATAAAGGAATAGTAATAAATATGATTCGTTGTTCCATTCAATGCATACTAGTTATTAACTCAATTTTGGTGACTGATTCCCCCCATTCTTGAAGTGATGAAGATCACTAGTGAATACAATGGTCGTTGTGTCCCCTCAATGGTTCTATCAAACCAATAGCAAGTTCGTCTAAGCCATCGCTAATATGTTTACCAAAATCACTTAGAGTTTTCATGAGAAGTTGACCACCGCTATGTCCTTAGTAATTAGCCATTAAGATTTTTATGAAGAAATAATCTCATCTCCTTAGCCAGGAGAGGTAATCCCAATTTCTTATCCAAAAGAGGGTAAATCCATCTCCTTATCCAAGAGAAGGTAATTCTATCTCCTTGCCCAAGGCTAGGTAATCCTAAGTTTAGTGCAACAAGCATACATCACACAGATAAGTAAAATCAAGTCAATATCATAATGTAACCTATTCTCGAGTCTTGACTCCAAATCGTGAATCTTAGTTATTTAATAATATGTCATATTTGATACTTGAGTAAAGCTCTCTAATTACCTCGACTCGCTGCGATATCCACTCTCGGTCCTTTTGCACACGGGTTTCTATATGAACTATTTCACGAATCTAGACAATTTAAGACATATCACATTAATGAAAACTTATTTTAAATTCTCATTTATCATTAAATTTACTTTGGGGTCCCACTAGTGTGGGTCTCGTGGGTCTCCCATCGCCCGATGCGACAATCGAGGGTGGGACCCGATCGATTTCCCTCGAGGACACAGTGGCGTGCCACATTTGAAGGCAAGCATTTCTTTCTATTATACATGCATATTTATTATTTATTTTTAATTAATTAATTTTTTTAGCTCCAAGGGCCAAACGGCCCAAAGACATCCGTAAGGTAGAGGCATGTGCCTCTAGACCAGCAGTGTCTATCGTAAGAGGGCTACGCCCTCCTTGGGCTTTGGCGGGGCTGGCTAGGCGTGCTGGTGCGGCCTGGCAAGCTCTCATAGCATTGTCGGTCATGAGGGGAGTGCCACCCCTCCATTCGTCTATCGTTTTGGGGCTCACCTTTTTTTAGATGGTGGTAGCTTCCTCTATTCAATGGCAGCAGTGATGATGCCGCCTCCTCTCCGAAGGTGCCGACACCTCCCCTTGGGGTTTTCCTCCACTAAAATTTCACCAATTTAAAAAAAATAGATTTTCCACCATTATTGAAGCAAACACAAACTTGGAATTGATTTCAACAATAAAAGAGGATATAGGGAGATGATACCTTCAAGTGTTATCTATTTGACCTACAACACCAACAAGCTCCAATCCCCCTTTCTCTCCAACGTGTTTTGCATTTAAGCAAAAAGGGGGCTATAGTTTATAATTAAATTAATATTTCAAGACCAATTGTGTTGGGTTTTTGCAATATTACTTATAAAATTGCCCTCAGGATAGGTGTTTTAAGTTTTTGGGTCGTTACAATATCCCCAATTTTAAGAACTTTCATCATCGAAACTAAACGAAAAGCACACACGTAGCCCAACATGTCTATTCGTAATGATTTCTTTTACGACCTTTTTTTATTTTTTCATTTTTATGCATATCTGTTCTTGTTAAATATGTATGTATATCGCATGAAATAAAATTTTACCTTTAACTCCAACATCCCAACATTCTCATTTCCATCCCACAGGGGAATTCACAAGGTTTACCTCGCATAGGTTTTAATAGAGTCATTAAACTTTAACTACCCACCAATTTTTCGTTTGGTCACGCGTTTTTAAGTATTCCTTTATATTCTCTACCAAAGTCACAATGTACACCTAAGTTGTTCAACCATCAAGTAGGAAGAACCTTATTGAGATGTGATTTAGTGCCTATATGCGTCAAAATATCTCTGCCTATCTAGCAACAAAACCATACTATCAATTGATAGTGGAAACAAGGATAGCTACCCGCTATAGAATGAACACTAGCATACCAACTATGTCACCATCTTGATTAAATATCAATGAACGACTTTTTATGTCCTTGTGATTTATCTATAGAGTCTACAAATGAGCATCCCAAGTATTTCTCTCATAACTAATACCTTATAATCGATGTTAACATACGCTTATCGTCGTTTATTGTTGTAGATTCTTATTTCGAGTCAACTCTCATGATCCTGGGCGACTGTTTTAAACTCATTTAGTTTAGTCAGGCTCGCATTCGATTAAAAAGCATCTATTGTCACCTTTCTGAGCTAACTCTTAGCTCTTACAACTTGTTTAAAACTTTCTCTCACTGAAAAATTAGTGTCTTAACTTTTATATTTTATGTTTAAAAGTAGCGTTCACTCTTATCAAGAAATATCAAGTCACTTACTACTAACGATTATCATGATTTCTCGCGATGTTATCAATGCAATTAAAATTTAGGTTTTCGAGCGGGTTACTCCCCCCCCTTACAAGTCTTATGGCTCCGAAAGGCTATCGTAGTGTTTGCTATCTCTTTTGGATTTGAAACCCATTACACCACTTATTTACTCATTCATCTTTTCCAAAAGTCGATCCTTGGATTTGAAACCCATTACACCACTTATTTACTCATTCGTCTTTTCCAAAAGTCGATCCTACCTTAGGATCCCCAAATTTTAAGAATTCGGTCATCATGACCTATGTTAGGTGGAACTTGTTACATTATTTATTTCTCGACTTTATTTTTATTTGTCTGTCCTTTTTTTATTGGATTAGGTTTCACTTGACCTAACAGTTGTCAATCCATATGTCCAATACCAGAACATCATACCAAGAATATACTTTTAGGTAGGTATCCCTAATTTTATAATTTGTCTATCATCGAGTTCATTATCATTTGACTCATTATAGTATTACTAGCCGTAAGATATGCTCTCCAAGTCATACTAACTTGGTTTATTTATATTTTGTACTACATTCAAGTACACCACACTTATTTCGAAAAAAGTTGCAACGTTTTGGTATCCCCAATTTTAGTAACTTGGCTATCCGCGATACCCCACCCCTCATAATGTGCATCTCTTTTAAATCAAAATCACCATGTCTACTTATTGCGTTCTCTCAAAGTATTCTCTAATTTTTCAATTATTGTTTCGTGCGGCATACAATTAAATTTTAATGTATTCTTAGTTTGAGGAATTCCTAATTTTACTATTCTACACACTATTTATAAGATCATACAATTCCATCAATGATAGTATTTTTTGTCGAGTTTCATTCTGGCATATCCAACCTTAACGTACCAATTTTCTTTCAATAAAAGTAAAATGATAGACCTCAAATTATATAATGCATGTTAATCTCATCGCCAAAATAGGAGCCTGTACTTGCAACTACCTATCTCGGGGTCTCATGGTCATGCTTAGCTACTACATTGGACCATTCCTTGAGCAACTGGAACTATACTCTTCTCAGATGGTGGTGGGTTAGGGCATCTGCTCTTATAATGTCACGCTTCCCCACATTGGAAACATATTATACTCAACTCTTGGTAATTCAAAGGTGGTTGCGCTATACTTCCTGATACACTCGGCCTCGGCCTACTGCACTCGCTTTACTACAGCTGCTGCAATGGACGTGGTGGCCTAAATGTTGCACTATGAGTAGCACGGGGATACGCGAATGTGTGGGGGTCCCAAAAACTACACCATAGTGTACATGGCCACCCAAGGATCCTCTAAATTTGTACTTCTTGAAATTTCCTCCATTACTTTTCTGATAAGTGTTGAAACTGTGCTTGCCTTAACTATACCAATCAAACCCTGCCTGAAACTATATACCATCCTCACGAAGCGCTGACTCACACTCAAGTGCCCGATGGTAAGCCTGGTGGTATGTCTCCGATCCTGATGATTCCACCATAATGTGTATGTCTCTCCTCAACCTATCGATGGATCGTCTCCAACAAGTCGCCTCGAATGAAACATACTCCTATACGAACTTGGCCAACTCATTGAATTTTGATGAGTATTCTGCCATGGTCATGTTGACTTGTACCAAGGCAAGAAACTTGTGATCAACTCGTATTCGACCTTTTAGTCCTCTTAATTGACAACCACCACTTGTGTGTTTTGTGTTTTAACTGGAAAGTCACTAATGGTATCATAGTCCACTCATCAATACCCAAATTCTTCCTCCTTTTATCCATGTTCAGAATCCATGTCAATGCCTCAATCGTATCTGGCTATCCGTAGAAATGTGGTACATCATATTTCATGAATTCCCTTTGTATTTTGCCTCTCCGGCACGCTTCAATGTCTTCGTCGACTAAGGGTATGGCCGCTGCAGCTACGATAGTGATATAATTAGCTCCCTCCTCCACGAGATGGTTCTTATGCACAAGTGCCAATGGAGGATTAGGCCTTGGTCCCGCTGGTGCTTGTTCGACGGGTCTAGTATTGTTGGGTTTTAGGGTTCATGCGGCGGCCCTCGCCGTCCCGGGGTGTCGTGTCTTCGTGTACTCCTCGCCAGCTGGCCCGACTACACATGTACGGCACCTACCCGTCCTACTCTGTCTCGAATTTCATATCTACTTGAGTATGTTAATATATTCAGCATAAGTCGTATTTTAAATGCAAAGATTTTTCATGAAACAATTTAACAAAACAAAACCAAGTGTGAAAAAACCCTAAACATTTCAAAGTAAACAATTGTACCATACCAAACTAAACATGTACATTTATAGGTATCATTGTCACTGTTTAATTCTAAAAATATTTAAGAATATAAAATATCAAAACAAACACACGAAAAAATACAAAATAATCTATGACAATAGGCGCGTTGCGCGGTGGGTCGAATATACGGTGGTGTTCGCCAATCTAAGATTTCATTTTGAGCCACGTGTTAATGGGCCGCGTCGGCAACACAAGGCGGTATTCGCAAGGTTTCTCCTCGACCGTCGACATGCCTCGGGATACACTCAATCATCACGAAGAAAATGGACGTGGGAGCCAGTCCATCCATTATTAAAATCACAAAGAACGTGGAGCCTCGTCGGGAAACACAAAATAGAAAGCATTCATATAAACAAGTGGAAGTCAAAAAAAATAAATTGACACATGGCGAGTTAATTTTGATAAAAAACATGCTCCTGGAATGTAAACCCCTAAAATTAGTATCCTAGCAACTATATATTTTCATTGTTGTTGGTTTATTTTATGATTTAATTAATTTAATTTCTCTTATCTCAGGTTGTTGGTTTAATGATTATGATTTAGAGGCATGTGCATGCTTTTAGATTGACAATCTATCGTTATTTGGAATATTAGTATCCGTGTATTTGTGCTTTTAGACAATAAAGTAACAAACATTCACCGGCTGCTTAGTAAAACTCTTCCGGTCATTGAATGTACAACAATTGGATCTAGGTTAAATCGGGAGCGGACGCGACCGTTTATCTAGGATTAGTGTTACCACAGATTTATATTAATGCGGTTAGTGTATTAAACCTTATTGGCGGATGTCTAGGGTTATACATTAATTAGGAAAATAATTAGTGGCGGATGTCCTGATTATCAAAATTAGGGGAATTAAGAATTTCTGGCGGTTGTCGATTTTCCATCACTAATCTAAGAGAAACTTAATTAATATTTTTTTGGGAGAGATTGAAAACCATTGAATGCTATTGAATCTTGATTCTGATTTGTGGAACTCGAGATTTGGGTGAACTTTTCATTATTAATTTGTGTGAACTTTTCATTATTGCTTGTTTAACTAATTATTTTATTGATTTTCTTGAAAACCCCCATATTTAGTTAACTCATAGTAAACTCAAGTCTCGCGTGATTCGACCCCGTATTTACACTACTACACTCCTTGCGGTTGGTAACTCTTTTACGGGTTATATTTGGAACGAACGACACGCGTCAAATTTTGCGTGTCGTTCGTGTCAAATATAACCCGTAAAAGAGTTACCAACCGCAAGGGTGTAGTAGTGATAAATATGGGGTCGAATCCGCTGGACTTGAGTTTACTATAAGTTAGATAAATATGGGGGTTTTCAAGAAAATCAATAAAATAATTAATTAAACAAGCAATAATGAAAAGTTCACACAAATTAATAATGAAAAGTTCACCCAAATCTCCAGTTCCACAAATCAGAATCAAGATTCAATAGCATTCAATGGTCATCAATCTCTTCCAAAAAAATATTAATTAAATTTCTCCTAGAATAGTGATGGAAAATCGACAACCGCCAGAAATTCATAATTCCCCTAATTTTGATAATCAGGACATCCGCCACTAATTATTTTCCTAATTAATGTATAACACTAGACATCCGCCGATAAGGTTTAATACACTAACCGCATTAATATAAATCTGAGGGAACACTAAACCTAGATAACCGGTCGCGTCCGCTCCCGATTTAACCTAGATCCAATTGTTGTACATTCAATGACCGGAAGGGTTTTACGCAACCGGGTGAATGTTTATTACTTTATTGGTCTAAAAGCACAATTACACGGATACTAATATTCCAAATAACATTAGATTATCAATCTAAAAGCATGCATTGGCCTCATACACACCCTAGATCTAAATCATAATAATTAAACCAACAACAATGAATTAGGAGAAATTAAATTAATTAAATAATAAAATTAAAAGATCTCACATAGAATGTCATGAATCCATGATTCCACTGACCATAGAACGACGCATGATTGATAATGCGTGTGGGGGTCACATTCGTGACAAAACTCCAGCCCAAATGATGCAACTGTATGAGGACATCGCACAGCAGTCACGCCTTTATGGTGATCTTGATGCTACTGCTTACCGAAGTCTGACTACAGGCAATGTCTCGAGTTCCACTGACCAGAAAATTGATAACCTAACCTCTATAGTGGAACATCTCCTCTCCTCTGGTAAAGTGCAAGTCCAAGCTTGTGGCTTTTGTGCTGCCACAAATCATGCAACCGATGAATGTCCTACACTTTTTGATGATGATCAGCAGGTCAATGCCATGGGTAATCATTTCCAAGGGCCACCTAGAGTCCCATTCGGGAATACCTATAATCATACCACGGCCAGGAACAACCCAAACTTCAGTTATGGGCCTCGGAATCAGAATAATCAGACATTCATCCCCATAGGTCAACCGTTGCCTACACCCTCCACTAATTCCTCCTCACTTGAGGATATGGTTAAAGCCCTTTATGAGCCAACAAAGCCAAATTATGAATGAAATGAAGCAATTCAGGGCTACCACCGAGAAATCCTTTATTGAACTCAATTCGACGGTTCGAACTCTTCAAGTTCAAGTGGACAAACATGCACAGCAGATTGGACGTCTCGAGGATAAAGGAAAGTTGCCTTCGCAACCTTACCCGAATCCTAACGCGAGTGCTAACGCAGTTACACTCCATAGTGGTAGAGAGCTGGAGGGACCCAAAAGGCAAAATGGGTCATCTAATGCCCATGACCAGGCCAATGAGGAAGAACGCGAGGTAGTATTCACCCCGTCTGCCCCTAAACAGATGGTATCTACTCCAAAGGAAGCACCGCCCACTTTTAAGGTCAAACCTCCTTTTCCACAACGTCTCATCTTAGATAAGAAAAATGAGGAAGAGAAAGAAATTCTCGAGACCTTTCGGCGAGTGGAAATCAATATTCCACTCCTCGACGCTCTGAAGCAAGTCCCTAGGTATGCAAAATTTCTTAAGGAACTATGCACTAACAAAGGGAAACTGAAAGGCAACGAAAAAGTCCAAATGGGAGAAACCGTCACGGCTATCCTACAAAAGAAGTTGCCTCCTAAATGCAAGGATCCTAGGATGTTCTCAGTACCTTGTGTTATAGGTGATGTAAGCATTCAGATGGCTATGTGCGACCTTGGCGCTTCCATTAATGTCATGCCATTGTCCATTTATGAGACATTGCATGCAGGCCCATAAGAGGAGACTGGTATTGTCATTCAGTTAGCAGACCGTTCCGTTGTCAGATCTGTCGGTGTTCTCGAGGACGTTCTAGTCCGAGTGAACGAGTTTGTGTTTCCTGCTGACTTCTATGTGGTCGATATGAAAGAGGAGTCATTCCCTAATGTTTCGTCAGTACTCCTTGGACGTCCATTTTTGAAAACGGCGAAGACGAAGATAGATGTTGATGATGGATCCCTTACCATGGAGTTTGATGGTGAAGTCATCAAGTTTAACATCTATGATGCGATGCGATACCCCCGTGATGTGTCTCTCGTGGTATGCACCATGGACAGTGTGGATCCACTTGTTGAGCAGACCTTACTCACGAGTGGCGGTGATAAAGTTAAAGTAGTGTTAGAGCATCATCTCGACACTACTCAAATCCACGAGAGTGATCTGACCTTCGATACTGATATCGAAGATGCTGTTTTCGAGTTGGATTCAATCCAACCCCTGCCCCCAACAGTCCATTATTTGGAGTTACCTACTTCTAACTCCGAACTTTCTCCCTCTTTGGTTAAAGCTCCTACACTTGAGCTGAAGCCGTTACCTGAGCACTTAAAGTACATGTTTTTGGGTGAGAATGACACACTCCCTGTGATCATATCATCCAAACTTACACAGTTAGAGGAAGAGAGGCTCCTTCGAGTACTACGGGAGTTTAAACAGGCTATTGGGTGGACCATAGCGGATATCAAAGGTTTAAGCCCTTCCACTTGCATGCATCATATATATATGGAAGAAGGGTCGAAACCTACGAGGGAAGCCCAGAGGAGGCTCAAACCGCTCATGATGGATGTAGTGAAGAAGGAGATACTGAAGCTCCTTGATGCTGGTGTCATTTACCTCATCTCTGATAGTAAATGGGTAAGCCCTATCCAGGTGGCTCCTAAGAAAATGGGGGTCACGGTAGTCACCAATTCATATTCTGAGTTGGTTCCAACCCGTATTCAAAATGGATGGCGGGTGTGCATCGACTACAGGAAATTAAACGCTTCCACCAGGAAGGATCACTTTCCCCTACCATTCATTGATCAGATGTTGGAGAGACTAGCTGGTCGTTCTCATTACTGTTGTCTTGACGGTTATTTCGGTTTTCATCAGATACCGGTAGCGCCTGAAGACCAGGAAAAGACGACTTTTACTTGTCCGTTTGGCACTTTTGCCTATCGGCGCATGCCCTTTGGGTTATGCAATGCCCCTGCTACCTTTCAAATGTGTATGATGAGTATCTTTTCAGATTTTGTTTAGCATTTCATTGAGGTCTTCATGGATGACTTTACCGTTTACGGTGATTCATTCGATAGTTGTCTCAACAATCTGACAAAAGTTCTCAGCAGATGTATCGAGAAGAACTTGGTTCTGAACTATGAAAAGTGTCATTTTATGGTGGACCAAGGTCTTATTTTGGGACACATTGTCTCTGCTAAAGGCGTAGAGGTAAACCAAGCTAAAATTGATGTTATCAAGAAACTTCCCTACCCTACGTATGTGCTGCAGATTCGATCTTTCCTTGGACACGCTGGTTTTTACCGTTGTTTCATTAAGGACTTTTCAAAAATAGCACAGCCTCTATGCCGTCTACTTCAAAAGGACATACCTTTTGAGTTTGATAAGGCATGTAAGAGTGCATTTGATGCACTGAAACACTCACTTACTAGCACACCGGTGATTCAGGCCCCTAATTGGGAGCTCCCATTTGAGATTATGTGTGATGCTAGTGATTATGCAGTGGGTGCAGTCTTAGGACAGAGAGTCGGGAGAGCTTCACATGTCATTTCCTATGCTTCTCGTACTCTAGACGCGGCTCAGATGAACTACACCACTACTGAGAAGGAGCTCCTTGTTGTTATCTTCGCACTTGAGAAGTTTCGGCCTTATCTCTTGGGTACCAAGGTTATCATTTACTCTGATCATGCTGCCTTGAAGTACCTGATGAGCAAAAAGGATGTCAAACCTAGGCTCATTAGATGGATACTCCTACTACAGGAGTTTGACATCACAATCAAAGATAAAAGTGGTGCAGAGAATCTAGTTGCAAATCATCTCAGCAGACTTAAAAATGTTGAGAGTCCTACCCCTTTTATGGATGATTTCCCCGACGAGCACATTTATGCCGTTATGGAGGATCTCCCCTGGTACGCCGATTTGGTGAACTATATCACTGCGGGCGAGTTATCTCCTCACCTTTCGAAGGCTCAGAAGCATAAATTAAGGAGCGATGCTAAATACTATGTATGGGATGACCCGTACTTATGGAAATTTTGCTCCGACCAGGTTATCAGGCGTTGTGTTCCTCAGACTGAGAGTCATTCCATATCGACTTTTTGTCATATTTACGCCTGCGGTGGCCACTTCGGTCCTCGTCGGACAGCTAGGAAAGTTCTTGAGAGTGGATTTTACTGGCCCACTATTTTTCATGACTCATACATGTTTACCAAGACTTGTCCTAACTGTCAGAAAACTGGTGACCTTAGTCATCGAGACCAAATGCCACTTACCCCGATTCATATTTGCGAGATATTTGATGTATGGGGTATAGACTTTATGGGACCGTTTCCAGTGTCATTTGGTAATGCTTACATACTTTTGGCAGTGGACTACGTGTCTAAGTGGGTGGAAGCTAAGGCTACACGCACTAATGATTCTAAAGTGGTATGTGAATTCCTCAAATCGAGGATTTTCACAACATTTGGTACCCCACGTGCCCTGATCAGTGATCGAGGCACTCACTTCTGCAACCGTATGGTTGAAAACCTTCTGAGGAGATATAATGTCACTCATCGGACTTCTACGGCATATCATCCCCAAACGAGTGGCCAGGCAGAGGTCTCTAATAGAGAAATCAAATCCATTTTGGAAAAGACGGTGAATCCAACTCGTAGAGATTGGAGTGCACGTCTTGATGATGCGGTTTGGGCTTACCGAACGGCTTTTAAAACGCCAATTGGGATGTCCCCATATCGCATTGTGTTTGGTAAAGCTTGCCACCTGCCAGTCGAGCTCGAGCATAAATCTTACTGGGCTGTGAAACAGTTTAATATGAAGCTCGATGAAGCAGGAAATGAGAGAAAGCTCACTCTCCAAGAGTTGGAGGAAATCAGGAACGACGCGTATGAAAATACGCGGATTTATAAAGAAAAAACGAAAGCGTTTCATGATAGCAATCTCTCTAGAAAATCTTTCCGTGTTGGTCAGAAAGTACTTTTATTTCGATCACGTCTTAAGATTTTTGCGGGTAAGCCGAGATCGAGGTGGACGGGACCATATATTGTGGACCAGTGTATGATCACGGAGCAAAGTGGAGATTCGTAGAGTATGGAGACTCGGTAATGTGTTTAAGGTGAACGGCCACAGATTGAAGATCTTCTATGAAGATCGCCTCGAGCCATGATGTGGAGGTCGTTTATTTGGCAACGCCGCCTATATTGATTGATAGACTCGACCAAGTCGAGCTAACGACTTTAACCAAAAGCGCTATTGGGAGGCGCCCAAACTTTGATAAGTATTATTTAGTTTACTTATTTTCATTTTTTTAGTATTTTACATGACTTTGTATCATTTCCTTTGTTTTATCTCTATCATATTCTTTCACCATCTTGTTTGTTTTCTATGTGTGGACTCCTTGACTTGTTTTGAACCTTGAGGACAAGGTTCGGAATAAGTTTGGGGGTGTTTTAGGGATTGTGGATTGTTTTGGATGGATTTTTTGCGAAAGACTGTAGGTGAGATCGTTTTTTTTTTTATTATGCGGTTATATGCGGATATTGGATGGTAATGATGGTGTTTTGTATCATTTCTTTCAGTTCTTTCATTTCTTTTCCATTCATATTCTTTTCACATTTCATTAGGAATTGATACACTTTCATGTATATATTTAGTATGTTTTATTTATTTAGAGTCACCCGAAACTTTGTTCATGCCTTTGGTTGTGGATGAGTAAATTACAGTTGCCTTTTTAACTTGAAACTTAGAGAAAATAAGGAGAAACACTCAATCAAGTTCGTAGCTCTGCATTTTTATGATTTCATGATTAGAGACTTAGATGATGGTTGGACTTAGTGCTAGATAACGAAAATGAGTAAACGGTCGAATTTACGCAAGTTGTATTATTTTAATCCACATTGGGGGATTTGCTTGATTATAGTAAAAGTGAGAAGTACTAACAGGAGTTTCTTAAAATAGAGTGTCCTACAAGTTTCCATAGGAAATGGAGCAGAGAAACTTGTGGTGGGAAAAAGTGAGAAAAACGGTCCGCAGGAAATGGAGCAGAGATCGTACTCCTTGAAAAAAGAAAAAATAATTTGAAAAGAAAAAAAAATGTGAAAATAAAAAAATTGAATAATGAAGGAAGTTGTGAAACTCCTCAAATAAAAGATTTAGTTCGAGTGCTTTCACTATATTAAGTAATATTTTGAACTTGCATGCTTGAATGTATAGACCAATAAAACTTGTGATTAGTTGATGGCCTTTGTATTGAGCGATTCTATGTTTTGAAAGTGGAATCTTAATTGTATTTGGGTTGCGAGGCTTGACATATCATAACTCTGAAATTTCCTGAGTTACTTGTTAATTTGGTGACTATGTAAACCAAAGGAACTCCATGAATTCGGGTCGGATATAAGATTAGTTGAGTCAGTACATTACTATATTAAGAGTCTAGTTTAGTTTGTGTTGTCATTTACACCTTTGCTCGGGACGTGCAAAGTCCTAAGTTTGGGGGTATTTGATAAGTCGGTATTTATAGGTATTTATTAGTCTATTTTAATATGTTTAATTATTAAAAGTATTTAAAATATATATTTAATTATATTTTTTGGTCATTTTTAGGTGAAACGGAGTGCGCGGTTGAATTCGTAGCGGAAAATACTCAAAATGGAATATTTACTTGCAGTGATCGGATGCCGGACAGTTTGCCTCGAAATACGCGTTGCGCGGTGGGTCGAATAGAGACGAGTGTTCGAGCCAATCGAAGATGACACGTCGCACCGTTGCTACGTATTGCGCCACGTGTCACGCGCCTAATGGGCGCGTCAAGCAACACGAGGCGGCGCCCCCAAGCGGACACGTCACACGCAAGCGGTTTCTCCTCGCACAGCTACCGTCGACATGCCTCGGGATACGAGACAACACAAACTCCCAATTTTTCGGTCAAGAGAGCGCGTCTTTTGAGAGCCACGTGGGAGCCACGGGGCGGCGACCCATTCGTCCAGACGACTCATCAACAGCAGTTCAGCTAATCACGCAGCGCCACGTGGAGCCTTGTCGGGAAACACAAAATAGAAAGATCGAATGGCGTCGACAACACAACATGCGTGGTGCATGTGGCGGTCCAATCCGGTGCAGACACTTGGCGCGACGCAGGAAAAACAGCCAATCGGCTATTGACACATGGCAGAGTCCGAATTTTGATCTAAAAACACCCATACGATGTTCCTCGACGCACGAGTCACGTAACTAACCCCTAAAATTAGTATCCTAGACCAATTTGGAGTATTTATATATATTAGGAACCTTGGTATTATTAATAGATGATTTGATTAGCAATTTTGTAGAGAGTTCAATTAATTTTAGTAGTGATTTTTGAAGACAATTTCTGGCTAATTTCTTTTTCTCGCCCAAATCGAAGGGGAAGCAAGTTAGAATCATGGATTTATGGCATTCTATGTGAGATCTTTTAATTTTATTATTTAATTAATTTAATTTCTCATATTTCATTGTTGTTGGTTTAATGATTATAATTTAGATCTAGGGTATGTATGAGCCCCGTGCATGCTTTTAGATTGACAATCTATCATTATTTGGAATATTAGTATCCGTGTAATTGTGCTTTTAGACCAATAAAGTAACAAACATTCATCCGGTTGCCGTAAAACTCTTCCAGTCATTGAATGTACAACAATTGGATCTAGATTAAATCGAGAGCGGACGCGACCGGTTATCTAGGATTAGTGTTCCCAAAGATTTATATTAATGCGGTTAGTGTATTAAACCTTATTGACGGATGTCTAGGGTTATACATAAATTACGGAAATAATTAGTGGCGGATGTCCTGATTATCAAAATTATGGGAATTAAGAATTTCTGGCGGTTGTCGATTTTCCATCACTAATCTAGGAGAAATTTAATTAATGTTTTTTTGGGAGAGATTAAAGACCATTGAATGCTATTGAATCTTGATTCTGATTTGTGGAGCTGGAGATTTGGGTGAACTTTTCATTATTAATTTGTGTGAACTTTTCATTATTGCTTGTTTAACTAATTATTTTATTGATTTTCTTGAAAACCACCATATTTAGTTAACTCATAGTAAACTCAAGTCCTGCGGATTCGACCCCGTATTTACCACTACTACACCCTTGCGGTTGGTAACTCTTTTACGGGTTATATTTGGCACGAACAACACGCGTCATGTACACTATAATGTCACTCCCCAGTTCCCAAAAGAATCAAAATATCAAAACAAACACACGTACAATAATCTATGACAATAGGAAATCAGATATAGTCGTCTAAGATTTCTTTGTCTTTACTGGTATTCGGATCTGCACTCAATCATCACAGAAGAAAATGGATGACGAGTCCAATCATTAAAATCCCAAAGAACTCCTCCGAGCATTCATATAAACAAGTTGAAGTCAATAAATACTGTTAAATAAACATGTGGAATGTAAATAGGCAACTGTAAGTAGGGCATCGCATGCATAGATAACAATAAAGCGCAAATATGTGTACTTGTTCCAGTCAAACTAAACCATTCTTCGGGATTCCCTTCCAGATCCACTAGTGGGCGCACCCAACTAGCTATCACATAATTCCTCTCGGTGGCCGGTGTAGACCTACGATGCACCGCCACGTGTATCAGTTCCACAACACGGGTCGTTATCCACCAAGAACTCCCGATACACATGTTATGATTTAGACTACATAGACACACAACTGAACATCCGATGAAAGTAACTCAACCAACCGTCCAAAAGATGACAAGTTATGAATGTAATAAAAAGCACAAGAAATATTGAAAATGAATGGAAATACGAAACAAAATAACTACCCGAGAGTTTTACAAACCTCACAACGCGCTCCATTACTCCGTAATCAATCCCGGTCCAAGTCCACTGAGTCCTAGTTGCCAATTGATCACCGTGTCAACCTATGTCCATTTATTAATAATTTAAATTAGTATGATAATTTACAATAATTTTCTAACATTTTTAGGCCAAATTGCCTATTTCACGTTTTCGATGCAAAACCCCGCAAAAAGTCGCGTCCGACATTCTCATGTATTTTCTTTTCATAGAATTTTATCAATTTCTATTTACTTGATTGAAATATTTATTTTTCCGAAATTTTCTCAATTTTTCCAAAATTTTCCCAAATTTTTCTTTCATTTTTCTTTTATTTTTCTCTTTTTCTTTTTTTTTTTTTTACTTTTTCTTCTGGGTCTGGTCGACCCAAACGAGTTGGACCCGACCCGGCCCTGGACCAAAATGGGATGAGCCTGGCCCATTCTGGGCTCGGCCCGCGTCATGCGTCATCTCCTTCCTTCCGATCGACTAGTTCGATCGGGAGCAACGAACATACACACATGCGATGTATTTAAATAAATTACAACACAAATAAGCAACCAACTCAGCATAAGCAACGAACATACACAAATGCGATGTATTTATCTCATTGGATTTTTTTTGTAAAGATTTTTAATTAGGCAATTCTAACAATATTATACTCCGTATAAAAAATTTATTAGAGCAATATACTCTTTCCTATACTATATCTTTTCCCACATGATTTTTCTAGTAAAGGTTTTCACGAGGCATATATATATATATATATATATATATATATATATATATATATATATATTCTCTCAAATGTATCAATGTGTTGCAATCTTTTCCTTAGCTTTGATTTTGTCTCACTTGATTTTCCTAGCAAGGTTTTTAATGAGACAATCAATAATATTATATTGCAAATCAAGTTGACGATAACATTGTACTCTTTTTCATGTACTAGATTTTTTTCCATAGGCTTTTTCTAGTACAGGTTTAATGAGACATATTCTCTCAGCAAGTGTCATCCAAAAGAGTGTTGTAAATTGAATGACCATTTAACCAAGCTTATGAATGATCACATTGTCAAGCATAACTATTACATTGAATTGTAAAATCAAGCATGACTTCTACATTGAATATAACTTGTACACTCTACATAACTTGTATTCAACTCTAATGTATAATCACTTATTCATGTATTGTCATGTAACTTGTAATCTTTCCAATATACACCAACTATTACATGTATTGTCTATGTTACTTGTGATGTGTTCTATGACTTGTGGTGTATGTATAACTTGTACACATTGTACAAGTACAATTATTATCATCACCAAATGGCCTATATAAAAGGCGTCAACCCCATTATATTCACACCAAGTTGAATGAAAACTTTTCATACCAACTATCTCGTTTCTTCTCTTCTCCTTTGTAGTAGTAGTTTGTAATAGTAGAAGTTCTTAATCTTCTATTTTCCTTCTCTAGTTCTTAGCAAATTCTAACTCAATTTACAACATGAACAAGTTGAGCTTTTGTTGAAGGACATAACCACAAGAATCCACTTCTTCACACATCTCATGAAAGCCTAAGCTGACAATTACTATTAATCCACTTCTTCACACATCTCATGAAAGCATAAGCTCACAATTACTACTAATTAGAGACTTTGCAGTACTCTCTGGAGCTTCAAGTGACGAAGTCAAGCACCAGTGAATGAATATCAACATCCATCCTTAATTTCAAAGTAAATGCAACATTAAATTACTGCACCCACAACACTTAAAACAAGGCAAATCTCTAAAACTCCATGATCAGCTAACCAGACAACTGGATATTCCAGGATATGAAAGTCATCTGAAGCATTTCATCAACCAGTATATGCATATCTTCACATAGAGTACTTTCCACTTTCACCACAACATCCAATGACACCCAATCCCTTGATTTACTTGTTAGGAACCTCCAATTAGAATCAAATGCGGATTGATCAAAGCATTGACACCCACAAGAAACATCGATGAAAAACTTTAGGGAAACATTAATGAAAATCATTAGTCACGCCATATGGATCCATTGAACAACTTTGTAGAACAGAAATAGAGTGACATAAACAGCAACTTTCAAAAAATAAAATTGGATCTAGGCAATAAGAGATGCACCTGTGTAACATTATTGCCCAATGGCATTGGCAGATGACGAAGTTCACGGGATGCAGCCCGGGCAGGAAAAAATAAACTTGTTTGGAGAAACGATTAGATGAAATACATCACAAGTTGTGAATTCTTATATCGAACCATGTCCTCATTATCGTTGCAGATGGCCTTGTATATGATCCAAAGAAATAAGAAATTGAAAGAAAAAGAAATAACTTTGTCAATAGCAGTAAAAAGAGTTTGTCGCGTGATATGTTTTCTTGAAAGGGTCATGTATGAGCAATGCATGTCAAGTACCAAAATATAACATTACACATTTCAATTTAAGCTCATTCCGCCATCCTGCTCAACAACTATAAAGCCCAATTCACAAATATGAAAGAGTTAACAACATATATCAAACATTTCTAATCGCCAAAAAAAAGGGGAAAACAAAAAAAAAAAAAAAAAAAAAAGAGAAAGGGCGAAAAAAATACGCTTCTCAAGAAGGATTGAGTTTGGATAAGAATAAATGACATGTGCATCATAACAATCAGTAACATAGCACAATCTAGTAGTACCATCCAAGTGACAAGTAATTAATTATCTTGAGTTAGCATACACAACAATATCATACAGAAGGGAAAAAACATCAAAAGAAGCAATTAATTAGTGAATTAGTGAGGTGTAATTAAACCTCACTAAATAGCATTATTTTTTTTTCTAAAACCACTGGATAGCTGACTTTAATGATTCAAGAATGAGGTATTATTAGGCTTCAACAAATAGGGCTAAAAATTGTCATGTACATTTCAAACATGGTTTTGTTTAAATTTTAGGGTGTGACTACTAGCCCCTTTTTACCCTATATCAGCCCCCCTATTAAGTTAATAATTTAAAAAATAAAATAAAATGCCCCCCTTAAAATTACTTTTAAGCCACACAATCCTCGATAAATATGGATAGGCCGCTACCCTGGCCACAAGTATAGGCCGCTACCCTGGCCACAAGTATATGCCACAAGTATAGGCCGCTACCCTGGCCACAATCCCCCTATTAAGTATAAATTTTAGGGTGTGACTACTGTCCATAGATAAATATGTTGCCACACAATCCTCGATACTTCCCGTCTTTTTTTTGATCCACGCCTCACCCTAAAGTCTCGGTCGTTAAAAAAGATGAATCAAAACACGTCCCCAAACCTTCTTTGACAACTAACAGCCTGATTGATCAAGGTCCAATCCTTCAAAGTCAAGTCAACCTCTCATCTATCTCGACATCTTTCGAGGCCTCACTCTCTTGTTACCTCTCTTGCTCTTCTTAATTTGACATTCTCTCTATCAATTGTGTTGTTTATTGTAGTTTGAGCAGTTGTGATTCTGTGAGGTTAATTTACTTTTGTGTGTTTGGTGATTTTGAGAAAACCTTGTAAACGACTGGACTGATTTTTTTTATTGAAGCAAAGATAGACAAAAAGGGGATTTCATGCGTGCATGTGGTGTTTCTTGATTTCATTGACATAGATGAAGTAGGATCGATTGTTGATGGGCGTGGCGTAGTGGGGGGTAGTTAGTATAGATAGGAAGTTATGTGAACAGATATGCATATATGGTATATTAGGATTAACTTGAGGGTATATTGAAAAGTATACTATTAGCTGAGGTGGGCATTTAATATATATATTGTCGAGAATATTAACATAATTATTAGGATTGTTATTTAGTATATTTATTCTATTTGTAATAAATTAGAATTAGAAGTAATTAGCTGTATAATCGGTTTTTTAATAGCTGTAATCTGTTTTGATAAGATAGGATCAATTAGGATCCTGTAATCTGTTTTGATAAGATAGGATCAATTAGGATCAATTAGGATCAATTAGTTGCTATTTTTATGTAAAGCATTTACTCTGTAATTTTCTATTTAAACACGTCAAAATGGTTGAATAAAAATTAATCCATTCTGTCATTCTTTTCTGACTCTATGGTATCAGAGCCTAAATGGCTAAACCCTCTGATGATACCTCTGGTATCGATTATATGAGCTCTATTCGCTCACCCTCAATTCCCTTAACCACTGAATCTTTCCAAAACCTTTCCATCACTTCTCACAAGCTGAATGGAAACAATTTCCTACAGTGGTCCCAATCGGTGAAACTGTTCATTCGAGGCCGTGGAAAATTCGACTATCTTACGGTACCAATGCGAGACCCACCGAGAAAGATGAAGGTTCGAAAAATGGGAGGCGAGAGAATTCGATGATCATGTCTTGGCTCATAAATTCTATGGACTCGAGTGTAGGAAGAACCTATCTCTTCCTACCTATCGCTCATGACATTTGATCGCCGTGAACGAGACTTATTCTCGATCTCGAGAATGCAGATGGTGGTTTGAGCTAAAAACTCGGCTATGGAGGCTAAAACAAGGTGAGAAAACTGTCACTCAATATTATATCGACTTAAAAACCTTGTGGCAAGAGGTAGATATGTTCGGCGATTATGAGTGGAGATGTGCGAAAGACAGGGCTTTGTTTCGAAAATGGTGGAAAAAGAACGTGTCTTCGAATTCCTCGTCGGTCTTAATAAGGAATTAGATGAAGTGAGAGGACGCATTCTTGGTCGTGATCCACTACCGAGTACTAGAGAAGTCTTTGCCGAGGTCGAAGAGAAGAGAGCGGCGGACCGTCATGCTCGGAGGACACTCACCGGCTCTCCCACCGAGCCTTCGCCTCGTTCTCTAGTCGCCCACCACGCCGCAACGACCGTCGCAGCGATAAAGACCGCCAATCTGCGAGCATTGCAACAAGCCAGGGCATGTTAAGGCCAAATGTTGGAAGGCGCATGGAAAGCCAGTGAGAACCCTTCATCTAACAGGAATCCTCGTGATTCAAAGGTTTTTCATGCCTCATCCGAAGACACTTCCAAAGAGCCGAAATCGCCTCAGAGACATCGCGCTTCAAAGAAAGAACAGCTAGAGCAATTGTATCAACTAATGAGTTCTCATTCAATTGTATCCAACACTCCTAACTCATCATCTTACATTGCCTCTTCTTCTTTAGCTCAAAAAGGTACTTACCCTACAACTTTCACAAATAGGCTCCCGAATTAAACCCTTGGATCATAGATTCAGGGCAACCGATCATATGATTTGGTAGTTCCTCCATATTCTCGACATATTATCCTTTATCCGGAAATTTGAAAGTTAAAATTGCCGATGGTTCTCTAACCTCTATTCTTTGGAAAAGGCTCTATTATTATGTCTCCATCTCTTACATTACTAAATGTCCTACATGTTCCAAAGATTTCTTGCAATCTCATCTCTGTTAGTCGTATTATTCATGATTGCAAATGTATTGCTACAATAACATTTGCTGGATTTGAATTTCAGGACCCTTGTTCGGGGAAGATGATTGGCAATGCTAAGGAAGTTGATGGACTCTATCACTTGGTCTCGGAAAATCCTTCAGATGAACAAGTTCAGAAACCAAGATGTTTAACTACCTTGTCTTGCGAGAATGACATAATGTTGTGGCATTATAGGTTAGGCCATCCCAGTTTTAATTACTTGAAATATTTGTTTCCAAATCTTTTTAAAAATAAAGACGTTTCATCTTTTTGTTGTGAAGTTTGTGAGTTGGCAAAACATCATAGATCTGTTTATCCTTCTTTGAAGTATATGCCATCAAAACCTTTTTCACTCGTGCATAGTGATATTTGGGGCCCTTCAAGAGTAAAAATTGCCTCAGGTTCTAGATGGTTCATCACATTCATTGATGATCACGCTAGAGTCACATGGATTTATCTTCTAAAGGAAAAATCCGAGGCCGCAAATGTTTTCAAAAATTTTCACTCTTTGATTAATACTCAGTTTCATACTAATATTCAAGCTCTTAGAACCGATAATGGCCGAGAATATTTTAATGCAATCTTAGGTGATTTTTTGAAAGAAAAAGGAATTATTCATCACAGGTTCTTGCGTTGATACTCCCCAACAAAATGGAGTGGTGAGAGGAAAAATAGGCATTTATTAGAGGTGTCTAGGGCGTTATTATTTGCTATGAATGTTCCTAATCGTTTTTGGAATGAAGCGCTCTTAACTCACTTATCGATTAATCGAATGCCTACGAGAGTTCTTAATTATATCACTCCTTTGCAAGCACTAAAGAATATGTTTCCTGAAAATAGATCGTTCACTGATTTAACGCCTAAAATTTTTGGTTGCATTGCTTTTGTTCATATACACGGCCATAATAGAGGAAAGCTTGATCCCCGGGCACATAAATGCATATTTCTTGGTTTTTCACCAACACAAAAAGGGTATAAATGTTTTGATCCTAAATCTGGAAAATATTACGTAAGTATGGATGTCACTTTTTTTGAAAAACAACCTTTTTTTGAAAAAAACTCAATTCCGGGGGAGAATGATTCTGAAATGAGTTTTTGGGAACAAATATCTTTGCCAAAATCGGTTGAAAATAGTTCAGTGGAATCAATTATTTATGTAACTAATCCTAGGATTTCACAACCTATAAATTCACAACCTCGTGAGACCCATGTAGAAAACAACTTGGAACCACCTACTGAACTTCGTGTTTATTCTAAAAGGAGGACTCAACCAAGTAATATTCCACCAGCTTCCGAGGTGGGCCAATCATCGGACTCGACCGAGGTCCAAGGTACGATCGCTTCTTTCTCCTACTTCTCTTCCAAATTTAGAACCTTCTACTGATTTCTTTGAACCCATAGCCTTACGCAAAGGTGTCGATCATGTACCACAAAACATCCAATATCCAATTTCGTATCTTATCATAAGCTCTCACCGATTTCAAAGCCTTTTCCACCGGGATTATGGATGATGAACTACCTAAGTCGATAAATGAAGCTCTAGAGGTTCCGAGATGGAGAGAGGCGGTCTTTGAGGAGTTGAAGGCCCCGAAGAAGAATGACACGTGGGATCTTACCTCTTTACCCGAAGGAAAAAAAATGTGTAGGTAAGCAAGTGGGTGTTTACCATAAAATACCATGCCGATGGCTCGGTTGAGAGATACAAGGCTCGACTCGTAGCACGAGGCTTCACTCTGACATACGGTCTTGACTACGAGGAAACCCTTCGCTCCGTGGCCAAACTAAACACCGTACGTGTTCTTCTCTCGTTAGCCGCTAACTGGATTGGCCTCTCGGACAGTTTGATGTGAAGAACGAGTTCTTAAACGGCGAACTAGAGGAGGAGGTGTATATGGAAGCTCCACCAGGCTTTGATGAGCTAAAGAAGGATGGCGAGTATGTAAGCTAAAGAAATCCATATATGGATTGAAACAATCTCCGAGGGCATGGTTCGAAAGATTCACGAGAAGCGTGAAACAATGTGGTTACACTCAAGCTCATTCGTATCACACGATGTTCTACAAACACAATCATGGTAAAATTGCTATTTTAATTGTGTATGTAGATGACATTGTGATGACAGGAGATGACATAGTAGAGTTGGAGTCACTGAAGAACTTCTTATCTAACCAGTTTGAAGTCAAAGATCTAGGACAGCTCAAATATTTTCTTGGAATGGAGGTGGCTAGATCCTCAAAAGGAATAGTTATCTCACAAAGAAAATATGTTCTTGATCTCTTGAAAGAGACTGGATTACTCGGATGTAAACCAGTGGCAACTCCTGTCGATCCGAATCAGAAACTCGAAAAATTAGATGGTGCTGAGGCTGTGGACAAGAACCGGTATCAGAAGCTGGTGGGGAAGCTAATTTATTTGGCGCATACGAGGCCAGATATTGCGTTTGTAAAGTGAGCTTGGTTAGTCGGTTTATGCATTGTCCATCAAGAAAAACACTCCAAGGTTGTTCATCGGATTCTTCATTACTTGAAAGGAAGCCGGGTAAAGGAATTATGTTTTCAAAGAATGGGAGCCGAAGAGTGGAGATCTTCACTGATGCCGATTGGGGCGGAAGTTCTACAGACAGGAGATCTACCACCGGCTATTGCTCCTTTGTCTGGGGCAACTTAGTTACTTGGAGGAGCAAGAAACAACCGAGTTGTTTCTCGAAGCGATGCGTGAGTCCGAGTTCGAGCTATGGCTCAAGGAGTATGTGAGTTGTTATGGCTTCGGAAGATCTTAGAGGAGTCGAAGGTTGAAGGAGATAAACCGATGAGGTTGTACTGCGACAACAAATCGGCAATCAATATTGCTCAGAATCCTGTGCAGCATGACCGGACAAAACATGTCGAAATAGATCGACATTTCATCAAGGAGAAACTGGAAAACGGCGATATCTGCATACCCTTTGTTCCATCATCGAGCGACTAGTCGATGTTCTTACTAAGGGACTTTTACCGCTATGTTCGAAGGGTTTCTATCCAAGCGGGAATGATCGATATCTATTCTCCACTTGAGGAGGGTGTCGAGAATATTAACATAATTATTAGGATTGTTATTTAGTATATTTATTCTATTTGTAATTAATTAGAATTAGAAGTAATTAGCTGTATAATCGGTTTTTTAATAGCTGTAATCTGTTTTGATAAGATAGGATCAATTAGGATCAATTAGGATCAATTAGTTGCTATTTTTATGTAAAGCATTTACTCTGTAATTTTCTATTTAAACACGCCAAAATGGCTGAATAAAAATTATTCCATTCTGTCATTCTTTTCTGACTTTATATATATATATATATTTTAATTTATTGAAGGTTACTTATACTATAGAAATAATAGGGGGGCTAATAGTCATACCCTAATTTTATCCTCCGTCCAAGAGTCAAGTGTAATTATATAACGCACTAAAAATTGGTCCTTTCAGCAATGTTTGTTGGATGACACTAAACATCATCAATCTAAGGCGGCCTATAAAACCAACAAGTATTTCTTGTTTCCTAGTTCCTACTGAAATCACAATGATCTGCGTAAAGAATGAACATCTCTTGATAAAAGACTGAAAAACTGGATAGACCAGATGGACTTGTGAGGGAGTGTTGGAGATGTGAGAATTGCCCCACATCGACTAGTTGAGTATAAAGACAATGACTTGTAAGTTTGGAGTGGGAGCTTCAACTTGCATTGGTATTTTGAACTACAGATCGTATACAAACTTTTACATTAGGAAACAAACTTGATTTTCTATGGAGATCAGTGACCTGCTCATGTATAGTAATGAGCTTTAAGTGCTGTGAAATTTACGAACTGAGTAAAAAATCAATCAACAATTGCATAGCACAATGCAAAAAAAGGCAATTGACGAAGGTGAGCTAGTGCCCATGTGATAGAGGCAAATAATAAAATTACTTACCTATTTATTTATAGGTCCCTAAATATTTGAATAGCTTTCTGCAGTCTAGCCAGAAACTGCAGGCATACATGAATCACATATACCAATTTGTATCCAAAATAACAATCATACATTCAGAAAACTAGCTACTACAATCACTATGAAGTAAATGATCCATGTCCAAAAGGGCTTTTTCTATTATGGGTGAGAAAATAAGGGATATCAAGTTTTATACTTACACAAAAAACCTCAAGAGAACTAATTAGAGGCTTTCCCCTATCTAAGGGCCTAACAGTTCTTAGTACTCAAGAATGCCTAGGTGTTGCATGAGCATCATATTGCGTCGCCTTGCAATAACTGAATTTAATTAATAATGTAAAATTCAGCAATTAACGATGGATTAACTCCATTTTCTTGGAAGAAAAAAATTAATAAAAGAAAAGCTCAACCTTGTACTTACAGTAGTTAGGAGCACAAACCAATAGAAAATTACTCATTTTGTAGATCTGATCATAGATGACGTTAGTATACAACATTGAGAAAAAGCACTAATACAGTTTTCAGTTCTTCTACTGAATCTAATGCTGTTCGCCAATCAAGTGTCTTCCAACCAAGTGCCAATAACATTATGCACACACAAATATAAAATTACCAACCAATTAAATTATCTCATAACAGTTTGAAGGAAAGTACAACTAAAGAAAAAGGAAAACAAAATTAAAAAATAGATTAAAGAAAAGATTAAAAAAGTGGCGACTGTTGACTATAATTTACCAAATAGCACAAATTATCTGCATTCTTTTTTTTTTGCATTATTTTTCCACTTACCATCCTTTTAAATTTATTTGCATTATTTAGACGCGCCTTTCTAGGATAGATTATCCAAAATAATGGTAATATTGATAATGACGGTACACATAGAATTCAAGCTGAAAGGAAGAAATGGAAAAGTGCAACATGTATGATATGTGATTGAAATGTTCCTACCAAATTAAAAGGAAAATTTTATAGGACTGCAATTAGGCCAGCTATGTTTTATGGAAGTGAATGTTGAGTGGCAAAGAAACAACAAGTACATAAAATAAACGAAGTAGAAATGAGGATGTTTAGGTGAACGTGTAGTAAAACACGTAAGCATAGAATACAACGTACGAAAGAACATTAGTAGTAGTAGCACCAATTGACACAAAAATTAAGGAGCAATGGTTTAGACACCTCCAAAGACGGCTTATAAACGCCCCTACTAGAAAACTTGACCAAATAAAAACAAAAGAAATACGACTATGTAGGGGTAGACCAAAACTAACTTGGGAGTTGGGATGCATTGATTAGGAGTGGTTTTAATGATTTTGAAAGCACCTCATCGATTGCACAAAATTGACACAATGGAAGAGTTTAATCCATGTAGCAACCCCAACTAATTTGGAATTGAGGCTTTGTTGTCGTTGTTTTATTTAGACATGTGCCTTCATATTACGATTATGGATGGACTTTGAGTAAACCCTTTCATCCATCCTCTTTTAATATATAAGATTTTTTTTTGCTGCGGCTATTCGAACCCCACAGTTTGCTCGAGTTTGGTTTTTTGGGGGTGATAGTGGAAAAGTTGACATAACAGATAAGTCACCCTTACTGTCACTCTATAGAACCATACATGAGATTTTCACCTCAATTTTGAGTTTTTTTAACCACCTTGTGAAATGACTTTGATGCCCCTAAATATAAAGAGGTTTTTACTCCCCACAACCCACGATTTCCCACAATATTGTTTGAATCAACAGTGCTAAGCATGAAGAACACCAAGAAGTCGACTCCCACGCTGACCTCCGACCAACATAACTCCGACAACCCTTATGAAAGCCAGCTCGGGCGTGATTAACTCATTTACCATCATTTTGGTGGTTTTTGTTTGTTGTTTGGTGGTTTTCTAATTGGTTTCTGGGGTTTCATTTTCGATTTTTTAGGGCTTCTTCCTTAGTGGTAAGTTTCACATCGTAGCTGCCACAATGTCTCAAGAGTCTGTCGAAAGAGCCTAAATCCAGCAAGAAGATGTAAGTTTTGTTATGTTTCGTGCATTTTTTGTCATTTTTATAAGTTAGTGTTCATGGTCACGAATCTCGTGTGCGGTCACACAGGACTGATAGAGAAAAAAAGGGCGGACGGTATGTTTTGACCGCTAAACTTCGATACTTATCGGCAAGTTTTGACCACTATCCTTTGTTACTTATCGGTCTGTTTTGGCCGCCACCATTGGACACCTATCGGTCTATTTTGACAGACAATGCTATAATCCATTAGTCTGTTTCAACCGCCACCTATCATTTCGAATTGAGAATTGGGTTTTCGACATTGAACCTGCTTTAATTCATTCTTCTCTTGCTTCTTGTAGGTTAATATGTGTGACACAACTAGTACATCCGAGGCTGGTACATCCGGGGAGGGGGAGGCCTTCCCGAACTTTACGGAGGCATTCATACCGACACTGCCACTAAAGTCTAGAGAAGAGGCCTTACTTGGGCTTAAGGATACAGCTGCCAAATGTGACTTTTTTTGTAATTATTCTGAAATTTGATGCTGTTGGATGTGGGAGGCATGCTAGAATGACTATTGATTGTGACCGGATCGGGAACTATAGCCCTAAAAAGTAAAGGGAAAGAAAAAGGAAAGTAAGGAAAACGAGGAAGAAGATGAAAAGAAGAAAAAGGTGTCTGGCACCAAGAAGTGCAGGTGTCAGTTTAAGCTATTTGCGAAGCACGCAAAAGATGACTGCTAGTATATTAGAGTTGTGTGCGGGGTCCACAACCATAGAATGACAAACAGTTTGGTGGGTCTTGCAAATGCTAAGAGGCTCAATGCACAAAAAAAAAAAAAAAAAAAAAAAAAAAAAAAAAAAAAATGGAAGACATGAGCAAGACCAAGACCAATGCTCCCCCTAAGGACATTCTCTCAGCCATTCGTTTGAAATTAAACGCTGTGGAAAAGAACTACTTGACCGACGAGCCTGACTGAGGGGCCGAGATTATGCAGAAGTTTAGGGAAATCAGTGAGCCCACATCCACTACCATCACTGATATTTCAAAGGAGAAAGTGAAGCCAAGTGGTCAGCCAGCCAAGAAGAAGCTTAAAATTGACACACCATACACCGAGATAAGTCAACAATGGAGGAAGCAATTCAAAAGAGTCCGCGGTGGGTGATAAACCAACCCAACAGTCCACGACAAGTAAGAAACCACTCCAACAGTCCGCGACGGCAAGTAGAAGTGGAAGTGTTTCTTCCAAACATGGTTAGATGTGGAAAAGGTTGTGGTAAAGGAGCTCCAATTGCATACGCCACACCTAGGCGTTACACGACCTACTCCCTAGTGGCATTTAAGTATGTTAGTTAAATACCAGCACTATGGCACGTCTGCCGGCTGCCGCCATCAGACTGTGGATGTTACCACGGATGGTCATTGTGGTTATCGAGCGATAGCACATGCTCTTGGCTATGAATTGAAAGATGGTTGGAGGAAGGTGAAAGATGGTTGGAGGAAGGTGATGAGGGAGTCGGTTGAAGAGATGGACCAAAACAATGCCACCTGCGAAGAGCACTTTCGGCTTGACATTGATGCCCGCGTCCAAAATGCACTTAACCACTTGAAGTGCCCCGATTTTGGAGTTGGTTGCCTTACCTTTCTGGACATGGGGCTTATTGTGGCCAACCGTTATGGAATGGATGTTGTTGTCTTGTGTATGTTTGGGTCCAATGCGTGGTTCCCGCAAGAGGTCCGACACCTTCCTTAGCCGACGGAAGCTTCATATGGCAATGCTTTGTTACCGGTAGCCATTTTATTAGAGTGAGTTATTTACATTACGCATTATCTCTTTTTTTAAGCATTAATGTTCATTGTTGAATGCTCATATGTTTATTTTTGTTTGTAGCCAAACATAAGCAGAGAAGCGTCGTTACCACCAATCGCGCCACAATGTGAACCATATGCAGAGGATCAAAATAGAGAATGGTTGGTGGGTTTGAATATTTTACCGCGGAATCAACCAGTTGGTCACCTGGATACAATGGAACTTGATGATGATTAATGCAACATGCACCCCTTTTTGAGAGTGCATGTGCAAGGTTTTTTTTGTTGATACACATAGGTGTAAATGGATGTATAGAACACACAAACGGAGTCGTATTTTCTGCTTTATATTACTTGTTATGTTGTTGATGAACATGGATGAATTCTGAGTACCATTGGTGTACTTGCCTTGCTTTTTTTTTCCTGGGCATCTTTGTTTACAAGTAATATAATGTTTATATTGATGATTTGATGAACTTGAATGTATAGAAACCTCTATTTTATTGGGAATGCAAATATGCAAAATGTGTTGTAGCCTATTTGGATAAGTTTGATAGGAAAATTTGATGTTTATATGTCCATTCCAAATACTTATCAGTCAAGCAGAACTGTCACCACTAAATACCTATCAGTCACGAACTTACAATGTACAGTCGGGTGCTTAAGCATAACGGCTATTACCTGCCGATAGATTGCATATACCCCATAACTTTATTCCTTTGACACCACTTGTAACTGCTACTAAAGTTGACAATATCATCGGCCACAAAGAGCTGCAAACCTAAAAGACCCACGGTACTGTTCAGCCGCCACATTTGAAAGGTTGACGACACATCTTGGTCGCTGATTACACATACCTCACAAATTTGTTTAACTTAAGTTTGCATCAGCCGAACCGGTCCGACATGTCTTTATGGACTTCGGTAAACCTTAACAGTTGGGGACCTAGAAAATGCGATTATTGGTGGTCGTGTTGCTTTACATACCCGCACAATTTTACTCGGCGAGCCCCATAAATATATTCCTGCTTAATTTCAAATGCCTAACGGCCTTGTTTGTCCAACTTTACTTTTGACCTTGCCGTTCTGGTGCTCCGTAAACCCTTAAGTCCTATCAGACAAGTTGACTCGTCGCCTTTTAGGATTAGGGTTATTCTCGTTTACCTTATTCCGCCTTTATCTATAAAAAATTGGAGCATCAAACTTACCCAATACACTGGTAACAGACGAAGAAATAGGCGGTGCTCCTTGACTTTGTCGGCCACCTCAACCTACAGATCTGGCTAGATTCCACCCACAAAAAGACTCGAAATGCACTGGAGAGTTTGATTGAGGGTTCGATAAGGCCGTGAAATCGAAAAGAGGATGGTGGTGACGAATTTAGTTATGGGGACGTGGGTTCGAACTTGGGTAAGTGAGGGAGTTAGAGTCGTGAGGGGCTAGGGGCAGTTTCGGAATAATTTACAAAAAGGTGGTATAAACGCAATAAAGAAAATTCAAAACTGGGGTATAACGAAGTAATGGGGTAAAGGTAGCAAAAAGTTGGGTCCGAATAGCCGCAACTTTTTTTTTCATAACAAACCAAAAGTTTGACTCTAACATGAGACGAACCCCCAACCCTGCATTTGACCAGTGATGCCTCATCCATTACACAAGAGATGCTTTGGCCTTTTTTTTATAGGATTTCATCCACTCTCTTGTTCAAACCAAGCTTTAGCCATTCCCACTAGTTTCAGTTTGAGAGGTTCTTTGGTCTAATTTGATTTTATGTTTTAAGGAAACTATAAATTACAGTTCGGATTATAGTTTTGGTGAAAAAAAAGGAACCAAAGCACCACTAGACCCCTCAAATAGCTCCAAATCAGTCAATTTCATGACAATAATGCATATACATTTGTGCCGGAAAAACACGGAACAACAATGAAAGTGATGCGGGTGTAAAACAATCGGGCTTGGAAAAATGGTAGACCAGTAGAGAGAAAGAATGAGCTCTTTCTACCAAAAATTTAAAAAAAAAAAAAAAATGGACGTGGTTGAAGCTATGGTATGGTAACAAGAAACAAATCAATAAAATATTCCAATAATAAAGATAAAAAATGAACAAGAAGCAAAAGTTAATCAATATTTAATTTGTCTAACTGGGCAATCTACATAATCTTGAATTCAAATAAGCATTTCGTTAAGTAATCATTTCTAGTAGGACCCAAAAAGTTTTCAACAAACTATCATAGCTTAAATCACTCAAAATATCCACAAGATCCAAGTCATAATTACTTTGACAAGGAAAAAGAAATATAGCAAGAGTACCACAATGAGGAAATGGTCTCTCTCCCTCCGAAGGATCACCTAAATGTGTTGGTAATGGGGCAACTTATACAGAAGTACTTTCCTGCATTTCCCATGGCAATAAAACCCCCCAACGGAACTGAAATCCAAACAGCAAGGATGATGCAAAGTTTGATTTGACGAAGGCCAGTTTGAGAAAAAAGTAGGGACGTGTATCAACTTCAAACTATTCTTCCACATTCTAGAACAAATAGCTAATATCTAGGAATCATGGTTGAATTTCATGAAATCCCCTCTAGTAGTAGGTTGTTAATTGTCTTCTACATTCGCAGTACCACCAGTTGAACCTGCAACGAATAAAACTTCTTCCGGAGAGGTACAGATGTCAGAACCAACTATGCAATCCTCATCGACAACTTTATGGAAATGCATTCTTGTTCTAAGATCCCGGTGTCAAAAATGCCCATCACTGCCAAAGCTCAATAGTTGCTTTCTATTATTAGAAAAAGCCAATGCTTGTGTACGAGATCTGAGGAAACCTCAAATGTTTCGAAAAGGCCTCACAAGTAGGGCTGGCAAAATATGCCCGGTCCCGGTTTGCCCGCTTTGTCCGGTCCCGTTTAAAACGGGACCGGACAATATTTTTTTGACAAACATACGGATGGACAAATTTTTGTGTCCGTTTAAAAATACGGGACCGGGTTCGGCGAAATTTCAAAAAAACGGGTACCCGTTTGTGATTAATTTGAAGGGCATATAAGTAATTTCACTATTTAAAGTTTTTAACTTTATGATTTATCAATTCATTTTCTCTTCTCATTCTCATTTGAGTCATTTCTCATCGTCTGTATTGTGACTCAAGCAAGGCAGCAAGCAAGGCAGAAACCCTAACGCCTCTCACCGCCTCTCACCGCCTCTCACGGTCTCACCGCCTCTCACTGCCACGCACGGCGCGTCTCCATCCGCCTCTCACTCTCTCTGCCGATCGTCGTCTCTCACGCCCGAGTCTCGCTCTCTGGCGACGTTCGCCTCTCACTCTCTCCGCCGACCGTCGTCCCTGCACTCCCGCCGCCGACCTCTATTCTGCCTCTGCCGCCTCGCTCTCTCTTAGACGTTCGCCTCTCACTCTCTCCGCCGACCGTCGTCCCTGCACTCCCGCCGCCAACCTCTCTCTGCCTCTGCCCGCCTCGCTCTCTCTGCCTCACGACCGTCGTCCGGTCGTCCCTACACTCTCGCCACCGACTCTCACGACTCGCGGACGCGGTGAGATTATTTTTTTTTTTATGTAATTTATATTTAATTATCTATATATATTATGGCCTCTATTAATTATTAGCTAGACATTATTTCTTTTTTGTTCACGTAATTGTCTTTATTTGATTAGGAAAAAAAAGAATGTAATGTGATTTTATTACTTTGTGAATGTAATGTGATTTTATTACTTTGTGTGCAACTGTGCATTTTTCATATTTTGTTAATGAGATTAATCCACTAAATTTAGATATGATTTTCATTTTATATTATTGCAGCGTTATGGGTGATAATATGCATAGCATTGCATCTAATCCTTCTCAAAAGAAGAGGAAAAATCAGTCTAAAGTGTGGGATGATTTTACTGTAATTCCTGTTGGCACTTCTGAGTATCCGGATAATAGGAAGAGAGGGAAATGCAAACATTGTATGAGTGTTGTATTGGCTGACGGTAATAATGGTACAAATGGCATGAAACGACACTTATCTGGTTGTCCTAATTATAGTCGTTTTGGTAATCGTGATGTGGGACAAATGATATTAGAATCGTCAGTTACGGGGAGTATGGGATTGAGGTCTATAAATTATGATTCCGGAGTTCATCGTGAAAATATGGCAATGATAGTTATCATGCATGAATTACCTTTCACCTATGTGGACTATGAATATGTTAAGTACTCTTATACCTCTCTTGTTCCTGAAATTAAGTGTGTTTCGAGAAACACAGTCAAGGCAGATATATTAAAAATCTACAAAAGGGAGAAGAGAAAACTTTTTACTTTGTTGCAATCTCTTCCAGGGAGAGTGTGTTTGACTTCGATATGTGGACTTCCATTACATCCGATGGTTATATTACTTTGACTGCTCATTATATTGATGAGGATTGGGTGTTGCCAGAAAAGGATTTTGAATTTTTGTTTTATGCCACCTCCACATAGTGGTGTAGCAATTGCCGAGAAAATTTCTGCTTTGTTAGGGTCTTGGAACTTAGATAAAAAGTTGTTTTCCATTACTTTAGACAATGCAAGCGCAAATGACACATTTGTTGGAATTTTTAAAAATACTTTGAGAATTAAGGATGCATTGCTAGTTGGTGGTGAATTCTTTCATATGCGATGTTGTGCACATATTTTAAATCTTATGGTCCAAGATGGTCTTAAAGAAATTGAAAAGATCCTTGACAAAGTTCGTGATAGTATCAAGTTTGTAAAAGGATCACAGTCTCGAAAGAAAAAGTTTTTGGATTGTGCTACACAATTGGCATTCGATTGCAAGAAAGGATTGGTGCAAGATGTGGTTACAAGATGGAATTCTACATACCTCATGATTGAATCTACGTTATATTATCGTAATGTTTTTGCTCATCTTGCTTTGAGTGACACAAATTACATATTTTGTCCCGAGTTGGAAGAGTGGAATCAAGTGGAATATGTTTTAAAGTTTTTGAAAATATTTTATGATCTAACTAATATATTTTCTGGTGCAAAGTATCCGACAATAAATCTTTTCTTTCATGGAATGTGGAAAATCCAAGCTCAGTTGAAGGATGAATTGCATAATCCGAATCATTTCATTCGATCCATGGCTTCAAAAATGCAATTAAAATTTGACAAGTATTGGAAGGATTGTAATGAAATATTGGCAATTGGTGTCGTTTTAGATCCTCGGTACAAAACAAAAGTGGTCGACTTTGCTTTTTCAAAGATTTATGGTGATGAAGGCAAGTTCAAGGTTGCTATAATTCGGGATAAACTTAAATTGTTGTTTGAGACATATTCTCATGAATTAAATCATTCAAGTGGAGATGTTTCCACTAGCAACCAAACGCCACAATTTGTTGAAGCAAATGATATAAGAGAAGATGATCTATATGCTATGGTATGTTCTACAATTATGATTTTTTTTTTGTATTTGATTTATTTGTGGTTCTTACTTTATTATTATCTTATCGTTTATAATTGTGTGTTAGGGTTATGACTTTTTCCAAGGTGATGATGCTTCTAATGAACAACAATCGGAATTGGATATTTACTTGCATGAGCCATTGCTTGATAGAAAGAAGAATTTAGACATCATAGATTTTTGGAAATCTGTTCAATATCGATATCCAAAGTTGAGTATGATGGCACGTGATATTTTAGCCATTCCTTTAACTACTGTTGCTTACGAGTCGGCTTTTAGTACAGCAGGTAGAACACTTGACAAGTATAGAAATTCGCTTTTACCTGAAAATGTTGAAGCATTGATATGTTGTCGTGATTGGGTGAATGGAGCAAAGTTGAAGAACAAATCTGGTGAGCATTATATAATTAGTTATTTGATTGGTAAACTATAAGTCTAAATTGATTTGTTGTGTTTGATTTTTTATTTTTGATTTATGTAGATGTTCGAAAGAAAGAGTTTGATGATATCAATGCAGAAATGTTGAAACTGAAAATAGATCTCAATCCCACAACTTCTGGACAAGCTTCAAATGATGTGGAGGTTGAAGATGTGGGTGACGAAGATGATGAAGTTGAAAGTTTAGGCATTGTTGCTTTATTTATTTTTATGTTTGAATGATCGAGCTTTTACAATTAATAAAAACATTTTTTTTTCTAATGTCTTTCAGATGAATGACTTGAGGTTGAGGGGTTAGAGACGGAGTCACGGAGAGTTGAAGGATGTGGAATTGTGTGGGATGAGTTGAAGAACTACACTTAATTTTTTATTAAGTGTTTGTGTAATGAACTTTTTTATTTAGTTGTTGTTGATGCATGAGGTGAAGATATACTTTGATAATTTGGATTATTGAGAATTTGATGTGATATCTCTTTTTTTTAAAACTTTTGTGATGTTTATATTGGAAATTAAAAAATTGTGATACTCTATATATATATATATTTATTTTTTGATAATTGGTGACTTGTAGTTGTAGTTGAGGGGTTTTTTTTAAGATAATTGATAAATAAAATATTTTATTATATTTAAAAAAAAACGGGCAAAACGGGTCCCGTATGTTTTACAAACATACGGGACTGGACAAAAAAACAGTGCCCGTTTTGAAAACGGGACCGGGACTGGGCATCAACTTTAATCATTTTCAAAATAGGTGTCCAGTCCCGTTTTTGTCCGTTCCCGTATTTTTGCCAGCCCTACTCACAAGCATGCCATGATCATGACAATGTCCATCCAAAGTGCCCACCAATAAGATGTATCCTTCATTGACCTTAGTTGTGTTTGTGCATGTTATGATCCTATCTATCCAAAGGGCCTCACAAACGTGTGTCACTCTATTACTAATGGATGTTGGGTTCAACAGTAAAGAGGAGCACAACATTGGAAGGGATGCTCGAACTCGAAGTCGTTGGAGTAATCCAAATGCAAGGTCTCAAGACCAAAAATAAGCGTCCCTCATTTTTCCTCAAAAAAAAAAAAAAAAAGTGTCCCTCATTGTATTGGTATTTAATTTTATAATATAGTTCAATTATAATTTATATTAAAATTTAGTTTTCAGATCACTAACTAAAGACCTTGAACGTACAAGGGACTATTCTGCAAAATAAATAAATAAATAAATAGAAACGGACAACGGGCTAGGATGAGATTATAGAAGAAGACCCAACAGCAATCTATGTACAGCTCTAAAAAACACAACAGCAAAATTTGCAAGAGCAAGGAATCCTTAAGGCATTCTGAGTCTAGATTCACATTAATAGTACTTGTATAACAGCAACTTCTATAGTGATACCAAAGGTTTGTAGATCTCACAAGCTAGTACCAATATTATAACCAACTATAAAGAAAGGTGCAACGAGCTTTTCAAATCACAGGTGTGAGGTTTTACCTCATAATGTCTCGATACTATTTGGGGAAAGATCCAAACTTACATCCTTCATTATATAACTTTACTTAACCGAGTGGGACTATATTTCGGTCCACACATCCTCAAAAAAAAAAAAACAAATAAAAAAATTTTATCAAATAAAAAAATAATTTTATATCATAATGTTAAAAACGCGTCAAGTCCAAGTGGTAAAACGGATTGGTGGGTCGTGTTCGTGTCCAGTTGACCCTTTAGGTAACACTATCAAGGTCAACACGAACACGACACAACACAACACAGACATATATAACACGTTAAGTTATTTAAATGTGTCATGTTAAAATTATAAACAAGACCCATACTTCTTTTTTTTACTCTGACATGACTTATTCAAAGCATTTTGCATGTTTATGACATAAATATATATAATCTAAAGGTAAACAATATTTTGCTAGATATTTGAGAGGTTAATTACAGCTGTAAATATTAATATTTTATATAAATTAAAATACCTTTTCTTTGGTTAGGTGGGCGAAACTAGTAAACATAATATTATATGGTCCACGTCAACCCGTGACAAGACCCATAGTTATGGATGTATGAGGCTGCTTGAAGGGCAATAGACGGAAAAAAACACTAAAACTCCCCTAGAAAAGCCCAAGAAGACATTTTAGCCTATCACTCTATGCCTCATAACTAAGCCAGATGAGACTACAAGTTGGGGAAGAACTCCCCATCATCATCATATGACTACTCAAAGAGGCAGACGATATAAAAATTCAAACTAAAAATAGAAATGAATCACAAAACTAACACTTTTAGATCCAAGTCTCTGGCTTAGACTGAAATAAATAAAATTTGGATTTCTAATCATAAATAAGTCCAAGCAATCACCTGATCTTTCAGGATTGAAAGATCACATCATCAGCCATGGTGAAGATCAGCCAAGTCCTCATGTCCAGCAGCCACCGCATCAAGTCGAATTGAAGCCAGCAGAATCATACCCCCTAATACAACCACGCAACCAAACCATATACAAAAGAGCGCGGTGTGAGTTTGGGCCTTGAATCTTAAATACTTGAAATTAAGGTTTTATTATTTTTATTTTGTCAAAAAAATATTAGGGTTTCTTAGGGGAGAGAGATATTAGCCTTATTAGGGCTTTCTTGGAGGGGCTAATTTAGAACATGCCCTTCCACATTAAAAATGAGCCTACTACTGTCCACAAGGAAACTTTGATTGTATAAATACATATATTGGTGCATTAAGTTTGAGCTTTCAAGTTTTGTGATCGTACTTCGCATGAACAAGCCCGCTCCCGGAAATTAAATTTCTTGAAACTTGTTATTATTCAATAAGAAAACACATCACTTATGTTGTTTTTCAAGTGAATTTGAATAAGATGCCATCAATTCAAGGTGTTGTAAATACTTACATTTTATATAAATTAGGTGGTGATATTAGTAAACATAACATTATATGGTCCTTACATATTAACAGGTTGTAAACGGGTTGGCGTATCAACCCGTGACACAACCCATCTATTGTGTGTTATAAACAGGTCAATCTATTTACAACATGAACCCGCATAAGCTCAACCCTAATCCATTTTATAAATAATTTTTTATTTAAATAAATACAATTTTTCCATATCATGACTCATGAGCATTAGAGATAATTCAGATAAAGAACTCTCTTATAAGTTAAGAGAGATAAAATATCTAAAACTACCTACTGGAATGGAAATTCGAATAAAAATCGCTCCATCCTATTCAAATTGAATCAGGAAGATGAACAGATATGCGTCGCATCCTCTTGCTATATGCCCCTGTCTGAACTGAATGCGGTAGACATTCTTCACTTCCAGTTATTCAAGAGGCAAGACGTTATAATTAACAGAGACCAAAACAACCTTAAACGTGAAAAAGGAAACATCGTAGAAGTCCTTCAAGAAATTTACAAAAAACTTGGAACTAGTCCCCTTTGGTTCTGATCCAACAATGGACATAACATGTTGTGCGTGCTTAAAATTAAGCAAATTAATCTACATCAACAATTTAGACCTAACCGAGAGTCAAAGACAATGTCTCGGCACTGAAAACCATGTCGGAGTTGGAAACAACAAACGGAAATGCCACATACTATTGAAGGGGAGAGAATTACTAACAAAAACCACGTCCTCCCACCAACCGAGTAGCAAGTCATTGGTTTGGTATTGGGTCACATGTATAAAAGGTTGGGGATTTGAGCCTCAATGGGAGGTAAGATGAGGTTTCTTTCCTATAAAAAAAAAGAAAATTAATAATAATAATAATAATAATAATAATAATAATAATAATGTCCTTCTCTCAAACCAAATCTTTAAGCCCATTTACAAAACCAAATGGAAAAGCAGATAGACAAAAACTTAATAACCAACAAATATGAATGTCTAAGGCTGCTTAGAGGACAATAAATGAATAAAATCACTAAAAGTTCCCTAAAAACCCCAAGAAGACACAATAGTCTATCACTCTATGCCTCCTAACTAAGCCGAGATGAGATTACAAGTAGGGGAAGAACTCCCCTTCATCCTCATATGGCTACTCAAAGAGGCCGATATTATTTAAAAAAAAATTAAACTAAAAACAGAAATGCATCACAAAACTAACACATTTAGATCCAAGTCTCTTGCTTAGACTGAAGTTTTTTAAAAAGATTTTGGGGGTTTCTTATCATAAATAAGTTCAAGCAGTCACTTGATCTTTCAGGACTGAAAGATCACATCATCATTCATGATGAAGACCAACAGGTCCTCCTGCTTAGCCAACATCGTCAGCCACAGCATCTAGTCGAAGGAAGACGTCGGAATGGCAAGAGACTGAGAGATTTGAGAGGTGAAAAGAAGGGTTTGGGTATTTCTAATGTAAAAGGGCAAAGGGTAATCACAACATCGTGCTTATGGGCTAGCAAAGGGTAATCTCCACATTTTAAGTCCACAAAATAAAAAAAAAAATTCACGCTAGAATGACACCGCAAGTGACTCCCTTGCGACGTGGTTCACGGTTAGCATTTATGGGAGCTGTTGTGCGCGCTTTGAGATACACATCACCCGTGGTATGCACTAAAAATTATTTTGCACATACTCAATTATAAGTGGGGCTCACACGTCATGTCACAAGAATATCCGAAACTACCTACAATAATGGAAATGCAAACAAAAATCACTCCATCCCATTACAACTGAATCAGGAAGATGAACACAATATGCGTCACATCCTCTTATTATATGCCCTTGTCTGATCTGAATACGGCAGAAATTCTCCGCTTCCAGTTATTCAAGAGGCAAATTGTTCCAATCGACAGAACTAAAGGGGACTAGTTCCTAGTTATATGCGTCACATCCTCTTATTATATGCGTCACATCCTCTTATTATATGCCCTTGTCTGATCTGAATGCGTCACCCTATACCTCCTAACTAAGCTAGATGAGATTACAAGTTTGGGAAGAACTCCCCTTCATCCTCATATGGCTACTCAAAGAGGCAAACATTAAAAAAAAAAAAAAAAAAAAAATCAAGCTATAAGCAGAAATGCATCACAAAACTAACACGTTTAGATCCAAGTCTCTTGCTTAGACTGAAAAAAAAAATTGGGATTTCTCATCATAAATAAGTTCAAGCAATCACCTGAAAGATCACATCATCAACCACGGTGAAGATCAGCCAAGTCTTCCTGTCCGACCAACACTGTGCGCATCAAATCGAATTGAAGTCGCCGAAATTGGAACCTCTAAAACAACCGCGCGACCAAGCCATCTACAAAAAGAGCACGGTGAGAGTTTGGGCCTTGAAATCATAAATACTTGAAATTAAGGTTTTTTATTTTTATTCTACCAAAAAAATATTAGGGTTTCTTTGGGGAGAGATATTGCGTTATTAGGGCCTTCCTAGAGGAGCTAATTTAGAACATACCCTTTCATATTAAAAATGAGCCTATTATTTTCTGTAAAGAAATTTTGATTAGATATATAGATACATTGGTGCATTAAGCATGAGCTTTCAAGTTTTATGATCGTGCTTCACTCGAACAAGTTCGCCCCCTACGCACGCAGGAATTCAAATTCTAGAAATCTTTTATTATTCAATAAAAAATTCCTCATTAAGGTTTTTTTTCAAATGAATTAGAATAAGATAACATTATTAACGGTGTTGTAAATACTTACATTATATACCAATTATAATACTTTTTCTTTGGTTATGTGGGGCGATATTAGTAAACATAACATTATATGGTCCTTATATATTAAGGGGCAGTAAACGGGTTGGCATGTCAACCCGTGACACAACCCATTTATTGCAAGTCATAAACAGGTCAATCCATTTACGACACAAACCCACATAAGCTCAACCCTGATCCATTTTATATATAGTTTTTTATTTAACTAAATACAATGTTTCTATCCCATTTTTTCATATCATGACTCATGAGAATGAGAGATAATTTAGATAAAGAACTCTCTTATAAGTTAAGAGATATCAAACATCCAAAACAACCTGCAGGAAGGGAAATGCAAACTAAAATCACTCCATCGCACTCAAACTGAATCAGGACGATGAACACAATGTGCGAAGCATCCTCTTGCTATATGCCCCTGTTTGAACTAAATGTGGCAAACATTCTCCACTTTAAGTTATTCAAGAGGCAAATCATTCTAATTAACAGAGACCAAAACAGCCTTAAACGCTAAAAAGTAAACATTGTAATCAGTCCTTTATGAAATTTACTAAAAACTAGTAACTAGTCCCCTTTACTTCTGACCCAACAATGAACATAACATGTTGGGCATGCTTAAAATTAAGTGGACTAATCTACATCAGCATTTTAGACCAAATTGAGAGTCAACGACAATGTCTTAGTACCAAATATCATGTTCGAGTTGGAATCAGCAAATAAAAATGTCTGATACTACTGAAAGTGAGAGAATTATTAACAAAAACCACGTCCTCCCAACAATCAAGTGAGCGGGTCATTGGTTTGGTATTAGGTCACACGTATAAGAGGTTGGGGATTCAAGCCTCAATGGGGGCAAGATGAGGGTTCTTTCTTATAAAAAAGAAAAGCATTAATAATAATGTCCTCTCAATCTAAATATATGCCCATTTACAAACCAAATGGAAAAGCAGATAGTTTTGTCTTATGTTATTCGATAGACAAAAACTCAATAATCAACAACTATGAATGTCTAATGCTACTTGGAGGATAATAGATGAATAAAATCACTAAAAGTCCCCTCAAAAAGCCCAAGAAGACACCTGTCTATCACTTTATGCCTCCTAACTAAGCCATAGGAGATTACAAGTTGGGGAAGAACTCCCCTTCATCCTCACATGGCTACTCAAAGAGGCAGATAATATAAATAATAATAAATAAATAAAAAATAATTCAAACTAAAAACAAAAAAGCATCACAAAACTACAACAACAACAACAACAACAACATAGCCTCAGTCCCAAATTAACTGGGGTCGGCTACATGGATCAAACTTTCTCATTGTGCTCGATTAAGTGCAATTGATGGTGAGCTTTGAAAACCATTCAAATCCCTCTTAATTAATGCATCCCATGTTAACTTTGGTCTTCCCCTACCTCGTCAAATTTCTACAGTTTCTATTGAGTCAAGTTTTTAGTTGGGGCATTTGTAGGCCGTCTTTGCAGGTAACCAAACCATCGCAACCGCCCTTCCCTAATCTAAAAAAGCATCACAAAACTAACAAATTTAAATCCAACTCTCTTGCTTAGACTAAAAATTTATTTTTTGCAATAAAATATTAAGGTTACTTTAGGGAGTTAGGCTTATTAGGGCTTTCTTGGAGGGGCTAATTCAGAACATGCCCATTCACATTAAAAATGAGCCTACTACAGTCCATAAAGAAACTCTGATTGTATAAATACATATATAGGTGCATTAAGTCTGAGTTTTCAAGTTCTGTGATCATGCTTCGCATAAACAAGGCCGCTCGCGGGAATTAAATTTATTGAAACCTGTTATTATTCAATAAGAAAACGCCTCACTTATGTTGTTTTTCAAGTGAATTAGAATAAGATGTCATCAATTCAAGGTATTGTAAAAACTTACATTTTATATAAATTATAATACCTTTTCTTTGGTTAGGTGTATTAGTAACCATAATATTATATGGTCCTTATATATTAAAGGGTTGTAAACAGGTTGATGTGTCAACCCGTGAACGACACATTTATTGTGGGTCATAAACAGGTCAATCCATTTACGACACGAACCTATATAAGCTCGATCCTAATCCATTTTATATATAGTTTTTTTATTTAACTAAATACAAAGTTTCTACCCATTTTTTTCACATCATGACTCATGAGCATGAGAGACAATTCAGATAAAGAACTCTTTTATAAGATCAAATATCTGAAACTACCTACAGGAATGGAAATGCGAACAAAAATCGGTCCATCTCATTCAAACTGAATCAGAAAGATGAACACATATGCGTCACATCCTCTTGCTATATGCCCCTGTCTGAACTGAATGTGGTAGACATTCTCCACTTCCAATTATTCAAGAGGCAAATCATTCTAATCAAGAAACATAAATGTCTAAGGCTGCTTAGAGGGCAATAGATGAATAAAATCACTAAAAGGCCCCTCAAAAAGCCCAAGAAGACACATTAGTCTATCACTCTATGCCTCCTAACTAAGCCAAATGAGATTACAAGTTGGGGAAGAACTCCCCTTCATCCTCATATGGCTACTCAAAGAGGCAGATATTATTAAAAAAAAATAAGACTAAAAACAGAAATGCATCACGAAACTCATTCTAATCAAGAAACATAAATGTCTAAGGCTGCTTAAAGGACAATAGATGAATAAAATCACTAAAAGGCCCCTCAAAAAGCCCAAGAAGACACATTAGTCTATCACTCTATGCCTCCTAACTAAGCCAAATGAGATTACAAGTTGGGGAAGAACTCCCCTTCATCCTCATATGGCTACTCAAAGAGGCAGATATTATTAAAAAAAAAATAAGACTAAAAACAGAAATGCATCACGAAACTAACACATTTAGATCCAAGTCTCTTGCTTAGACTTAAAATTTATTAATTTTTTTTTGTTGGGATTTCTCATCATAAATTAGTTCAAGCAGTCACCCACATCATCAACCATGGTGAAGATCAGCAGGTCCTCCTGTTCAGCCAACACCGTCAACCACAACATCTAGTCGAAGGAAGCGGTCGGAATGGCAAGAGACTGCGAGATTTGGGAGTGAAAACAAGGGTTTGGTTATTTCTAATGTAAAAGGACAAAGGGTTATCTCAACATCATGCTTATGGGCTAGCAAAGGGTAATCTCCACATTTTAAGTCCACAAAATAAAAAAATTCATGGGTTTGGGTATTTCCAATGTAAAAGGCAAACTTAATCCACAAACCCTTGTGACATGGCGCACAAGCCGCAGCTATGTGAGTTGTCGTGCACGCTTCGAGATACAAACCACTCGTGTTATGCACCAAAAATTATTTTGCAGACACTCAATTCTACGTAGAGCCCACGCATCATGTCACAGCGGTGTCACTTGGGGTGTCATTTTAGTATCTTCCATAATTCCATCAACCATCACTAATTTTGGAAAATGCTAGAATGACACCTCGTGGCACGCGAGAAATAGTTCCTGGTACATAACACGCAATATGTGTATCTCGAAGTGCGCACGACAACTCTCATATATGCGGGTCCGCATGCCGCGTCACAGCGGTGTTAATTATTTGGAGTGTCAATCTAGCATTTTCCATTATTAATTATTAAGAAATATAATATTCGTGCTAGTTTCTTTGCTAATACCCAAATCCTTTTTACTTAGTCCTTCACAACTTTCTCATAACTAATTAGCAAATTAGGGCACTAGATTACGATGCATGGGACCACATACAACTAGCGGAATTCAATTAATCCTAACTACACTACAACAAAAAGGGTTTAAGCAACGAAAGCTTTTGTTGCTAAAGCCTCTAATTTCGTTGTTGAAACTTTTTAGCAACAAAAATATTTTGTTGAGTTTGTTGCTAAATCTAGAGAACATGTATAAATGGTTTTACATATTCATCAAGCGTCAAAAAGAAGAAATATAGATATCACATATAAATTGAACAAATAAATCTAGAGGTCACATATAAATGGTAAGCAAGAGAATCTCAAATAAGAATCATATACGAGTATATAAATAAAAAACTGCACATAAGAAAAAATAAATATCAAAATTAGAAAGTAAAAAAAAACGTCAAATAAGAATCATAAAGAACAAAATAACCAAATATAAAAAACAAAACACAACAACAAAGCCTCAATTCCAAATTAGCTGGGATTGGCTATATAAAAGAAAAAAATCAAAATTTGAAAGCAAAAAAAAAAAAAAAAAACACTCCCAAATAAGAATCATATATCATAAAAAATAAAAGACTGAATATCAAAAATATATATATATCAAAAACTAAAAGCAATAAGAAACCCGACATAAGAATAATAAAGTATAAGAGAACCAAATATAATAAAAAAGAAATCAAAATTTGAAAGCCAAAAAAATCTCAAATAAAAATCTGATAAAAAGTTATTATGACAACAGAATAATATACGAACAAATATTATTAATATTAAATTTCATTAAGGACGACAAAACACGCTTGCACTATTAATAAAATTTAAATGTACAATAGTAAAAGAGGCTGTAATTCGCTTTTTTTTTAAGAGAAGATAAAAATGCAAAATTATTTAATATTAGAGGTAGACAACAATATTATATTTTTTTACGAAAAGAAGAAAGCATCATACGTCAAATTCATATACTTGAACTATCACTAATATCCAAAGCACTAAACAAAACCCAAAAGATCTTTAACATATATGGCATAATTTTCTCTACATTATTCTATAAGTAAAAAAATGTCTTAAAGTAGATAAGTTCTAAAACTCATTAACCTCAAAATGCATTGTTTCTATATGAGCAGCAAATCACTAGTGCAAGCTTAAACGAAATGTAAGATTTTTTTTCAAGCTTGCTTTCATATATATATATATATATATATTATACAAATCACAATAGAAAAATATAACAGGGTAATGCATGACTATTTAGATCTATCCTTTGTTTAGAATGACAACCTTTAATTTTTCTTAGTAGGTAGATACAATTGAGTTCATAATACAAAATTGCTAGGTACAAGAGATCACGCTAGTTTCTTAGTTGAACATGAACATGGAAGAGAAAATGTTGTTGTGTTTGTCCAGCTTGTTACTTAATTGTTCAAGCTGCTAGGTATGAGAGATCAAGATTGTTTATTTGATAGAAATGTCTTAATTCATGTACGTCAGACTAAGAAAAAATAAAGAAAGAAAGAATTCCCTACCACCTCTCACCCAAATAACTCTATACCAAATAAGTGAGCCATCCAACAACAACATAGCCTCAGTCCCAAATTAACTGGGGTCGGCTACATGGATCAAACTTTTCCATTGTGCTTGATTAAGTGCAATTGATGGTGAGCTTTGCAAACCATTCAAATTCTTCCTAATTAATGCATCTCATGTTAACTTTGGTCTGCCCCTACCTCGTCGAATTTTTACAGTTTCTATTGAGTCAAGTTTTCTAATTGGAGCATTTGTAGGCCGTCTTTGCAGGTGACCAAACCATCGCAACCGCCCTTCCCTAATTTTTGTATCAATTGGTGTTACTCCTACTTGTTTTTGAATTTCTATATTTCTTATTCTATCTTTACGAGTTTTACCGCACATCCACCTAAGCATCCGCATTTCTGCTACATTCATTTTATGTAATTGTTGTTGCTTTACCGCCCAACATTCACTTCCATAGAGCATAGGTGACCTAATTGCGGTCCTATAAAATTTTTCTTTTAACTTAGTAGGAACATTTCGATCACAAATCACCCATGTTGCACTCCGCCATTTCTTCCATCCAGCTTGAATTCTATGTGTGACATCATTCTCAATGTTACCATCATTTTGTATGATTGATCCTAGATATCTAAAGTGGTTTACCTTAGGAACTTCTAATTCCCCTAATTTTACCACTCCGTCATCTCGATGTCTAGTGTTTCTAAACTCACAGAGCATGTATTCGATTTTCGTCCTACTCGACTTAAAGCCTTTAGATTCTAATGCATTCTTCCAAAGTTCTAATTTTCTATTCACTCAATCTTTAGTTTCATCCACTAAAACAATATCATCTGCAAATAGCATACACTATGATATATCCTCTTGAATATGTCTAGTTAGTTCATCCATAACTAAAGTAAATAGATATGGGCTTAAAGCCGATCCTTGATGTAGTCCTATCATGATGGGAAATTCTTTTGTAGCTCCTCCAAATGTCTTTATACTCGTTACTACTCCATCATACATATCCTTAATAGTGTCTATGTATCTAGCATGCACTCTTTTTCTTTCTAGAACCCACCAAAGAACATCTATAGGGACCCTATCATATGTTTTTTCTAAATCTACGAATACTATATGAAGATCTTTTTTCTTTTCTCTATATTTTTCTAACAATCGCCTTACAAGGAAAATTGCTTCCATAGTTGACCTCCCAAGCATGAAACCAAATTGGTTCTCTGATATTGTTGTTTCTCTCTTTAGCCTATTGTCAATTATCCTCTCCCAAAGTTTCATACTGTGACTCATAAGTTGAATTCTCCGGTAGTTTGACCAACTTTGAATGTCTCCTTTGTTTTTGAAGATTGGCACAAGCATGCTTCTTCTCCAATCCATTGGCATAAGTGAGCCATCCATAAAAAAAACAAATGTATATTTATCTTTCCTTCTCACTTTTTCTGTCTTTCTCATCTGTTCAGTTAGAGTTGCAAAAAATCTCAGTGAAGGTTAAGGCTTTGGACTAACAGTTTTTCTTTACTAAACACGACCATCAATCATGAATTCAAAGTTAACATGTAGTTAAACACTATGATGGGCAGAGCAATTAGCATTCCAAATATAACCCGGCAAAACCAAGCATTCAAACTACAAAATTAGATGAAAGAAGTTGAAACAGTATAACCAACAACATTGACCCTGCCTATTAATGCACTATCTATATATACAGTACCTCTCCAAATCAATGCTCATGCCAATATATATGTTCTTAGAAACATGAACTTGGTGTATGTAACACGCTGTCTTATTTTACCAATCACCCATTATGCAAGAGTGGATAAGAATATAACCGTGTAGAATTAAGAACATTTGGATCTATGTAAGAACAGTCCCAGAAGCACCAATTGCAACAATAAGTCCCTAATTGGTCAGCTACATGGATCAAACTCTTCCATTGTGCTTGATTTAGTGCAATTGATGGTGAGCTTTCCAAACCATTCAAATCCCTCCAAATATTCAGCAGTTCTTTTTTTGCTTCCATGAACATGATTAAAAATGAGCAAGTTGTGTTGTGGTTGTTTACTTGTACAATGGAGCTGCGCAGTAGCACTCCTCGCAACCCCACAACAATTCACTAATCACATATTCACAAACCCAAAACCCTATTTTTCCACTCAAAACTTCAAATCTCATTCCAAAATTCCACAAAAAGCAACTCTGGAAACACGAAACGAATCAAATCAACGTCAAAGAACAATAAATTCAAAGAAATGATCACTTTCAAAGCACAAACAACTTCCAAGAAGCTTCAACGACACTGAATCAAAACCACCACAACAACATATCTGAAAACCAAACTCCAATCCACCAAAAATTTCATGTTCAAGTTAACAGAACCAAATTTCATGAAAGAAAACCCTAACACGAGATCAAAACACAACATATTTGAAAGAGAGAGGTACGAACCTAGAGTTCTTGACACGGCGGACCTTGTTGAGTGAAATGGATCTCCGAGATATGTAAATCGCACAACGCAATGTGAGCCAACAGAGGAAGTGAGGAGTTGAACTCATTCACAGATTTGATGTTTGAAATGAAGCTCCTTCACAGATCTGGTGGAGGACGTCACTTATATGATAGGTTGAACTTAAAATCTATCATCGATGAGGGCATTGAGTTGACAGTAGCTTTTAATATATATCTATCATATATATAAAAGCACGAATCACAAATGTTGTTTTAATCTCCAAATCAACATTTTCTTTTGTATGCACCCCAATTATTTATTAGGGCACCTCAAAAATGTGTCAATTTACATGCATTTTGAGGTGCTATAATAATGATAAGCTAAAAAGGTCACTTGTATTTCTAATTTTTAAATTTTAATTACAATTTTAAATTTTGTTAATAAACTCTTAGAAATTAATTCGCGTAAGCGTTTAAGCGAAAAGGGAAAATCGCGTAGAGCTTAGTATTATCGGGGACTATGTGCCATTTCTTGCATCATTTGATCTTCAGGTAATTAAGGATGTAATTATATATGCCCCATTATTATTAATCAAATGGAAAAATTAAGAGAAATGCTTGAATAACAACAATCCAATTTAACAAGCAGCACGCATTATAAATATAGACTATATAGACTCATGGAATATCTTTTCAATGAGCTTGACTTATGATTGAAAAAACAGTACACAAGGACATCTATGGCAATATTATCACACTAAAAGACACATTGGCTCACAAGAGTCATCCATGCGACGACCTCGACCTATTTGTTATGCATCGGGAAATGTGTATATCTACATTTTCGAGGCGCACTTGGATGGCTTTTCTGAGTCAATGTATTTTGCAGTGTGACATGATATTGTCATTCTAGCACTTCATGGTACGCTTCAAAAAGAAAAGTACAAAGAGCCTTTAATCTCGAACCTCTTTATAGCATTACTTTTCTAGTGTCCTTTGTAGCTTTTTTTAGGAGAAGTGCTAAAAAGATAACACCATATGTCAAATCACAAAAAATATTCACTTATAAACGCCATCCACATATGCTTCGGGATGCGGTCATGTATAAATTTCGATGCATAACATGAGGGTCGAGGTCGAATGAAATTAGATTCTTTTAAGCCAATGTATCTTGTGGTGTTACATTATTATTGTCATTTTAATATTTTCTTCTTTTTTTTAGCGGTGTCCTTGTAGCATTTATTTTGCATTAACTTTGAAGTCAATAACAAATACTCCCTTCCTTCTACAATTGTAACGACCCACATTATTCAAACTTAATTAATTATTAATTATAGATTATGACACATAGCTCGGACCCACGTGGACACGTTGACAAGTCTTGGGCATGCCAACCAAGGTATAAACTGTTATTTTTGTGTGATGCGTGTTAAATTGTTGTATTATTAACTAATTCGCATCACATTAGTTGATATTTTATTAGTCGCATTTGTAACGGCCCGAAAATTTGATTGTGTCACGTGTCAGGTCAGGGTCGTTTGTGGGATCCACTCGTTGAAATACCTATATCCGAATCCAATTTGAGATGATAATGCTAACTATGCAAGGAATTCGGTGAGCCGAAACACAAACGAGGACGCGCATCGAGTCGCGTGCCGACGTGGGACCGAGATAGTGGTTTTATGTGGGTTTAAAATGTACATTGGATATGCCTTATGAATGTGTGTAGCGCGAGTATCAAGATTTTGAAAATGAGGCGGGTTGGTGCCTCGAGATGCGCATTGTTTGGTTGTCGAGTTTGCATCGAGATGCGCGTTGTACGAATCTCGAGGACACTTTTGATTAGAAATCAAAAAGAAAATGTATATATATAATATATATAATATAAATATATAAAGAAAAAAAAGGATAAGAATGAAAAAAAAAATCAGAAGGAGGAGGAGAACGAATAGTGATCGAGGAGAGAAAGGAGGAGATCGGAGAGAGGGATGTCGGCTGGAGCTCCGGGGTGGACGGCGGCGACGTTGCGGCACATCAGCTCCGACAAGATCGGCGTGGTCGCGGTGGTGGTCCACGCGGAGGCCGCGGGAAGTGAACATGGGCGAAGACCCGCGTTGGCGGCGAGACCGGCAGCTCCAGGCCAACCAACGGCGGCAAGACGGGGGCGCAGACGGTGCGACGGTTGAGGCGAGGTCGTGGACGAGCAGGGGGCAGCTGGCGAACGACAGCGACCAGCGACTCCACGGTGCGGCAATGACTGCGCGGTGGAGACAGCGGCAAGCTACGTGAGGCTGCGGCTTGCGCGCGCGAGAGGACGGCGGCTCGCGGCGTCGATGAGCAGCTGCGCGCCGCGAGGCAGCGATGGCACGCGAGCGCGGCGGCGACGCGACGCAACGCGGAGAGACGGCTTGAAAGCCAGCAGCGGCGCCGGCGAGTCAGCCGTAGCGACGCGGTAGAGGCGGCGACGCGGTGAACGGCGCGGTGGCGCGTTATCGACCGGTCGGATGCGCGATTTCTATGAAATCGTGACGACGCGATGGAGGTGAGGTTTATTCACCTTATTTGGTTGTGATTTGTATGATTTGAAATAAATTAGGCCTAAAATGTTTAAATGGACACCAGGGACTTGAGAGTCGGGTGGCGGGTGCGCAAATCGAGACGCGAGCGCCATTTTGAGGTTCGCGATTTCTCGAGGTAAGTAAACCAGCTATGGACCTATACAATATTTCATGTTTATCCATTGACTGTTGTTGTTTACTATTTTGTGATAGCTTTATTGTTGTTCACTGCAAATCTATGCTCATATGTGTAGTTCGCAGAGCTTGCTCGCGTTGCACATATGGGGGGATATAAGTAATTTACCCATATGTGTGTGCTCGCAGAGCTTGCTCGCGCTGCACATATGGGGAGGGGAGAGACAGAGAATATGTATATGGCTTCGCTGTTGCCGAGCGTGCTCGCCAGGGGGTGCATATACATCTGCATTGGGGGTGCCAGGGTTGCTTGCCTTGCCAGTCGCAGTCGCTGAGCGTGCTCACCTGGGCTGGGGGGGAAAAGCTCTGGGCCTTCACAATTTTTGGGTCGGGACTCCTTGTTATTTGACATCACTCATCGATGCCTTGTTATTTGACCTCACTCATTGATGGACTGTTTACCGTCTTGTATATTCATGCTTTCTTGATTCTTTTCGTTCTATTTGCATGAATTCAACTGCTTTGAATATCGTGAAATGTTGTTTTTGATATTGTGAAATGTTGTGTATACGTCCTACTGGATTTACTTACCTGGGCTCTTCATTCTTATGTTTGACTAAGTGCAGAGCCACGGACGAGTAGCAGAGGGAAAGCTTCATAGCTAGGTGAACTTTTGTATATTTTGTATTTTTACTCTCCTCTGATGATATTGACTGGGTTCTACAATTAGGTTGCCTAACTCCCTGGTCTTTTTGTTGAGTTATTTAATGTAGTAATTGCTTCCGCTAAAATTGTAAAACTTGAAAAATATTAATAACTCAACTGTAAAATGTGGAATGTGCTGAAAATGATGGATTGAAAGGCTGACTAGGCTCTCGTTGACCTTGCGAGACAGGCTCGGGGGTCCATGTAGGCTTAGGCCAGGTGGTGCCCAGTGTGTGGAAAATTGGGGCCATAACACTTGGTATCAGAGCCTGAATTTTGAGAATCTCATGGCTTTAGACATTGTGATACCAACATCACAGTTGGTATCAACGTCGGCTTTTGATTTAAATCACAAACCATGGAGACGCAATTCAGCGGAAGTTAGGAATGGTTGAACTTAGAGTGGAACCTTATGATCCTGACTTAAGTCATCATTGGGAAGTGAGGAGAATTACGATGTATCTGATATGGTATATTTGTTGTGTTATATAATATATATATATATATATACGATATCGAGGATTTCATGGCTATGGAAAATGCGACGTTGTTTCGGAAAGATGATCGTGAGGCTGCAGGTTCGCGGTTGCGAGTGCCGATGAGCTGCATATATCGCACGACCAACATATATTTTTGTAGGTGTCTCGAGATACGCAATTTGCGATATTCGAGACAGACAGTGTCTCGAGATTCGTGTCGCATGAATCTCGAGGACGCATTGACTTTGAAAGTCAAAAAGTGAAAGTGTTCGAGTGAACGAGTTGAACTCATAATTACATGAGGAGATGCTGAGCGCGCCAACTGATATGGGAATTAAAGTGACGACTCAGGCGAGTCAGTCTCACGAGTTTTTGCGGCATCACTCGAAAAAGTTTCACGGTGGTACGAATATCGGAGTAGCAACTATTCATGACGTCTTGGCCTCACCAGATCATATGAGGTCGAGCATCGGATCAGTTTCATTGTTCGGCGAGGCTGATGTCTGGTTGACCACTACGGTGGCATCGATGTGGACACTCTGGGGTGCAGTCGATGTTATGGTGAGTGAGAGCGTGAGAGTACACGCATCGGAGTACCAGTCGCATTCTCGGCATCATCACATTAAGTGCGAGGGTCTGGAGATGATGGACATGTTCCAGTTGGAGCGGGATTTCAACGTATCTGCATGAGCGTATGGACATTTTCTTTTTGATTTCTAATCAAAAGTGTCCTCGAGATTCGTGCAACGTGCATCTCGAGGCAAACTCGCCAACCGAGCAGTTCGCATCTCGAGGCACCAACCCGCCTCATTTCAAAATCTCGATACTCGCGTTACACGCATTCACAAGGCATATCCAATGTACATTTTAAACCCACATAAAACCACTATCTCGGTCTCACATCGGCACGCGACTCGAGGGGCGTCATCGTTTGTGTTTCGGCTCATCGAATTCCTCGCATAGTTAGCATTATCATCTCAAATTGGATTCGGATATAGGTATTTCGACGAGTGGATCCCACAAACGACCCTGACCTTACACGTGGCACAAGTCAAATTTTCGGGTCGTTACAGTCTTCCCAACGAATTAGAATTTCATCCTCGAACTTGAGACAATCTCACAGGACAATGGTGTTTTACGAATGAAGACCCAAAACCATACCCCCATCTTACTCTGTAAGGCTGGGCTCCTCCGCGACAAGCTGGGCTCCTCCGTGACGAGTTGGGCTCCTCCGCGACCTCCAAGCGAAGAACACACCATCTGTCTCCTCCCATCAATATATGCCAGGGCAATATCCTCGCAACATATATTGGAATACAATAATATATATATATATATAAAGAAAAAAAAAGATAAGAATGAAAAAAAAAATCAGAAGTAGGAGGAGAACGAAGAGTGATCGGGGAGAGAAAGGAGGAGATCAGAGAAAGGGATGCCGGCTGGAGCTCCGGGGTGGACGGCGGCGACGCTGCGGCACATCAGCTCCAACAAGATCGGCGTGGTTGCAGTGGTGGTCCACGCAGAGGCCGCGGGAAAAGAACAGGTGCGAAGACCCGTGTCGACGGCGAAACCGGCAGCTCCAGGCCAACCAACGGCGGCGAGACGGGGGCGCAGACGGTGCGACGGTTGAGGCAAGGTCGTGGACGAGCAGGGGGCCGCTGGCGGACGGCGGCGACCAGCGACTCCAGCGGCTCCGCGGTGCGGTAGTGGCTGCGCAGTGGAGACAACGGCCAGCGACTTGAGTTGCGCGTCGCGAAGTGGCGGCGGCTCGGCGACGCCGGTGAGCAGCTGCGCCGGAGAGGCAACGATGCCGCGGGAAAAGGGCGGATCGGCAGCGATAGTGCGCGAGCGCGGTGACGGGACGCAACGCGGAGAGACGGCTAGAAAGCCAGCAGCGGCGCCGGCGAGTGGCGCCGACGAGGCAGCGACAGCGACGCGGTACCGGCGGCGACACGGTGAACGGCGAGGTGGTGCGTTATCGACCGGTCAGATGCGCGATTTCAACGCGTCGAAATCGCGATGACGCGATGGAGGTGAGGTTTATTCACCTTATTTTGCTGTGATTTGTATGATTTGAAATAAATTAGGCCTAAAATGTTTAAATGGACACCAGGGACTTGAGAGTCGGGTGGCGGGTGCGCAAATTGAGACGCGAGCGCCGTTTTGAGGTTCGCGATTTCTCGAGGTAAGTAAACCAGCTAGGGACCTATACAATATTTCATGTTTATCCATTGACTGTTGTTGTTTACTATTTTGTGATAGCTTTATTGTTGTTCACTGCAAATCTATGCCCATATGTGTAGTTCGCAGAGCTTGCCCGCGCTGCACATATGGGGGGATATGAGTAATTTACCTATATGTGTGTGCTCGCAGAGCTTGCTCGTGCTGTACATATGGGGAGGGGAGAGACAGAGAATATGTATATGGCTTCGCTGTCGCCGAGCGTGCTTGCCAGGGGGTGCATATACATCTGCATTGGGGGTGCCAGGGTTGCTTGCCTTGCCAGTCGCAGTCGCTGAGCGTCCTCGCCTGGGCTGGGGGGGAAAAGCTCTGGGCCTTCACAATTTTTGGGTCGGGACTCCTTGTTATTTGACATCACTCATCGATGCCTTGTTATTTGACCTCACTCATTGATGGATTGTTTACCGTCTTGTATATTCATGCGTTCTTGATTCCTTTCGTTCTATTTGCATGAATTCGACTGCTTTGAATATCGTGAAATGTTGTTTTGGATATTGTGAAATGTTGTGTATACGTCCTACTGGATTTACTTACCTGGGCTCGTCATTCTTATGTTTGACTGAGTGCAGAGCCGCGGATGAGTAGCAGAGGGAAGGCTTCATAGCTAGGTGAACTTTTGTATATTTTGTATTTTTACTCTCCTCTGATGATATTGACTGGGTTCCACAATTAGGATGACTAACTCCCTGATCTTTTTGTTGAGTTATTTAATGTACTAATTGCTTCCGCTAAAATTGTAAAACTTGAAAAATATTAATAACTCAACTGTAAAATGTGGAATGTGCTGAAGATGATGGATTGAAAGGCTGACTAGGCTCTCGTTGACCTTGCGACACTGGCTCGGGGGTCCACGTGGGCTTAGGCCGGGTGGTGCCCAGTGTGTGGAAAATTGGGGTCGTCACAGCATTGTACACGGTGACGATAGGGTGCGACGTCGCTGGGTACGTGTAACTCGGGTGTGACGTCGCGGAGTGCGCGTAATGCGGGTGTATGAGATAGTCAAGGGTTTTATAGGTCACATCACATCTACCTATCACATCACCTCATACCACCCCTCACTTTTCTCTCTCTTCTCCAAACAAACCCACAATTTTTCTTTCTCTCCTTTTCATCTTTTCTTCATTCCTCACACCACTCTCATCTTCTCCCTCACCAAGCCCTCCTCACACTCCACGGTCTCATCGCCTCTCTCACGAGTCTTTCCCTCTTGGCGGCTCCGCGATGACCCCACATTGACCAAGGTGAGTGGTTTATGTTGTTGTTGAATTTTGAGAAGTATATGAGCTTTAATGGTGTGGTGTGGTGTGGTGTGGTTGCTATTGTTGTTAGTTGTTGATATTGTTATAAATATTATTATTGTTTATTTAGATTTTTAAAAAAACTCATGATCTCTTCTCAAGAGACAATTCCATTTTTGGGGAAGAGACGAAAATTGAATCGGGTAGACAAACAGGCTACCCCCATGGCCCATGGCCTATGGGTCGAGTCAACCTGGCCTAAGCCAAAATGGGTCAAGTCGGGCCGACCCAGGCTCGGGTGGGCCGGGTCGAGCCGACCCTGACTCGAGTCGACCCGGTTCCAACCCACATAATAATAATAATAATAATAATAATAATAATAATAATAATAATAATAATAATAATAATAATAATAATAATAATAATAATAAATTTTCTAAAAAATAAAACTGATTTTTAATAAAATAAATAACAAAAAATAGATAAAATAGATAAAAAAATTCCAAAAATTCCAAAAAAAATATAAAAAATTAGAAAAAATAGAAAAATGAGTTCGAAGCTTTTTCGAGCATTTGGTACCCCGGTATAATTTGAAAAGTGTGCTAAAAATAATTTTTATGGAATAAAAATTACAAATTTTGGTCTCATATTATAAATTCATTTAAGGTGACTCTAAAATGATGAAAATTGTATAATTGGACACCAGGGACTTATGATATCATAATCAGATGTCAGATACGTATCTCGAGGCGTGTGTAGGACGTTTTAAGGGCGATTTGCGATTGGTTGAGGTAAGTAAACCCACGAGAAAATTAGTTAAAATTCATTTATGGTACTTACTTTATTTCACATTTCAATTATTCCATTGTGTTATTTATTGTTGTTCATTTAGCAGTGATTATTTTTTGCAAGACCCGTAGGTTGAGAGATGTTTGACGAAGACTTAAGTCTTCGTCATGGGTTCCTCTCGAGATATGTCTGGATGAGGTTCTCCCATTCATAGGTTCATCTCATTCGACCGTCAGATGTTTGGCGAAGTGATCGTCATGGGTTCCTATCTGTTTAGTTAAAGATATTCCTGGAAGTCAACCAGGGTTCTCTGTTACGTTACACTCTGTCCAAATTCAACTTCTCAACGACTTACTTTCATGCGATTACTTTATTATTGTTCCTTATTTAAATTGCATGAATTGTAGTCGTTTTATTGGATTTCGTGAATATTAGTTAACGTTCTATGAGATTTACTCACCGGGATTTGTCATTGTTTTTTGTGACAAATCGCATATCCTACGACGAGCCGAGGAAATGAGGTATTAGGCAACTACCTCTGAGTTAGGAGAGTCCATCAGCTTTTTGCGTAAGTGTCTGTATGTATTTATTTACTGTTGTTATGAAATTTTTGGGAGGACTTGTATACCTGATACATGTATATGCTCATCTTTTGTACTTTGGTCGCAATTTGATATACATGGTATCTCATGCCAGGTTTCCACACTTTATGGTTGTTTATAAAATGCAAACTTTTCATTTTTACGATATTTGCATGCTTTAAAGACTTCCACTTTGATATTCAACTTATATTAATTTAATAAATCACGAACAACTTAACTTAGTTAATTTAATGTAAATATTCATAAAAACATCCATAAATACTAAATTAAGGCGAATAAGATATGTACAAAGGTTTAGGTCGCGGACAGTTAAAAATAAGTGTGCGGTGACGTCGCATGCTCGGTGACGTGTCTGGCGACGTGGTAGTACCCGGTTTACCTCGGAGTTTGGGGCCCTCACAATTGGTATTAGAGCCTAGGTCCAAGCGAACCTAGGGGAAAAGTTTAATGAGACTGAATAAAACTTAACAAAAGAACTTAGACATGGAAACCCGAAGATCCTGACTTAGAACTTTAGTCGGGAAGCGAACATGGGACAGGTAGTACCAAGGCTTATACGTTATATATTTTGATTTGTAATAGTATATATGCGTATCCGAGGCGGATACTGACCTTCGCTATTAGAGATACGACATGGACGGACAACCAACTCCAACTTCGGAGGATGGTGGATAGACGAGTGGTACTACGCCTATCGCGACTGATCAGAGTGTACTTGATCGGATCGCGACACACGATCGACAATTCGAGCAGATGATGGCCTTGCTCCGTGCTCAGATAGCGGATATCGTGACGCTTACCGCCGCCATCACACCGAGCATCACCAAGGCGAAAGTCGTGCCGATTGTTTAGGGTACGTCGGTCACTACAGTTATGGTAGAGACTACCACACCGACTACAGTTTTAGAGACTCGTATTGAAGCTATCACACCGCCATCTACACACGCAGTGACACTAACACAGACCCCACTGGAGGTCATATTCGAGACTTCCTTGTCAACAGAAGCTAAACTGATAAAGGAGTTTGTGAGATTTCAGCCGAGATATTTCATTGGAGGCAGAGACCTAGAGGCAGCTGTAATATGGCTTCTTGCACATGAGAAATTACATAATCTTCTGAAGATTCACAACCGTGTTCGCGCCAGGATATCCGAATATATGCTCCGAAGAGAAGCCAGAGTTTAGTGGACCGTTCATACCAAGACTCATGGAGAGCCGACTACTTGGGTCTGTTTCAGATAGGTCTTTTATTACCAGTACATACCGAGGGAGATGCAGTTGCGTCTGAGACATGAGTTTTTGTGTTTTAGGTAGGGTAGCCGCACAGTGGTCTAGTACATGGAGAGGTTTCGCTACCTATTACTGTTTGCTGGGGATTTGGCTTCTACAGATCGCAATCAGGTTCACTACTTTGGAGTTGGGCTTAGAGATGAGATTGCGAGCGCAGTAGTATCAAGCGGAGCTCGTACACTGCAGGAAATCTACGAGAGGGGCTTAGCCTATGAGACATATCTTTTCTTTCATACCGCGATGCCCATGCCACGATTAGCATCGAGGTCGTCCCAGCGAGACATCAGGTCTAACACGAAAGGAAAAAGGATCATCGACCACAGAGATAGACGAGGATAGAGGCCTAGACATGATGATCACCATGCAGTCATTTCCCATGCGATAGTATCTGCACAGTCAGCACAGCTGTCATGTGGTGGTTATGCACCGCGACAGGGACATAGAACGACCCAGGATTAGGGAGGCAAATATCGAATACAATATGATCAGAGTCAGGGCCAAAGGTCAGACAGTGGTCAAGGCCAGGGGTCATGACACATACATCTTATTTGTTTCAAATGCAGACATCCTGAACACATTAAGAAAGAATGTCTAATGGCTTTAGTAGCACCGATTGCAGCACTACCAATTCAGGCAGGGAGCGGGTACACGTCGTAGCACAGCAAGATCGCGAGACCACCAGACAGCTTGTCGAGGGTATGATTTCAATTTGCGATCATTTTATGCATATACTTATTGATTCTGGTTCCACAGTATCATTTATTTCAGGACGTATGGTTGATGAGTTAGGGTTAACACCGATTACAGTTAGTACACTCCTTATTCTCAAAGACAAGATGGCGGGAGAAGGTTTACCCTAACATGATTTGTGAGGGTTGCACGATAGAGATCTCCGGACACCAACTCCCTATCGACCTACAAGTTCAAGAGTTCTTAGAGTTCAATGCACTTTTGGGCATGGAGTGGCTAGCGTCGTATCACGTCAAGGTGGATTGTTTCCGTAAGATAGTGACTTTGCAGATCCCCGACATACCAGAGTTCATTTTCACTGGTGATACAAGTATACTATCGACCACTAGGGGTAGATTGGCTACGACCTTAAAGATGGAAGTGTTTGTAGGGATAGTAGAGTCAATCGAGAAACCAAATGTTAGACTTGAGGATGTCTTAGTTACCCCCACATAGAGAGATTGAGTTAGTGTCAGACACACAATCGATAGCTAGCAGACCGACCGGATGGCACGAAAGGAGCATGATGAGCTGAAGACCCAATTGGAAGACTTAGAGAAGAAAGGGTTTATACCTGAGCACATCACCATAGGGAGCACCGGTCCTGTTCGTTAAGAAGAATGATAGTAGCTCGAGGATGTGCATTAACTATAGGAAGTTGAATCAGGTGACAGTACGGAATCGTTACCCTTTTCCCAGGATCGACAATTTGTTTGACCAGTTGGTCTGAGCCATGTCTTCTTGAAGATCACCGCGCCGATGACTAAATTGACAAAGAAATATGTACCTTTTGATTGGTCAAAGTAGTGCAAAGACGCATTTACACAGTTGAAGATGAGACTGAATACTGCACCATTACTAGTGTTGCCAGAGCCAAACAAGGGATTGACAGTTCGTACCGATGCTTGCGGCATAAGGGTAGGTTGTGTACTGATGCAGGGAGACTACATAATAGCATACCTATCCCGACAGTTGAGGACCCATGAGAGGAATTATCCAGTGCACAACTTGGAGCTTGCAACAATCGTATTTGCACTAAAGGTATGAAGACATTACCTCTACGGTGAGAGGTTCACATTATTTAAATATCATAATAGTTTGAAATATTTATTCACTCTGAAAGATCTGAACTTAAGACAACAATGTTGGCTAGAGTTGCTGAAGGACTACGACTTCTCCATTGAATATCAACCTGGGAAGGCAAATGTCGTAGCAGATGCATTGAGCATGAGAGGACCAGATTCTGAGACAATTATCTGCCATATGATGCATGAGTATGATTTACTTAAGGCGGCGGCAACACTGAGTTTGACATAGGTTCCTGCTACCGCAGTCGCACGCATTTGTTGACAGATCGGTGTACCGTCTATTTCTATTCCGTGAGTGTTGGAGTGTCAGATGGCTGACGAGATGTACTCGAGATTCAGTGAGATGACACGCAGTCTCGATCATCCAGATTGGAGCGAGTCTATGGATCAGTGTTTGAGGCACCAAGGGAGGCTATGGATTCCAACAGTGGCAGAGATACGCGATGGGATACTCTAAGAGGCTCACAGGTCCCGGTATACAGTGCATCCTGGCAGGACCAAAATGTATCACGATATGCAACGATTATTTTACCGGCCAGGGATGAAAGCGGACATCGATGCCTACGTTAGGGGTTGTGAGGTGTACCAACAAGTTAAGCTTGAGCACAGGAGGCCTGGAGGGTTATTGCAGCCGCTGCCCATCCCTTAGTGGTAATGGGAACACATTACGATGAATTTCGTTTGTCGATTCAGTAGACTTTACGCAAACACGATGCGATATGGGTGATCGTAGACAGGTTGACGAAATCAACTCATTTCCTACTAGTTTCTATGAAGTATAACTTCACACAGTTGAGCCTATTATTCGAGAGAGAGATTGTACGACTGCACGGAGTACCAATTTCAATTGTTTTAGACCGGAACAATAGTCCTACATCATCATTGTGGCAGGCTATGCAGCAGCAATTTGGTACTAGATTACAATTTAGCATTGCATTCCATCCTCAGACAAATACTCGAGGATATGCTCAAGGCATGTATGTTGCAGTTTGGTGGGTCTAGGGAGGAGTACTTGCCGCTCTGTGAATTTGCTTACAACAATAGCTATTAGGCCAGTATTGGGATGCCACCATTTGAGGCTTTGTATGGTAGACCATGTAGATCAGCGGATTGTTGGGCAGAGCCCGAGGATGCAGCAGCCGTAGGGCCTAAAATTGTTATGGACCATACGGAGAAGGTGAGACTGATTCGTCAACGGTTGTTGCCTGCCCAACACAGACAGAAGAAGTATGTAGATAAGTACCGTGATGGGTTGAGCTACGAGGTAGATGATTGGGTCTATTTGAAAGTTTCTCCGGTGAAGAGTCATCAGAGATTTGGGATCAATGAGAAACTAGCATCAAGATTTGTTGGGTCGTTTCAGATTGAGAAACGAGTCTGGGAGGTCGCTTATCAGTTAAGATTGTCAAGTCGATTGGTAGGGGTTCATAATGTTTTTCATATTTTGATGTTACGGCTGGCTAGATCAGGATCGAGACCGATGGTTGATATGACTAAGATCGAGGTTTGACCAGATGTGGCGTACAAGGAACACTCCATTCATATAGTGGGTCGCAAGGTACATACTCTCAGGAGAAAGGAAATGTCATTAGTACTCGTACGGTTACAGTATCATAAGAATGAAGGACTGACTTGGGAGTAAGAATCTACATGCAAGAGCGATATCCTCAATTGTTTCAAGGTAAAATTTTTACTTAAATTTGAATTTCGGGACAAAATTCCATTTAGTTGGGAAGATTATAACGACCCACATTATTCAATCTTAATTAATTATTAATTACATATTAAGACACGTAGCTCGGACCCACGTGGACACTGCTGCAAGTCTTGGGCACGTCAACCAAGGTATAAACAGTTATTTTTGTGTGATGCGTGTTAAATTGGTGTATTATTAATTAATTCACATTGCATTAGTTGATATTTTATTAGTCGCTTTGTGCGTGGGTAGTGACGACAGGGTGCTACGTCGCGGGGTGTGTGTAACGCGAGTGTGACGTCGTGGGGTGCGCGTAACACAGGTGTATGTGATAGTCAAAGGTTTAATAGGTCACATCACATGTCACATCACTCCTACCTATCACATCACCCCATACCACCCGTCACTTTTCTCTCTCCTACCTTTTTTCTCTTCGTTAAACAAACCCATAATTTTTCTTTCTCTCCCCCCACCAAACGATTTTCATATTTTCTTCATTCCTCACACCACTCTCATCTTCTCCCTCACCCAACCCTCCTCGCATTCCACGGTCTCATCGCCTTTATCGCAAGTCTCTCCCTCTTGGCGGCTCCGCGACAACCCCCATTGACCAATGTGAGTGGTTAATGTTGTTGTTAAATTTTAAGGAGTATAGGAGCTTTAATGTTGTGGTGTTGGATGGTTGTTATTGTTGTTAGTTGTTGATATTGTTATAAATATTATTATTATTTTTTTAGATTTTAAAAAAAGAATTTCATGGTCTCTTCTCAAGAGACAATTCCGTCTCTGGAGAATAGACGAAAATTGAAGGGGGTAGCCAAACGGACTACCCCCATGACCCATGGCCTATGGGCCGAGTCAGGCCCGAGAGGGCCGAGTCGAACCGACCCTGACCCGAGTCAACCCGGGTCCAACCCACATATAATAATAATAATAATAATAATAATAATAATAATAATAATAATAATAATAATAATAATAATAAATTATCTAAAATAATAAAACTGATTTTTTAATAAAAAAATAACAGAAAATAGATAAAAATAGCTAAAATAGATAAAAACTCCAAAAATCTCCAGGGAAAAAATATAAAAAATTAGAAAAAAGCTAGAAAAATGAGTTCGAAGCTTTTTCGGGCATTTAATACCCTGGTATAATTTGAAAAGTGTGCTAAAAATTAAATTTTTGGAATAAAAATTACAAATTTTTGTCTCACATTATAAACTCATTTAAAGTGACTCTAAAATGATGAAAATTGTATAATTGGACACCATAGACTTAGGATATCATAGTCGGGTGTCGGATACGTATCTTGAGGCGTGTGTAGGACGTTTTAAGGGCGATTTGTGATTGGTTGAGGTAAGTAAACCCACGAAAAAATTAGTTAAAATTCATTTATGGTACTTACTTTATTTCACATTTCAATTATTCCATTGTGTTATTTATTGTTGTTCATTTACTGTTCGTCCACTCTCACGTGTGTATGTGTGTTTGTCGACGGGGTCAGGCATTGCACGGACTCACACCCTAGAGTTAACTACCCTGCGGTGTTCAAGTAATTGGTCATGTTAGGGATATGTAGTGATTATTTTCTGCGGGACCCGTAGGTTGAAAGATGTTTGACGAAAACTTAAGTTTTCGTCATGGGTTCCTTTCGAGAGATGTTTGGATGGGGTTCTCCTGTTCATGGGTTCCTCTCATTTGACAGTGAGATGTTTGGCGAGGTGATCGTCATGGGTTCCTCTCGGTTTAGCTAAGACGATTCCCGAATGTCGATCAGGGTTCTCTGTCATGCTACAATCGTGTCCAAATTCGACTTCTCAACGACTTATTTTCATGCGATTACTTTATTCTTGTTCATTATTTAAATTGCATGAATTGTAGTCGTTTTATTGGATTTCGTGAATATTAGCTAACGTTCTTTGGGATTTACCTCTGAGTTAGGAGAGCCCCATCAACTTTTTGCGTAAGTGTTTGTATGCATTTATTTACTACTGTTATGGAATTTTTGGGAAAATATAACTAATACATGTATATGCTCATCTTTTGTACTTTTGTCGCTATTTGATATACATGGTATCTCATGCCGGGTTCCACACTATAGGGTTGTTTATAAAATGCAAACTTTTCATTTTTCCAATATTTGCGCGCATGAAAGACTTCCGCTTTGATATTCAACTTATATTAATTTAATAAATTGCGAACAACTTAACTTAGTTAATTTAATGTAAATATTCATAAAAACATCCATAAATACTAAGTTAAGGCGAATAAGATACGTACAAAGGTTTAGGTCGCGAGCAGGTAAAAATAAGTGTGCGGTGACGTGGCATACTTGGTGACGTGTTTGGCAACGTGGCGGTACCCGGTTTGCCTTAGAGTTTAGGGTCGTTACAACAATATCCGTCACATTTTTTGCTTGTGCACAAGAATCAAGGTAATTATTGTTTCTCCATTAATTTTTCTAGTGATTAGCCCTCATTTGCTTCATTTTTGTCAATTTACGGGAAAATTTACTTACGAAATATTGAGTTAACTCTCTAGAGCTAACTCACATTAATGTTTATATTTACATATATTTTTAGTTTAATTTTGAACTTATAGGGAGTGCGGGGTAATTAATCATGTCCCTAGCTTTTAGGAGCTAACTCCTTGGGAGGTAAAGAAGTTATCTCCCCATCGTGAGTGTGAGTCGGGAGATAATTTGCAGGGGTGTCGAGTTTATAAAGCCAATTAGCAAACCAAACAAGATTAGTTGCAACCTGGCCCCAACTCCACTTCCAACCAAACAAGTAGGTCGAAGACTAAATTATACATTCTCCCATAAATGACTTCATCTATTATGGATATATATTGTGTAAGAAAATATGATTAATATTGTCATTAACTAAATAGAATGATGTTAGAATTGAAAATAAAACATTTAATGCTTCATTGTTTTTTTAATGTAACACATATTGTGGAAAAAAAAGTCTAAAAAATGTGACCATATTTTGGAATGGAGGAGTACTATGTCAAAAGTGAAATGTAAAAATTATAGAATAAAAAGTTTAAGTTATACTTATGTAGCCTATTCATGAGCTCAACTGGTGCTAAGGTTACATTCCTCGTTAGCTTAGGCGACATGCCTTGTTTGGGACGTGTTTGAGTTTGAACTTGTAAATCTTGGCCTGGTTCGCCCATCAATTAGCTAGGGGTTTTTCCAAAACTAGGGTATGTTTACAATTTAATTCACAAAATAGGGATTTTTTTTTAATTACGGGAGTAGGCAATAACGCCCTTTGGGAAGGCGTTATTGGGTGTAGGTGATTTGGTTGGAGGTGACGTGGCGTCCACGTGGCTTGGATTTGTACAGATAGCGCCTTTTCAAAAGGCGCTATCTGTACATGTGGCAGACACGTGGACGCCACGTCACCACCAAATCACATTTAACTGATAACGCCTTTTGAAAAGGCGTTATCAGTTAAAGTGCCAGTTGAGTTGGCGTTGACGTGGCGTCCACTTGGCAGACCAACTGGACTTAATTAAACTGGGCTTAACAAACTGTCCGCCACCGCCACGTCAATGCCACGTCACCGCCGTCACTGCCACGTCACCAAGTGGACTTAATAAACTTTACGCACACCGCCATTGCCGTCACCATAGCTTTGCCGCGTAATCTCTCGGCCGCTCCGTCCGTCGCCGCTAGCCATCGTCGTCGTCGTCGTCGAGCGATATCGACAATTACAACCAAATTTGAATATGCATATGAGGAGTTTATATTTGTATAAAAATGAAACCAATTATGAATAGGCATATAGATACAGTGGTTTCAACCTTCAACTCTATTTTCTAAACTAACCAACATTAACTAACCTAACCAATTAACCTAATAACTAACTAACTAACTAACTAACTAACTAACTAACTAAACTAAACTAAACTAAACTAACAAACCTTAACTAATCAAACCAAACTAAACTAAACTAAATAACTAACTAACTGAACTAACTAAATAACTAAGTAACTAACTTAACTTAACTAACTAACTAACTAACTAACTAACTAACTAACTAACTAACTAACTAACTAACTAACTAACTAACTAACTAACTAACTAACCAAAGTAAACTAAACTAACTAATATTAACTAACCTAACCAAACTAAACTTATTAACAAACTAAACTAACTAACCTTAACTAACTATAACTAACTAACCTTAACTAAGCAAACTAAACTAATCTAACTAACTTTAAGTAACCTAACCAAACTAAACTAACTAACTAACTAACTAACTAACTAACTAACTAACTAACTAACTAACTAACTAACTAACTAACTAACTAACTAACTAACTAACCAACTAACTAACTAACTAACTAACTAACTAAGTAAACTAAACTAAACTAAGTAACCTTAAGTAACCTAACCAAACCAAACTAAACTAAGTAAATAACTAAACTAAACTAAACTAACTAACCTAACTAAACTAACCAAACCAAAGTAAACTAAATAACTAACCTTAACCAAAGTAAACTAACTAACCTTAACTAACATAACCAAACTAAAGTAACTAACAAACTAAAGTAAGTAACCTTAACTAACTAAACTAACTAACTAACAAAGTAAGTAACTAACTAACTAACTAAAATAAACTAAACAAAGTAACCAAAACTAACCTAACAAAACCAAACTAAACTAAGTAACTAACTAACCAACATAACGAAACTAAACTAACTAACAAACTAAACTAACTTACCTTAACTAACCAAACCACCTAACAATACAAACTAAGTAAACTAAAATAACTAACTTAACTAGCTTAATTGCAAACTAAACATACTAACTAAATGGAACTAACCAAACTAAACTAACTAACATGAACTAACCTAACTAACCTTAACTAACCTTAACTAACATAACCACCTAAACAATACATACTTAGTAAAGTAAAAGAACTAACTTAACTAACTAAACAAACAACCAAAAAATGATCCACGTTAACCACCAAACGAAACTAAACAAACATAACCTCAACACCTAAACTAAACTACATTAAGTAACTAACCTAATTAACCTAACCAAACTAAACTAATATAACCTAACCACCGACACCTAACTAACTAAGCTAACCACTTAAGTTAAATTATACATATAACCTAAACTAACTTAACAAACTAAACTAACTATTAAAGAGTAATCAAATCTACGACATTATAATAATATGGAAAACATGAGAAATAAGATTATTCAATGAGAAGGTTGAATACACGTACTTCCAGAACCCAAAATATAAGTTATTTACAAATCACCATGACATCAAGTAAACTCATCATGCAGGTCTATTTCGGCGGTTCCGTTGACGTTGTTCCTCGGTGAAGCAAACCGGACTTACTATTTGTCTAGTTGGACGATGTCTTTGTACATCCGGTTGAGGTTCGGTTGAGGTTATTGAGGTAGCTGGTCTTGCGATGAATCAAGTCGAGTAGATTGATGCGTTTCCTCTGGTTCTTGACTCGACTCACCTCTGCTACTGATGCTACCAAAAATAGGAGGTGGAACCATCCCGAAATACTGGCTTACTGCATGGGGTTGGGGGAATGGAACATGAGGCTGCGACATGGTCAACAAGTTCATGAATGAAGGGTCTCCACTATACGCCATATTGTAATTATACGAAGTAGGAGTATAAGGACTAGGCATGTATGGAGGCAGTGATGGATACGTTTGATGATGAGGCATTCCATGGTCCACATATGAAGACGAAGGCCCAGGTGCGTAAGGATCAAAATGGTAAGGAGGAAGATTCACGCTCGGCGGCACAGGTACAAACATTTGAGGTTCTTGTTGGGGTGTGGAAGATGCAGGAATGTACCCATGAGAAGAATGACTACTCTCGCCAACATTCTCTCTTCTACTCACTCTCGAACGAGATGAACGTGCTAGAGGAGAAGGTCCACTACTCTCTGCAGCAATCTCGGATCGAGTAGATGGACGTGGCGGACGAGGACGTCGGTGCGTTCCCGCATGCGATCTGCGGTCGTGTTCGTCTTCTTCTCACCTCTATGTTTGGTTCGCCATGATCGTCTTCTTCATCTTCTTGTTCATTATCCTCATCTATGTCTTGTTGGACGTCAATTCCGTCATGCGAAAGATTATACCTTTGTCTTTCAACTTCGTCCAAAATTTTAATCCCTTCATCGAAAGCGACAAGACCTCGCTCGTACCCATCCTCAATAAACACACGCCTAAGTCGATGCACCAAGTTACGTTGATATACAAAAAATAAGAGCTCAAATCACTCAATATAAAAATATTAAGCTTGTTTGAGGAAAAGTAAGAGTTAGAAGATTTAGAGTAGTCACGTAACGCCCGTCGTGTCCTATGAATCTCCTAGTGACCGATCGATACCACGTTATGTAGTCTTGATGGTCATGCCCTTCATTCAGTGCCGCCGTCGCAATGGTGTCCCCACGATTTTCCCACATGTTTATGTAGCTTGCGTGAAAAGTAACCCAATTTTCATGATGATGTCCACGCAATTCGATGCGGTGCAGTTGGGCGTCGTAAGCACAATTAGGTGGCACTACTTGTACCATGCCGAATTGTCTCATGACCCTTTCTGGTCGATGCCACTCCACAATATGGAAACAAATAAGGGGACACGTCGAGAGCCAACTGCCTTGACCATTTGTACAGTACTCGGGAAGAGACCCCATAAGTTCATTATATGGTTGCCACACCACATCATCCTCATGCCTTTGAGAGTCGAGTGCATCACGGTATGCCGATACGACGTGCGTCACATTTTGTGAAATCGAAAATGCATCGAGCCATCTGTGTAGGAAACAATAAGTTTTGATAAATGAACATGGACAAGAATTATTTGCAAACTAATGAAAAATTGACTTTAATACCTGTGTCCGAGTGGAACGTCCATAAGCATATTTTGGCCATCCACCGTTCGCTGTTGAGCTCTAGATACACGCAGACGCCGCGGTGCTATGAATGGAATCTGTCCCATGCCCACGGTTGTACAAGAATGGAGGTGCCAGCAACCTCATGTGCCCCTGCCCGAGATCCGCGACACAACTCCCTGTACAAATAAGCCAAACATGCACTCCCCAACTATATTGGCCTCGTTACTTGGAAATCCTCCAAAGAAAGGTAGGAACATCAAATGTACGAATCGATTGGACTTGTCGGCGAAAAGACAACCACCGATGAGTTGTAGTATGTACGATCGAATGTAACGTTGGACCGACTCCTCATCGCTTTCATCATTTATTGCTGGAACGTTACGCTCAAGCCAATCGACCTTAAGTTTACAACCTACGATGTCATCTCCACCAGGAGTTCGACCTCTCGCATGAGACATCGCATAGTCTGCGTCTGTCGTTCCGTCACATGCATACCTTCAATAGGTAATCCAATCTGCACCTGCACGTCTTGGAGTGTAATTGTGCACTCCCCACAATGCATGTGAAATATATGCGTCTCAGGGCGCCATCTCTCTACAAATGCAGTAATCAAAGCCCAATCAAGGTGAAAATGCTACCGGGATATCCCATAGAACCAGCTGGGAACGAAGATATGGGATCATCCTAGAATGATACTGCATCGTTCGATCAACGACCCCACGTCTTCGACGTACGCGCATTGTTTCGTAAACCTTGAAATTGATAGTGTATTAATGTATGTTTTTGATACAATATTGTTGTAAATATGACGCATTCATGTAAATTGGCCTTACCTCGCCCCTCCAGGTTCGCGTCGATCTGTGAGTAGATTGGAGTTGCAACAGTGATGGATCTGAAGGACCTGGATCCATTGCAGTACAACTATATAGAAGGTTAGAAAAAGAAAATGAGTATTGTACGAAACCTAACGATAAGTATTTACTAAGTTTTCACACATAAACACACGACGAAAATTTTCAAACTCAACATATGTACGACCATAAGTTGTTTCACACATTATACAAAATCGACTAGAGGTTCTCATTTGATGGTTGAGGTCTCCTTGGACAATTTTTTTTGTTGTGTCCCTCTAAACGACAAATGCCACACCGGTTCTTCCTGGTAGGGACTCGTTCACGGTCTCTATTTGGACATGTTGTTCTTCTATGTCCTTCTTGATGACATATCCCACATCGCAAAGGTCTTTGGACATTAGGCAGATCCATCTCGGTATGTCTTCGCGATCCCTTAGGTCTCCCTCGGCCACGTCTGCATCTTGGGTCGGGTATGATCTTCGTCCCAAAAGTCGGCCAATACTTCTCATTTGGGATGGCCTTGAAAGCATACGAGTAGCATTGTGCATATACATCCATCCTGTAGAATGGCTCGATGAACTGCGCGTAGCTCACTCGAACTAACGCACATGCTGCTAACACGTGTGAGCGGGGAAACCAAACGATCGCCATTTATTACAAGTGCGGACCCGGTCCTTCAAGATGACGACTTGTGTGTTGTTGCCCTTATGCATGCGGTCTCCGTGTCTTCCCGTTAGGACTTCGAACTCACCAATATCTCGATTGATCAACGTGACGTGATGCCTCCTTGCGGCTTTCTCATATTTCGTCAATGCCTTCATTACATATTCCGTGTACGGTAGTCCCCTTGAGATTGCCTCATTGATTTCCTGGTTGCGTTGATCGTGGTACGCCACCAATCTGTAGTATATCATCTGAGTTAACGCCGTAATTGGCAAGAATCGAGCTCCCTTCAAGACACTGTTAAAACACTCTGCAATTGCCGATGACACTCTAATAAGTAATAGTGGTTCGTCGAATATTTATTGTATTTTAGTGCGAAGAATAAATTGTACTTTGTACTTACCAACACCATTAGAATTCATCCATCCGTACCGCATGCCTCTGTCATACGCTTGCGTCCAAAGTTTTTTAGGGATGGCATTGATATATTGCAGGCATTGAGGCGTTCGTGAAGATAAGTATGTGAAACGCTCCATGCACGCAATAAATTTTCGGTCTTGATGTTGAACAGCTGCTCAACCAAGCAATACTTTCAAGGGTTCATTTTTGAAGTGTGTGCCGAAATTACTAAGCAAGTGTCGCAAGCAATAATGGTGGTACCCTTGAGGGGGACAAAAGCCGTTGATTGGGGTGTTGACCGCATCCAAAATGCCAGGGTGACGATCAGATATAACGCAAATCCCTTCTCTATCTGTCACTGTTTGCGCAACATCCGCAAAAACCACCCCCACAAATCAGTTGATTCGGTTTCTGCAAAGACAAATGCAACTGGTAATATGTGTCCATTTGTATCAACAGATATCGCAATCATGAACTTCCCACTATATTTGCCATATAGGAATGTCGCGTCAATCTGAAGCAGAGGCCTGCAAAACTTGAAAGCATTTATTGAAGCTTCAAATGCAAAAAACACACGACGAAATTGAGGAGACGCGGTTCTAATTTCATCAGCATGCCATTGTCTGTGTGACCACTCGATTCTTGTCCCCGGATTTTTACTCCTCACAGCCGCCAACCATCTTGGTAATTGAGCGTACGACTCATCTCAATCTCCAAACGCCCATGCAATTGCTTTCCTCTTGGCATCCCAAATTCGCTTGTAGCTGACATCGTGACCGTATTTATTCTTAATTATATCTAATAATGCTTTGATCGTGATACCGTGATCGGCCTTAACGACGCTTTGGATCTCTCGCGCAATCATGTTGGCGTCAAGTTGGGCATGACCGCATTGTATCTTGGGATTAATACACGTGTGCGGTACGTCTAACTGTGTTATCTCCCATAATTGTGTTTTCTTGCGGAAACATGCGCGAAGACACCACATGCACCCGTGTTGTGGAAACTTGCACTTAATCGCCCACGTAGTTGTAGTCGATTCCATCACATGGTATTGACAATGTTTATCAACATGCCAAACTTTAACCACATGTTGTAAGTCATTTTTATTGTCAAAACTCAGCCCTATCTCCAAATCGAAGTTAGACGTGCCCCCCCAAGTTTGTTTATGGGAATGTTGGGTCGCAGTTGAATTAGCCACCTCCCAATCGATTTCGTTATATCCTGGTATTGGTTGGTGAAGTTCATCGTCACTAGCTTCCTCCAACAAAATCTCTTCATCGATAGCAAATTGCTTATCATCTTCGATATTGTCCGCACCCGGAGGGTCATATCTTGGATCATACGTGCAAACGTTAACGTCATCCCAAACGATAATTGATGGAGCTTCTTCGACGTTATGCGTTTCCTCAGTAGTGTCGATATTTTCGTCGTCGTTATCGTCATCGTCAGTATATGCATTATTCTATTCATGTAATGGAGCTACGAACCCCTGTTGCACGACCTCAGCCTGTGGGGATTGCATACGCAGCCTTTCCATCATTAAAAATTTGCGTCGTGCGGCGTCTTGCATTACGTTCGTCAAGAGCGGCGAATGAACCGTGCGGTTTTGAATTCGATCGGCCCGACTCAAATGTTAAATATATATCAACCGTTGCAGTTTTTGGTAAAGTGTCCACCGTCTCCCACATCAAGTCGAAGTGTGTCGCATCATTCAACAAGACAGGAACGAAATAATGTGAGCCTCCGGGGAGGACTATCAAGTGGCGATACGTCATATGAACTATATTATCCGTTGATGAGATATGGAACGCGTTACAAATGTCATCAATCATTTCACGCCCACTCGACCCAAACTTGACCCACAACACTACTGATGGCGATGAGCTGTACGCGATGCCATTGACCCCATTAACAATGGAGTCGTGCGCATAGAATAGAAAAGGGATGTTTCTTTGTGACATGACCTACAGAGGTTTGGAAACTTGGATGTAAAAATGTTACAGATAAATGCACAAATTTCGTTAGGGAAATCGTTGACAATCATGTGGTTATATAGCGCAATTGAACTTTCTGATGTAGAAGATCGCAATAATAGCGCAACTACAGAGCATACTCATTCTTTCGCACTAACATTTTCAGTGTAATAACGTTCAATAAATAAACATACGAACCGTTGTTCATAAACAAAATATGAATGTCCCTATATATCATGCAAACCAAAACCTAACCCAAATAAATTTATATGAAAATACTAAATTAATGAACTTACTTGTTTCCTCTGGTTTTCCGCCGCAACGTAATATTCCTGCAATAACCTTGTATTTTCGTTATTTTAGAACACAAAAATTGTAATAACGTAATATTCTGATTTGTGAATTACTAAACTATAACTACAATAATGCTAACAAACATAAAAAGTGAAAGTGGAAAGCGGTATGCGAAAGCGGTTTATTGCTAAGCTCAATTGAAATGCTTAACTAAGAAAATTATAAAACTATTAATTACATAGCTAAGCAAATTAAATAACCTAACCTAAACAAAACAAAACAAAGCAAAGCAAAACTAACGTAGTAAAAACTAAACATACTAACTAAACAAAACAATCTTAAATAACTAAACAAACTAAACAAAACAATCCTAAATAACTAAACAAACTACCTAAACAAACTTACATAACTAAACAACCTACCTAAACAAACTTAACCGTCTTAATAAACTAAACAAATTACTTTAACTAAATTAAATAACCTAAATACCAAATATAAACTAACTTTCTCAGCAAATGATATTATGATTTGTGAATTAATGAACTATATCTCCAATAATGCTAACAAACATAAAAAGTGAAAGTGGAAAGCGGTATATTGTTAAGTTCAATGAAAAGCTTAACTAAGAAAATTATAAATGTATTAATTACATAACTAAGCAAATTAAATAACCTAACCTAAACAAACCTAAACAAAACAAAACTAACGTAGTAAACTAAACAAACTAACTAAACAAAACAATCTTAAATAACTAAACAAACTAAACAAAACAATCCTAAATAACTAAACAAACTACCTAAACAAACTTACATAACTAAACAACCTACCTAAACAAACTTAATCGTCTTAATAAACTAAACAAATTACTTTAACTAAATTAACTAACCTAAATACCAAATATAAACTAACTTTCTCAGCAAATGATATTTTGATTTGTGAATTAATGAACTATAACTCCAATAATGCTAACAAACATAAAAAGTGAAAGTGGAAACTGGTACGCGAAACTGGTATATTGTTAAGTTCAACTGAAATGCTTAACTAAGAAAATTATAAATGTATTAATTACATAACTAAGCAAATTAAATAATCTAACCTAAACAAACCTAAACAAAACAAAACTAACGTAGTAAACTAAACAAACTAACTAAACAAAACAATCTTAAATAACTAAACAAACTAAACAAAACAATCCTAAATAACTAAACAAACTACCTAAACAAACTGAAATAACTAAACAAACTTAACCGTCTTAATAAACTAAACAAATTACTTTAACTAAATTAACTAACCTAAATACCAAATATAAACTAAGTTAATTGACTTAACTCACTCAACACACTAACTACACTAAACTAACCAAACTAAATTACCGAACCTTAACTAAGCTAAATACCTTAACTAAACATCTAACATAAACTAACTAACCAACCTTAAACAAACGTAATTAACTAAACATACCTCCTCCTTCGGTAAATTAACTAAAATACCTCAAACAAACTTAATTCACTAAACTTAATTAACTAAACATAATTAACTATACCAACTTAACTAAACTTAATTAAGTACACTAAGTTAAACAAACATAATTACCTAAACTAACTTAAACAAACTCACTCTCGAAACTAACGTAAACAAACATGTACCCACTCCACAATGAAAACTAACTTAATCAAACTTAATTAACTAACAAACGTCAACTAACTTAAACAAACTTATTAAACAAACTAAACTAACATAAACATACTTAATTAACTAAACTCACTTAAACAAACTAAAATACTAACTTAATAAAACGAACTTAATCAAACTAATCAGTAACTAAACTTATTAAACAAACTAAACTAACGTAAACATACTTAATTAACTAAACTCACTTAAACAAACTAAAATTAACTTAATCAAACTAACTTAAACAATCTTATTTAACTAACTAAACTAACTTAACTATATACACATACCTCCTCCTTCTCCTACCTCCACTTCCCTCGCTCGCCGGCCTTCCTCCTCCGCCACCGCGTGCTCCTTCTCCCCCGCCGCCGCCGTAGATCCCTCCTCCTCCTCATTGGCGTCACCTCTGCTCTGCCTCACCCCGGACCGCCACAAAACACCACGTACCACCACGTACCCCCGCCAAGCTCGACAAACGTCTCCGCCGCGCGCACACACTCACCCACTCTCTCCCGTTCAAACAGTCTGTCCGCCCCTCCTCGTCGTCGTCTCTGCGGTTCGCTCCCCCTCCCCTCCTTAAGTACCCGACCCACCCCACTCTCCACAAGAAACCCGTGACCGACTCGTGACCTACACCCCCCTACCCCCGTCCCTATACCAAGAGGAGGACGAAACCGACGCGAGAGAATATATTCTCTGCGTCGGTTTGCTGGAAGATGGCGTGGGGTGCGAGATAGCGCCTTTTGAGAAGGCGTTATCTGCGCCCCAAAGTCACGGGTTTCCCGGTCCACGTGGAGCCACATGGACCGGGAAACCCCATTTCTTTTCCCACGTGGCATATGATAGCGCCTTCGTAGAAGGCGCTATCAGTATGCCACGGGTTTTTTCGGTCCACGTGGACCGGAAAAACCCTAACGTCTCCACGTGGACATTGATAGCGCCTTCGGAGAAGGCGCTATCAGTGTAATGTCTCCACGTCAGTCCACGTCGACATGTTGACGTGGAGACTTACACTGATAGCGCCTGCTGCGAAGGCGCTATTAGTGTTTTACATGCCACGATGTCAGCCACGTGGATAACGCCTTTTGAGAAGGCGCTATCCACGTGGCAAAATCAGAACATACATTTTTGCCACGTAGATGACGCATTCCCAATAGGCGTTATTGCCTACTCCCCGGAAAAAAAAAATTTTCACCCCTATTTCCCTCATTAAATAGTATAACATGTGTACTTTAGGAAAAAAATCAATTAGGTAACTCTTACTTTTGAATATTTATTATTATTATTATTATTATTATTATTATTATTATTATTATTATATTTTAAAAAATAGTCAACAATTTTAATTCGGGAAGGCTTAATTGATTGGGTGGGCCTTAATTAGCTTGGGGTTAAAAGCCTGACTCGACTAGTCCTGATACGAGCCCACTAATCTAGCCCAATGTCCAAAGAAAAAGTCCTAATTAATATCGTGTCTTAAAAATATATAATCTAGTCTCTTTATATATAGTACTCCCTCTATTTCACAATATGAGTTCCACTGAAGAAGTCTTAATTGGATGTAAATATTTTGTCATTTATATACGCACACATATAAATAAGTTTGTTTTAGTAAATTAGCTTTATTAACATTTTTTTCATAAATATTTCAAAAACCGTGCATGTCTTTTATGTGTAGGGCCTGGTTCGACGCATGAATGCTCGTCGCATGATGTGGATGAATTTTTGGAGGCGATCATTAAAGAACACATAGAAAATGCAAATAAACAAGAAGATCGAGCCGTATTCAAAAGACTTTGTTGATGTGATGTTGTCATTAATGGAATCAGATTATTTGATATCTTGCTTTTACGACAGCTCAATTGGTATCAGAGCCAGTGACTGTCTTTTCCCTGTGTGGACCGACTTTCATCCTCATCCTTATTACGACGCTGTAAGTATCCTTCTCTTTGTTTATGTTCTTATCTTTATCATTATACTTCGTACTAGTTTGCCTGATCTTTATTTTCACCGACGAATTATTTGATATCTTGCTTTTAATCGGATTTTCTCTCTGGACTTTCGTGGTTTTGATTTTTCGGATAACATCTGCTTTCCTAGTCGCGTCGTAAGTCTCGCAGAAGAGCCTAAGTCGAGCAGTCAATCGTTGACCAAGTAAGTGTTCATCTAAAAGTCTTTACCATGAGTTCTCTTAGACGATCTTTGTCAAAAGTGTTATCATTTAAATCTCCTGAATCTGGATCTGGGTCTTCATTATCTTCTCCACATGAGTCTTTCTGTCAAATATCTAAACATAAATTCAAAAATATTTCAGAAACTACTTATGCTAATATTGATCAATCGTTACAAAATTGGTCTATTCCTAAAGTTAAACCCTCCATGGTCTACACCAATGGAGATTTCTCCCCTACTCAAAATTATATTATAAAATTAGTTGAAGATACTATTTCTATCACTGAAGATGGCCAAGAAATATGTATCTTATCTCCTCAAAAAATTGAAAGCCATGCTTTAACCCATAAGTATTTGCATATTGGCCTCATACAAGTTGCAATCAAACCCTTAGTCGCCTTAGGACTAAATTCTGCAGCCATGGTCTCTGTTAGAGACAAACGTCACCTTAAGTTTATTGACTCCGTATTAGGAATAGTTGAAGGAAGCCTCTCTCAAGACCCTTTATACTTTGACTGTTGTCCTAACTTCACCATTGACCTTCATAATGATTCTGATCTTGTCTCCCGAGCACTTATTCTTGGGATTTCTACCAAAGGTTTTACCTTATCAAACACCATTTCTAATGTTGCGGCTATTTACCGACTTTTTTTTATAAATTAATGCATACCATCATCCCTGATATTGCCTATACTGAACTTCAAAAGAAAACACTTTCAACGATTTTTCTTACGAATGTTAAAAACACTGTCATTGATAGAACACAATTAGCCATAAAAGAAATACCTCTTCCTCATCAGTGGACTATCACCGACACAAATAAGGAAGAACAACAAAAGAGACAGGTGTCTCAACAAATTTCTCAAATCATTGAACATGATGACGGAAAAGTTGATATTATCTTTGCTCCTCGAGCATCGACATCAACAGTTTCTTCATCGAACTTTGCCTCTCAACCACAAACCCCTGTTACTGATCCTTCTCCATCAGAAACTTGTGGAACTTGTGGTGGTATTGCTTATCCTGTTTGTACTCCTCATACAACAACTAATGATGATAATGTCAACATCAATGATTTTGCTGAATATCATATTAATGTTGTCACCTTAGAAGAACAGGACGATGATTTTATAATGGATTATGAATCGCTAAAATAGCAATTCTTAACCCATCCTTTAAAACCCTCATTTTGTAAACTTGTTCCTTTTAAGCATCAAGCTATTTTCCGTGAAAAATATTTTGCCTACGTCAAAGAAAATAAAACGAATATCTCTTTCTTTGACTGGTTAGCTATTAAAAGTCCAACAATTTCCCTCCAGGTTAATACCATTTGGGAAGCCACTGGTGGTCACAAATATGACCAGCGTCATCCTCCTTTAGCGCCTTTAAAACTCCGTGATAATATCAAGGCCGCTCCATTTAAAACAACCTTTGAGGATTCTGGCCCTATCTCTAAACGAGATATTAACCACCTCATTGAACAAAATAATTTTACTAATATGTATTTATCTACATTAACACCACCCGCTGAACCATCAACATTTACTAGAAAACCACTTATTCCTTCTCAAAAGGAAACTAAACCATTTTTCCCTCCTTCGGCGTCTCCGAATATGCCCTCTTTTAAATCTCCCTTTTCTGAAGAATTTCTTAATATCCTTTCAACAAAGCTTGGTAAGCTTCAAATTTCTTCTGACACACCTTCTCCTTCGATTTCTAAACCACAACCATCTTCATCCAATCCACCACCATCAAAAGACAAAGGTCCTGCAATTATGACTTTGTCACCTGCTTCGGCATCCCATCTTGCCCAACCTGAGTCTGAGTCTCCTCCTGACTCTAAATCGGAGTCGCCTCCTGACTCGAATACATACTCTTCAAATGATAATCTACCTGAAATCCATCGTATTATGCGATCTGCGAAAGCAAAGCATACAAACCGATTTGATAAATCTAGGTATCCTTTGCGCAAACAATATTATTCTCGACCATCCCCTTCTGACCTTATTCTCGAAGAAAAGGTTAAACGCAATAAAAAATATGACGGTAATTAAATTTATGACTGAAGTATTGATGGTTTTTCTGAATATCAACTCATTGAGGTTGTCCTCAAAATGCATATCTACTCTAAGGCAAGTATTCTCCAAAACCATTCCGAACCAGATACAACAAAAGCCATTGTTTGTGGCTTCACTGGTCAGTTATATGGTTGGTGGCATTATGTCATGGATGAAGAAGAACGCCAATCCGTCATTAATCATCTTAAAACAGATGCCTTAAAACAACCCTTGCTTACCGCTAATGGGGATTGGATTTATGACTCTGTTAATCATCTTATGGCCGCCATTATCTGGCAATTTGTTGGTCATATCGATTCTCTTAATGAAAAGATTCGTGATCAATTACAAAACCTACGTTGTAAGACTCTCAATGATTATAGATGGTATAAAGATACATTTTTCTCTAAATTGTATTCTTTAACCGAGCGACATGATGAATCTTTTTGGAAAGAAAGATTTATCGCTGGTTTGCCTCCTTATTTTGCTGCCAAAATTAAAGATTTTATTAAAGAACATTATAATAATACCCTAGCTGAACTCTCATATGGGGATATTACTCAATCTGTGCAAACTTGTGCTCTTGCCATCTGTAATGACTTGCGATTAAATCGCCAACTTAAAAAGGACAAGTCTACCTTGAAACACGATTTAGGAAATTTTTGCTTTGATTTTGGTCAAGATATCGATGTTTCTCATTATTTGACCCCTAAGCATCATATCAAACGCCAAAACAAATCTTCTCATTTCTATAAACCACCTTATTATAAGCATCCTCCTAAACAAAAATATAGACGACGTTCGTCATATTTGAAAGGCCGTGGGTATTATCTTCGCCCATTCCCTAAACCTGACCATAAGGAACAGAAAGTTAGCACTGTGTGTTATAACTGTGGTAAGACTGGCCATTATGCCAATAAATGTCATCAAAAAACTGCTACAAAGAAAATTCATCAAGTTGCATTTTCTTCTTCTTTTTCTTCGGATGATGAATGTCACTGTGTGTCTAATCTTTCGAATACTTCCTCCTCTTCCTCTGAACCTGAAATAAATGTTTTAACTGCCCACGAAGAACTTATTCTCTCCATAGGTGAACAAATTTTCGATCCTTCATTAAAACTGAAATATTTCACTGAAATTATTACACCTTCTAACCATACTCCCAGTCCTTCTGAGGAACATCTTCCTCCAACTCTCCAGAAAAAATAGAAACAATTTAAGGAACAATTATCACTTGATGACTCTCATCTTAATTTTGCGAGTCTCATGGAAGTTGTTAATAAAAAAGCCAAACATGTTACCATTCAATCTCTACAAACTGAAATTAATCAGTTAAAACAAGAGATAAAACAACTCTCCTCTCGTATTACGAGCCTTGAACAACCTAATCCTGAAGCTAGTTATAGCTTTGATTCCAATAACATCTTTGTCGATAGCCTTTCTAGATCCCACTCGAATTTCCAACACTGGTTTACACCAGTTACATTTACAGTAAAAAGGATTTTCTGTCAAATGTAATGCGTTGATCGATTCTGGTTCTGATTTAAATTGTTTAAGAGAAGGATTCCTTCCTTTACATTATTGTGATCTCATCAAAGACTATCAACACATCTCTGTTGCTAATGGGCAACAAACAAGAATTAAGTATGAAGTTTCCCTTGCTCATATCTGTCATCAAGGAATTTGTATTCCATTAACCTTTATCATTGTTAAAGGTTTAAAACAGGATATGTTATTAGGAACACCATTTCTGCGTAAAATACAGCCTTTTTCGGTTTCAGAAACTGGTATTTCTACTAATTTGCAAGGAAAAGCTTTACATTTCTCCTTCGTTGATCCTCCCAATGAATCTTTCCTGAATTACATTATTAATCAAATTGAGTATAAAACTACTCACATCTAATTCCTAAAACATGAAATATTGTTATTAAAAACTGAGCAGATCTTACAATCTCCTGTTTTTAAAATAAAATTAACCACTTTTCAAAATAAGCTTCAACAACAATGTTGTTTGATATTCCTTCTGCTTTCTAGGCACGAAAACAACATATTGTTAAATTTCCCTATGTTCCTGATTTCTTTGAATAAAAAATCCCTACAAAGGCAAATCCTTCTCAAATGAATTCTCACCTACGCGAAATTTGTCAAAAGGAAATTACCGATTTGCTTAAAAAGAAGTTAATTACTCCTTCACAATCTCCTTGGAGTTGTACAACATTTTATGTTGAAAACGCTCCTGAACTTGAACGAGGGGTTCCTCGCTTAGTCATAAACTATAAACCCCTTAACAAAGTTTTAAAAACAATTCGTTACCCTCTTCCAAACAAATCAGACCTTCTAAAAGCCACTACCTCTGCTGTAGTCTTTTCAAAGTTTGATTTAAAATCTAGGTTTTGGCAAATACAGGTTCATCCTGCTGATCGCTATAAAACCGCCTTTAACACTCTATTTGGACAATACCAATGGAATGTTATGCCTTTTGGTTTAAAAAATGCTCCTTCTGAATTTCAGAAAATTATGAATGATATATTAATTATTCCTTTATCCTTGTTTACATTGATGATCTTTTGGTTTTCTCTTCATCCATTGATCAACATTGGAAACATTTACAAATCTTTCAAACCTTAATCCTTAAAAATGGTCTTGTGTTATCGCAAAAGAAAATGAATCTTTTTCAAACTGAGATAACCTTCCTTGGTTTCAAAATTGCTAACCAAACTCTTACTCCTGTTAATCGAGTAATTAGTTTTGCTGGCAAATTTCCTGATCAATTAACTGATCGCCTTCAATTACAACGTTTTCTCGAATGTCTTAATTATCTTTCTGATTTTTATAAAGACATCGCAAATGATAGACAGTGTCTTCAAGATTTACTCTCCTCCAAAAAACCTTTTCATTGGACTCCTGCTCACACTACAGCTATTCAGCTTGTGAAAAAGAAAGTTCAATCTCTCCCATGCCTTCATTTGGCAAATCCTCAATATTTTAAAATTGTTCAAACTGATGCTTCTGATATTGGTTATGGTGGAATTCTTCTACAACAGCCTCCCTCAGGTAAGGAACAACTTGTTTGTTTCACCTCCAAGACCTGGAAGGGTGCGCAAAAGAAGTATTCTACCTTCCAAAAGGAAGTCCTAGCCATAGTGCTTTGTGTCCAAACATTTCAAACAAATATTTTAAATCAAAATTTTTTAATTCGTGTTGATTGTCAATCTGCAAAATATATCTTTTTAAAAGATGTCAAAAATTTAGCAGCTAAACAAATTTTTGCAAGGTGGCAAGCTATATTAAGTATTTTTGATTTTGATATTGAATATATTCCAGGAGAAAAGAATTCTCTTCCTGACTTTTTGTCTCGTGAATTTCTTACGACTCCCTCTGTAACTCTCGTACAGATTATGTCTAAGAAAGCTCCAGCGTCAGCATCCGCCTCTTCAAACAGATTCAAGCCTTTAGAAATCCCTGAACCTAATTGTTCCTACCTTGCTACCACCCAAAATCTCATTCGCATCCTTGAACCTCATCTCAACACCAAACCATTGCCTACTCAGATAGCCTGTACCATGCCTCCTGGCCTTCATTTTATCCCCACTCGACCACAATCAACCATCCAGTTCTATGAGAACATTCTCATTACAACTCAATCAGTTCATTTTGAACACATGTCAAGGGAGAAATCCATTGAAATTGATTATTCCAAGTTTAAGATTCAACGAGTCTTAACCGAAGAAGAATGGTGTGAAAATTATAAATTTATGACAAAAACTCCATTTTTATATAAAGATATTGTTATAATCAAAAACTCCCCTGCTGTCTCCCTTAGTTACCATGACTACATCGAAGTTTGACGTAATATCATATTTTATCAGGACCCTGATCATCACTCTTGATATATATCATTTCGCCAAAATTGCCAAACCTCCTTCCCGTTATGGTGGTTCACCAGTTGGTGGACGAAATTTGGTCCCCATGAATCCATTTTTCCTGCTCGCGTAAAAGAGCAATTTGACAAAGAAAAATTACCTCTCCTCCAATTCATCATCAAGTTTTCCATCCCATGGATCTTGAAATGGGAATATGGAACCTCATCCCTTTTTGCCTATGATCCCCAAACAACTTATAAATATTTATCCCAAAATATTTCTTGTAAATGGTGGAATAAATTTAATTATGAAGCCATATTTGTGCTAAAAACACCTATCAAACTCCAAGTGTTACCATCTCGTTCCGCATCCTTCAAAGAGTTCGTCTCCAAATCAAAATCAGCCTCTAGTTCTTCTATTGATCCGGATATGGCAAAAATACTCGCCAGAATTCAACAATTAGAAGATGATAACAAACAACTGCGTAATGATTTGGAACAGGTTTCCTCCAGGTGTTCTCCTACGCCATCAAGCGTGCATTTATCTGATGACGACACACACTGAGTTACCATGGGCAGTCCGACAACCTCTGATTGTAAATTTTCTAATGGTGTTGACATCCTTTGGTGCCCTCCTTATGAAAGATGTTCTTTACGAATTGTTATGGCATGTATCAATTTTACCTGGTCGTCTGATGACACTGACCTCCTCCTTGGATTATGGTATTTACTTGACCAACCTCCAATTAAAGTTTTTATTGATACACAAGCCATCCTTCATTTTCCTTCTTATGTTTTTGCCCCTCTTTGGCATTTCTTTGATTGGTCACCTGCAAGATTTTCTTGTACCTTCATTTATGAACGACCATTCATCCCCCTTGAACCTTTGTTCTGGCCTCTGCAACGATAATTGCATTTATCGTTTCATGGACGTGTCCAGCCCTCTGGCCCATGCCAACCTCCTGTTCAAGCGCAGGCTTCCTGTCCTAATTTCCACTGGATATTAGTGACAACCTTGGATTCCTTTCATTCCGCTTTTTCCAAAGGTCAAGCGAGCTGTTACTTTGCTTTACTAAAGAGCCAAGTTACTGTACACTTTACCTTTTGCTTTATGTAAAGAGTCATCTACTATTTGCTTTTACCGTTTGCCTTTCTGAAGGGTTGTTTGTTGTTTGCTTTTCTGAAAGGGTGTTTGTTGTAGGATTGCTTTTTTACAAGCAATGCGTCTATATATAGGTTTTCAAGCTTTCATTTGGGATCATCGAGTCTTAGCTTGTTTAATCAGTTTTACGTATTTCTCTTGTTCAAGTGTTCAAGTCTTGTAATGATATTCTCTGTATGAAAATAAGTTATTTCTATTATCTCTCCGGTCTTCCTAAGTTCTTATTTAATCTACCCTCTTTTGTGTCTTTCCCTTGTGATTGTTGCAATCCTTCAGAACAATTTCCGTGTCATTTAGCCCCGTTTGCCTTTAAATATATCCGCGACCGCTCAATTGGTATCAAAGCCATTCTCATAGATGTCCTAGCAGCTGGAGTGCACACAAGTAGTTGGTATGGATCGCATGGTTGAAGAAAAAGATTTGCCACTACTTGAATATGGTGATTAAGGAGATTCTCAGGCTTCATCCAGGGGCACCAATACTCATTCCCCGTGAATCTACTGAAGATGTGGTAATAAACGAATATTGCATACCCAAAAAATCACGAGTTCTGGTAAATATTTGGGCGGTGGAAAGAGATCCTAATGTTTGGTCGGAGGATGCCGAGGAATTCAATCCGGATAGATTCATCGACCTCGATATTGATATTCATGGACGATACGTTCAACTTATTCCTTTCGGATTAGGTGCTCAGGAATGCAATTAGGTCTAGTAATGGTTAAGTACATATTGACACAATTATTTTATTGCTTTAACTGGAAAGTTCTGGATGGTGTCACCCCTACTGACTTAGATATGACCGAAAAGTTTGGTTTGACAACGTCGAGAGCTAGCCCTCGTTTTTGCTATTCAAATGTATCGACTAAATGTCTAAAATTGAACTTTGTGCACATAGCCCTCTTTTTGCCCTATTAAATAATTGAAATTAATATTAAAACATATAAAATATTTAAAAACTTAATTTCTAAAATATATAATTAAACCTAATATATAAATAGTTCAAATATATAGTTCTTTTTATCTAAATTTAAAATAAACTAGTATATAAATATTAAAAAAAATTATAAAATATTTTTCTTAATTTAATTGAAATTAATATTAGAATGAAATGTATTTAAAATAATAGTATTTATTTTTTCTAAATAATATTAAAATTAAAGAATTATTTTTAAAACTTTATTAAAAATCTCAAATTATGAAGAGAACATGTTTTAATTTTATCAAAATGCTAATTGTGATTTTAAACATTATAAAAAAAGTTAATTATAAAAAAATTATGTTTTTCTGCTTGGTAAAAAAAATTATTTGGAATAACAATTATGCAAAGAAATATAAGAAAAATAAACTAAATAACTGAAGTAAATAAAGAACTAAATGAAATAAATACAATAAAAGAAAGTTATGTACACAACAAGATAAGAAGTATATGTCAGTGCCAAGTCAAAAAACCTAAGGATATACATCAGTGAGAACTCAATCGTCGGGATCGTCGTTGGTCTTTGAGTTATCAGGAACATTTCTCGGAGGCGTGAATTAAATCGCAAGTCTGTCCTTTAGAGCTTTTTCCATGCGCCGTAACTATCCTTGCACCTATCGCAACTCATCACGGGTTAAAGTGTTATCCTACATAACCAGAAGAAGATTTATCTGCATCTCCTTGAAGTCCCTCTTCAACAGCTCAATGGGCTCATTAGGAGCAAAAATAGGCTGAGAAGATCCAACTCCATCTCCAGCTTCAGCTATAGCTCTAGCTCCAGCATGTCTATGCGTGACCCCGATGGTGTCCACCTTTATCATATGCCCGTTCTTTGTCGTCATGCTCCATGACGCACAAATATAACTCGGTCTCATCAATCGGGGTATCAGGTTGCGACTGTGTGAGCTCAGTCCGTCTATTCCTAATCACCATCTAAATTAAGTATTAAAATATTTACAACTCATATATACAAGTCATTGATACCAATGATTAATTAAGTAAACAAAATTTAAAAACAAAACTATTTTCTTTCGACAATCCTCTTTACTCTCTGATCAAGGAAAGTTACACCTCATGATCTGTAGTATAGAAGTATAAGCATAACTCCAAAGCAGTCGGCCTAACTTCTCATACGAAACATATATTTAAAGTGGATTAAGTTTGAGACTTAGTTATATTATGCTATCTATATATTAAACTTATTATAACATAACTTACCAGCCTCTCTGCGTACTAATAAATGGATATGGAACCACCTGTATGCACTGCTACCACGTACCATGTCCCCCTGTCTCAGTTCTCCGATTCTTACTTGCTTACTCTAACTTCTTTTTGAAATCAGGGGTGGACTGCATCTTCTTATAGTGCTCAAAGATCTCGGTAGATACATGTGCCGACTTTTTATCTTTGGAGCACATCTTGCTAATGAAATCGACGTACCGAGTAGAAATTTGCCTATTATAGCCTCTTTAATAGCTACGTCATCCGATGGCTCCCAATCGAATGAAAGCTATATGCTAAAATATTAAATTTTAAATATAACTATAAATATTTTTCAACTTTTATATCTAAATCCTAAGTAAATGAAACAACTTTAACTTAAACAAATTTACCTTCTATTGATTCCAATAAAAATCTAGCATGTGTTGTGGAACAAACTCTAGGAATAGTCATCCTTGTGCAATGAGTGTTTATATGCCCTAGTCATCTCCCGGGTAGCTCTGTCAGACGGGTGCAATTTCCGTCCACTAAATTGAAAACGAGACGTTAGACCAAGTTTATAAAAAATTAATTAAACATAAATATACGTACTTAAAGTATGTATACTTATTATCTGTCATCATTCACGACCAAAAATATTTGCCCCAAGGGTTGATTAGTAGTATTGCTTCATCGTTATCCACGTGGAGCCGTACTTATAGTCGGTGTAACGGCCCTAAAATCTAACTCGTGCCACGTGTCATTTCAGGGTCGTATGTAGGATCCAATTGTCGTGATACACATACCCAAATCTTGAGTGTCGATACCAAGGTATGCTATTTTTGTTTGATGCTTGTAGTATGTATTACACAAAAAATTGAGCAATTTAAATTAATTAATTTCAAAAACTTGCGAGTAAGGTACAAGTGGGACATATAGGCGTCGAGAGATGAGCGGAGAAATACCTTGAATTACGTGTCAACGTGAGACTGAAGCAAAGATTTATGGGGTAAGTTTAATGTGAGTTAACTATGATTTTATAATAGCTTTAATGTGACCATGTTTGATATCAAATTAATGAGCCTAATTAGTGAAATAAATCAAATAGCCACATGATGTGCATCGAGGTACGTATTGACCAATCTAAAGGCAAAAAGAGTCAACTATTGGTGTCACTTAAGCTTGACTTGTGGGATAATTGTATGAAGGTGGTCGACTAGTTGCGTCTCAGGATATGTATGTGGAAATTGATGTGTGGTTATGGTTCAACCTTATCCATTCCCATAAAAAGATCACAAATCAAACTTAGCAACTAAGTTTATTGTCATTTCATTGATTTGTCAAGGAAGAGAGGGTGTGCTGAAATGATCTTGGTGGAGGAGAGAAGCTTGTTGAAGGTTTGGTGAAGAATAAGATTAAGTTTATCAAGTTAGGGAACTTCACCACTCCATTAACATAGCTTGGTCAATTCAATTAATACATGAATTAGACTATATGGGTTGTTGTTTTATGTTGTGGTTGATGTTAGGGAACTCTGGTAATATTTATGAGGGTTTCCAAAGCATCAACATGACCTATGAGTAGAGAAAACTCGGAATTCTGATTGTAGAGTTCTGGGCTGTGTTGTACAAAACAAACTGGCTAGGTAAGAAATATAGTGCACTAATATTAATTAGTGCGCTACATATGGCTTATTAGCACGCTAAGTTAGAATTAGCGCGCTGATTTCAGAATTACCGCGCTAGTTGCCTTAACAATACAAAATATGCAATTTTTAAAATTTCCATAAATACTATAAACAGGTATAATACCCTAAGTAAATGTCTCAATACACTCAAAAACCTATAATATGATGTAGGAACCTAAGGAAGAGCTATGGGGGGGGGTCAGATACGCGTTTCAAAGTGTTGGGAAGCCGGATAGGCTAGGAACAAGCTTTGTGATTTGTAAGTAAACCAACTAGGAAATGCACAGTATTTCATTTTAAGCTATTGAATATTGTGGTTCATTGCTTTGTTATCTATCCTTAGAATTATATTCTGATTGAGTTGTCCGAGGGCAAGTGAGTCAATGGTGATCCTTGGAAAGAGTGGCTAGAGAAGGTAACATATTAGAGTCATGACCTCGGGATTCACTGCACTAGATACTGATTCTTGACTGAGTGTGAGTTTTTAGTGTGGTTGTCCCAGGAAGTCTCACTACTCGTGGGTTTAGGGCATGTGAGTATGCCAAGTCCTAGAACCCGAGTCTTGATGGTTTGGCAAGACTCAACGACCTGTTGGTCGAGACTACTTACACCTCTCTGTTTGCATCCCTGGACACTCATGTATCAATTATTTTTGATTTATTTAATGTGTTTTTATTTATTCATGCGTCCTTATACATTTCTTTCTATCTGCATGGATATAGATTGATTATTTATTTTGAAATGCTATTTAGTATCCTACTGGCGTTACTTACATGTGCTCGTTATTCTCATGTTTAACTGAGTGTAGCAATCGAGTAATTGAAACGAACCAGCACTAGGAGATCTACTGTGAGGACTTTGAAGCGGCCTTCCCCCATGTATGTCTGCAGGTTTTGTATTACTTATGTATATTGTTTTTGTCACATGGGGTATATGGGTTTTGTGAGATAGTTTAGGACATGTATATGATATTATTTCTCTTTTTTCTGTTTGTTATACATGTTGACTGTGTTATGCGGGGTTTCCACACTATAAGTTTTCTTGACTGATTTACGTAGAGTTGTTTAGATTTGTTTAAGGTGAAATCGCTTATGCATAAACTCTCATAACTTAAAAATTCGAATAACTCATTATAAATGTTAAATTCCACTACATTGTGATGAAAATGGTTAGGAAGTTTGACTAGGTTTGCGTTGACTTCGTGAGAATTGACTCGGGGTCCACGTAAGTCTAGGCCGGGCGGGGCCCAATTTGGGTTGTGGAACAAGGGTCATCACAGTTGGTATCATAGCCTTAGTTTTTATGCCTAACTCAAGAACAACCCACAACCAATATAAGGCATAAATCAATAATAGAGTTAGGATAAGGTTGGAACTTAGAGTGGAACCCTATAATCCTGACTTAAGTCTTAGTTGGGAAGTGAGGAGAGTTGGGAAAATTAAAATTGGAGTATATGAGTTATTTGATGTATTGTCTATTACTACTATTGATAGCTATGTCATGATTGAAGAATCACATTCTTTGCAGATTGCGATGGCCGATCAGCCCGAGATCAACGATAGCGGTCCGGGTGACATTCGTGAAAGGTTAGATGAGACCCTCCAGCTGGTCACCTCACATGACCAGCAACTTCAGAAGATTCTCCAACTGTTGAGGGCATATGCTACACCATTATTTTCTACGTCTGCAGCACCAATCACTCTGGGCAGGAGTGTGCCTACAGTACAGGACACTATTACGGCTCCTACAGTACTGACAAGACCTGTGATTGATGAGGGGGTTTTAGTTCAGGTTGAGAGAGTACCACCTACGCCTGATACATAGGCGGATGATACACCGAGCATGCCCACTGATGCTGATACATAGGCGGCTGATACACCAAGCACGCCTACTGATGCGAGTACTCAGGTGACGATTGAGGTGAGGCAGTCTCGCAAGTTTCAGATATATCACCCGGAGAAGTTTCACGGTGATACGAATCTCGAAGCGACAGAGAAGTTTATGAGGCGTCACGAGAAGATCCACGATGTGTTGGCTACTCTAGATCATATAAGGTCGAGCATCTCATTAGCTTCGTTATTGGGATAGGCTGATGTGTGGTGGCTAGAAGGGGAAGCCCAAGGACTGGGTTGAGTTCAAGGAAAAACTCAATCAAAAGTATTTTCCTCATTCGGTCAGGAACATAAAGAGGACCGAATTTTAGAATATTCGGTAGGCTACTGCGAGACAATGATGCAGTATATGGGTCGATACTTGCAGTTGATGGACTATACCGGGGGCATAGCTGATGCAGACGCTGACTAGGCCTACTATTTCATGCATGGCTTACTGAGTGAGATCGAGACTATGGTGGTGACCAAAGTTCCAAGAAATTTACAGGAAGCCTACTAGATGAGTTTGGCTAATGAGATCTTTTTGAGCATGCGCGGTGCAGTAGTCGCGGCTCCACCTGTTAAGGCATGTGTCTCAGGTCAATCTACAAATATTGTTTATCTTATAATTTTATTTAATAAAATAGAGGTTTTACTTATTGTTTTATTATAAGTGATTGCATGTTTACCTTACAGTAAGATCTATGGGTATTTGTTGAAATATCCTAAATGTCCTTAGTTGGTCATTATACTAGGAACTATAATGAATTAACTAGTATGAATCTTGATTGATGGTCATGTGATGATCATGAGTATAAGGATACGAATCAAGATCATGAGTACTTATTATGGAATAAGATACTGGACCGACCCATTATGAGAACGCCACATGGATTAAGTCATCGGTGTTACTTATGATATGTATATCATTTAGTTCTCCGACTTGAGATTACTATAAACTTCAATATTAGGAGCATGATAATTTGACAATCAAATGTTGTCTTTAACCGGATAATTACAAATATTGTGATTGGTTACCGTGTGAATAAAATGTGAAGGTGTCCAATCAAGATAAAATTTTTCACTCTCGTATAGAGAGAGATATCAGTGGATCCCTCGATAAGATAGACTGATCATGACCAAGTCTATGTGAATTGATATTATCAATGTCACTTGGATGTTTTTTCAGTTTACCTAAAGAACGAGACTAGTACGATTAAATATTAACGGTGACGTTCCATGTCTTATGTTTAATCAAAGGATATCTCATGACAAAAGGATATGATATACATTATTAATTAGGTTGTATCGATGTTGATATTCATGCTACTTGAGTAGTCATAATGCATTCCTAGAGACTGCTTATGACTTATGTACCAAAATGGTTTTTGGTTCACTGCCAACGTCATATGAACCTATTGGGTCGCACACAAAGAATGACATTGCACAATTTCAATTAGTTCAGAGTAATGAATTTTATATGATAAAATTCATGACATAAAAACTCTTACAATTTGTTACATGAAAACTTATTAATAGGGGCGTATGTATAATTTGCTTAAACTGCGTGAACACAATAGTTGTATTATGAATATGTGATTTTAAGTGATGGTTTATCTACACATATAAATAAAGGGTTGATCCTTAAAAAATAAAATAAGATTTTGTTTTACAATATTTCGAGTTCTCTGGATTTAAGAAGAGAAAGAAAAATCGTTTTTCAATGTCTTTTGGGACTAGCACTCCAAATTGTGTATATCATTCGTGTGTAGATTTCTGATAGAGGACTCACACTTGAACGTCTTAAAAATTGAACAATCAAAAGGAAATCACAAAATAAGGTATGAGTTACTTTCGTAGATTTAGTTTAATGAAACTTATTTTCGATCCTATTGGGATTTTTTCAAAACTTGTTTTGAATTTTCCGCTGCGTATGAACCCCAAAAATCCAACAGTGGTATCAGAGCATTAGGCTCGGTTCTATTAAACGTTTGCATATTTTTAATGATGTATATATGATATATGTGTGAAAACATAATCTTAATTAAAGTATATATGATATACATATAGATTATGTGGTAATTGCAAGAATTAGTTTTAAAACATGTTGTTAATTCATGTATATTGATACATCTCATGATATAATTCAATGATAGTATTCATGTTTAGAATATTTCGATTAACATATATTTTATATTAAGAGATGTGAATTTTGTATGTTCATGATAGACTTCATGTTTAGGTTAATATGATTCTGATCTTGAACACATATTTCATTTTGTTTAATAATTATGTATGTCTCTGTGATAGAGATCATGATTAGGTTAATATGATTCTGATGTTAAATGCATAATTAATATCGCGAAATTGATTTTGACAATGTATCTCATTGTAGTAATCCGTTAGTATATTCCTATAAGATAGGAAATAGACTTGTAATTGGATTAGAATTACAAATCCTATAAGATAAGTGAGATATAAAACAAATCCTAATTGGTTTAGGACTCAAAGTATCTTAAATTATAATTGGATTATGATAAGATATTAAGTTAATGGTGGGTCCGAGATAATTAAAAATGTTTTAATTAATGTTTTTGAAATTAAAATAAGGGGCAGTTTAGGTTGATTAGATTGACTAAAATTATGATAAATTTTAGGCGATTTTCAATTTTCGCAATTGAAATTTGTTGTCTAAAAAAAAGAACGGGCAGCCGCCCTTGTATTTCGTTCGTTGACAAAGTCACGGATCTACCGCCATTGATCGGCTTAACGGATCATCGTTAATCGTTCAGTAACATCCAAAAATTCACACAATAGTCAATATTTATATGATTTCCTAACTTTTTAGTGATTATCTACATATTGAAATATATGCTATTTATCTTATTTAATTATGATCACTAAAACAAACAAAAATCTTTCTTTCAAATTTTAAGTCAAGTATCATCCATTCTTAAACACTTGTCAAGCTTCGATCATATCAATATGGGTCTACCTTCGCATAATGTATTGTGTTATCTTGGTGAGGCAAGTTGAGTAACGATTACATTATTGTTTGAAATGGTTAGACTTGATAAAGTTATCAAAACAGTTTTGGGCTTTAGGCACTAGATGAGACAAAACATGTTAAGACATATGATGTTATAATCTCATAAAATAACTAAAAGTTATATATGATGTAATTAGTAATTAGTACCTACCTAAAGAACCTAATTCGAAGTGTCATGCCTTAGTTATCTTGGAATTAGGTGAAACATAGATTTTAGTCTCTTAAATTAACATAGTATTTTTAAGGAGGGCTGTTAATTTAGTGGAAGTTTATTCCTCTATACTAAAATGAATTTTTGAATAATCTTTGTTGAAGATCTATGGCCTCTTCAAATCACACTAATCCATTGTCACTGCGATCCATCCTTGAGAAGGTTATATTATCTGGGACAAACTTTCTTGACTGGTTTAGAAACTTGAAAATTGTTCTTAAGCATGAACGCAAGTTGTATGTTCTAGATGATCCTATTCGTGACGAGCCACCAGCCAATGCTTTAAGAGCCGTGAAGGATGCATATACTATACATGTCAACAACTCAGCTGATGTTGCAAGCATTATGTTGGCAACCGTGGTTCCTGAACTTTAGAAGGACATTGAACACATGGAAGCTTACGACATGGCTACGACGCTGAAGGAAATGTTCCAAGATTAGGCTAGTCAAGAAAGGTTTGAGACAGTCAAAAACCTTCATTCTTGCAAAATGGCTGAGGGTGCATCAGTTAGTCCTCATGTTCTGAAAATGAAGGGCTATATTGACCATATTGACAGACTTGGATTTCCCATAAGCCAAGAGTTGGCTACATATTTGATCATGAATTCATTGCCTGATAGTTATTCACAATTTGTGATGAACTATAACTTGAATAACATGGAAAATCTATCTCATAGTTGCATTTGATGCTTAAAACTGCTGAGCAAAATGTGAAGAAACCCATTGCTAATGTGTTGATGGTTCAGAAAGGAAAGACTTTGAAGAAAAAGGGCAAAGGCAAGGCTAAAGTTACTAAGGCTGTTGTGACTGTTACAAAGCCTATGGAACAAGTCAAACCTCATGCTGCTTCTACTTCATAGTCCCAAAAAGAAAAGGAAAAAAAAGAAGAAGGAAATTGTCATTTCTGCCATGCACTTGGACATTGGTTGAGAAATTGCAAGCTCTATCTTGAAGACCTAAAGAAAAAGAAGAGTAGTGTGACTACTGCTTCAGGTATTTACGTTATTGAAGTCAACTTATCTACTAGTGATTCCTGGGTATTGGTTACCGAATATGGATATCACATTTGTATTAATGTGTAGGGTCTCACCAAAAGTAGAAAGTTGAAGAAAGAAGAAGTCATCCTATGAGTTGGTAATAGAGTAAAGGTTGCGACGTTGGCTGTAAGATGCTATGAGTTAATTTTACATAGTAGACTTATTTTAGTTTTAAATAATTTTTATTATGTCCCTACCTTTAGCAGAAACATCATTTCAGTTTCATGTTTGGATCACTACAAGAAATTTGAGCTTTTACTACAAATTTGACGAATCATTGGTCACGGTTTAAAATAAGCGTATCCAATAGGCGTTTTAGTGACGGTACATTAATCGTAAACAAGGCTTTTATACATTAACACTTATTTTTGTCACGATTTAGATTTTGCATGATGAAAAGAAGCTTTAGAGAAGAACATTTTTCCATCACAAAAAGGTAAAAGTTATTCATCACGTAAAGTGTGTTTGCTCACAATCATTCTACCGTAACAAAAGAAAACACAATTTTTTACTCACGCGCGAAACCCACGAAATCTCCTTCCCATTTTTTGTTCCCTAAATAACTTCATCCCACCCTTCTCGTCCCTCTCCTCCACCTCCTTCATCCAAATTGTGCCCTATTACTCACACCAAAATCTCCATCATCGTCCTCAAGCCTCCGATCTGCGATCGTGGTCATCCTCATCATCGCGCACTTTACTTTGTCGTCGTAGTCATCTTCGCACTCCTCGCGCCTCTACTTCGTCTTCCTCTCTGATCCATCGTCGTCCTCGCGCCTCTACTTCATCTTCATTCACGCCTCTGCTCATCCTCGCGCCTCTTCTCCCTGGTCGTCCTGCATCTCCGTCGCACCTCTGCTCCCTGCCATCCAAACGCCTCTGCGTCGTCGTGTTCCTCACCATCGCACTCTGCTCACTATCGTCCTCCCGCCTCTACATCATCGTGTTCCTTACCCTCATGCCTTTGCTCCTTTGTCGTCCTCTCGCCTCTTCGTCGTCGTGTTCCTCACCCTCGCGCCTCTGCTCCCTAGTTGCGATGCTATACTCCCCGATCATTGCTCCCTGATCATCTTCGCATTCCTTCGTCGTGAGTTCTCCCTCTTTCATCTCAAAACATGTTTCTTGTTTGCTTTTTTGGTTAATTGACAATTTGATGTTTTGTTTGCTTGTTTTTTTGATCTTACAATGATTTGTGATTTTAATTTGGGCACTCAATATATACTGCATCGAATAACAGTGCTCGAGGATACATTTATGGTAGGGGCTAAAATTAGTGTCATTAAATTTGGATAACAATCTCAGTATATGTTGCCTAATGTTATGCTCCATATTTGACATTGCTTTGTGAGAATGCACATCGCTGATATTAGTACTAGGTTGAGAAACATTTTAACTTGAAGGAATCCATGTATAGATATCAACTAAAACTGTACTTTGCGCAAGTGAACAAGTGAATATCTACTTAATATGTTTGGTGAGATAAAAATAGGATAATTAGCTAGACGGAATTTAGGATTAACATGAGACATTTGTATGAGGTGCAAAAAAATTGCTTAGCGATGGTAGGGACAACTGGATGATATATTTTGTTAAGATAATGTCAAAGACTCAGTTCTATATATAAGCCATGAAATTACTATGGAAATCTCATAGTAAATTTTTGTTGTGAATCTAGGAATCTACTCTACCATTCATTGTCCCATTGTTATCATGATTTCCTCCCCATTCGCGTATCCTGTCTTCTGCGACAGAAGCCTGAAAACTATCATATCATAGGAGAATTAAGATAATATATATATACATAGAGCAATTTGCATTGTTTACAAATCAATGCTTTACCTCTTTGTCCCAATTTGTTCGTAAGTCGATGAGGAGAACGCAAGTTTTGTGATCCGTGCAATAATCATTCCAATCCAAATCCCCTAAAACACCATGGTTTTCATCAAAGAATTAATTGGTATAAGTTTAAACTTATTATGCAAATTCGACGAATTCAAAAGATATTATAATGTGGTTGATTGATAAATTACCCTGAAGCCATAGTTTAGCACGTAACCCAGTAGGAGGCTTAATGTGATTCCAAATATTTTGTGAAATTTGCCAATGTACTTTAATTTTCTTAGATTCCTACAATGTGTGTATTTGGTAGGATATTTCATATTTATTTTACCAGTAAAGCATGTCATGATCAACATTATAATGCATTAGAATCATGTATTGAGGTAATTGCTTAATCTTTGATGTTATAGTTGTTTGTAATTTCATGTTCGTACACTTGCTAGGGATGACTAATATATTCTATTGTAATAATCTTAATTTATTTGTGTAATGTCATGTTTGATAATCCCAGTGCAGAAATAATGGATAAGAGTTGGATATCTTTAGTTGATCGAAACTCTCAAGAATGTATGGATGGGTATGAACAATTTTTAGATTTCGCTTATTCCAATAACGGGACAAAGGAAAAAATTTATTGCCTATGCAAGGAGTGTTGCAATAGATTTTTGAAGTCAAGAGAAAATGTTAAAGGACATCTTATTTTAAATGGATTCTTAAATCATTACAAAAATTGGATTTATCATGGAGAATCTATTACTCCTTCAGATTGTTATGAAGATAATGAAAAAAGATATAAATCGTTTCATGATGATATGGTTGGAATGGTACATGATGCATTTGGGATTCCTAATATTGATGATGCGGAGACTGGAAATTCGAGTGAATCTACACAAGTGTTTGGACCTAACGAAGAAACCATATCATTTTTAACCTTATAAAAGATGCAAAACAACCATTATATCCAGGATGTGAGAAATTTACTCAACTTTCATTCATTGTACAGATGTTGAGCTTGAAAGTAATGACTGGTTGGACATATAAGTCATTTCCTTTGTTGCTTGAGTTGTTGATAGAAGCATTTCCTGAAGGCATCCAATTACCTAATTCATATTACAAAGCAAACAAAATGACCACATATTTGGATTTTACTTATAAAACATGGGATGCATGTCCTAATCATTGTATGTTGTTCAAAGATGAAAATAAGGATATTGGTGAATGTGTTATTTGTCATGCATCAAGGTATAAAGAAGATGATTCTAATGACCCAAGTACAAATAAAAATACAAATGCAAATAAAAATGGGGGAAATCGAGTTGCAGCTAAACAAATGAGATATTTTCCATTGAAAACTAGATTGAAAAGATTATTTATGTCATCAAAAACATCTTCACTTATGACATGGCATGCAAAAGAGCGAATTGATAATGTTGTATTGAGGCATCCTGCTGATTCTCAAGCTTGGAAGGCTTTTGATACAAAAAAATCTTCATTTGCTAGTGAGATGCGAAATGTAAGACTTGGACTAGCAACTGATGGATTTAACCCATTTAGGAATATATCGTTAGTTCATAGCACTTGGCCTGTTGTATTGATGTGTTACAATTTACCACATTGGTTGTGCATGAAACAACCATTTTTTATTTTATCAACACTCATTGATGGAAAATATGGACCAGGGGATGAGCTAGATGTATTCATGCAACCACTTATTGAAGAGTTGAAATAACTATGGAACGAAGGCGTACTCACATATGATGCATCCACAAATGAAATGTTCAAACTTCATGCTGCATTGTTGTGGACCATTAGTGATTTCCCCGCTTAGGCTTATCTCTCAGGATGGAGCACCAAAGGAAAGTTTGCATGTACTTATTGCAATATAGAAATAAAATCTCAATGGTTGAAGTATGGTGGTAAATATTATTTTACAGGACACCGAAGATTCTTACCTATGGATCATAAGTTTCGGAGGGATAAATTTTTTGATGGGAAGTGGGAGTGGGATAACGTGCCTAACTATTTGACTGGTAGTGGGGTGTTACATAAGCTAGATAAGTATGAGATACTTACTAAGTATAGAGAAGAAGATCTTATGAAAAAAAAATAAAGTAAGCAGTGTTAAAAGACGAAGAGAAGAAGATGAGGAGCCTGTCATTGTTAATAATAAGGTGCATAGTTGGAAAAAAAAGAGTATATTTTTTGAGCTTCCGTATTGGGAGTATAATTTGATGCGCCGCAATCTGGATGTGATGCATATTGAGAAGAATGTTTGCGACAATGTGCTTTTTACATTATTAGGTGTGGATGGAAAATCTAAGGATGGTTTGAATGCAAAACGTGATTTGCAGGAAATGGGTATTAGAAAACCTTTACATGTTCAAAAAAAGGGTTCTAATAAATTTTGTATACCTCCAGCACGATTTTCAATGAATAAAAAAGAAATAACTATCTTTTTAGAGAGATTGAAGAGTGTGAAAGTGCCAGATGGGTATTCTTCAAATATTTCACTATGCATCAATGTTAAAGAACGTGTTATTCGAGGTGAGGTCTTAAAAGCCATGACAACCATATTCTCTTACAACAATTACTTCATTTAGCTATTCGATGAGTGTTGCCAAATGATGTTGTTGCACCAATTATTGAGTTAAGTCATTTATTCAAGCAATTGTGGTCTAAAGTTAATAGACTTTTTGATTTAAAGGACATTGATGAACGTATATCACTTACGTTGTGTCATTTAGAAAAAAATATTTCCCCCATCTTTTTTTGATGTCATGGAACACTTGCCAGTGCATTTAGCTCAGGAAGCAATGGTTGCAGGAAATGTTCATTTTCGATCAATGTATCCGATTAAGAGGTTTTTACTCACCCTTAAAAAATATGTACGGAATAGAGCTCATCCAAAAGGTTCTATTGCAAAAGGTTATTTTATGGATGAGTGTATGAATTATTGCTCAAGATACATTGACAAAAATGTGGAGACAAAAATGAATAAAACACTTCAAAATTATGATGGTGGAAACGATGGTGGACAACCATTTGGAAAAGAAGAAGTAGTATTGTTCAACAATATCACATGAGTCCAAGTCCATAGATGTGTGCTTGTTAATACTGATGAGGTTTTACCATTTCAAAGGTAAAGAAACATCTTAAGTAATATTATTATAGGTACTATAATAACTAATTTTATCTATTATTATGTTCAGTGTGCACCTTGAGGAGCTTGCTAGAGAAATGTCAAGTGCATCAGAACGCACTATTAGAAAAGACACAATGAAACATTTCATACATGGCTTATGAATCATGTAAGTAATCTTTATTCATTTCTTACTACTCAATTAATATGCTTTCAATGTATATTAATGCAAATATGAATCAATTTAATTTATAAGTTCACAATTTGCGAACGTCGTCAAATGGAACACTTTCAGAGGAAGTTGAAAAGCTTGCAAATGGCCCTAGTAAATATGCTCGGAGATTTAAAGGGTATATAATAAATGGTGTGCATTTTTGCATTAAAGAAATCGACAATAAAATAGCAACCCAAAATAGTGGTATATATATGGATGCAAGTACCATGAGTTATGCCAGTATTAATGATAAGAATCCACGTCGGGGAGAAGTCACTTACTATGGAGTGCTCACTGATATTTTAGAGATAGTTTACCCTACCAACCTCAAGTTTGTTTTGTTCAAAGGTGATTGGATTGACTATAAGGCTGGGAGGAAAACATATGATTATAAATTCCCCTTAGTGAATTTTAATCGTCTTCTATATCGGAATAATCAAATTGGAGACGAACCTTTTATTTTGGCGGCTCAAGTGAAACAAGTTTTCTATGCGAGAGATCCTCCAGATCCTGATTGGTATGTTGTTGTCAAAGTGACAAGCAGGGATGCTTTTGATAATATTTCACAAATAGAAGATTGTGAACATCAACAGTTAGCGGAAAAAAAAAAAAGTGGAGATGACAGTAATTTCGTATGCGTGAGACATGATGTCAATGGAACTACAATAGAAGTAAACAATGTTGAAGATTAAGAATAATGGATATATTGTGCATGATTATTCATAAAAAAAATTTATATACCATATTATGAAAGTTAGTGAGTCATTATTTTGTCACCTTTGATTATTGTCACTCAATTTATTATTTTTATTTTCATGATGATTTGTTCAACATTATAATTACCATCATTTCAGGTTTATGGCTCGTGGAAAGTCTTCGAAGAGAACTATGGAGGATTATCTCAATTCAAAAGAACAAGCACAAGTTGAACAATCACATGAAAGTGATGAAACAAGTGAAGCATTGATGCATTCATCCGATGAAGGTAAAATTTTGAATTTTGATATCGAATATTTCTTATATTACAAACAATATTTCTAATTAATTTTGCATACAAAGTAACAATCAATTACATCAACGAAGAAAGGTAGAGGTCCAGCTCATCCAATTCGTATTTGGGGGTCTGGAAATAGTTTGAAGCTATAATTTAATGACTTTATGCAACCTATTGGAAAAAAATCTCAATTAAATTCTCAACGCAACTAGGCATCATAGTACCATTAACATATGAATCATGGAATGATGTGCCTGAAGAAAATAAGAATGTCATTTGGCGTGAGGTACATGTAAGAAGATAACTATATGTATGAAAATAATATATTATTTGTATAATTGGTTTGAGTTTGAGTTTCATAATGTTTAAGTACAGGATAATACTGATGCCCCACTTGAGTTTTGCGAAAATTGTTTAGAGAAAGTTGCCAATACCTGGAAATCGTGGAAGCATACATTAAAAATGCATTACGAGAAGCACAAAGATGATGAAGATATTCTTACTCGAGTGCTTGATGAACGAGTACAAGTTGAACAATGGCCAATACTTGTGAGGTATTGGAACGAAGATGAAGTTAAGGTACAAATCAAAATTCTTAGTCTTGCATTTGATTTCGACTCATTAAAATAATTTCATCCCATTGGATACAATGCTTCTTTTATTCAATTGCCTTAAAATGTTGTATATCTTTGAGTTAGTTTTTTAGAAATGAATAATAAGTTGGATTTAAATTTAATTCATTTTTATGTTTGTTAGAAATGAATAATAAGTTGGATTTAAATTTAATTCATTTTTATATGTGTGATAAGTATTTTAATATTGCTGCAGAAAATTGCTAAAACAAATGCTGAAAAATAGAAAGCAAAAGACTATTTGCCATCGAACAGGTCGCAAGTCTTTCGCGAACGTACGTCATAAGGTAATCGATCAGGTTCTTAAAATTTTTTAAGTGTTCTCTATTTTTTTAAAGATATTCATTTCTTACTTGACAATTTTACCTTTAAGAGAGAAAATAAGGGTCTATCCACAGACCGTGCTTCAGTATGGTTGACATCTTATTATAAAAGGGCAGGAGCTAGATCGAATAAAGATACAAAAGAATTCGCGGTAAGAAAAGATTTATTTCTTCATAACTAGTAATACATATTTAGTTTACATCATAAAAATTCCTTTAAATTTTAATATCAAATTTTATGTTTAGTTGCGATTGCAAAATGAACTTTAACAAATTCCTGAGTCAGTGCAAACGGCGGAAGTTCGAGAGAAAATTTTTAAAAAGTTAATAGGAGATGAAAAACGCAGGCGTGTGCTAACTTATGGTCATGGACCCTCATTTAAAGATGTTTTTGGGAAAGATTCCAAATGTCTGGCAGATATTGCAATACGGAGAGCACAAGAAAAGGCAAATGCTACAAATGAGCTCCTTCGCGAGGAACTTGCTGCGACGAAAGTAAATATTTCATCAATTTCGGTTGTTTTTTTATCATTTCATTCATAAATCTAATACAATAATCTATTACAAATTTATTGTTTATAGACAAACATGCAGTCACAAATAGATAACATATAAGCATATTTGGAGAAAGCTGAAATTCAGCTGCCTATCAACGTCAATCAAATAATTTATCGACATTATTGTTGATACTTGAAGTTTATTAATTATGTTCAAATTACAAATGAGACAATTAATTGATATTTTTGATTACATGACAGACTTAAGATGTTGGAAGCTCACATAGGCCTCATGTTCAAACATCTTCTCATGATGAATGTTCTCCTGCTCGTTGATTATTCAAAAGTAAACGATAAAAAATTTAATAATTTACGTTTTGCTAGAATATCTTAAGTTACCTCCATATGACCAACTTAAGAGCATCCACCTCATGATTGTTATTTTGAACATTTACTCATCTCCTAAACTTGACAATGTATTGTATCATTGAGTTGAATGACATTTGCTAGCTAAACTACTATTTCAAGAATTGTTAATGCTTTTAGTATATGTTGACCCTCTAACTTTTGATGATTTTTTGAGCTTTTTACTATTTTATGTTCTATACAAATGAAACTCATAAATTTGCACCAATAATTTAAGCACTATGGTTTGAATATATTTGAGTTAGATGATTATTTGATGCATATTGAAGTTTGTAAAATGTTTAAAATTTTTTGTGAATCTTTAATTTAAGGGCATATTCTGTTAAAATTTTGGTAATACATTATGGTTCATTAAAGAAGAATGTATTTGACTTATAGAATTATTTGATGCAAGTGGAATTTTTCAAATGTTTTGAAATTTTTAAGAATCTTAAATTTAAAGAGAGGTTTTGCTAGAATTTCTGTAATACATTATGATTCATGAAGGTGATTATATTTGACTTGTAGAATTATTTGATGCATGCAGAAGTTTGCAAAATGTTTAAATTTTTTTTGCTAATCTTTAATTTAAGTGGAGGTTTTGTTGAAATTTTATTGCTACGTTATGATTTATTAAAGATTATTTATGTAAGTGTTAAAGTGCAATTACTTATATTTATAACTTTGAAATTTTAGATGCGCAATTGGATGAGACTTCAAAGGGTAAATATGATGAACTGGAAGAAAGCTTCACGTGAAGAAGAAATTGAAGAAGCATGGAGTGAAAGCATTGAAGAAAACACAGAATTATTTTATTTTGCTATGTTAGACTTAAGCCATGAAGAAACCTGTCAAAGTTTTATTTTATTTTGCTATGTTAGACTTCTAAATTAAGTATTATCATTTTTTTGGTATTTTGGATTCAAAATCACAAAAATTAAACTTTGAACAGATTGATAATGTTAGCCTTGTAATGCAAGTAAAATAAATTCTTAATATTTCAATAGATGCAATATTTTTATATTGAAGGATGCGAGATAGTTACAACAACTTTTATATAAAAAAATTTTTGTGACAGAGCAATGTACATATAAAATATTATTATTTTTTTGTCACCAGTACAAAGTCGTAACTAGATGTATTTGTGACGGACAAAGTCTTGTGATGTAAAACATTTTTCTTCGTTGTTTAATAAAACGTTTGTGACACAAATATAGTCGTAACAAAAATGTGTTTTTATGACGTGCAATAATCTCATAAGTAATATGTCAGAGATCTGTCATAAAAGGTATTTGTCACGCTAATTTTCATGACAAAACGTTTTTGCAACGGAGTATACGCAACTGTAGTTTTTCCGTGATAGTACCGTGACAAAAACTATATGTGACGGAAACACAACTTGTCCCTACGGAATCGAAGTCGTTACAAAAACTATAATTTCTTGTACTGGATTTAGATGGTTTTAATTTCATTATTGCGAATAATAAATGCTCCATTTCTCGTAAAGACATTTTCTATGTGAATGTTGATTTGTGTTATGGTCTTTATATTCTAAACATAAAAAGGTCCACATATACTCCCATTCTCAACGTAAATACAAAGATATTCAACTCAAATGATTGGAATCAAACCTACCTTTGGCATTGTCACCTTGGCCAGATTAATGAGAAACACATTTCTAAACTCCATAAAGATTGACTTTTAGATTCACTTGATTTTGAATCATATGAAACATGTGTATTTTGTTTTCTCGGCAAGATGACAAAGAGTCCCTTTACTAGACATAGTGAAAGGGCAAGTGATTTATTGGGTCTAATACATACTGATGTATGTAGTCCTTTAAACACAATGGCTAGATGTGGTTATCAATAATTCATTACATTCACTGATGATTTCAGTAGATATAGTTACTTATATCTCATAAAACATAAAGGTGAATCTTTTGAGATGTTTCGAACATTTCAGAACGAAGTGCAAAATAAACTTGGTAAAACTATTAAAACACTTCTATCAGATCAAGACGATGAATATTTGAGCCAAGAGTTTGATGATCATCTTAGAAACTGTAGGATTGTTTTACAGTTAACTCTCTGAGCAACTCCACAATGGAATGATGTTTCTAAGAGGAGAAATTAGACTTTATTAGATATAGTTTGATATATGACGAGTCATGCATATCTTCTTATTTCCTTTTGAGGTTATGCCTTAGAAACTGCTTCGTTTACACTAAATCGTGTTTATTCTAAAACGGTTGATAAAACACCACATGAGATGTGATTTGGGAAAATACCAAGTTTCTCTTTCCTTAAGATTTGGGCCTGTGAGGTTTTCGTACAACGACAAATCTCAAAAAAATTATTAGTCAAATCTACAAAGTGTGTATTCATTAGTTATCCTAAAGAAACTAAATGATACTACTTTTATAATTCAACTGAGAACAAAGTGTTTGTTGCTCGGAATAATGTCTTTATGGAAAAAAAAATTATTTCAAAAGACAACAGTGGGAATAAAGTAAGTCTCAAAGAAATTCAAGAACTACAAATAAACACTCAACCACCAGTGGGAGATCAACTAAGTCTTGAACTAATTGATCCTCCACAAGTATCACAAGGTCCTCGTAGGCCTGATAGGGTAAGACACCAGCCTGAGAGATTTGGATTTATTATTACTGATAGTAGTGAAGTATTGCTTATAGATCAAAATGAATCTACTACTTATTAGGAGGTTGTTTATAGCTCTGAGGCAGATAAATGGCTTAGTGTCATGAATTCTGAGATGCAATCCATGTATGATAACCAAGTTTGAAACTCGATTGATTTACTTGAAGGTGGTAAGACCATTGAATATAAATGAGTTTTCAAGAAGAAAAATGACATGGATGGCAATGTGCATACATATAAAGCACGGCTAGTAGCAAAAGGTTTTAAGCAGACTCAATGTGTTGATTATGATGAAATTTTTTCTCATGTGGCCATGCTTAAGTCCATTAAAATTCTAATTGCCATAGCCTCTTAGATCTATCCCTATAGATCCTTCTCCCTATGATATAGGCTGCATCTCCTAAGTCTTTCATTGAGAAACACTTCCCTAACCGAGACTTGACATTATGCAACGTTGGGATGTCATTTCCAATGAGTAATATATCATCAACATACAGTACCAGAAAAATAACTACACTCCCATTGAACTTCTTGTATACGCAAGGCTCATCTTCGTTCTTAATAAAACAAAAATCCTTGATTGTTTCATCAAAACGAAGACTCCAACTTTGAGAAGTTTGCTTTAATCCATAAATGGATCTTTGAAGCTTGCATACCTTCCTAGAATTCTCAGGATGTAAAAAACCTTCAGGTTGTGTCATATACACATCCTCAAGCAGCTTTCCATTAAGAAATGTTATTTTTACATCCATTTATCATATCTCATAGTCATAATATGCAGTAACGGCAATTAAAATTCTTATGGATTTAAGCTTGACTACTGGCGAAAAAATTTCATCATAATTAACACCTTAAGTCTGTCTGAAACCTTTTGCTACAAGTCTTGCTTTAAAAGTATGCACTTTGTCATCCATGTCTGTTTTCTCTAGTAGCGTTGGATCGTCCACTGGATTGACCACCAGATCGTCCACCGGATCCCTCACTAGATGATCGATCGTATCCTTTGCCTTACGACATAAATTTATATAAAAAATTAAGATTATGTTAGAGACAAGATACGCGTGAACATCATATATTTGAAATATTATGTAACAAGTCAAAAAATATAATTGCATCATTTACCAACTAAAATGGTTATAGCATGATTCATCGTCACCGTCCTCTTCATTCGATGAAAACTAGGAGTTATCAATTTCATCATCTTCTTCATCGACGTCTGAAATGTGTGCGCCACTAGGATCAGCTAGCGTAGTCGGAACATTGTTGCAAATATCAACCTTAGTATCATGCTCAGGTAGTTGCTCTTGAAAAGCGTCTTGTTGTATAGGCGCACTGTTTTTGACTAAGTTATGTTCATCGTTGAATTTCGGTTGAAGTCTGCACGTAGCATGATAATTGTTCTGCACCCTTCTTATACTTGGGTATAAAAGAAAGTCCACCTAACTAGCTTGCATGGCTAGTATGAAAGGCTCGTATTTCTTTACTCGAATATTTCAATGTACATCGACTATTTTTAAGGATCGGTGAACTCTTATCCAGACATTGATCGTGGGATCAAACCATTCACAATTGAACAACACAATACGTAAGAATCCACCATATTCGATTTGTATCTCTTATTCGAATTGTCCATAAAATTCATTATCACATTGTGCATAATTTATGTCTCTAACACACACGCGCTACTATGCATATCATTGTTTGAGCCATGTGACTCGGTCTGAAATTTGTAGCCAGTAACAAGATATGCATAATATACGGTGCAAAGTCGACTAGGGCCATATGACAACATTTGAAGTGTTGTATCTTGAATATATGATGGAGCCTACAACCAAAAAAATGTTTCATTAAGAAACTTCATTTTTAAATAAATAACAAAATGAAGAATTATTTTAATAAGTATGTAGTAATGACTTATGAATTGTTGGAACCAACTTGAGAAATGTTTATCAAGATGTTCATCAATTGCACTTTGTGTAATGTTCAGTTGTTTAGAATGCAACTCCGATACGTACATCCCAACAGGAGAATGAAAGAAAGTAAGGATTGCAATTGAATAGATTAAAGATACTAAATAATTAACATTAAAACTGTGAATTGAAATGTATTAATGTATACCTAATGAATGGAGTGGCCTCGGGACAATTTAACAACGCATATGAGTGTGTGGCGTTACACTCGTCATCTGTGAGATAATGCTTCATTTATATCTCGTAGGCCCGACTTGGGTGGGTGAAGATTAAGAAGTTGTCATTAAAATTTTGAGTTGGTCCGACTCTACCATTGTAATTACGGGGCGGACGGTTGTGCGAGGTGAAAACGTGTTCCTCGAAATAATAGGAACAAAATGTAGTTGTTTTTTCCACTAAATATGCATTGCATATTGAGCCCTCAACCCTTGCCTTATTCCCAACATTATTTTTTAACTGTTTCAAGTACCTACATTTATAGAAGTAAGTTAGTTAAATGTATATATTAATTGATATTACTTGTGTATGAGTATAGTTGATTACCTCTCAAAAGGATACGTCCACCGAAATTGTACTGGGTCAGCAAGGATAGTTTCGTACGCCAAATGGATAGGGAAATGCTCCATTGAGTTGAAAAAACTTGGCGGAAATATCTTTTCCAACTTACACAATATCATAGGAATATTTTCATGCAAAAGCCGAAGATTCTCAACATTTAAATTTCTAGCAGTTAAATCTCTAAAGAAAATGTTTAACTTGTTAATTGCAATTCATATGTCCTCCTCTAAGAGATCCCGAAAAGCAATCGGCACAGCAATCGTTGCATTAAAATATGACAATCGTGACTTTTCATCTCAAACACATTCAACTTCTTAGAATCTGCGCAGCGACCGATGTTAGACTCGTAACCATCAGGGAAGTGCAATTTCTTAATCCACTTACATAACGCTTGTTTTCTACCCTGTCTAGTGTATATCGTGCCTTCGAGATATTTCTTAAAAATTAGATCATAATGAAGTTTTTGACGATTACAAATCTCCTTTAAGTTTTCCTTAGACTTTGTGTTATCTTTCGTCTACCCTAGCACACTCATGATTGTATTGAAAATATTGTTAAAGAAATTTCTTTTCAATGTGCATTACATCTAGGTTGTACCTGATAAGGTTCGTCTTCCAATAAGGCAAGTCCTACAGTATGCTTCGTTTTCTCCACCCGCTATGTTGGGTTTTGGGGTTCATACGCAGCGGAGATTACAAAACAATTTTGACAAAAACCCCAACAGGATCCGAATCTAATTCTATTAAAAACGTTTAAACCATGAAAAACTTAATCATACCTCAGTCGTAATATACCTTTCTGAAGGTTGATCGATCTCTAAGGCGCTGCCAACGACGAACGCCCTCTACCAGTAGTCCACACACGAACGGTGGCCGAGATTCAAAGTGCTAGCTTCGAGAGAATACCAAACTTTTTGTTTTTCTCTCCAAAATGATCCAGAGCATACCAAAAAACCCTAAGTCGTTTCTGAAACGAAAATAGAGTTTCGGCCTTTTGATCTTTCGTCCGTGTATTCTAACTTAAAGCGTCTATTTATACAACCCTCGTATATAGACGGTTAAGTAAATTACACATATACCCTTACTTAAAGAAGTATAAGTGTAATACACCACAAGGACGTTTCCGTCATGAATTTTATCATATAAAATTCATTTTTCTGAACCATCTTAAAATCTCGCAAAACCATTCTTAATGTGCGACCCAATAGGCTCATACAACGTTGGCAGTGTACCAAAACACATTTTGGTATACAAGTCACAAGCGGCCTCTAGCAAGACATTATGACTACCCAAGTTGTACGAATATCAAATCGATACAATCTAATCAATAGTGTATATAACATCCTTTTGTCACACGATATCCTTTTGATCAAACATAAGGCATGGAATTGTCATCCAACATGTTCAATCGTACTAGTATCGATCTCTAGGTAGACTGAAAACATCCAAGTGACATTGATCAATATCAATTCACTTAGACTAGGCCTTTTAATAGTCTAACACATCGAGGGATCCACTGGATATCTCTCTTTATATGAAAGGGACAAATTCTATCTTGATTACACAACTTCATCACATTGCTCACATAGTAACCAATCACAACCTTTATAATCGTCCAGTTAAAGACAACGTTTGATAGTGTCAAATCACTATGTTCCTAATGTTGAAGTCTCTAGTAATCTCAAGTCAGATGACTGAAAAATATACTTATCATGAGAAACAACTATGACTTAATCCATGTGATGTTCTCATAGCGGGTCAGTCCAGTACTTTGTTCCCTAACAAGTACTCGTGATCTTGATTCGTATCCCTATACGTATAATCATCATATGATCATCAATCAAGACTCACACTAGTCTTTATTCATTATAGTTCCCAGTATAATGACCGACTAGGGACATTTAGGATATTTCTGTAAATACCCATAGATCTTATTATAATGTAAACATGCAAATTAATTATAATAAATAGCAAAGGAAATCCTTTATTTTATTAACTAAAAGTATTCATAAAGACAGTTAATGGATTGACCTAGGGCACATGCCCCAACACGCTAGTCCTCGAGATTTCGTTGTTTGTTGCATCTAATCCCAATTTAGTGACTTTCATTAGCCTTAAAGCTTCAATTTCTCGCAAGATATTCTCGCCCAATATATTAGCTGGTGGCTTGTCATATACAATTCTATCTCTGCAAAAACTAGACTTGTCTTTTCGCTCTTTCAAATATCATGACAAGAAATGTCGATGGCAATCGTACCATGACGTTTTCCCCCTAAACTTTAACTGGAAAGCGTCAGTATCTTCCATGCAATAAGGACAAGTAGTCATCCCGTATGTGTTCCATCCCGACAGCATGATGTACGCTGGAAAGTCGTTGAGAGTCCACAAAAGTGTAGTGCGCATTTGAAAGTATGTCTTAGTCAATACGTCGTAGGTAGGCACTCCGTCACACTACAAATCCTGTAATTCTTTCATTAATGGTTGGAGAAACACATCAATTTTTTGCGACGGATTAGTTAGTCCATGTACGATCACTGTTAAGAACATCACTTTTTTCTTCATACACATCTAGGGAGACAAGTTGTACGTTGTTAAAATCACCGACCATGAGGAGTACGATTTGTTGGTCATTCCGAAAGGTTGGAACCCATCAGTGCATAGCGAAGTCGAACATTACGAACCTTGGAGCTATATGTAGGGTTCACTTGATTGAAGTGATTATATGTTATGGAATGATTGAAGTGATTATATGTTATGGAATCGGAGCAATGCTGCATATTGCCCTCATTTCTGACGTGTTCTGCATGCCATCGCATGTGTTTCGCAATAGCTTTCGATGCAAACAAATGTTCTAGACGAGGCGCTAAAGGGAAGTAAAACATTGTCTTATGCGGGCATTTGTTAGAGTTAAACCTAAATTATCCGCAAAACTTGCAAGATGTAAGCTCGGAGTCGAACCCCCAATAAAACATGCATAAGTTGGAAGAACAATCAATTTGCTTATATGGGAAACCCAACCAGTGCATTAAATTCTTAGATTTGTAAAAGTTATCTATCAAACAGTTGTTTTTAGGCAAGCATGTCTTTACATACTTGTAAAATTTCATCGAGTGCTTGCTCCGAAATATGATGATTCGACTTTATCATCAATAAACGTGTCATTACTGAGAGTTTAATCATCTCCTCGCAACCCGACCAAAGCGGTTGATTCGTTGCGTCAATCATTTCGAAGAAATGCTTTGCTTTAGGGTTCGACTCCTCTTCACGGTTCCAATCGAAACTTGGGCCGCATGGTCGTGTATCATATGATGATATGATGTCAGATATTTATCCATTGGATCATCACCTCCATCGTCTACATCTCTTAGTAATTCTTCCTCCTCATGCTTGGTTTTAGCAAAAGTAATCGGGAACGAATCCAACCCTAACTAGATGAAGCTCTATTGTGTTTACATTGTAGTATTTCTCGTTGCGACATTTTCTAAAAAGACATCGAATTTTTGTTTCGTTCGCATAAGTGGTGACAAATTTTATAAACTCCTTCACACCAGACACAAACTCTAATCGAGTGTAACCGCCTTTAATATGGTTTTATATCCAATCTCGAGACACAAACATCTAGAAATACCTAAAGAACCCTAATTGAATTGTAACGGCTCGAAAATTTGACTTGTGCCACGTGTCAAGTCAATGTCGTAGGTGGGACCCACTCGTCGAAATGCGTATGCCTGAATCTCGAGTGGGGATGATAATTAGTGAAAAAATATATGCGGGGAATACAGTGAGCCAAAACACGAACGGGGACGCTCTTCGAGTCGCGTGTCGACGTGTGCCCGAGGTAGCAGCTCGTGGGGTAAGATTAATTAATTTACAATAAAAGTAATTTAATGATTTGTTTAATAAGTGGCTATAGTAGTTGTAATGTGGTCACATTAAATCAAAAAGCAAGGGCCTATATAATTTACAAAATAAATCAAGATGCATTGAAATTTCATCGAGATGCGCAAGTCACGAAACTCGAGGACAATTTGGTTAAATACGGTAGGAATAGAGGATAAGGATTGGGTTGCCTCGAGATTCGTGTTGCGCGAATCTCGAGGATAATAAATATCTTATCCCCTTTGCTTTCAAGTCGGTAAAAAAAAAAGAAAAAGAAAAAGTGAAATAGAGAGAAAGAAAAAACAGAGACGATGGAGAGGAGAGGAAGGAGAAGAAGAAGAGATCGGAGAGTCCGGGGGTGAGAGGAAGAGATCTAGCTCGAGCAAAGTGAGTGGATTTCCTTATTGTTGCGTCGCGTTGTCGATGTGTGAATCGTTGTTGGGTTCGGGTAGCTGACGAACTCAGACGAACTGCCATGGCAGTTCGTCCGAGCTCGAGGAAGGCAGGGGAGTGGTCTCCCGCATGTGAGCCCACTGGGTTTGGGGATGGAAGCCCAACCCAACAAAAAAAAAAAAAAAAAAAAAAAAAAACGAACGAGCACGAAGTGCTTTGGTGAGGAAGATGACCCGCGGGTCGGTGCCCGGTGGGCCAGGTCGACCCGGGTCCACGTGGACCGGTTCGGGTTGACCCGGGTCCACCCCAATAAAATAATATATTTAATTATTAAATTAAATTAAACTGATTTTTTTATAAACTGTAAATTACAGAAAATAGATTAAAATAGATAAAAATTATGAAAAAAATTCTGAAAAATCCTCGAAAAATATGAAAAATAGGGAAAGCTAGAAAAAATGAGTTCGAGGCTTTTCGGGCGTTTGGCACCCCGGTATAATTCGAAAAAGGGTGCTAAGAACTTAATTTTTATGAAAATAAAAATGTCAAATCTATAATCACATATTATACTTGCACGTAATGCGACCCTAAAATTTTAATTGGTATAAATGGACACAACAGGGACGTAAGAGTCTGGTGTCAAGTGCGCAAATTGAGGCGTGAGCGGACGTCTTGAGGACGAATTACGGATTTCGAGGTAAGTAAACCAGTTAGAAAATGTACAGTATTTCATTTAACTTGCATTTTTGTTTGATGTTGAATCATGTCCTTTTTTTGGAATTTCCACTGTGACGGCCCCAAAACCCGAGGTCGCCACGTGGGGAGGCGCTGGCCCAGCGGTCCCGTCTGATCCTTGACCCACTGGGTCCCACGCGCCACTGACGCCATTTCCACAACACGTCTCCTCGATACGCGTGTTAACTCCCTTCGTTAAATAGTTAGTTCAACAGTTGAATCATTTAAAAACAACAACGGAAGTCTTAAATTAAAAACAAGTAAACAATTAAATTTATTTTCATATAAACATCATTTAATTGAGCAATTCCTATTGTGGAAAACCCGGGGAAAAGTACCCTGTATATATGCGACAATATTAAACAGTAATATATACAAGTACAACCTCTATTCAGTATCTCATTTCCCAAAAGTAAGCAAAATATCAAAATTCGCACGTACTAGTAGGTCCTTTACCGCGGGCAGTCCGATAAAGTCGCCCAAAATGTCCTTGCCCCTACTAGCAGGGTCTGCACTCGCCCATCACAAAAAGGAAGATGGGGATTACAGTTAGTAAGATTCCAACAAAGTACACCGAGCATTTATGAGAAATATAGACAATATCAATAAACAAGTCAATTAATCATGCGAACTAAACAGGCAACTGTGCTAAGATCATCACATGAATAAATAACATGAGAAACAAATCGTGTACTCCTCCCGGTCACACTAAACTGTACGACAAACCCCCAGGATCCTTTCAGTGAGTGCCCCACTTCCTTTCACCTGTAACGGCCCAGCCCGGCGACAGGTACCTGTGGCAATTTTGAGGAAACCCCGCGCACCTCCACAGGCCCCGAAACCACTCCGGACTGGCACCGCACAGGATCCTTTCAGTTGAAACACCCACTTCCTTTCACCTGGTTACCCGCGTACAGCCTAGTGTGCCATAAGTACAACAAGAATAGCAAGAAGTCTCGTTCCCCAACCCAAATACGTCACGAAAATCAATAATAAGGAATATGGGGAATAGCATCCAACAAGCACAAATAGGCAATCAATGATAGAAAGTAAACCATCGATGACTTTTAGAAGGAATCTTACGTACCTCAAAAACGCACCCGCACGCATCTCGATATGCGCACCCGACACCTGACTATAGCATCATATGTCTCTGGTGTCCATTTGTACCATTTCAGCTAGTAAATCATGCAAATCACAATATAAAATTAGGTGAAATATACCTCACCTCAATCGCGTCGTCGACATTCGTCGATTTACGACTCCGATCGGTCCGACAACGCTATCGCGTCGTTCACCGCGCCATTGCCGCTGCCGAGCCGACGTTGCCGTCGTCACTGCACCGCTGCTGGCCGCTCGCCGGCGCGCAGCCGCTCGTCGCTCGCGCACCGACCGTCGTTGCTCCTCGTCTCCACCGCGAGCCGTCATGGTGAGCCCGGCGCGCCCGCTCAACCCACCCCGCTCTCCTCGCTGGTCCGCCTCTCACCGGCAAGCCGATCGGCCGCCGCCGCTTGCGTCGTTGTCGCGGATCCGGTCGCGCGCCGCGACCACCTCCGCCACCGCGATCTTGGAGTCGCGCCTCCTCGCCATCGTCTCCCCGCGTAGTTGCTTGTGCGCAGCCCATCGTCCGCGCGCGTCGCCGCCGCTGGCCGCCCAGCGATCCACGGGCCGCAGGGCTGCGCGTGACTTCCTACGCGCCGGTGGTGGTACATCTCCTCGCCGGTCCGTCGTTTGCTTGCCGCCATCTCTTTCTTCTTCTTCCTCACGTTTCTCTCTTTTCTTCCTCTTCCCGTTTCTCACTCTCTCGGTTCGTTTTCTTCTCTCTGTCTCATTTTTCTTTTTTCTCTCTCTTACTTTTCTTTCTTTTGTCTTTTTCTTTTCTCTCTTGATATATATATATATACATTTTCTACTTTTGATTTTCAAATCAAAAGTGTCTTCGAAAATCGAGCAGCGCGTATCTCGAGGCCCCAACCCGCTTCACTTTCAAAATTTCAGCACTCGCGCTACACGCATCACGAGTCTTATCCACTGTATATGATTTTAACGTGACCACATTAAAACCACATAAATCCACTATAGCCACATATCTCGGTCTCACGTTGGCACGCGACTCGAGGCGCGTCCCCGTTCGTGTTTTGACTCCCCGAATTCTCGGTGTATACGCATACGTATTTCGGCAAGTGGGTCCTACATACGACCCTAAAATTACACGTGGCACGTGTCGAATTTTCGGTCCGTTACAGTCTTCCCAACTAAATGAAAATTTCGTCCTGAAATTAACTGTAACTCGAATCTCATACTAGATAATAGTTGATGGTAACGTGTCGTTATCGTCGACTTGAACCCTCACGTGAGTCCCTCCGTCCTACGATGCCGCCAACGAACTAAAACCTTCGCGAGTTCCCTGTTCCGAAGAATCCGTACCCGACGTCGACAATCTCTATCGGTCTCTCCTTATATGTTACGTCAGAATATATCTTCACCTGTCCCAACTCAATCGTCAATCGCTGCCCTGACCTAGCGAATGTCAACGTTGAAATGAAAAATGTCGGATGAACTTCAACTAACTCTTCTGGCATGTCCAATTTGTAAGCCACACTGCCAACTCGTGCTACGACTCTGAACGGTCTTATGTATCTCAACGCCAATTTGAAAAATCTAGACTATGTGTCATGTCCTTGAACCTCTGATACATCACATCAGCTCTCCGACACTCCGACACACGCGGAATGGATATTGTCGGTCCTCTCGCTTATCAGTAAATATGTGCCTCTGCAGTATCTGAAACCTCTGACAAACTCATAGTTGTTGCCGCCTCGAGTAAACAAAACTCGTATGCCATCTGACGAACCACTGTCTCACTGTCCGGTCCCTCTCATGAGTCCTCAACTAACACGATAAATAAGCTATCACTCTGTCTCCCCGCATCAATACGCATTCCAATCCGGTGCCACGAACATCGTATGAACAGTTAACTCTTGGTCCGGCTCTGACAACACTAATAACGGTGTAGAAATCAACTTTTTCTTCAACTCTATGAAGGTCACCTCACATTCACTGGACCAAATGAACAAATCATGTCCTTATTGGTCAATTTGGTCATCGGCGCTATAATTTTTGGAGAAGTCATGTACAAGCGTCAATAATATCCTTTGTCATTGATCACATGTCCCGATGGCTTCACCTCCGAACACCAAAACTCGTACTTACTGGATTTGACGTACAATATGCGCTCCCTCAATCTCTAGTCGGAGCCCTCGAATAGAATAAAAAAAAATAGATCTAAAGTCGTTCAGTCTCAGCTACCTCGATCGCAAAAGAAAGTCGATATGTGAATCTCTCCATGTCTTGAGACACCGTCCGACCACCATGCCGTAGCGTCAAAAACTCATCGCTCAGTCTCCATTGAATCTCGATCGGGGTATGCTTCCTTAAATTCTGCCCAAGTACTCGGCTCTCCGTGGGCAGCTGTATGGGCGGTCCACCATACTGCACTGCTCTTCTAGCCCCATTATTTGCATGAAGAATTGGTCGTCCATCCAGGTCGAATGAGTAAACCGCGAACGTGCCGCATGTAAGCGTCGTACTACGTGTATATAAGTAGTACAATTAATATATATACATATAAGTCTTAGTACTACCCGCTCACTTTGCTTCCCAACTAAAAGTTCTAAGGCAAGTACATCGGGTTTCAACATCTAAAATTTTAAATTTTTAAGTCTTATGCTCTTTCAATTAATTTCCCGAGGTTCCTCGAACTCTCGCTCTGATACCACTTGCGATGTGGTATCAGTTTAAAGACACCTATGCTTCCTCCAAGGACCATGCTCTGATACCATTTGTGATTGCCCCAAAACCCGAGGTCGCCACGTGGGGAGGCGCTGGCCCAGCGGTCCCGTCTGATCCTTGACCCACTGGGTCCCACGCGCCACTGACGCCATTTCCATAACACGTCTCCTCGATACGCGTGTTAACTCCCTTAGTTAAATAGTTAGTTCAACAGTTGAATCATTTAAAAACAACAACGGAAGTCTTAAATTAAAAACAAGTAAACAATTAAATTTATTTTCATATAAACATCATTTAATTGAACAATTCCTATTGTGGAAAACCCAGGGAAAAGTACCCTGTATATATGCGACAATATTAAACAGTAATATATACAAGTACAACCTCTATTCAGTCTCTCATTTCCCAAAAGTAAGCAAAATATCAAAATTCGCACGTACTAGTAGGTCCTTTACCGCGGGCAGTCCGATAAAGTCGCCCAAAATGTCCTTGCCCCTACTAGCAGGGTCTGCACTCGCCCATCACAAAAAGGAAGATGGGGATTACAGTTAGTAAGATTCCAACAAAGTACACCGAGCATTTATGAGAAATATAGACAATATCAATAAACATGTCAATTAATCATGCGAACTAAACAGGCAACTGTGCTAAGATCATCACATGAATAAATAACATGAGAAACAAATCGTGTACTCCTCCCGGTCACACTAAACTGTACGAAAAACCCCCAGGATCCTTTCAGTGAGCGCCCCACTTCCTTTCACCTGTAACGGCCCAGCCCGGCGACAGGTACCTGTGGCAATTTTGAGGAAACCCCGCGCACCTCCACAGGCCCCGAAACCACTCTGGACTGGCACCGCACAGGATCCTTTCAGTTGAAACACCTACTTCCTTTCACCTGGTTACCCGCGTACAACCTAGTGTGCCATAAGTACAATAAGAATAGCAAGAAGTCTCGTTCCCCAACCCAAATACGTCACGAAAATCAATAACAAGGAATATAGGGAATAGCATCCAACAAGCACAAATAGGCAATCAATGATAGAAAGTAAACCCTCGATGACTTTCAGAAGGAATCTTACGTACCTAAAAAACGCACCCGCATGCATCTCGATATGCGCACCCGACACCTGACTATAGCATCATATGTCTCTGGTGTCCATTTATACCGTTTCAGCTAGTAAATCATGCAAATCACAATATAAAATTAGGTGAAATATACCTCACCTCAATCGCGTCATCGACATTCGTTGATTTACGCCTCTGATCGGTCCGACAACGCTATCGCGTCGTTCACCGCGCCATTGCCGCTGCCGAGCCGACGTTGCGTGCCATCGCACCGCTATCGCCGCTCGCTTCGGCGCTACGCCGGCCGCCACTCGTGCGCATCGATTGTCGCTGCTCCTCGTCTCCATCGCGAGCCGCCGTGCAGTGAACCCCGGCGCCAGCCGCGAAACCCACCGCCGCTTTCCCCGCTGGTCCGCTCTCACCGGCAAGCCGATCGAGCCGCTGGCTGGTCGTCGTCGCCGCGGATCCGGTCGCGCGCGCGCCCACCACTCGCCCCGCGATCTTTGAGTCGCGCCTCCTCGCCATCGTCTCCCCGCGTAGTTGCGCAACCACCGTCCCGCGCCTCCTGTGCGCGTCGCCGCCGCTGGCCGCCCACCGTCCTCGGCCTCATAGGGCTGCGCCGTGACTTCCGCGCGTGCGGTGGTGGTGCATCTCCTCGCCGGTCCGTCGTTTGCTTGCCGCCATCTCTTTTTTCTTCTTCCTCACGTTTCTCTCTTTTCTTCCTCTTCCCGTTTCTCACTCTCTGGTTCGTTTTCTTCTCTCTGTCTCATTTTTCTTTTTCTCTCTCTTACTTTTCCTTCTTTTGTCTTTTTCTTTTCTTTTCTCTCTTGATATATATATATATATATATATATATATATACATTTTCTACTTTTGATTTTCAAATCAAAAGTATCTTCGAAAATCGAGCAGCGCGTATCTCGAGGCACCAACCCGCTTCACTTTTAAAATTTCAGCACTCGCGCTACACGCATCACGAGACGTATCCACTGTATATGATTTTAACGTGAGCACATTAAAACCACATAAATCCACTATAGCCACATATATCGGTCTCACGTTGGCACTCGACTCGAGGCGCGTCCCCGTTCGTGTTTTGGCTCCCCGAATTCTCGGTGTATACGCATACGTATTCCTACAAGTGGGTCCTACATACGACCCTAAAATTACACGTGGCACATGTCGAATTTTCGGGCCGTTACACCCACTCACTTATGAGAGTCCAAGGGCCAAGTGAGTCGTACTCGTGTATCTGATTGGAGTGGTTGCCGGCTCGCAACCGGGGTCATGACCTCGAGTCACAGTATTTGGTCGAAGTGAGATTTGCTTTATCCGGGGCGCCGTTGATATCCCTCATTCGTGACATTTTAGGTACGGCGATGCCGCATCCGATGACCAAGTCTGCTTGGCGTTGCCGCGACTCTGCGACCCCGACCCTGTGGCACCCGCATTCGGTGGTCTTAGACTACTTGGGCACCTCTCTATATCGTTTCCTTTGACACTCATTCTCGTTGTACGTTCATTGTTTTACAGTCTCATTATCATGCATTTCATATAATTTTCTTTTTATCTGCATGACTTTTAGACTGTTTCATTTTATCTTGAATTACTGTTTAGATTCTACTGGATTTTACTTACCTGGGCTCGTCAATCTCGTGTTTGACTGAGTGCAGAGTTGCAGATGAGTAACAAAGGGAAAGCTCCATAGCTAGGTGAATATTTTTGTATATATTTTATTTACTCTCCTCCGATGTGATACATTTGTGTTGGGTTCCACAATTAGGTTGCCTAACTCTTTTACCTTATTGTTGAGTTATTTAATGTAGTATTGCTTCCGCTTAATTGTAAAATATCGAAAAATATTAATAACTCAACTTAAAACTTTTGAATTTACTGATAATGATGGATTGGAAGGCTGACTAGGTCTTCGTTGACCTTGCGAAACTGGCTTGGGGGTCCACGTGGGCTTATGCCGGGCGGTGCCCAGTTTGTGGGAAATTGGGGTCGTCAGAGTTGGTATTAGAGCCGACGTTTTAAAGAACTCGACTCTTGATTTAAAGCACAATAAATTAAGACTCAAAACCAGCGGAAGTTAGGAACCCTGAACTTAGAGTGGAACCCTATGTCCTGACTGAAGTCTTCAATGGGAAGTGAGGAGAGTTGGGGGAAATTAAATTTGAACTATAAGTGATATTTGATGTGTTGTATTATACTACTATTGTAACGGCCCGAAAATTTGACTTATGCCACGTGCCAGGTCAAGGTCGTATGTGGGACCTACTCGTCGAATACGTATGTCTGAATCTTGCGTGGAGACACCGAGAATGTTTAATTTAAGATTTGATATTAATTGTTGAGAAAAGTATATGCGGGGAATGCGGTGAGCCGAAAAACGAATGAGGACGCACCTCGAGTCGTGTGCCGACGTAGGACTGAGATAGTGGCTTAATGTGGCCATAATGACTTTATGTGGTATTAATGTGTGCATTGGATACGCCTCGTGATGCTTGTAGCGCGAGTATCGAGATTTGTGAAATATGGCGGGTTGGTGCTTCGAGATGCGCGCCGCTCAATTTATTAGGAAAGCATTAAAAATATATTTTTTTTATGTGCCTCGAATTTTGCTTCGCACGGATCTCGAGGACACAAGTTTACTTAATAAGGAAATCAAAAATATATATATATATATATATATATATATATATGTGGATAAGATGTGGTTTTAACCACACATTCAAAAAAAATGAAAGAAAAAAACAGTGAACTAGAGAGGAAGAAAATCGAAAGAGAATGAGAGAAGAAGAAGAGATCGAGAGAGTCTGGGGGAGAGAGAGAGATCTAGCTCGAGCAAGGTGAGTGGATCTCCTTATTGTTGTGTCGATTGTTGTTGTCGATGTGTGGGTCATTGGGTTCGGGTGGCGAACTCGGACGAACTGCCATGGCGGTTCGTCGAGCTCGAGAAGGCGGGGAGTGGTCTCCCCGCATGTAAGCCCACTGGGGTTGGGGATGGAAGCCCAACCCCAAGAAAAAAAAAAAAAAAAAAAAAAAAAAAAAAAAAAAAAAACCGAAAGGTGAGGAAGATGACCGCGGGTCGGGTCGGGCCAGATGGGCGGGTCGACCGGGTTCGCGTGGGACGGGTCGAGCCGACCCGGGTCCACGTGGACCAATTCGGGTCTCCCCGGGTCCAGCTGGACCGGGTCGGGTCAACCCGGACCCACCCCAATAAAATAATATATTTAATTATTAAATTAAATTAAACTGATTTTTTTATAAACTGTAAATTATAGAAAATAGATTAAAATAGATAAAAAAAAATATGGAAATTTTTTTGAAAAATATGGAAAGCTAGAAAAAAATGAGTTCGAGGCTTTTTGGGCGTTTGGCACCCCGATATAATTTGAAAAAGGGTGCTAAAAACTTAATTTTTATGAAAATAAAAAATGGCAAATCTATAATCACATACTATACTTGCACATAATGCGACCCTAAAATTTTAATTGGTATAAATGGACACCAGGGACGTAGGAGTCGGGTGTCGAGTGCGCAAATCGAGGCGTGAGCGGAAGTTTTGAGGACGAATTACGGATTTCGAGGTAAGTAAACCAGTTAGAAAATGCACAGTAGTTCATTGAGCTTGCATGTTTGATTGATGTTGAATCATGTCCTTTTCTTAGAATTCTTACTCTTATGAGTGTCTGAGGGCCAAGTGAGTCGTACTCGTGTCTCTGATTGGAGTGGTTGCCGGCTCGCAACCGGGGCCATGACCTCGAGTCACAGTATTCGGAATGAGATGTGCTTTATCCGGGGCGCCGTTAATATCCCTCATTCGCGCCATTTTAGGTACGGCGATGCCGCATCCGATGACTGAGTCTGTTTGGCGTTGCCGCGACTCTGCGACCCCGACCCTGTGGCACCCGCATTCGGTGGTCTTAGACTACTTGGGCACCTTTCTATATTGTTTCCTTTGACACTCATTCTCGTTGTACTTTCATTATTTTCACAGTCTCATGATCATGCATTCCATATAGCTTTCTTTTTATCTGCATGACTTTTAGACTGTTTTATTTTATCTTGAATTACTGTTTAGATTCTACTGGATTTTACTTACCTGGGATCGTCAATCTCGTGTTTGACTGAGTGCAGAGTTGCAGATGAGTAGCAAAGGGAAAGCTCCATAGCTAGGTGAATATTTTTGTATATCTTTTATTTACTCTCCTCCGATGTGATACATTTATGTTGGGTTCCACAATTAGGTTGCCTAACTCTTGTACCTTATTGTTGAGTTATTTAATGTAGTATTGTTTCCGCTTAATTGTAAAATATTGAAAAATATTAATAACTCAACTTAAAACTTTTGCACTTACTGATAATGATGGATTAGAAGGCTGACTAAGTCTGCGTTGACCTTGCGAGACTGGCTCGGGGGTCCATGTGGGCTTAGGCCGGGCGGTGCCCATTTTTAGGAAAATTGGGGCCTTCACAACTATCGATAGATATACAGTATTTACTCTTGTGTATCACGTGAGACGTGATAAATAAAATTGAAAAAGATTGACGATAAATTTATCGGACTTAGAGAAATTGATAGTAAAGAAGATTGATGGTAATGATTTGATCTTGGAAGATAGTGTAGAAATTGGAGATTTCTACTTGATATATTTATTGGTGGATGGGGAACTACATAATCATAATTTCTTCCTTGGTAACAACACCCTATATGTTTGATCAAATGTTTAAAGGAAATGTTGTTTTCGTATCCTTTAGAAATAGAAATGATGCGATCAAGGAAGTTTAGTGGTTCTAGTGGGTTTGAGTTATTTTAAAAGTACTCAATGGAGTCTAATGAACTGAAAATGATAATTTAAGATAATGTTTCAATGTTCAAATTTATAGTTCTTGATGTGGCAAGCATTGGTAAGGCTTAAACATGAGAATCTAGTTTATGGATCAACATATTGGGGTTGCACATTAAGTATTCGATGAAATGGCCGCAAGAAATTCTAACTTGTTTCATTGAAGTCTTCTAGTATAGATAAATGTCCATTCTTAGGGAGACGTGTTATAAAAAGGGTGAACACTTTTAAATTCGATTTAAGTGGACCGTTATGTGTATTATAAAGGCATTATGAGTAAGCTTGAGTTCAAGACTTGCTCGATCATTTAGCTACCCTATAAATGAATTTGGGTGCGTACTAACAACTCTTCACTTTCTTACTAAACTTTTGTTTCCTCAAAGTTTAGCCCAATGCTAATGAGGGACAAATAGCATTGTTCTCATAGAATTTGAGTTACAAGAGAGGTTGACAAACTTGAACTTAGATTATTATGAGTGAATGTTATTTATTCTCTAGAAATTCTTACATATTTTACTCATTTATGCCATTTTTTATTGAGGCTTTAAAAACAATGGCAACAAAATAAACTAGAATTTAGTTAGTTCAATTGATAAATTGAAATAAATAGCATTGTTGGTTTGGTGAAGTCAATGGAAAAAGAAACAATTCATTTTGAGTAAAATGAGATAATTATGACTTTTAAGGTTTTCAATTTGAAACTTTGGTATTACAAATGGTATGATTTCCAATTGAAACTTAAAATGCCATTTGGGACTCAAACAAACTTGTGAATTGGTTTTCAAGCCATTTAGAGGAATTTTGATTTTATTTAGGACTCGAAAGTTTATTACTGAAATTGAGGATTTCCTATAGTATTGAGACTTGAAATGGAAGTTTGAGTCTCTAAATGATTTTAAATTGGTAATATGGAGACAATTGAATAATTTTGAGTCTACTTGGGACTTGAAATCAATGTTTTGGAATTTAGATAGCGTTTGGAGTTTTAAAATGCTAGAACACCGATTGGATTTGGGGAAAATGAAAAATACTAGAATGACAACAATACTTTAAGTGACACCTATTTCACTTAAATGAGGCTACGATGATGATCTCGTCTTTGCTTGATAATCCTTTACTAGGACTTTGAGATTGTGCCGACAACGAAGAAAGAAAGTGTTTAGGAGTTATATCTCCATCTCTACTTGTGCACTTTGATGAGGTAACTCAGAAAGTCTTTAAGAAGAGAGATGGACATGCCTCTTACGATTTAAAAACTCTCTTGAAGAGCAACTGCTGTTGCAGCCATGGTTGTTGAGTGAAGAGTTTGGTTTTGGTCATTTGACCATATTGAGCATATTGTCACAATGAGGTTAACATCACAATCATAATGTAATTATGCTTTGAATAATAATGCCTAGTTGGATAAACCTTTAACCCTAAATACTTGATTATTTCTTGTCTGAAAAATGAACAAGATGGGTTTGAACATCAATTTTTTTTCATGTTAGAAGATCATTTTCCGACAATTATGTTTTGCACTCTTGACAAAGTTTGAGACGAGGTAGAAGGTGAGGTGTTACGAAAAAGAAATACATCAATAGGTGCCCTACAAATAAATTGTGAGGCAAGTGGGATTAACGTCGACTCTAAGGGAGCAAAGTGTTGAGAAGATTTGAGAGCTAATGATTACATTATGTACGAACTCCTTAGCTTTGAAGAAATCTTTGGAGTAGTTGTGTTGAATCAGAAGCCCAAGTAACTCCATTTTAGTGACACTATGCATTTATAGTCTCAGAGTTGGTGAAGTCGACCACCACCTTTAGGGACTTATAAATGAGTTAAGTGTTACGAGCTGAGGTAGAGTCCGCGGATCATTCTAACATTTAGTGAGTACCTAAGTATAAATCCTACGAGATTGTATATCTCAAGAATTCTCACATGTTAAAATTTGTTCAGATGTTTTAGTAAACGTACTAAAGGGAATTTTCGTGCAAGGTAGTGCATGTTAAAAAAAGGTGCGTTTAAAGTTGCTAAGAAAAGAGTAACACTTGATTCTATATGGTATATTCGTGGTGTTGTAATATACTATATACGATAGCGGTAAATATACACCGATTCGAGGAATCGTAGCTATAGAAATTGTGATGACGTTTCAGAACGGTTCTATGAATGATCGTAGGGCTGCAAGTTCGTAGTTTGCGAGTGCTGAGGAGCTGCCTACTCTGTCAAAAAGGATTGTATCGCGCGACTAACAACTGCAGGAGATCCTTCGACTGTTAAAGGCACAGGCTACACTATTGCTGTCTATGTTGGCAACTAGTTATTCAAGCTGAGCGTGTCACGACCCACCTGAAACATCTCTAGTTTAGGCAGGGCCTGCAGTGACCAAGGTGACACATGTTCAGGCCGAGATAGTACCTCCTATACTTGAGACACCGGCTGAGGATACGCCGAGCACACCAATTGATACGTGTGTTAGGTCTACAATTGAGGCGAGTCAGGCTCGCGAGTTTTAGAGGCAATATTGGGAAAAATTGCACATGGGGGTACTAACTTTGAAGATACATGATGTACGGGTCGTATCAACGCAAATGCAACCGAGTATTTCATCTTCACTAGTCAGCGAGGTAGATGTCTAGTGGCGTACTACGAAAGTGTCAATGGGGAACAGTTCGTAACCTGAAGAGGGCTGAGTTTCAGACCACTCGACAAAGGACCGGGGTGTTGGTTGCCGTATATGGATCGATATATACACGTGATGAAGTATGCTGGGGGCACGGCTGACACGGACACTAACTAAGCTTACTACGTCATACACGGTTTCCTAGAATTTATTGGTTCTGTTGGGAGACAACGGCTCCGAGCACAGTACATGAGGCTTAAGCGAGGGCTATGGATAGCGAGAGCTTTTGGGAGCACACGCGCCGGAGTATCGGTCGCATATCGATATCGTCAAACTTGGTGCGAGGGTCTGGAGATGATCAGAGGAACACGAGGATTAGACGGTCGTGGCAGATAGATCAACCTTAGAGCGTATTGCGTTTCCACCATATGCGGCGTATATGACGTGAATGTTAAATGGTCCAGCGTAGAGTTACACTAGTGCACTACAGTAGCCAACACTGTCAGATCCTCAGCATCAATACCATTAGAGGGTTGATGGCAGAGGTAATGGCTAGAGACAGTGTCAGAATTCCAGTCAAGTGCAGAGATAGGGACAGAGGTCTAGTCAGGCTCGAGTACAGGGACAAGGACAACATGTTCCATATGAATCGAGATTTCAACATACTTGTGTAGGAGTGTAGACAACTAGGTCACTTCACCAATACGTGTTCACAACAGCGGGCAGGCACAACAGAGCTAGGAGCAGATTCATGATGTTGTCGCGCAAGGTACGACTACTACCCATCGTAACCGAATAAAGAGATGGATACACAGTCAGAGAAATTGATTTACATTCTCACGGACATACGACGGATATGAGTATGTTGGTGACAGTGGGTCATAAAATTAATATGTTCACTTGTATTCTAATATATGTTGCGAGGATGTTGGTCTGACATATATTAATGGGAGGATACATATGGTGTACTCATTGCTTGGAGTTCACGAAGGAGCCCAACTCGTCACGGAGGAACCCAGCTCGTCGCGGAGGAGCCCAGCTCGTCACGGAGGAGCCCAGACCTGCAGAGTAAGATGGGGGTATGGCCTTGGGTGAGTATGGCCTTAGGCGAGTATGGCCTTGGGCGGGTATGGCCTTGGGCGAGTATGGCCTTGGGTCTTCAGTTATGATACTATCGAAGTGCGTAAATTTCGAGGACGAAATTCTAATTCGTTGGGAAGATTGTAACGGCCCAAAAATTTGACTAGCGCCACGTGTCAAGTCAATGTCGTAGGTGGGACCCACTCGTCGAAATGTGTATGCCCGAATCTCGAGTGGGGATGATAATTGGTGAAAAAATATATGTGGGGAATACAGTGAGCCAAAACACGAACGGGGACGCGCCTCGAGTCGCGTGTCGACGTGTGCCCGAGGTAGCAGCTCGTGGGGTAAGATTAATTAATTTACATTAAAAGTAATTTAATGATTTGTTTAATAAGTGGCTATAGTAGTTGTAATGTGGTCACATTAAATCAAAAAGCAAGGGCCTATATAATTTGCAAAATAAATCAAGATGCATTGAATTTTCATCGAGATGCGCATGTCACGAAACTCGAGGACTATTTGGTCAAAGGCGGTGGGAATAGAGGATAAGGATTGGGTTGCCTCGAGATTCATGTTACACGAATATCGAGGATCATAAATATCTTATCCCCTTTGCTTTCAAGTCGGTAAAAAAAAAAATAGTGAACTAGAGAGAAAGAAAAACAGAGACGATGGAGAGGAGAGGAAGGAGAAGAAGAAGAGACCGAGAGAGTCCGGGGGTGAGAGGGAGAGATCTAGCTCGAGCAAGGTGAGTGGATTTCCTTATTGTTGTGTCGATTGTTGTTGTCGATGTGTGAGTCGTTGTTGGGTTCGGGTAGCAGTGAACTCGGACGAACCGCCATGGCAATGTCGTCGAGCTCAAGGAAGGAAGGGGAATGGTCTCCCCGCATGTAAGCCCACTGGGGTTGGGGATGGAAGCCCAACCCCAATGAAAAAAAAAAAAAAAAAAAAAAAAAATCGAACCAGAGCACGAAGTGCTCAGTGAGAAGATGACCGGGGCTGGTCGGGCTCGGGCCGGTGGGCCGGGTCGACCCGGGTCCACCCCAATAAAATAATATATTTAAGTATTAAATTAAATTAAACTGATTTTTTTATAAACTGTAAATTACAGAAAATAGATTAAAATAGATAAAAATTATGGAGAAAATTCTGAAAAATCATCGAAAAATATGAAAAATAGGGAAAGCTAGAAAAAATGAGTTCGAGGCTTTTCGGGCATTTGGCACCCTGATATAATTCGAAAAAGGGTGCAAAAATCTTGATTTTTATGAAAATAAAAATGGCAAATCTATAATCACATACTATACTTGCAGGTAATGCGACCCTAAAATTTTAATTGGTATAAATGGACACAATAGGGATGTAAGAGTCTGGTGTTGAGTGCGCAAATCGAGGCGTGAGCAGACGTTTTGAGGACGAATTACGGATTTCGAGGTAAGTAAACCAGTTAGAAAATGTACAGTATTTCATTTAACTTGCATTTTTGTTTGATGTTGAATCATGTCCTTTTTTTTGGAATTCGCACTCACTTATGAGTGTCCGAGGGCCAAGTGAGTCGTACTCGTGTCTCTGATTGGAGTGGTTGCCGGCTCGCAACCGGAGCCATGACCTCGAGTCACAGTATTTGGTCAGAGTGAGATATGCTTTATCTGGGGCGGCGTTGATATCCCTCATTCGCGACATTTTAGGTACGACGATGCCGCATCCGATGACCGAGTCTGCTTGGCGTTGTCGCGACTATGCGACCCCGACCCTGTGGCACCCGCATTCGGTGGTCTTAGATTACTTGGGCACCTTTCTATATCGTTTCCTTTGACACTCATTCTCGTTGTACGTTCATTGTTTTACAGTCTCATTATCATGCATTTCGTATAATTTTCTTTTTATCTGCATGACTTTTAGATTGTTTCATTTTATCTTGAATTACTGTTTAGATTCTACTGGATTTTACTTACCTGGGCTCGTCAATCTCGTGTTTGACTGAGTGCAGAGTTGCAGATGAGTAACAAAGGGAAAGCTCCATAGCTAGGTGAATATTTTTGTATATATTTTATTTACTCTCCTCCGATGTGATACATTTGTGTTGGGTTCCACAATTAGGTTGTCTGACTCTTTTACCTTATTGTTGAGTTATTTAATGTAGTATTGCTTCCGCTTAATTGTAAAATATCGAAAAATATTAATAACTCAACTTAAAACTTTTGAATTTACTGATAATGATGGATTGGAAGGCTGACTAGGTCTGCGTTGACCTTGCGAGACTGGCTCGGGGGTCCACGTGGGCTTAGGTCGGGCGGTGCCCAATTTGTGGGAAATTGGGGTTGTCACATGAATGCACGTACACATCAATCACTATATAAATTTGAGTCTAATGTTAATCGTAATTCGTCGAATTGATTGCATTTGCACATACTTTGCGTAATATATTTTATACATTTTAGTCGAATGTTAACCGTAATTAGTCGAATTGGTTGCAATATATGCATATACTTTGCGTAATATTTATCATTGCACAAATTTTATTATAAATTATTATAATTTTATTTTGCCTCATTTTTAATTATTCCTTTGTAATTTTATATTTTATTTCAATATTTGCAGTTAATTTTAAAGTGCTTCAATTTGTTTTAAAAAATTTTATTTACTTCATATTTTCTTCATTACATATATTATAAGTTATATATATCGTATACATGTGTTGTTATATAAATGTTATTTTGTTCAACTAATTAAATATTTCCTTATTATAGTTAAATTGTTTTTAACTACTCTATATGTATATATAGTATAATATATTATACTCTTCTATTTTTGGTCCTAATCGAGATTTAATTTGTCCAATGAATTTGTATCATTTAATAAAATTTATATCAATATTATGTATTGTATTAATATTTCATTAAACTTGTAAACTTCATACTTAAATTTATTTCAACTAAACATAATTTATATATAGTTATATATATGAATATCAATCCTCCCTAGCTATAATATATATTTATCGTATACAAGCGTTGTTATATAAATATTATTTTGTTCAACCAATTAAAAATTTCCTTATTATAGTTAAATTGCTTTTAACTACTCTATATGTATATATAGTATAATGCATTATAATCTTTTATTTTTGGTCATAATCGAAATTTAATTGTCCAATGAATTTGTATCATTTAATTAAATTTTAATCTGTACAATGTACTAGTGTATTAATATTTCATTTTAACTTGTTAACTTCATACTTAACTTTATTTTAACTTGACATAATTTATATATACTTTATACTCTTTTATTTTATTTATATATACTATATATAATACCAATCCTCCCAGGGTAGGATTCAATTACTCTCATATTTAATATTTTTCCTATAGTACCCTTAATTTGATTTTTTTAATTAGTTTAAAAAACAGTTAAATAATAATTTAATGGATATATTTGAAATTCAACTAATTGAATTATAAAAAATTACAAAAGAAGTACATACATCAATACTAAAAAAATTATATACAATAAACATCACAAATAATCACAAAAAAACTAATTAAATTAAAATCACACACTTGCATTCTATTTGTCACAAAAATAAAGAAATAATAAATATCAACATAAAAAAAATTATTCCAACATTTTAATCAATTTAACAAGTTTTTTTCACCAAAATATACATGAAATACAAAGTTTAATTCCAAGATTTTATTCCAACATAAAATACAAAAATAAATTTTTTTAATCAAACCATTACATTTTTTAATTTAACACATATAAAAAACTTATTCCAAATATTTAATATCAAACATAAAATACAAAGATTTTACATTAAAATGCAAATTTTCATTCCAATATTTCAAAAAATACATACAATCAAATATTTACAAAAATATACATAAATCGTATTAAAAACAAAAAACATAATATATCAAAAAAATTATACCTAATAACGCGACAATGATGAGGTGGAGGCGAGTAGGGGTGGAGGCCGAGGTGGAGTGGGCGAGTCGGAGCCGGAGGTGGAGCAGATGAGGCGGATCAAGTGGACGTCAGAAAGAGGCGGCCAGAGAGCACCAAAAGAAAGAAAAGAGAGGAAGAGGCGGGCAAGAGGATCGAGATAAGGAGAGGCAATGGGGAGGCGAGAGAGGGAGATGAGTTGCATAGAGGAAGAGGGAGGGAAGGGAAATGGTTTAAGGTTTTAATTCGAAGAATAGCAATAGGGAAAACCTCGTCGCTAATCCACCACTTGGCCCTAGCCACCTGGGCCACGTGGCCCTAGCCACCTGGGCCACGTGGCTTGGGGAGGCGACATAGGGCTTGATTTGGGCGAAAATTTTCCCGCCCAAAAATTAATAATGGGGTCGTTACTACCCCATCGCTAATTTAGTCAAAGGGTCAAACGGATTCCCTGTCACCATCCCCTCGCTGATTAGCGATGGGAAATAGCGAACATGAAATAGCCATTCGCTATTTCCCGTCACTAATGTCAACACATTCTTGTAATGAACATGAGTTGAACCCGACCCAACTATTTTCTTTGCCAAAAAAAATGCTAGTGTGCACTTATGGCATCGGGCACACACTTGTGCCCACCCTTCATTTTTCTTGAGATTTGTGCGTACATCATCCTAAAGCACATCGAAGAGACGAGCACAAACGTGTGACTATATATGCCCGATCAAAATTACGCTGCGATTCTCCTTTGGCAAATATGCCTTATACTTCTCATTAGTTTTTTTTAATATTGATCATGTAAATAATGAGCATGAGTTTATTGGTGCTCATCATATATTGGAGTAGTTGTAATTTTTGTTTTTACGTATAAAAAAATGAAATGTATGTTATAAACTGCTAATTAATTAAGCTCAATCTTATCTGCCCAAAATTAAACGATTGAAGTAAGAATTTAATTACTATTTATGTTTATTTTACACGTACGTTAGGACACTAAATCATGTCATATATTTGTAACAAAACTTTGATAAAAGAATAGAAAATATTAAGAGAGTGAGGGAACTGAGAGGGGCCATTGTTGTTGTTGTTTTTCAAAAAATTGAAGGGGCCAATTAGTATATATGCAACATGCATATGCATACATTAATAATTAAGTACACACTATGTGTCAGCCCCTCAATAGCATGACCCTAGAGTAGATTGGGTTGGGTAGCGAGAAACCTAGCAAATAGTCGAGTTTCAGAGGACTCGGATGGTTCCAAGAGGTTTAGTTGCGGATAGCATGCGGGACAGATGAGGCAATGTACAGGCGTAGACGAGATCGCGCCTAGGCACGGTGCCTAGGCGCAAAACGAGGTTGCGCCTTTGCACATGCCTTAGCGCATCTCTTGGCATAGGCATGGGCAAGCCTTGGGAAGTTCCCTTGGCACGAGCAAGGTCGCGCCTTGGCAAGTTCTTTGGCATGACCAAGGTCGCGCCTTGGCATATCCTTTGGCACGAGCAAGGTCGCGCCTTGCCATGAGCAAGGTCGCACCTTGACAAGGTTCTTTGGCACGAGCGAGGCGGCCTTGGCACGAGCAAGTCATGCCTTGGCACGAACAAGTCATGCCTTGACAAGGGTTGACAAAGCTTGACAGGGCGTTGACCAAGTCATAGTACGATTGGTATCATTTCTTGATGTTTCCTATTGGAGTTCAGGAAACGACTTAACATCTACTATTGTGTTCTCTCATTGGGGCGACATGAACACAATAGCAAGGAAGACCCTCAAGCATGCCTTGGGCACCATGCCAAGGCAAGACCCACGGACCCATGGTCCAAGCCACCCCGAGCCAGGTGGGACTCGACCGAGCCTCGGCTAGCACCTAGGGTGCCTAGGCGAGCCTAGGCACCATCGAACAGTCCCTGTCCCTGAGAGAAACATTGACCAAATCACCTTGAGGCATGAATGGACCAAGTCAAGGTGGTTCCAGGCGGTTGGGTAACTACCTTAGTCATGGCCCCTAGCATGACCAAGACACGTCCGATAATGTCCCGAATACATGGAGCATGTGTTAATTGACCAAACAGTTGTGGTGGTTGTGGAATTATGCGGCAGCAAAGGAACATAGCAGTTGGGTAACTGCCTTGACCATAAGGAGTGGGGTTTTACTTAGTCTACGAATCAATGTAATCATGACATGTGTCCTTGACAGTTATGTAACTACTTATTAGCTGATCTATAAACCTATGGGCTCTAGGTTTGGGGAAGAATAGAGTACCAGTGTTGTATTCCCATTGAAAACTTAGTAAAATGTTTCCTTGGTGCCCTTGTTTGTTGTTCATTTACTTTGATTATTGGTAGTGCCGAACTAAGGTGGGCGAGAAAAATCTTCTTAGGGTAAACCCCTCACTTAATAGCCCTGTTACAATTGGTATCAGAGTCTTGTTTTGGAGACGATGGCGACTCGAGCAACAAGTAATCTAAGTGAGAGGGTAGCTCATTTAGAACGTATGATGGCGACGATGAATGTCCCGGTAGAGTCGACGGAGTCCTCAGTGTCGGCACAGCACATTGAAGGCATGAAGATGTTGGTGGCTTTCTTGGTGACTAGAGGAGAGTCACATGATGCCATGATAGTTATATGGGAGTCCAAATTTGAGGAGCTTGTAACGGATGTATGTTCTGTGGGAGAACTCATAAAAATATTTATGCCATTAACTTTGATGAGATGAATAAGGCAAAATGCTTCATGTTTGAATGCACAAAGTGAATGTGATGCATGATTGTGGCACCATGATTAGACACCATTCTCTGTGGTGATCACATCCAAAAAGGGCAATGTTAAAACTCATCCATGTGCCCACATAGGATCAATTCAGCCGATATACTCACTAAGCCTTTGCCCAGAAAACAAGTTTTTAAAATTCGCTGTGGAGTTAGGCATGTCTCTAAAATTGGACCCTTCTATATATGTTCTAGGTTATTCCTAAACCTCCTTAGAGTATGGTGTTAGTGAAGTGTCCATGTGAAGTTTGAGAAGAATCGGAGCTAAATTGCAAAAGTTCAAGATTTTGTGTCAAAGCTAAAATTCCGCATAGAGGAATTAGCGCGCTAATATTTACAATTAGCGCGTCTAATAGCCCTTCGTGACCGAAAAATTCCAGAGAGGAATTAGCTGCCGCTTAACAAACCTTATTAGCGCGCTAATGTCGATCTACCATTGTTTTATAACCTAACTTTTTATTCAAAAACTTACCTCACACACACATAAGTTCTCTTTCTTCTCCTCTCCAAACCCACTCTCCGTGTGCAATTCCCACGCCACGATGCCCACGTATTTAGGCTTCTAAGATGTTAGTCTTAGTGTGTTTCTGATTTTTTAACTTATGTGCTATGCAACACTTATGCTATCTCATTACTTTTTTCTATTTATATTGCATGCATTTTTTGCGTATCTCTGAAGTTTTCTTTTATGGCTATTTTGTGCTTCACTATGTTTTCTAGTCTATGCATGTGTATCATTCGTGATAATTATTGATATGCATAAAGTGAGGGGGAGAATATTTTTATCATGGTATAATCGTGTTATTTGCTGATATACATAAAGCAAGTGGGAGTAATTTTACTGAGAATAATAGTTATATAATTTTATTCTTATGCCTAAAATGCAGGGGAAGAATGCTTTTATCTTGGTATATTGTTTAAATCATGTCTTATCTTTGCAGATACTCTGACCCCATTTTCTTAATAATATCAAAACTGGGAGAGAAAAGGTTGAACTTGAAAGTGGTGATATTGTGATATTCTTTGATATTGTGATATTTTTTTGAAAGAATAATATTGCGATATCTTTGATATTTGGTGATATTTTTTGAAAGCTGATGATATGAAAGGGTGATATTTTCCTTGGTATATATTGGTATCGGGTTAGATAATTTTCATTTTTACCGGTATCAGTTGATACTGCTAATATTATTGATTTTTGTAATCGTACATCAAGCTGATAATTTTTTAACTCAAGCACATATTGGCATATTTGAAAAAGTTGTTGGTTTTTGCTGGTATACTGCTTAAATCGTGTTTATCTTTGTGGGTGCTTGACCTCGCTTTTTGATATTATCGCAAAGTGGAGAAAAATGTGATGTTGAACTTGAAAGGTGGTGTTGAACTTGAAAGGTTTTATGTTGAACTTGAAGGTTTCTATGTTGAAATTTGAAAGGTTTTTATCTTGGTATACTTGAAACGTTGTTGTTTTGAACTTGTATATTTGAAGCTAAATGTGGTTAAACTTGAAAAGATTGATGTAAAGAATGCGACATACGATTTAGATTGTGTTTTTACACCTTTAAAGTGTCTTATATTGTTTGTTATTATCAAAAAGGGGGAGATTGTTGGACTAAGTGGTTAGTCACTTCACTTTCCGACCTAGATTTTGATGGAAACAAACAAGGTGAAAATGTACTAATAAACATCTAGTGTATTTCCGCTTTTGTGTTAAAGGATGCAAAACAACATATCAAGTGGTTCTCAAGAAATACAGTAAGTTCAAGACTCTATATTAATGAATAAATGAAGATAGGGAAAGTTCAAGCCGCAATTTGTAATTTCAACGTAAGGTATACAAATTCTTTCACGCAAGCCAAAAATGCATTATAGTCCATGCATACATCATGTTTCTGTAAACCATTTTTCAAAGTTATAAAGTTTGGCTCCAAGTTTCAAAATGGAATTTAAAACACATATCTAGGTTCAAGGAGTTTAAACAATGTGAAAACTTTGTGTGAATAGTCATTTGCATATTAGTAGTTCATTATAAATATTTATGAAAAAGAAAACTCGCTTTTCAAAGGCATTTAAAAGAAAATGTCCGAAAATTTGCGTAAAAGCCCCTGATAAGTTGTGATAGTCGCACTTTCGCTTTCTTCGGGTTTTGTAAAATTATCCGGACTACCCAATTAGAAGCTTAATGACTCATAATTAACGTGTATAACATGTTATATAAGGGGTTGGTTAGGGTCCCGCATTTAGGTTTAAGGGTCACTAACACAAAGGGACATAATCAATTATTTCTGATGTCCTGCGGTAGCTAGCTAGCTTATATGATTAGCGCGCTTGTCCAAAACGTTGTTAGCTGCTTAGGCCTAACACACGCATTAAAGCACTGAGGTGTCATTATCCGATGTTTTAAAGTCGCTGAAACCACACTTTAATTTGAATTTTTGATTCATTTTGGACCATTCGATCACTAGAACGGTCACAAAACGGCTTATATGGAATACCTAGGCTCTATCAAACTATGTTCCGTGGGAGAACTCACCACTGAAACAACCGCAACAATGGCTTTGGAAGTGAGATTGCTCAAACGAGTTGTGGGTAGATCCTCGGAGGTTGCGGGTGTAGTAATGCAACTAAGGTGCCAGAGCTAAAGAAATTCTTAGGCAAGCAAAGCGCGAAGGAGCTTGAGAATTTTCTTTGGGACATGGAGAAATACTTTGCCACTATCCGGATAGAGGAGAACCAAAATGTCATCTTGACATCCATGTACCTAGAAGGTGACACAAAACTCTGGTGGAGAACCCGAGTAGATGATGATGCGGTTGTGGGTAGACCCAAGATCGTGGATTGGGATGTGCTAAAAAGGAGATGAAAGATCAATTTCTTCCTACCAATGTTTTTGGCAAGCGCGGGAAGCATTATACAAGCTTAAACAAACATGGTCGGTTCGAGATTACGTTAAAGAGTTTACCTCTCTCTTATTGGATATCAAAAACATGTCGGAGGAGGACAAGCTTTTTAACTTCACTACTAGGTTGCGATCATGGGCTTAATAGAAGCTAATGAGGCAAGGGGTGAAGGACTTGCTAGAGCAATTGCTGCGGCTGATAGTTTTGTGGACTTCAAGACTAGTTCTTCCACGAGCGAGGGGAAGAACAAGGAGAAGAAGCCGTTTAAGGACCACCATAAGAAGGGCGAGAATAAGCCCTTCCATCATAAGCAAGTGAGCTCGAAGCCAGTCCCGAAAGCAAACACAAAGCCCTCAACAAGTTCTTCGCACGGGCTGCTTCATTTGCAACGACCCTCACAGAGTATGAGACTGCCCAAAGAAAGAGAAAATCTGGCTTTGATCGTAGAAGATGATGGGCAGCCCCGGATGAACCCACTGCAATTGTTGAATGTCATTCAATAAGCCATGACAAGCCCTTTGGAGGGGCTGATATACGTTGATGCGGAGGTGAATCAAAAATGAATATTGGCAATAGTGGATTCGGGAGCAACTCATTTGTTCGTGGCGGAACACATGGTGGAAAAATTGGGGCTCGATCTTGTTGAGTATTCCAACAGAATGAAAGCTGTAAATTCGAAGCAAAACAAATTCAAGGTATGACATCTAATGTGAATCTTAAGGTTAAGTCTTGGGAAAGGAAGATCAACCTTATAACAGTTCCTTGGATGACTTTGACGTCATCTTAGGGAATGACTTTCTACATTTTGGAAGCATTGCCTTGATGTCATTCTTGAGGGGATTGTTTGTGATGAACAAGTCTCATCCTTGCTTTGTTCCTGTGGCTAACATGATTTCGGGGAAAGAGAGTGCAAAGCTGTCCACCTTTCAACTATTTAAGTGAAAAATGGACTACGGAATGGTGAACTAACATACATGGCGACCTTGGTGGATACTAAGGTAGGCACGGTAGCAAAAGTCTTTGATGTAGTTGCTGAGGTATTGGATGACTTTAGTGACGTGATTCCTTAGAGTTGTCGAAGCAATTACCCCCAAAAGGGTGATTGACTATGAGATTGAGCTGATCCCCGACTCAAAGCCCCTAGCACAGACCCCTTAAATAATGACTCCAAAGGAGTTAGAGGAGCTTAGAGGAAGCAGTTGCAAGAGTTGTTGGATGTGGATTTATTCAGCCATCCAAGGCACCCTATATGGAGCACTAGTCATGTTCTAGTGGAAGCACTATGGATCCCTTCGGATGTGCGTGAACTACAGGGCACTGAATAAGCTACAGTGAAAAATAAGTACCCTATTCCGTTAGTTGGTGGCAGACTTGTTCGATTGGTTATCCAGTGCAGCCTATTTCACGTAGTTGGATTTGAGGTCGGGATACTACCAAGTTCGAATTGTAGCTGGTGATGTCCCTAAGACGGTCATGGTGATTAGGTATAGATCATTTGAATACTTAGTCATGTCATTTGACTTGACAAATGACCCTGATACATTCTGTAATTTGATGAACGATGTACTAAATGAGTTCATCAATCGGTTTGTTGTTTATCTTGATGATATTGTAATGTATAATCAAAACCTCCAAGATCATATGGATCACTTACTGATAGTTTTGACTATCTTGAGGGTTAACCATTTGCATGTAAAAAGGGAAAAATGTGAGTTTGTTATGCAAACGATCACTTTCCTTGGTCATGTTGTAGGCTAGGGTAAATTACAAATTGACCTAAAGAGAAGGTGCGGGCAATCATGGAGTGGCCAAATCCCTCGAAGGTCCAAGAGTTGTTGTCATTCCTAGGTTTGGCTAACTACTACCGGCGGTTCGTGGAAAGCTACTTAAGGAGAGTCACCGCGTTGACAGACTTATTGAAGAAGGATCGGGCTTGGGCATGAACGGATCGTTGCAACCAAGCCATGGCATAATTGAGGCAGGTCATTACCTCTGAATTAGTATTGGAACTGTCCATATTTTGACATACCTTTCGAAGTGCATACCGACACATCAGATTGAGCATTAGGGGTGGTACTTGTCCATGATGGACACCCCATTGCCTTCGAAATTAGGAAACTGAAGAAAGCATATCAGATGTACCCGACTCATGAGAAAGAAATGCTAGTTGTAATTCATGCTCTTTATCTTTGGAGGAATTACCTGTTACGAACGAGCTTCGTGGTGTGGATAGACAATGTTGCTATCACTTACTTATGAGTCTAAAGAAGCTCAATCAGAAACAGGCAAGGTGGCTAGATTTCCTAGCAAATTTCGATGTTCAATTCAAACATCAGCCTGGAAGGCTTAACTCAGTCCCGGACTCTTAGTCGCAAAGTAGTGGTTGAGATGGTGTCAACAGTGGTGAGGCTAAAAAGTGAGTTCCTGCTTCGCATCAAGGAAAAGACAAGTAAAGACCTTATTTGTACAAAGATGTTAAAACTAGTGGCTGAGGGAGTCACTTGGAGGTTTTGGTGCGAATATGAGGTCCTCTATGCTAAAAGATGACGTCCATATATCCCTAGTACTGGCGGACTAAGGTGATAACTTCTGAGGGTGACACATGATGCTCGGTGGGCTGGGCATTCGGGCATGGAGCGCATTTATGCCCTCCTATCACGTTCGTTCTTCTGGCCTAAGATGGAGGAGGACGTAGATCAATATATGCGGACTTGTCAAAGAGGACGAATGAATTGGGGTTGCTGGAGCATTTTCTGTACCAAATAGAACCATTTTAGAGTATATCTATGGATTTCATCACTGGTCTTCCTAAAGTGCAGGGAATGAGCAGCGTGTTGGTGGTGGTAGATCGATTCTCGAAGTATGCTACGTTCTTAGTTGCTCGAAGAATTATGATGCAACAATGAGTGCGGAGTTGTTCCTGAAGCATGTGGCAAAAAATATTGGGCAATATCGGAGGACATTATCAGTGATCGAGATGCTCGGTTCACTGGAAGGTTTTGGATTTCCATATTCAATTTGATGGGCTCGGAGTTGAAGTTTTCCATAACAAACCATCCTCAAACGAATAGGCAGATGTAGAGGATCAATGCATTGTTGGAGGACTATCTCGGACATTATGTGAATGTCAATCAGTCCAATTGGGTGGATTTACTTAATATAGCCCAATTCTGCTACAATTTTCACAAAAGCTCGTCTACAAAGCTGAATCCATTCGAGGTGGCGACAGACAACAACCGGCTACTCCACATGAGGTAACCAAATCAAAGTCGATGGGGTCGAGCCCAACAGCTTATCGCTTTGCGAGGAACAAGCAGGAGCTCGAGGGAGGCAACTCAAGACAGTTTGGACAAAGCTGTCCGGAGGATGAAACAACATGCCGACTAGAAGTGAATACCCTTGGAGTTCCAGGAAGGATACCTAGTCTTGTTGAAGCTCACTCCTTAGATTTTGAAGAAGTTCAATAAGAAAGAGACGCACAATGGTCTGGTTCAACGGTACGAATGGACCATTTGAGGTGGTCAAGCGAGTTGGGAGGGTGGCCTATCGCCTTAAGCTACCAGAAAGGTTGAAGATACATATTATATTCCATGTCAACTACCTTAAACCTTTCCATTCTGATGAGGCAGATCCTGGGATGAGCATAACAAGACGGGCTCCACCCTTGGTCGAAATGAGTTTGCAGGAGAAATTGAGCATATTTTAAGCCACGAAACGCGTGGCCAGAGCAAGAAAAATAGATGAACTATTTACTTGATCAAGTGGGTTGATGTTGATGAACCTATTTGGGAGCGAGACATTACTTTATGGAAGTTTGAGGATCGAGATATCAGATTACCAGAAGCGGCAACAACTGAGCAGTTCGATGAGGGCATCGAACATTTCGGTAGGGAGATGTTTGTCAGCCACTCAATAGCATGACCGAGTAGAGTTGGGCTAGGCGAAAAACCTAGCAATTAGCCGAGTTTCGAAAGACTTGGATGGTTATATGAGGTTTGGTTGCGGATAGCATGCGAGATTGATGAGGCAGCGCACAAGCGTGGATAAGGTCGCGCCTTGGTGTGTGCCTAGGCGCAGACGAGTTGCGCCTTGGCATGTGCCTTGGCGCAGACGAGGTTGCACCTTGGCACTTGCCTTGGCGCATCTTTTGGCACAAACACGGGCAAGACTTGGCAAATTCCCTTGGCATGATCAAGGTCACGCCTTGGCAGGTTCCTTTGGCATGAGCAAAGCCGCTCCTTAGCACGAGCAAGGTCGCACTTTGGCAAATTCTTTTGGCACGAGCAATGTCGCGCCTTGACACGAGCAAGGTCGCACGTTGACAGGTTCTTTTAGCACGAGCAATGCGACACCTTGGCAGATTCCTTAGGCACGAGCAAGGCCGCGCCTTGGCACGAGCAAGGCCATGCCTTGGCACTTGCAAGATATACCTTGGCAAGGGTTGACAAAGCTTGACTTTGGCGTTGACCAAGTCAAAGTATGATTGGTCTCATTTCTTGATGTTTATTATTGGAGTTTAGGAAACATCTTAACATCTACTGTAAGGAGATGTGTGTTCTCTTCTAGGGGCGGCATGGGCATAGTAACAAGGAAGACCATCGAGCATGCCCTGGGCACCATGCCAAGGCAAGACCCACGGACCCATGGTCCGAGCCAATGGGACTCGACCGAGCCCTCGGCTAGCACCCAGTGTGCCTAATTTCAGCTAGGCACCACCGAACAATCCCTGTCCCAAAGAGAAACATGGACCAAATCACCTTGAGGCACGACGGACCAAGTCAAGGCGGTTCTAGGTGGTTAGGTAACTACCTTGGTCATGGCAAAGGACATGACCAAGTCACGTCCGATAATGTCATGAATACGTGGAACATGTGGTAATTAACCAAGTAGTTGTGGTGGTTATGGAACCAGGTGGCAGCAAGGGAATAAGGCATTTGGGTAACTGCCTTGACCACAAGGAGTGGGGTCTACGAATCAATGTAATCAGGACATGTGTCCTTGACGGTTATGTAACTACTTGTTGGCTGATCTATAAAGCCATGGGCTTTAGGCTTGGGAAACATAGAGTACCAGTATTGTATTCCTATTGAGAGCTTAATAAACGTTTCTTTGGTGCCCTTGTTTGTTGTTCATTTACTTTTAATATTGGTAGTGCTGAACTAAGGAGGCCCTTAGGCAGCAAGGGTTGGGTTGAGTCCAGAGAATTTTCATTGAGGTAAACCCCTCACTTAATAGCCCCGTGACATTATGTATTATGAAAAAGAAGTACATACTATGTAAGGGTGGGGGTGGAGCCATCCACTGCTTGTATTGTGTACAACAACTTCCTCTTTTAGTAATAATTTTTTTAGTGACAAACTGAATTTTGTCACTAAATGTGGCATATACGAAAAAAAAAAAGTGTAATCAATATACAATTTGATTTAGCATCAACTAGTTACCAATGAACTTAATCATCACTAAATAATGCATTGAACAATGAAAATTTTAGTAGCAAGGAATATCTCTTGCTAAATGTCAGGAATAGTGAGAGAAAATATTTTCATCACAATAAAGTTATATTTATTAATTATTTATTAGTAAGAGTTTTATTTCATCACAAAAAAGTAGATTTATGTCTTATTTGGTTCGTTTTTGCCAACTTACAGTGTGAGTGGAGATAATTTTATGGAATTAACTCACAGTGTAGGTTCATATTTCATGTTTGGTTGAACTTTAAACTTGCATTGAAGTTGCAAATTCTTAAAAATAGTAAAATGTGTGAATTGACATAAATGTCATTCAAACATATTTTTAAAATAAGTGAAGGGTATTTTTGTCTATTAAACTCTTGAGAGATATTTTGATACAAATATTTAAATTCGGGATAAAATCGTAATTTAATTGATAACTACAAATTAAAAGCGGTTTTGATTTAAAATGTGAGGAAAAACTCATAAGATGTTTTTTTTCTCTCTTAATTTAAATTTATTATTCTTGTTTACGTTTCTATCTCTCCCTCCACAAGGGTAATTAAATCACGTTTTTTACTTATGTAGAAAATATCTTAAATATGTTTAATTGAAAAAAACTTTCTTTTTTTTTTTCAAAATGGCGCATAGCGACTTAAAGTTGACTAGTATTTTTAAAATAAAAATGATGATTTGTTTGAGATATCTTCTTATGGGGAGAGAGAGAGATAACTTACCCTTTTGTCTCCTGGAAGTTGAGATATCTTAAATGGAGTTGGAAAACCAAACAAAGGGTTACAATCCACCTCAATTTTAGTGGAGCGTAGCAAGGATTTTTTGGTCAAAAAAATGTGTAGCTAGGGTTTTTTGGTCAAGGTGCTTAGTGAGAATATTTTCAATCGCTCACACTTGACACTACCGAAATCTCTCTGGTTCGCGTTCTTCATCGTCTTCGTCTCTCGCTCCGCTCGTCTTCGTCTCTCGATCGCGTTCTTCGTCGTCGGTCGTTCGTTCTTTGTCTCTGGTGTTTGAGTAGATTGGAGAGACGGCGAGCTAGCTAGGGTTTTGAAGATTGGTTAAACGAAGAACGATTTGGCTCTGCCATTGGGGAAGTGAAGTTAGGTTTCGGTTTGTTATCCGATTGAGAGGTTCGCAATTTCTTTTTTAGTGATTTCCAAATCTCGATCAGTCGTTTCAGTTTTGGTTCGATTTTTTTTTATGTAGTCTTGTCAAACCGATTTGGCTGACTAGCTAGTTGTAGTGAATCGATTGATCGTTTTCGTTTGTGTGATTGTTTCTCTGTTCGATCGATGTGGTTGAGTATGGTTTGTTCATGGAGATTTCGTGGAAGATCATGTGTTTTAGTAAGTAGATGTGTTGATTCTCTGTCTTTTGTTTGCGATCTTTGAATTTGAGTATGTGTTTGGTTCATTTTGTGTTTCTCTATTGTTATAGTGAATTCATTGTTTGCTTGATTTGTTAGGTTTGATTTTTCTAGTCATCAGTGATAGATTTCATTTCTCTGTCTTGCAATTGTTGAATGAGATTATGTGTTTGTTCATTTAGGAATCTTGAGATTAGTGGCTAAAACATAAAAGTGAACATACTATTTCAAAGAAAACTATTTATGTAGGCAAGTATGAATAACTATTTGTGCAGCAAACCCCCGACAAACCCATTAACTGATCTATCTTCATTTGGAAAAGGAAGCACTGCTTTCTTAGCTTTCATGCTACTCTTTAACTTCACATGGTGATGGTCTTTGTCATCCATTTTGTCAACCAACCAAGTAGCATGAATATCAACATCGATACAACTTAATTAATAATGTATATCATATCATTTTGTCGTGCGATATCCTTCGATTAAACATAAGACATGGAAAGTCACCCTTAATGTTTAATTGTACTAGTCTCGATCTTTAGGTAAACTGAAAAACATCCAAGTGACATTGATCATATCAATTCACATGGACTTGGTCATTATCAGTCTATCTTATTGAGGGATCCACTGATATCTCTCTCTATACGAGAGTGAAAAATTCTATCTTGATTACACACCTTCACATATTATTCACACGGTAACCAATCAAAATCTTTATAATTGTCCGGTTAAAGACAACATTTGATTGTAGAAGACCAGTTTCTTCTTGTTCGACAACAATGACTCCGACAATATTGGATTCATCCGTAAACAAAAAGTAATTCAAAGTTTGGTGATAATATATAAAACGAGCGTTTTTACGTTTTTTGTTTGTGATGATCATAAGATAAATGAAAGAAAAATGTCGATGGAGCAAACTATTCTTGCTTCATTAGCAACAAAAGAAAAAAATGATAATTAAATTGAAGGTACAAGTTCTTTGCTAAATTAGATAGAAAGAAATTAATTTTTTTTTTCAAGTCCCTACATTACCCAACAATATTGACGAAAATCATTACATTAAGTAATTTGAATTAATCACATTTCCTTTGCTTCTATATTTCAGCTCTCAAACAAAGTGATAGTAATATCCGCGCAGAACGCTTGAAGACCTGTTTCTTCTTGTTCAACAACAATGACTCCGACAATATGAGATTTATCCATAAACGAAAAGTAATTTAAAGGTGGGTGTAAGTTTTTTAAAGGAGCATTTTTACCTTTATTCGTTAGTTATGATCCAAGCTCAAAAGTTCCAAAGGTAGGCTAATTTAGCAAGGTTAACTAAGACATTGAAATGTCAATACACTCTATTTAAAAAGTAAACCTAACCACAATCGAACTTAGGTTAAAGTTTCAACCTTGTTACATGAAGGGGTCCGTGACAATATGATTTTCTCTCTTTCTTGAGAGAGAAACACACGGTCTCTCTCAATGAATACTAAGGTTGCGCGCACAAACAATAATTTGGACTTCACTAGTGAACCCTAAACTCCTCGTCATCTATTTACCATCCGCTGAGCAAAGAGCTCATTCTTTTTTTTAAACAACATGCAGATGCACGAGACGATAAGTAAAAAGAAAAAAGTCGATGGAGCGAACTAATCTTGCTGGATTAGCAACATAAGAAAAAATGATAACTAAATTGAAGGTACAAGATTTTTTCTAAATTAGATAGATAGAAATTAATTTTTTTTTTCGAATCCTTATGTTAACCAACAATATTGACAAAAACCATTACATAGAGTAATTTGAATTAATCGCGTTTCCGTTGATTCTATATTTCAGTTCTCTGACGAAGCAAAAAAAATCCGTGCGGAACGCTTGAAGACTCGTTTCTTCTTGCTCTACAACAATGGCTCCGACAATATATGATTCAACAGTAAACGAAAAATATCGTGCTCCTAATATTCAAGTCTATGGTAATCTCAAGTCAAATGACTAAATGATATGTTTATCATTAGTAACACCTATGACTTAATCCATGTGGTGTTCTCATAGCAGGTCGGTCTAGTATCTTATTCCATAATAAGTACTCATGATCTTGATTTGTATCCTTATACACATGATCATCACATGACCATCAATCAAGATTCACACTAGTCTTAATTCATTATAGTTCCCAGTATAATGATCGACTAGGGACATTTATGATATTTCAACAAATACCCATTGATCTTACTATAAGGTAAATATGTAATCACTTATAATAAAATAACAAATAAAACCTTTATTTTATTAACTAAAATTATAAGATAAACAATGTTTGTAGATTGACCTAGGGCACATGCCATAACATGTCAAATTGTTTCAATTTCGCATTTACAACTAAATTAATGACAGTTTGTTTGAAGAAATCGGATTAGCAAATCAATGTACTTGATTCTGTGTCTGGTACTGGTCTTGTATTGAGCCATAAATGATTAATGAAATTTCTCTTCAAAAAAAAGTATCTCAAACATCTCTTAAATTTATTATTTTACCATTGATTAAATTTTTTAACCTTCACTTAAATGTACTATTATACTCTTAATTAAGGGTCTTCCCGCTATTAAATTCAAATGGTTATAATAAGTTGTCAAAAAAGTCAGAATAAAAATAAAGTAATATATTTTTGAAATATAAAAATAGATTATTAGATTAAATAAATTTATGCGAGCATGGCAAGCGGATTCAAGTACGCTCCTAAAACTAGTATATGTGTGTGTGTGCGCGTGCGTGTCAATAAAAGGAGTTTCCCCTCCATTTACCAAAAAAAAAAAAAAAAAAAGTTGTTTTTAAGGATGCAAACAATCATGTACGTATTCCACCTCGGTTTTACAATAAAATCAGTATTAGACGCGATATATTGACTTGACTTTGGACCTTGACTATCCATTTTTGTATATGAGGACTTAAATGCTGAATTGAAAATGATTGGATGGCATATTTTTTACACAACAAATAGACACGCCCTTTATAGTGTCCTTTGATTATCGATGTTTACACAAATTTATATGTATCTAAAGGACACCAATAATTATGTGTTCATTTAGCGTGTCTAAATTAGGTCACCTTATATTTATTAAATATTAAAAATTATAAGCAATGAGAAGATGGTGTAGTGGTTAGGATGTGTACTAATACCTAAAGATTTTGGGTTCAAAACTCACAACTCATGACATTTATTTTTCAAGATTATGTATAAAAGTGCAACAATCTTAATTGCGGTTGGGCCTGGGCCATATGTCTAAACCTAAGTTTGCCCATTAGTTGATCAGACTCGGGCCTTGGCCGGGCTTTTATTGAATTTCAAATTCTAAGTCGGACCCATGTTGCCAGGGCCCGATCTGGGCTAGGCGGGCCCCAGGCGGGCCCTACCCTCCGAATAGGTATAGTAACGCACCGTTTTCCAGGGGTGTATTCATTTAAGATTTTAGTTGACTTTTGGTTACTTTTAATTACTAAAAAAGTTTAGTTGTATTCAATTAAAACTTTTAGAGAGTTTATAAAAGTAATGTGTATTCGATGTGAACTTTTATAAGTGAACTTTTATTGACTTTATAAAAGTCTATAAAAGTTTGGAGGTATTTAATTTAAACTTTTAGAGAGTTTATAAAAATAAGGTGTATTTAATTTTTTGGTGACTTTTGTAGTTTGGTTACAAATATCGACTTTGATAGACTTTTCGTATAAAAATACACATAAAAAAATATTCAACTTCTCCTCACCTCAACCCATAAACTTTTAGCAATTTCTAATTTTTGTACCCATAAACTTTTAGCAATTTCTAATTTTTGTTGGTTCCTTTATTCAATAAGGACTTCATTGTTCACAATGTATTTTCTTATCAATTGTTTTTATTAACTTCTCCAACTACTCTACAACTCATGGATTTCATTGCTCACTCATTATACTCCAATGTCTATGTTGATGAAAATGAAAATGATGTCGTTTCTCATTCTTGCATCATTGTACATTTTTTATAGGATCTTTTTACAAAGAAGTTTTGTTTATTAATTGTATAATTATAATCTTCAAAAAATGTAATATTATTATTTTTGGAAAAAATAATCATATATATTTTTTTGAAATGCAAGAAGTGCATTTTAAGAAATTTAAACTATCATTCTTAAGGAAAAATATAAGTTTTTTTTATTTAAGTAAAAAAATGCAAAATTTTTACATAATGATCTTACTTGGTTCTTTTTGCCATTAAAAGATTATTCATTTACCTATTTGTTTTATTGATATTTATTTACTTATTTGTTATGTCACTATCTTGATAGTAATTCATTAATATGTATAAGTAATTTTTTATTAAAATACAAAAATACTTTTTAAAAAATTAGTAATTTTTAAGAAAAAGAAATATAAGTATTCATCTATTTTTTATAATAAAGTGCAAAATATTTGTTTCAATATAAAAATCACAAAAAATTACTAGTATCAATCAAAATCATATTTAAGAAGTTCATAAAAGTCATTAAAAATTTTAAATATTAAGAGGTCATCAAAATGAAGTTTACATAAAGTTTATCAAAGTCTTTAAAAGTCTACAAAAATCTACAAAATTTCTAAAGTCATCCACTTATAAAAGTAACCAAAAGTTTATTAAAATCTCAATTGAATACACCCCTATCATTCTATCATTTCCCTTTCTTTATATCGTGACTTGCAATTACCGTTGTATCGATTGAATTTCCAATTTTATCTAACCTAATCACTTTTGTTTTTACTTCCTATTTTCATTACTCAACCCAGTACCTTACCTCACAGAATCGGTCTTCGTCTTGTTCTTTGGCTTTTCTCTCTCATCTAGATGCAAATGTTGGTGGAGAATCAGTCTTCAAGCTCATATTTTTCGAAGAATACGATGAAGATTAGGGGGTTGATATCTTGCAATCTTCGTGCGCTTGGAAGATAGGTAGATCAGGTGGGGTTTGACAATGTGGATTAGTGAGCCGTTATTATTGTTATTATTTTTCATGAACAACACATGTTTGATGAAATGGTGATTTGAATTTCAGGTTTGTGGTTTGAGCAGTGAAGAAAAAATGTTTCTGAAATCTAGGCTGAAATGGGTTGCTCTTGTTGGGCTTCTTCTCTCTCTGCTTTCCCTCTCCACTTACTTGCTTCTCGCTGTTTATACTGGGAGGAGAGTTTTCGCTTACCATACTTCCATCACCATTTTCTCCTGGAGACCCATATTCGGAAATGCTCATCTCTTTATGACTGTAAGCAAATTCCTCAATTTCTTAACTTATAGATTAGTGAAAAAGCGCACTAAATCGAGCACAATGGAAATGTTTGATTCATGTAGCCGGCCCCAATTAATTTGGGAATGAGGCTGTGTTGTGTTTTTTTTTTTCGACGAAAAGATATTTCCATTCATAGAAATTGCTCACTATTACATTTGATTTAACAATGAAATTACATCAATAACAACTTTTTCCCACTCCTTGAGATCAAATCGACATTGCAAAAGATTGCAAACTAATGTGCAACTTATACGCTTGTCTTTTGAATCATAATTGAAAATACAACTTCCAACAGGGGAAGACGAACAAAAACTTCAGGCTAGGGAGAAAGACACAAACTTCCAACAAGGGAAGACAACTACTTAGTGAAAACCTGCTAAAAAAATATCAAATCAATAACTGTTGTAGATCTATGCACGTACGCTTGTCTTTTGAATCATAACTGAAAATACAACTTCCAACAGGGGAAGACGAACAAAAACTTCCGGCTAGGGAAGAAAGACACAAACTTCCAACAAGGGAAGACAACTACTTAAGTGAAAACCTACTAAAAAAATATCAAATCAATAACTATTGTAGATCTATGCACGAGCATATAGAAGTGAGGGTGGAATTGAGTGATAGCAGATGCATGCGTGGAGGAGAGGCAAGTGGTGTCAGTGATGAATTTGACAATCGCTGCAGGTTTAATGAAATTGAACATCTCAAATCTGAATAGATTTGACTCTTATTGAATAAATAAAAATAGAAATTTTTATTGAAACCACCACCGATCAAAAGAGAAGATCGACAGTGGTTCAAACTCGAAAATCACAAAAAAAAACAATCAATGCTTCAAACCCTAGCCGCCATGAAGTTGTCGCAGTCTTGAACTAGAGGCTACGTTGTTGCTATATAGATTAGAGAAAAACACCAATTTTTGTATCTCCCACGTTTGACATTTCAAATGTTCAATAGTTACTTAATATGTATTGGTTGTGTAAACAATAACTTGGTCTATCTTTTCTGCATTGGATCTTCATTGTTTTGGATATTTCATTTCTTTGTCTTTTTTTTCTAACATTTTATTAGTTATACGTTGCAGAAATCGATGTATCGAAGGGTTGGGGCTTCTGTACAACTTTTAGAATCATTACATCCACATGCGAACCCCAGAGGTTATTATGAAGGTTAGTTGTATATAGTGCCAATTAACTCTACTTGTTGTCTCAATAGTTTAGAATGTAAGTTGATTCTTAAGTTAAAATAAAGGGGACTTCTATCTGCTCTCGTTCTTGTTAAATCGAAAGGTCTTGCTTTTACGTGGTGCTTAAAAAAAATGCATTTGAAAACAAAAGTGCCTTATTAGAAGAAGGAACTTAAATTGGGAGAAGATAAAAACATTAGATCATATGCTTTTCATTTTAGTAAATTTTACTACTTATAAATACATAATAGTTGGGATAACTCTTTTTGTTACTACTTAGTATTTACTTTTACTCTTTCAAATTGCGGAACTTCCTTTTGACAGTTTTTGATCAGTGATTTAGGAGTAAAGAAAAAGAGAGTTAGGACTTCACACCATAATTCCATCTTGGCAGCAAAATAAATAAAAATTGATCGACTAAAAATAAATTTATACAACAAAATAATAGAAATGAAACTAGGAAAAAAATTGCGAGAAAACTTTAGCTTTAAGTATGGACGTAGTGGAGTTGTTCATTGATTCATAAACACATTCCGTGTTCTTTAGTAAATCGATTATAATCACTAACAAGCTCTAGTAACTTACTTGTCTCTCCTACTTTTAATAGCCAAAATAGGCTTGCTTTTTGACTAATTCCCTTATGATCAAATAACTCTAAACAAGCTCTTAGAAGTTAGAATGCAATCTTTTTTTTTTCTTGGAAACGACAAATTAGAATGAAATCTATTGATGACATGAAAACCTGTGACAGGTTACCAATTTTAAATAATGTACACATAAACTCAAATTTATTTTAGCTAAATTATATATCTTCTTTCCATAGGTAGAATATCATATATTGAATCTTGCCACCACTAACTATTAGAACAAACAACTATGGATATACGATTCTAAATGGACATAGATCGAATTTAGAATTGAGCAATGAGCCCTTTTCACCAATGAACAAAATAATCATATGTAATGATCATGAAGACATAAATAGTAAGAAACATAAAAATGAAAGTTAAATTTAATAGATTCATAGCATTTGGTGAATTGAACTTCTTCTACTGATGAACTAGAATATAAATCTAGCTGCGCATCTAATCCATGAAACGTTCCAAATAAGTTGGGTTCGGCTACATGAATCAAACTCTTCCACATCGCTCAATTTAGTGCCCTTGATGGTGTTCTTTTTTTTTTTTTCAAAGTGTACCCAACAAACTTCTACAACTATGTAGCAAAAGGATGTCACCTTAACATTCTCCTTATCTTAATGCTACTGGATGCTGATCTTTTTCATTTCACATACATATGACGCATTCCTTGTTCACGTCCTAATTGTAACGCTAATAACAGGTCCTAGTGAGCGAAGCAATGGCTTCATCTTTGTCAGAATTCAAGGAGGTTTCCATGAAATCTGAAATTCTGTAAGGACATTTTTAATCACTACTGTTTTCTATCACTTCACAAGTTCTGTCACTAATGGGAATTATATGAATTTTGATTTCTCAGAAGTCAGATCTGTGATGTTGTAGCGGTTGCACGACTTATGAATGCTACATCAGTCATTCCTGAGCTCCAATCAACTACTTAGTAGCAAGGGGATCAGGCTTGTCTACTTTCAAACAAACAAAAATTTAATTGACATAAAGTAACTCTATTAGAACTGATTAATGACATTTTCATTCCATCATTTCTATTGCCTTTTGCAGCTCTGATTTTAAAAGTTTTGCTTATCTTTACAATTAGGATCAGTTCATAGCAGCATTAGCAAAGGATGTTATAGTTGTAAAAACCATTCCTAAAAATCTTAAGTGAGCAAGGAGGAAGGAGGAAATCTCTTTGTTTCGAACGGTTCGAACTGCTTCCCTGAATTATTATCTCCATCATGTTCTCCCTGTACTGAAGCGTCATGGAGTTGTTGAATTAGTTATTTCTGATGGTGGATGTTTGCAGGTACTCAATATGAACCTATTATTCTCTTACTATTACTGTATTATTATATTCTTCTGGGTCTTAATCTTTATTGTCAACTTACTCAAGGGCATGCATGGTGTGTAAAAATCTAAATGAATTGCTTATTGTTCTATGCGAGAGAACAAGATGCAATATAGGTGTTCTATGCATGCAAAAGCTTTTGCATCGTGATTTATATCATTGAAACTAGGCTTAATAGGCAAATATATCCTATCCTATCGTTTCAAAGATTTTGCCAAAATATCCTAATGTTTGAATTTTGACAAAAATATCCTAACCTTTTGATTTCTTGTAAAGTGTATCTTCACTTCCTATTTTTAGTGAATTACACTTGAAAATATAATAAATTATGCATACAATTGAGAATATTATATCATATAAATGGAATTGGTATGTAATCTAGTGATCATTCATCACTTTGATTGTGGTTTGATACATAATAATTACAAACATGGATACAATTTGCATGAAACTAAAATGTTAAGATATTTTTGCAAAAATTGAAACGTTAGGATATTTTTGCAAAAATCTTGAAACGTTATGATGTATTTGCCTATTAAGCCTTGAAACTAATTAGTTTTGTTTTGGCAGAATTTTTTCAAAATAGTTAAAACCTGAGGATGGAGCAGGCCTTGTGAGAGATAAAGTATTTGGATTATTCAATATTCATCTTAATGAAACTCTATAAAGCTCTCACAGTTAGGATTTCTTATGCATGTTCGTTATGTCAAATTGCGTTGACCTAATTAATTCTGAATTTCATTTGAAAATATAGGGTGCAGAGGTAGTCGTATTATACATGTGGTGTTTTAGACACCTCCAAATGCCCTCATTAGAAAACTTGACAAGTTAATCAATAAAAACTAAAGGAATTCGAGTAGTAGTAGATATGCGGTGGTTGATGTTTATGACCCAATTATTAATTATAATTTTTATTTATTTATCTCTTGGTTTATGGAATGATTGTTTGTCATAAGATTTTTACCTAATACTCCTTAATTGGGCATAAGACTTCTTTTTTAATATATTACTTGTTTCCATATAATCTTTTTTGATAAACTGTGAGAATGTTTGAAAAAGAATAAAAAAGATATTGCAAGTCATTTTTTCCTGATGTGTGAATTGAAGACAAACCTTGGTTCTTTGAAACAAACATGTTTTCTTTATTAAAAATAATGATTTATCAAGTGAGATAACGGTGAGGTTCTTTTTATGTTATAATTGTTTAATTGTTTACATCGATTGAATTATTTCTTGGGACATCCTATGCAATTTTATTCCATATACTTTGTGGAGCAGTGTAGGTGATGCTGAGGCATAAAATTAAGATGAAGAAAAAAAAAACCATCAAAGAAATAGTGATTCAATGCATTAAAGGGGTTGCAAATGAATGATCTTATCTTTTGTCGGATAATAATCCAATGGTCTTAAATCCCCATTGCATGGACTTTCTTTCGTTGTTCTCCATGGACTAATTTTCCATACATATACAAATGTATACGTGTAAGATATCCGATTCTTAATTTTTAGGATTTATGAGCTAATTGTGGGTATGCAATTATGTGAAGACTCTTTTGTTGATCTGATTGACTAATTTTCCTTAATGTTACATAAGATATGTAATTCTTGATTTTTAGGATTTTAGTTCCTCGTGTTGAGGAATTTTTCCTTAATGTTCCTTGAGTCTTGATCTTGTAATAAAGATTGAAATTGGAAAGATTAGTTTATTTTGCTCTTATTTGTTGGGCCCGCCCACACCTATATTCGTAGGTTTGTGGATCTCTACTAATATTGGTGTTGTCCACAACTTAACCACCTTCAACTCACAAAGTGTGGGGCTTTACTGCAAAATGTCTCAGTAGCACTTCGGAGGAGATCTACACTTATATACTTCTTTACAAATTCCTAGTTAACCGATGTGGGACTATCTATTTTTTCCACACATCCCCAATTATCTCCACCTTGGTCCTTAATTCTTCCAAGGCACCAACATTGCGGGACCTATCGTCGCTACCATGTCAAGGGGAGGTAACTCGAGGAACACCTTCGACCATTGAAATACATGCCTTGTCACAGCCGAACCATCGACTATGTTACAATTTGAATTTCGGCTAGTATTAGTATTGTCCCCAACTTAACCACTTTCTACTCACAGGTGTGGGGTTTTACTCCAAAAGGCCTTGGTGCTACTTAGGGGGAGATCCAAACTTGCATACTTATTGTCAAAGTCTTAGTTAACCAATGTAGAACTATCTTTTCGATCTACACATGCCGAACATTATTACGTGGACAAGCTAGGTCATTATGCCATAAATAAGACTTTCATGCTTAAATTTCATTTGCTTCTTGCTATGTGAAATGAACCTTCTCTTGTTTTTATCTAAGCGATTCTTCCACAACAACTTGAGGAATACCAAAGGTTGAGATGTATGGTTTCTTTCCATGCATTTGGTTCCGCGATGATGTCCAAGAGCATGCCACTAAAGTTTTTGTATAGGTGAGAAGTGTCTCATTTATTTGTGCTCCCGGTTGTTCCTTTGGAACTTGTGAAAACTTTACTTTCCTTGTATTTTCTTAAGGCTGCGCACTTCTTGACGACCATTTGTAGTCTTTGATCCTGGAATGACTAGAGATGCTCTTGCATACCATGGATGTGCTGAACTCTTTTAGGTGCAATCTGAATACATGCATGACCTATATTTAGTTTAATATATCCAAAGTTATTAGTATTACATTTGCTACATTTCTCTCTTATCAAGCTTACCAATATTTTATTTTTGAAGCCAGCTTACCGATGTTCAATTATAAGTAAATGTTCTTTGTTTTTGAAGGATGTACACGATGAACTTATCCAACATAGGATATTATGGATGATTAAAAGGGAATCGTAAAACAAAAGCTATCTGTCAACTCTATTGAGCTGAGATATAATGGCTCATGGCCTTTGATGCCAGAAGAGGTAAGATACTAAGTACCATGAAGAGAAAGTAGTTGTGCTACTCAAAGATCAATATGATGTTTCTTTTTCACTTTATTGGTTAGCTTTATATTCTTGGAGGATTGCTAATTATTCTCTGGATGCTTCCCTGTTACAGTTTTTTCCTAATCCTTTGCAAACTAAATTTTTGCTTTTTCATTATTTTTTTCGAAAACATATACCTAAAAAAAAACTAATCAAATTATACTGGGTTGAGGCTGAGTATTTTGTTTTATTAATCTAAGATAGTCAATTTCCTAGGGTTGAGATAAGAAATTATGGTTGCTGGTTATGTACCCTCGCTGTATTTTTGGCTTATTGACCATTCAGAAGCCCATCAGATAAAGTAACTTCCTGCGATGTTTATATAGGGATAGTTTTTTATAGTAACACCTTGATGTACTTTATCATTCCAAATCATGTGAGAGTACATCAATAAGAAACGAGGGCACAACAGATCACTCGAATCGACCAGACAAAGAATTAGTCTCCCTAGCTATAGGCTGCTAAATTAGCTGATCTACGAACATAACGAACTTTATAGGACCTCGTATCCTTTAATAAAACCTTACAGTCTTCCACTAAAGAACCAAAATATGACAAATCAGTGTGCATGCTCTTTAGTGTTTGAACAACCACCGTGCGTTCACTTCCACTCGGTTGAGATTCGTGGTTGTACTCAGTTGATCACTTGCCCCATGTCACCTTGGTTCGAAGTAAACAATTTTGAGAAATAGTTATGCACAAGGTTTGAAAGCCATGTTTCCCAATTTCGCCACTGTCCTTCCTCGTCACGATGTCTTTCCACAATATTTTTCTTCTTCCTAGCTGAGGCGTATGTATGGAAAAACTTTGTATTCAAGTCGTCTTCTTTAAGCCAATGTTGCTTCGCTCTTTGCCGCCAAAAATCTTCTTGTTGCGCTAGAATTCTATGACACTCCAATTCCACCTCTTTATAGCACTGAATAGAAAAAGAATCTCTGCCTGCCTTTTGGAGACCGACCATTCATATTCGAAGATCTTTTAGTCTATCTCGCAAAGCTCTTTGCAACTGACTTTCCCCATTTTTCTAGCTCTCGGCCACATTTGGCTATACGGTCCACCACTGGAAGAAAGCTATTCTCTTGCCATGTGTTCTTCACTAGATCATAACAACCTTCCTCCCTAAGCCATGCATTCTCGAATCGGAAGTGAACACCCTTTCTTGCCTCTCTCCAGTACTTCAAGTCCATAAACAATGCACTATGATCGGACCCAAGAGATATCAGATTTTAGAGCCTTACTTTTTCAAACATTTGCTTCCATGATGTTGTTGCCATAGCTCTTTCAAGTCTCTCTTGAACCCAATTAGCCGAACCTTTTATCTCTCCCATGTAAAGGGAATTCCTCCATTCCCAAATCCATAAGTTGGCTGTCCACAACAACACTTCTGAACCCATTGAGTCACCACCTAGCCTGCCCCTGTGGTCCCCTCTTTTCATTGTCATGGAGAATGTCGTTAAAATCCCCCCAATACACACCATGGATCATCAATTTGATCAGTGAAGGTTCTCAACAGGTCCCAAGATGCTATTCTTCTCGACCCCTCAGTGTATCCGTAAAAACTAGTCATTCTTTATGTACGCAAGCCTTCAACAAAAATGGATGCATCTATAAAATTAGTGATTGTTGATGGAATTATTAATGGAAAATACTAGAATGACACCCCAAGTGACATTGCTGTGACATGACGTGTGAGCCCCACTTATAATTGAGTATGTGCAAAATAATTTTTAGTGCATAACCCGGGTGATGTGTATCTCAAAGCGCGCACGACAGCGCCCATAAATGCGAACCGTGAACCACGTCGCAAGGGAGTCACTTGCGGTGTCATTCTAGCGTGAATTTTTTTTTTTTTTATTTTGTGGACTAAAAATGTGGAGATTACCCTTTGCTAGCCCATAAGCATGATGTCGTGATTACCCTTTGCCCTTTTACATTAGAAATACCCAAACCCTTCTTTTCACCTCTCAAATCTCGCAATCTCTTGCCATTCCGGCGTCTTCCTTCGACTAGATGCTGTGGCTGACGATGTTGGCTAAACAGGAGGACCTGTTGATCTTCACCATGAATGATGATGTGATCTTTTAGTCCTGAAAGATCAAGTGACTGCTTGAACTTATTTATGATAAGAAACCCCAAATTTTTTTAAAAAAATTCAGTCTAAGCAAGAGACTTGGATCTAAATGTGTTAGTTTTGTGATGCATTTCTGTTTTTAGTTTAATTTTTTTTTAAATAATATCGGCCTCTTTGAGTAGCCATATGAGGATGAAGGGGAGTTCTTCCCCTACTTGTAATCTCATCTGGCTTAGTTAGGAGGCATAGAGTGATAGACTATTTGTCTTCTTGGGGTTTTTAGGGGACTTTTAGTGATTTTATTCATTTATTGTCCTCTAAGCAGCCTTAGACATTCATATTTGTTGGTTATTAAGTTTTTATATATCTGCTTTTCCATTTGGTTTTGTAAATGGGCATAGATTTGGTTTGAGAGAAGGGCATTATTATTATTATTATTATTATTATTATTTTTCTTTTTTTTTTATAAGAAAGAAACCTCATCTTGCCCCCCATTGAGGCTCAAATCCCCAACCTTTTATACATGTGACCCAATACCAAACCAATGACCTACCTACTCGGTTGGTGGGAGGACGTGGTTTTTATTAGTAATTTCTCCCTTCAATAGTATGTGGCATTTTCGTTTGCTGTTTCCAACTCCAACATGTTTTTCAATGTCGAGACATTGTCATTGACTCTCGGTTAGGTCTAAACTGTTGATGTAGATTAATCTGCTTAATTCTAAGCACGCACAACATGTTATGCCCATTGTTGGATCAGAACCAAATGGGACTAGTTCCAAGTTTTTTGTAAATTTCGTGAAGGACTTACTACAATGTTTCATTTTTCACGTTTAAGGTTGTTTTGGTCTCTGTTAATTATAACGTCTTGCCTCTTGAATAACTGGAAGTGAAGATTGTCTACCGCATTCAGTTCAGACAGGGGCATATATCAAGAGGATGCGACACATATCTGTTCATCTTCCTGATTCAATTTGAATAGGGTGGAGCGATTTTTATTCGAATTTCCATTCCAGTAGGTAGTTTCGGATATTTTATCTCTCTTAACTTATAAGAGAGTTCTTTATCTGAATTATCTCTAATGCTCATGAGTCATGATATGGAAAAATTGGGTAAAAAATTTGCATTTATTTAAATAAAAAATTATTTATAAAATGGATTAGGGTTGAGCTTATGCGGGTTCATATTGTAAATAGATTGACTTGTTTATAACACGCAATAGATGGGTTGTGTCACGGGTTGATACGCCAACCCGTTTACAACCTGTTAATATATAAGGACCATATAATGTTATGTTTACTAATATCACCACCTAACTTATATAAAATGTAAGTATTTACAACACCTTGAATTGATGGTATCTTATTCTAATTCACTTGAAAAACAACATAAGTGATGTGTTTTCTTATTGAATAATAACAAGTTTCAAGAAATTTAATTTCGGGAGTGGGCTTGTTCATGCGAAGTACGATCACAAAACTTGAAAGCTCAAACTTAATGCACCAATATTTATACAATCAAAGTTTCCTTGTGGACAATAGTAGGCTCATTTTTAATGTGAAAGGGCATGTTCTAAATTAGCCCCTCCAAGAAAGCCCTAATAAGGCTAATATCTCTCTCCCTAAGAAACCCTAATTTTTTTTGGCAAAAATTAAATTTTCAATCTAAGCAAGAGACTTGGATTTAAATGTGTTAGTTTTGTGATGCGTTTATGTTTTTAGTTTGACATTTTTTTAATAACGTCGGCCTCTTTGAGTAGCCATATGAGGATGAAGGGGAGTTCTTTCCCAACCTGTAACTCATATGGGTTAGTTTGGAGGCATAGAGTGATAGACAAGTGTCTTCTTGGGTTTTTTGAGGGGACTTTTAGTGATTTTATTCATCTATTGTCCTCCAAGCAGCCTTAGACATTCATATTTGTTTTTCTCATTAGATGATATTCATATTTGTTGATTATTAAGTTTTTGTCTATCGAAAAGCATCAGGCTAGAACTATTTGCTTTTCCATTTGGTTTGTAAGTGGGCATAGATTTGGTTTTAGAGGAGGACATTATTATTATTTTTTTCTTTTTTGAAAAGAAAGAAACCTCATCTTGCCCCCATTGAGGCTCAAACCCCCAACTTTTTATACATGTGACCCAATACCAAACCAATGACCTGCCCACTTGGTTGGTGGGAGGACATGGTTTTGTTAGTAATTGTCTCCCTTTAGTGTTATTGGACATTTTCGTTTCCGATTCCAACTCCATCATGGTATTCGGTACTGAGACATTGTCGTTGACTCTCGATTTGGTCAAAATTATTGATGTCGATTAGTCTGCTTAATTTTAAGCATGCACTACATGTTATGTGCATTGTTGGATCAGAACTAAAGGGGACTAATTCCTAGTTTTTTGTAAATTTCAAAAGGACTTGCTACATGGTTTCCTTTTTCGCGTTTAAGCCAATTTTGATCTCTATTAATTAAAACATTTTGCCTCTTGAATAATTGGAAGTGGATACTATCTACCACATTCAGTTTAGACAGGGTCATATAACAAGAGGATGCGACGCATATTGTGTTCATCGTCCTGATCAGTTTTAATGGGATGGAGCGATTTTTGTTCTCATTTCCATTATTGTAGGTAGTTTCAGATATTTGATCTCTCTTAACTTATAAGAGAGTTTTTTATCCGAATTATCTCTCACGCTCATGAGTCATGATATGAAAAAATGGGGTAGAAACTTTGTATTTAGTTGAATAATAAAACTATGTATAAAATGGATTATGGTTGAGCTTATGAGGGTTTGTGTCGTAAATGGATTAACCTATTTATGACACAATAAATGGGCCTTGTCATGGGTTGACAAGACAACTTGTTTACAACCCCTTAATATAAAGGATTATGGACCAAATGATGTTTTGTTTACTAATATTGCCCACCTAACTAAAGAAAGGTAATATTATTTATATAAAATGTAAGTATTTACAACACCTTTAATTGATGTTATCTTATTCTAATTTACTTGAAAAACAACCTTTGCGAGGCATTTTTTATTGAATAATGACAAGTTTCTAGAAATTGAATTCCTGCAAGCGTATCAAGCGGGCTTGTTCGCGCGAAACGCGATCACAAACCTTGAAAGCCTGGACTTAATGCTCCAATATATGTATATATACAATCAAAACTTCTTATGGATAGTAGGCTCTTTTTTAATTTGAAAAAGCATGTTCTAGATTAGCCCATCCAAGAAATCCATTTGGTTTGTAAATAGGCATAGATTTGGTTTTAGAGGACATTATTATTATTATTATTATTATTATTATTATTATTATTATTATTATTATTTTTCTTTTTTGATAAAGAAGAAACCTCATCTTGCCCCCCATGGAGGCTTGATTCCCCAACCTCTTATACATGTGACCAACTACGAAACCAATGATTTGCTCACTTGGTTGGTGGGAGGACGTAGTTTTTTTTAGTAATTCTCACCCTTCAATAGTATTGGGCATTTTCGTTTGTTGATTCTAACTCCAACATGGTATTCGGTATTGAGACATTGTCGTTGACTTCTGATTTGGTCTAAACTATTAATGTAGATTAATCTTCTTAATTTTAAGCATGCACGACATGCTATTTGCACTGTTGGATCTGAACTAAAGGGGACTAGCTCGTAGTTTTTTGTAAATTTCATAAATGATTGATTACGATGTTTCCTTTTTCATGTTTAAACTTGTTTTGATCTCTTTTAATTGGAACGATTTGCCTCTTGAATAACTGGAAGTGGAGAATGTCTACTGCATTCAGATCAGACAGGGGCATATAGCAAGAGGATGTGACGCATATTTTGTTCATCTTCCTGATTCAGTTTGAATGGGATGGAGTGATTTTTGTTCGCATTTTCATCCGCGTAGGTAGTTTCGGATATTTGATCTCTCTTAAATTATAAGAGAGTTCTTTATTTGAATGATCTCTCATGCTCATTAGTCATGATATGAAAAAATGGAATAATAACTTTGTATTTAGTTAAATAAAAGAATTATATATAAATTGGATTACGGTGGAGCTTATGCGGGTTTGTGTCGTAAATAAATTGGCCTATTTATGACACGCAATAAATGGGTTGTGTCACAAGTAGACACGCCAACTCGTTTACAACCTTTTAATATATAAGGATTAAGGACCATATAATATTATGTTTACTAATATTGCCCACCTAACCAAAGAAAAGATATTTTAATTCATATAAAATGTAAGTATTTATAGCTTTAATTAAACTCTCAAGTATCTAACATAATATAGTTTACCTTTAGATTATATATATTTATGTAATAAACATGCTAAATGCATTAAATAAGTCATGTCAAAGTTAAAAAAAAAAGTATGGGTCTTGTTTATGATATTAACATGGCACATTTAATTAACTTTACGCGTTATATATGTGTTTCATGTCGTGTCAAACCTTTAAATAAATGTGTCGTGTTCGTGATAAGGTGCTTTCCAAGTCCTTTAAACCCCTCATAATCAATGCGTCCCAACTCCCAAGTTAGGTTCGGTCTACCCACTACGTAGTCAAATGTCTTTAGTTTCTATTGAGTAAAGTTTTCTAGGAGGGGTATTTGTAGGCCGTCTTTGGAGGTGTCTAAACCACTGCAACTGTCATTCCCTAATCTTTGTGTCAATTGGTGCTACTTCTACTATTCTTTGAGTTTTTGTGTTTTGTACTCTATTTTTACGTGTTTTACACATTCACTTAAGCGTCCTCATTTTTACTTTGTTCATTTTATGTACTTGTTTTTTTTACCACCCAACATTCACTTCCATAAAGCATAGCTGACCTAATTGCGGTCCTATAAAATTTGACTTTTAACTTGGTAGGAACATTTCAATCACAAATCACACATGTTGCACTCCATTTCTTCCATCCAACTTGAATTCTTTGTGTACCATCATTCTCAATATTACCATTATTTTGGATGGTCTATCCTTGAAAGGCACATGTCTAAATAATCCAATTAATTTAGAAGGATGGTAAGTGGAAAAAAGTAATGGAAAAAAGGAATGCAGATATCTTGCCAAATATCTCTAGTGGGGCTTTCCCAGTTCAGTTTGTCCTATTTGGTAAATCATAGTCAACTGTCACCAATTGTGTGAATCTTTTCTTTTATCTATTTTTTAATTTTGTTTTCCTTTTTCTTTTGTTATACTTCCCTTTAAACTGTTAGGATATAATTTGATTGGTAATTTAAGTTGGAAGACACTTGATTGGTGAACCGCATTAGATTCAGTATTTGTGTCAAGAACTGAAAAACTGTACTTTTATGCATATTTTCAATGTTGTAAACTAAGGTCATCTCTGATCGGATCTACAAAATGAGTAATTTTCTATTGGTTTGTGCTCCTAACTACAGTAAGTACATAGTTGGATTTTCTTTTCTTAGTTTTTTCTTCAAAGAAAATGGAGTTAATCCATTGGTAATTGCTGAATTTTACATTATTAATTAAATTCAGTGATTGCAAGGCATCACATTAGGATGCTCATGCAACACCTAGGCGTTCTTGAGTCCTAAGAACTGTTAGGCCCTTAGATATGGGAAAGCCTCTAATTAGTTCTCTTGAGGTTTTTTGTGTAATTATAAAACTTGATATCCCTTATTTTCTCACCCATAATACAAAAAGCCCTTTTGGACATGGATCATTTGCTTCATAGTGATTGTAGTAGCTAGTTTTCTGAATGTATGATTGCTATTTTGGATACAAATTGGTATACGTGATTCATGTATGCCTGCAGTTTGTGGCTAGACTGCAGAAAACTATTCAAATATTTAGGGACCTATAAATAAATAGGTAAGTAATTTTATTATTTGCCTCTATCACATGGGCACTAGCTCACCTTTGTCAATTGCCTTTTTTTGCATTGTTCTATGCAATTGTTGATTGATTTTTTACTGAGTTCGTAAATTTCACAGTACTTAAAGCTCATTGCTATACATGAGCAGGCCACTGATCTCCATAGAAAATCAAGTTTGTTTCCTAATGTAAAAGTTTGTATACAATCTGTAGTTCAAAATACCAATGCAAGTTGAAGCTCCCACTCCAAACTTATAATTCATTGTCTTTATACTCAACTAGTCGATGTGGGACAATTCTCACATTTCCAACACTCCCTCTCAAGTCCATCTGGTCTATCCAGTTCTTCAGGCTTTTATCAAGCGATATCCGTTCTTTAAGTTGATTGTTGTGATTTCTGTAGGAACTAGGAAACAGGAAATACTTGTAATTGTTGGTTTTATAGGCCGCCTTAGATTGATGATCAAATACTGGTGAAAGGATGAACTATTTCAGTACAAATGTTTTAATTGGGGCTTACTTTCCCAATTTTTAGTGCCGCATAAAGATATATTATTACACTTAACTCTTGGATGTAGGATAAAATTAAAACAAAACCCAATGTTTGAAATGTATAAGACAATTTTTAGGTTGAGATAGATTTGCAAATATGTAGAACATTTTTTTTTTTTTAACTATTAAGTATTAGCCCTATTTGTTGATGCCTAATAATACCTCATTCTTGAACCATTAAAGTTGGCTATCTAGTGGTTTTAGAAAAACAAAAACTATTTAGTGAGGTTTAATTATGCCTCGCTAATTCACTAATTAATTGCTTCTTTTGATGTTTTTTCCCTTCAGTATGATATTGTTGTGTATGCTAAATCAAAAGATAATTACTTTTCACTTGAATGGTACTACTAGATTGTGCCATGTTACTGATTGTAATGATGCACATGTCATTTATCTTAGCCAAATTCAATCCTTCTTGAGAAGCGTAGTTTTTCACCTCTCTTTTTGTTGTATTTTCTTTGTTTCCCTTTTTTGGTGATTAGAAATGTTTGATCTATGTTGTTAACTCTTTCATATTTGCGAATGAGGCTTTATAGTTGTTGAGCATGATGCAGGAGTGAGTTTAAATTGAAATGTTTAATGTTATATTTTATTACTTGACATACATTGCTCATACATGACTCTTGGAAGAAAACATATAATGCGACAAACTCTTTTTGCTGCTATTGACAAAGTTGTTTCTTTTTCTTTCAATTTATTTCTTCTTGGATCATATACAGGGTCAGCTGCAACGATAATGAGGACATGATTTGATATAAGAATTCACAGCTTGTGATGTACTTCATCTAATCGTTGCTCCAAACAAGTTTTATTTTTTCTTGCTTGGGCTGCATGATGTGATCTTCGTCATCCGCCAATGCCATTGGCCAATAATGCTATTACCCAGGTGCATCTCTAATTGCCTAGATCGAATTTTATTTTTTGAAACTTGCTTACTGTATATGTTACTCTATTATGTTCTACAAAGTTTTTCAATGATTTCATATGTTCTGACCAATGATTTTCATTACTGTGTCCTTAAAGTTTTTCATCGATGTTTCTTGTGCGCATCAATGGTGTGATCAATCCGTATTCGATTTGTTGGAAATTTTAAAAAGAAATGTTTAGTCTCACATTGGTTAGAAACTTCAAGTTTTAAGAGTATATATACTTTTGCATTACATTGTGTGTAAAAGAAAAACCACAAGTGCTATGCAAAGTGAGCCACACGCGCGTGCATGGGGCACATTTTAGGCACTTTTGTAGGTACACTTGGCGCTTTGCACGAGGCACGTGCGCGTGCGTGCTAACCATGGGTAAAACTTTTTACCATTTTCGAATTTACTATGTGGGTAGTTATTGCTTGACCCACTCTGCATTGAATGGGCAGTTAATGAAACCCATTCAATGTTGACTGAGTGGATGCAGTTAAAACTGCTCCACTACCCCTTTTCTTCTCCAATTGGTTTTGCCAGAGCTCTATAAGAGAAGAGGTTTGGTTAGGAAGAAGAATATCTTGAAATACACTGCAATTGCTTGTGTTTCAGCTTTCACTACTGCAAGTGCAAGCTGATTTTGCTTCATCGTATCCTCTAGTATTTTTGCTGACTCTTACAGTATATAGAGCAAAATTTCCTTTTCGGAAAGTGACAATGTTACACGCTTTGAAGTCGTTGCAAATTCCTCTGGTTTAACAATTTAAAGGAAATTTTGTTGTTGCAATGGCTTCAATCAAGGAATTGTTAGCTAACATCGTGAATCTGGATCGCTTTGATGGAGGAGATTTCCTGAGGTGGCAGAAGCGAGTGCATTTCCTGCTGGTGGCGCTTCATCTGGTGTATGTTCTGGATACACCCAAGCCTATGGAGTCCGACGATGAAACTGTCGAGCAGATCAGGAAGAGGCGGAAATGGGAGACGGATGACCATACCTACAATGGTAACATGCTGAACGCGATGAAGGACTCCTTGTTTGACCTCTACCACGACGTTCCTTATGACATGGAACCGTGGGAGAAATTGGGGGCGAGGTACCATAAGAAGGATGCGACAAGTAAGAAACTCCTCATATCCAAGTTTATTAATTTTAAAATGGTTGACGAAAGGTCTGTCATAGATCAATTTTGTGAAGTTGAGAGGATTGGAATAATTTCTTTCAACACAATCTTATTATGGATGAAACTATTGTTGTGTCTTCTATTATTGATAAACTTCCTCCATCATGGAAGGAGATGAAACGAACTTTGAAGCATAAAAAAGAGGACATAACTCTTGATGAACTTGCTAACCATCTTCGTGTAGAAAATGATTGTCGCATGCAGGAAAATGAAAAAGAGTAGAATGCTCAAGAAATTTCAAAGGTGCATGTGGTGGAAGCAACAAAATTCAAAAAGCCTCTACTGAGTAGGCCTAACAAGCCTAGTGGTTTCAAAAAGTCTGCTGGTTCGGGAATACCAAAACTAAAATCAAAGGAAGCAGAAAGTCATTTGCTGGTTCTGCGGGAAAGATGGCCACCTCAAGTCCGACTGTCATCATTGGAAGAGGAAGCAAGGGAAACATCATTTGCTGAAACTCGTGTTACGGTGAGTTAAGCCTTGCAAGTAAGATTTCATTAGCCATACATATACTGTTAAATATATTTATTATCTAATTTAAAAAGAATACGTCAAACTGAGCTGTTTTCTAGATGATGAAGGATAAAAATTAGATTTTCCTATTTATAGGAAGTGATAATTGTGTGTTTTTTTTTTAAATTTTTTATGCAGAGTTTTGGAATCCATGCGTGTCTAAATTTTTTTCAGCCTCTTTCATCCTTTTAGTTCGACTAATTTGCGGGAGTTAATCAGCTGCAACCCCATAACTCGAGAGAAACTTAACTTTGTCAAAAATAACACCTAGAGTTCCATACGGAGGACATTAAAGATGCATGTGGGCCGGGGAATCCTTGTGGGGATCTGCTCAGGAATTTTTTGCCAACTAGCCTCACGGGGCCAGGTACGGGGTGAATTTCATCCCCACCATCGGGGGTGAGGCTGGTGCAGGGTCGGTATTACCCCTCCCCACCGCGGGGATTCCCTATCCCATCCAGTGGGGATTCTCAACGGAGATCCTAAATATTTCCTGTAGGAATTGAAAATTTATTTTTTGTCAAAAAAATATTAGGGTTTCTTAGGGGAGAGAGATATTAGCCTTATTAGGGCTTTCTTGGAGGGGCTAATTAGAACATGCCCTTTCACATTAAAAATGAGCGTACTACTGTCCACAAGGGAACTTTGATTGTACAAATACATATATTGGTGCATTAAGTCTGAGCTTTAAAGTTTTGCGATCGTGCTTCGCATGAATAAGCCCGCTCTCGGAAATCAAATTTCTTGAAACCTGTTATTATTCAATGAGAAACAAGGTTCGAAACTTCAACTTCGCCTATGACTTTGCTCACTTAAAATTTGGAATTAATTCGAAGAAGTTAACTTCAATGATGGAAGTTTGACAAATATTCGCTGGTGTACGGAAGTTTATGGAATTTCACTTTAAAGTTAGAAAACTCAAGTTTCTTCGTAAAGATGCTAGGAATATATTTAATCATACAACAATAATGCATAAATATAGTTTTATCAACTTCTATCGAAGTTTCCGAAGTTTCTGTCGAAGTTTGTTCAACTTCCACGAAATATAACAATTTTACTTCATGTTTTATGAACTTCCATCGATGTTTTCGAAGTTTGATTGAAGTTAGCCGAAGTTGAGTCGAAGTTTTGCAATTTTTCAACTGCCCTTGAACTTCGCTTCGTTCACCTCAGCATCGACAAACTTCGCCCAAACTTCGGCGAAGTTTGTCGATTTTTTAAACCATGATAAGAAAATACCTCACTTATGTTGTTTTTCTAGTGAATTAGAATAAGATGCCATCATTTCAAGGTGTTGTAAATACTTACATTTTATATAAGTTAGGTGGGTGATATTAGTAAACATAACATTATATGATCCTTATATATTAATAAGTTGTAAACTGGTTTGTGTATCAACCCGTGACACAACCCATTTATTGCATGTCATAAACAAGTCAATCTCTTTACGACACGAACCTGCATAAGCTCAACCCTAATCCATTATATATATAATTTTTTATTTAAATAAATACAAATTTTCTACCCAATTTTTTCATATCATGACTCATGAGCGTTAGAGATAATTTAGATAAAGAACTCTCTTATAAGTTAAGAGATCAAATATCCGAAACTACCTATTGGATTGGAAATTCGAACAAAAATCGCTCCATCCTATTCAAACAAAATCAGGTAGATGAACACATATGCGTCGCATCCTCTTGCTATATGCCCCAATCTGAACTGAATGTGGTAGACATTCTTCACTTCAAGTTATTCAAGAGGCAAGACGTTATAATTAACAGAGACCAAAACAACCTTAAACGTGAAAAAGAAAATATTGTAGTAAGTCCTTTATGAAATTTACAAAAATAGGAACTAGTCCCCTTTAGTTCTGATCCAACAATGCACATAACATGTTGTTTGTGCTTAAAATTAAGCAGATTAATCTACATCAACAGTTTAGACCTAACCGAGAGTCAATGGCAATGTCTCAGCACCAAATACCATGTTGGAGTTGGAATCAGCAAACGAAAATGCCCCATACTATTGAAGGGGAGAGAATTACTAACAAAAACAACCTCTTCCCACCAACTAAGTGGGCATGTCTTTGGTATTGGGTCACATGTTTAAAAGGTTGGAGATTTGAGCCTCAATAGAGGGCAAGATGAGGTTTCTTTCTTGTAAAAATAAAAAAATAAAAAAAATAAAATAAAAATAAAAATAATAAAAACCAAATCTATGCCCATTTACAAAACCAAATGGAAAAGCAGATAGACAAAAACTTAATAACCAACAAATATGAATGTCTAAGGTTGCTTAGAGGACAATAAATGAATAAAATCACTGAAGGGTCCCTAAAAAAGCCCAAGAAGACACAATAATCTATCATTCTAAGCCTCTTAAAAATGAGCCTACTATTGTCCACAAGGAAACTTTGGTTGTATAAATGGGTTAAAAAACAACTTGGTTGCTTCAGAGGTTGAGACCACAATGGCTGGGACCCGACCAAGTTTTAGGTACATTATTGGACCATACTTGTTGGATAATCGTTGAAGATCTCGATGAGGGACATCTCCCAACCTCTGAAGATTGCCTATTATTAGGAAGCCTATAGGACCAGGAGGGAGCTTGAAAGCTCTCTTATGATTAAAAAAGATTTTGAATGAACAAAGCGCAACAAAGATTAGGAAGAGAAGTATAAAAAACCATGAAGTCATTCTTCACTAAGGTGGCGCTCTAGATAATGTATATGGGGAATTAGTTCTTGAGTATTTTATAGAGAAGCCCGAAAAAAAGATAAATGTGATGCACGGTTGTATTTATTTATTTATTTTTTGACCAAACAGTGAAGTTATATTTCATTAATTTCAACACCTATTTGTGGGCTACATCATTAATTGGTAACTAGGCGCCATACTTGTTTCATTAGCATCGCCGTATTAAATTCTCCCACTCTTCGGAACCACATACCTCCCATCTTCTTTGGTCGGCACAACTTCTTCCACTCCCCCCACTGAATGCCTCCTTCTTTCTCAACATCGGATAGCCACCAAAACTTGTTCATTAGAGTTTCCAATTGATTGCATAGCCTCTTATGGTCATCACGTACATAGGGATCGATTGGACCACCGATTTCAGTAATAGTTCCTTCCCTACTCGTGATAGCATCGTACCCTTCCAACTCCGCAAATGGTTGCGCACCTTCTCACATATGTATTTGAAAACTTCTTCTTTGTTGCCCCCAATTTTACTCAGCAATCCCAAGTAAAAGCAAGCATATTCTGAGTGTGAAACTTGTAAAAAGTTACAAATTTCTGTGATGTCTTGTAGTCGGGTGTTCCTGCTGAAGTGGACGAAGGATTTTTGAAAGTTCACCATTTGGCCGGTGGCATTTTCGTAATGGTGGAGACTCACTTTAATTGCTTGTGCTTCCTGTATTGTAGCCTTAAAAAAAAATAACAATCGTCAACAAAAAACAAATGAGAATTGATGGGTGCAATCGTTGCGATCTTACAACCATGAATTCTCCCTTGAGCTTCTTGTTTTGACAAGATAGTTGAGAGGCCTTCTACACGTACGAGAAATAGGTACGGAGATATTGGCTCCCCTTGTCGTAGGCCCCTGGATGGGTTGATTGGGCCAACTTCCACACCGCCGAATGCAAATGTTGATGAAATGCACATCATCATCAGGCTGATCCATCTCCGTGCGAAGCCCATCTTAGTCATCACCGCCTCCAAAAAAGACCATTCAACACGGTCGTACGCTTTGCTCATGTCAATCTTCATTGCCGCATAGCCCTCTTTTCCTTTTGTTTTTCTATGTAAGCATTGATTCACTTTAAAGGCACTTATTACATTGTTCGTTATGAGTCTATTTGACACAAACACACTTTGTGTTTTAGAGATTACGTGAAACAACCCTCCCCCGACCTAGGGTAGGGTCGCCCGGCCCAACCGTTACTCAAGCTCGATTCCTGAATTAGACCCAAATAACTGTCTGACACGCCTATTTCAACCTGCGGTATAACGTACTAACCATATAGAATAATAAAATACGTAAGTGAAAATCAAACCAGAATTTCCTAAATCATCTAATTAAAGTGATAAGAGTTCATAAGTCTAACTAATTTAAATCATCTCCAAAGCTTCCAAATAGTCCAAAGTAGATAAGGGGGTTCCAAACTACCCAAATAACCTACTAAAGTTACAACTCAAATTTATTGTTCTCAAAATCAAATAAATAGATAATAGAAGCATGCAATTTCTCACAAAGCAAGGAAAGACTTCAACCGGGTGCCTTTCCTTTGTTACAAGCTAATGCGGAGGTGGATGTACCTGGAGAGTAAGTGGGGTGAGCTAAAGAACCAACGGAGCTCAATCAGAGAGAAGACTCGCTCAAACACTAAACATGCAAGTATTACCTAAATAACAAAACAATTCTACACATGTAGTAGTAAACCGAATTATAAAGCATTTAAAGGAAAGAAATAAAGACATGATCCTTGTTCATAGAAGGGGATGTAAACAAGTTCCATATCCAATATCACTTAAAGGTAGATTCATTATTCAACAAACTAGGAAATGAACATTTCTTTTGAAATCACATCATAAAAATGGAAGTTCACAAATTTGTAAATAAATATCATTTATTCATGCAATGGGGTCCAACAAGAGAGATACCATAAGAAGTAGTAATTAATAAAAGTCATGGTTCCATTTAATGCATTCTAGCTAATAGTATGAATCTGATGACCGAAACACTCAACCTCGAGATGATGTGAACCATTGGAACGGCCATGGTGACCACCATCTAGTTTCATCAAACCAACAGTAAGTGTTTCCAAACCATCACCGGTTGTGATCACTTGTGAACTTGATATTTCGTGGTGTAAACCACTCTATTTTTAGTGGGATCATAGCCACACCACTGCAATTTGTGGCGCAGACCACTCTATTTTGGTGAACGCACTGCCACACCACCACTACTCGTGGCGCGGACCACTTTTTTTGATGAGCATACTGCCACATCACCGCATTTGATAACACAAGTGTTCCTATCACATGCATTCCATAGATAACCATATCCATACCATTGACTAAATGCAACCCAATTCCAAGTCTTTCGATATAAATGTGATATTTTTTATTTACCTAATATTCAAGCCATATTTAATGCATGAGCGAAGCTCCCTACTTACCTCGACTCGTCGCGACGCCTATAGCAACTCGTAGTACGCCCGGGGCTCGTGAATCTTTGCGCAACACTATACAACCATAACACATCTCATAAATAAATGCTTTTGTTTAAAGTTAAGTAAATCCTCCATTTATTGGTTTTTGAGATCCATTAGTGTGGGTCCCGCGGGTCTCCCGTCGCCTGATGCGAGGGTAGAGGGGTGAGACTCGGTGGGTCTCCCTCAGAAGCGGGGTGGTGACCCGTTTGAATGCAATTATTTTTGTTTATTTATAATACATATCATTGTACTTTATTATATGATACATTAATTTATATACATATATATTTTTATTATTATATTTTTTTTAATGGTGTTGATCGAATCAGGGGCTGTTGGGGGCCAACTACCCCTGGTGCGGTGGGTGGCAAGGTTACCCCCCACCCTGACCATCAGGGGGGCCCAACACCAACCGGCGTTGGCGCCTCCTCGGCAGCCCTTGGCTGGAATGATAATGGGGGTAGGGGTGGTCATGGTACCACCCCCTCCCTTCCTCTTTTACTTTGCTGGTGGGGGTAGCCTAGTGGAGCCCCCAACGTGCTGGCGGTGGCGACAAGGAAGTCGTCGGTGGCGGCGACAGTGAGGCCGTCGCCGGCCGCCTTGCCGGCACCACAAATTATTAATAACGTGATTTTCCACCATTGTTTTGTCGAATTCAAGTTTAATATTCATTTAAAACAAGATGAAGAGGGTGAAGGAGATGCGTGTACCTCGATTTGGGGTTCTCCTTGAGTTAGACTTCCAACACCTCAATCTCCCTTTTCTCTCCCCGTAGTTAAATTTTCATACAAAAAGGGGGCTAGTGTTTTCAATTTGATTTATATAGTGGGTTTAATTTGTGTAGGGTTTATTAAATTACTTAATTGTCCCCAAGGAAGGTCTTTTGGGTCGTCACATTACAACAGGTAGGATTGATTTCAACCTATTTGCCAACATCTTCGAGACTATCTTATAGAGTATATTACTTAAAGAGATGGGTCGTATATACGTAATTTGCTCTGGCTTATCTTTCTTGGGTATAAGTACCGCAAGAGTTTCAGCAAGGGATTATGGGGTTTTGCCACCTTGAATAAAATTCAAACATGCTGACAATACCGAATCTCCAATGATTGGCCAAAAACATTGGTAGAACCCTGGGTTCATGCTGTCCACACTTGGGCTTTTGTTCGGATGCATTGAGAAGATAGCCGACTTCACTTCGTCCTTTGTAAACGATGACAATAGTGCCACATTCTGCTCGGTTGAGATTTGTGGTTTTACACAGTCGATCACTTACCCCATGCCGCCTTGGTTCAAAGTATACAATTTTGAGAAATAGTTCTGCACAAGGTCCGAAGGCCCTGTTTCCCAATTTCGCCATTGTCCCTCCTCATCACGATGTCTTTCCACAATATTTTTCTTTTTCCTAGCTGAGGTGTATCTATGGAAAAACTTTGTATTCAAGTCGCCTTCTTTAAGCCAATGTTGCTTCGCTCTTTGCGGCCAAAAATCTTCTTGTTGCGCCAGAATTCTATGATACTCCAATTCCACCTCTTTATAGCACGGAATAGAAAAAGAATCCCTGCCTTCTTGGAGACCGACCATTCGTAGTCGAAGATCTTTTAGTCGATCTGCAAAGCTCTTTGCAACTGACTTTCCCCACTTTTCTAGCTCTCGGCCACATTTGGCTATACGGTCCATCACTGGAAGAAAACTATTCTCTTGCCATGTTTTCTTCACTAGATCATAACACCCTTCCTCCCAAAGCCTTGTATTCTCTAATTGGAAGCGAACACTCTTTCTTGCCTCTCTCCGGTACTTCAAGTCCATCAACTATGCGCAATGATCGGACCCAGGAGATATTAGATTTTAGACCCTTAGTTTTTCAAACATTTGCTTCTTGCTTCCATGATGTTGCGATAGCTCTTTCAAGTCTCTCTCGAACCCAGTTAACCGAACCTTTATGTCTCTCCCATGTAAAAGGGAATCCCTCCATTCCCAAATCCATAAGCTGGCTGTCCACAACGGCACTTCTGAACCCATTGAGTTGCCACCTAAACTGCCTCTGCGGCCCCCTCTTTTATTTTGTGGACTTAAAATGTGGAGATTACCTTTTGCCAGCCCATAAGCATGATGTCGTAATCACCCTTTGCCCTTTTACATTAGAAATACCCAAACCCTTCTTGTCACCTCCCAAATCTCGCAGTCTCTTGCCATTCTGACGGTTTCTTTTGACTAGATGTTGTGGCTGTTGGTGTTGGTTGAACAGGAGGACCTGTTGATCTTCACCATGAATGATGATGTGATCTTTCAGTCCTGAAAGATCAGGTGACTGCTTGAACTTATTTATGATAAGAAACCCAAAAAAAAAAAAAAAAAATCAGTCTAAGCAAGAGACTTGGATCTAAATGTGTCAGGTTTGTGATGCATTTCTGTTTTTAGTTTAATTTTTTTTTAATAATATATGCCTCTTTGAGTAGCCATATGAGGATGAAAGGGAGTTCTTCCCTAACTTGTTATCTCATTTGGCTTAGTTAGGAGGCATAGAGTGATAGACTATTGTGTCTTCTTGGGGTTTTTTAGGGGACTTTTAGTGATTTTATTCATTTATTGTCCTCTAAGTAGCCTTAGACATTCATATTTGTTGGTTATTAAGTTTTTGTCTATTTGCTTTTCCACTTGGTTTTGTAGATGGGCATAGGTTTGGTTTGAGAGAAGGACATTATTATTATTATTATTATTATTATTTTCTTTTTTATAAGAAAGAAACCTCATGGGCCCGACTATGTGCACCCCACAAAACTCTATGGGCAAGCCACTTAAGAATTTTCATACTCTTTCCAGATTTGCCCCCCCAAATAAAATGACCAATTTACCCCTCTCAACTCCAAAAATGACTCACATGCCCTTCATCTCTTTCATGTTTGTGCACCCCACAAGAAGCAATGTTCGTCTCCGATGATCCCCTCCGACCACCGGCGCGCACCGGCGACACGAAGTAGCATTTCAGAGGCCAATATAATCATAAGAGTTGATATCTTCATACTTTTTTTATGGAAATTGATGGTTTGAAAGTATTGCTGGTTTGTTTTAATGGGTTTGTACAAATTTTTGTGTGTTGTAGTGTATTGTTCGTTGTTGTTTTTAGTGTCTCTTGACCTTACAAAATGGAGGATGAACATCAAGGGGGTGTGAGTGTGTAAGACGGAGATTTATCCCTTGAGTTTTCCTTTGATTTAGTCTATTTTTGTATTTTTTTTGGCGTGTTGTCCGCCCTCTGGTTCGGCCGCACAGGGCCGATCAAATATGAACTGTTCGGTCGTGTCCGACTGAACAAATGGGCATTGCTCAGTCACATGTGACCGAACAAAATCAATTTGCTCGGTTGGATGTGACAAAACCATACAATCTCAATTTGTCCGGCCACCTTCAACCGAACAAATGGATTTTGTTCGGTCATGTGTGACCGAATCAAAGGCGAGCCTAAATCTAGACAAAACGGCCTTCAACTTCGACCACAAACAACAACAACAACAACAACAACAACAACAACAACAACAACAAATGCATACATGACACACAATTGATGAATAACACTACAATACACAAAAAATCTCATAACAAAGTCGATTTTGATGAAGCCCCAAATCCAAACCACCATCACCGCACAAACAAGCTGTTGAGTCGTTAATTATGTAATATTATATATAGGTTATCTATATATTTTTATTGTAAAGTCTCCAAAATACTAGTCTAATTGCATTTATTTATTATTTTCAGGGTTATTGGAGTGCGCGGTTAAATTCGAGGCGAAAAACTACGCAAAATCGAGTATTTATATGTCTGGATCCGTTTTACACAGAAAGTCGCGCCAGCGCGCATCTCGAGACGAATTTGGTGGGGCTCACACGTGAGACACGAAAGAGATGATGTGGCCAGTGGTGCTTGCGTGATTTAAGGATATAAGTTAGGAATGTTTTGCCTTTAATAGGAATATAATATATATATATATATATTATAATATTATAATATAATATATGGGAAGGAAATAAAGAAGGGAGGGAGAAATAGAAACTGATGATTGCTATTGGAGATATGCATCGAAAAAAAAAGAAAGAATATCGGAAAGAAAAGAAAGTGGAAAAACAGGGGCGGTATATATTTTTTCTTCTGGACGGCTCTCTCGGGTTTCTCTCTTCTTGGCCGAACGCCTTCTCTCCCATTTTTTTATTTTTATTTTTTTCCTTTGTGTTCTTTGATGTGAGGCTAAAACTTCTAGCCTAGGCAAGATTGCGAGGGATGTTCGACTGCCCGTATTAATGGATTTGTGAGATTTATATATTTTAATTTCAGTCTTTTCATTAATATTTTATTTTTTTGGGTATTGTTTTAACAATCGAGGTTAAACACTATTTTAAGAAAAAATATATACCGCCCCTGTTTTTCCACTTTCTTTTCTTTCCGATTTTCTTTCTTTTTTTTTCGATGCATATCTCCAATAGCAATCATCAGTTTCTATTTCTCCCTCCCTTCTTTATTTCCTTCCCATATATTATATTATAATATTATAATAAATATATAATATATATATATATATATATTCCTATTAAAAGCAAAACATTCCTAACTTATATCCTTAAATCACGCAAGCACCACTGGCCACATCATCTCTTTCGTGTCTCACGTGTGAGCCCCACCAAATTCGTCTTGAGATGCGCGCTGGCGCGACTTTCAGTGTAAAACGGATCCAGACATATAAATACTCGATTTTGCGTAGTTTTTCGCCTCGAATTTAACCGCGCACTCCGATAACCTTGAAAATAATAAATAAAATGCAATTAGACTAGTATTTTGGAGACTTTAGAATAAAAATATATAGATAATCTATATATAATATTACATAATTAACGACTCAACACAAGCCATGAGGGTGTGACGCGAAGATCGACCGAAATCAACACATATGGCTCGTGCTCTCGTTCGTATGGATGACTTCGAAAATAAGCTTTTTCAAATTGAGAGTTGTGGGGTGCCCTTAACAAATGTTGGCCTGCACTCATCATGCGGCTTGCCCTTACAAACACAAGGGCATTTTAGGAAAAATAAAAAAAATTGGGGTGCCCTTAACAAACGTTGGCTTGCACACATCCTGTGGCTTGCCCATAAACTTTTGTGGGGTGCACATACCGGGGCCCAAACCTCATCTTGCCCCCATTGAGGCTCAAATTCCCAGCCTCTTACACATTTGACCCAATACCAAACCAATGACTTGCCCACTTGGTTGGTGGGAAAACGTGGTTTTTGTTAGTAATTCTCGCCCCTTCAATAGTATCAAGCATTTCCATTTGCTGATTCCAACTCCAACATGGTATTCGGTGTTGAGACATTGTCATTGACTCCCGGTTTGGTCTAAACTGTTGATGTAGATTAATCTCCTTAATTTTAAGAACGCACAACATGTTATGTGCGTTGTTGGATCAGAACTAAAAAGGACCAATTCCTAGTTTTTTTGTAAATTTCATAACGGACTTACTACAATGTTTCCTTTTTCACATTTAAGGTTGTTTTGGTCTCTGTTAATTATAACGACTTGCCACTTGAATAATTGGAAGTGAAGAATGTCTACCACATTCAGTTATAACTGGGGCATATAGCAAGAGGGCGACGCATATGTGTTCATCTTCTTGATTCGGTTTTAATGGGATGGAGCAATTTTTGTTCGAATTTCCATTCCAGTAGGTAGTTTCGGATATTAGATCTTTCTTAACTTATAAGGGAGTTCTTTATTTGAATAATCTCTCATGCTCATGAGTCATGGTATGGAAAAATTGAGTAGAAATTTTGTATTTATTTAAATAAAAAACTATATATAAAATGAATTAGGGTTGAGCTTATGCGGAGAGATTGACCTGTTTATGACACGCAAATAAGCAATAGATGGGTTGTGTCACGAGTTGATACACCAACTCGTTTACAACCTGTTAATATATAAGGACCATATAATGTTATGTTTACTAATATCACCCATCTAACTTATATAAAATGTAAGTATTTACAACACCTTGAATTGATGACATCTTATTCTAATTCACTTGAAAAACAATATAAGTGAGGCGTTTTCTTATTGAATAATAACAAGTTTCAAGAAATTTAATTCTTGGGAATGGGCCTGTTCATGCGAAGCACGATCACAAAACTCGAAAGCTCAGACTTAATGCACCAATATATGTATTTATACAATCAAAGTTTCCTTATGGACAGTAGTAGGCTCATTGTTAATGCGAAAGGGCATGTTCTAAATTAGCCCCTCCAAGAAAGCCCTAATAAGGTTAATATCTCTCTCCCTAAGAAACCCTAATATTTTTTTGACAAAAAAATAAATTTTCAGTCTAAACAAGTGACTTGAATTTAGATGTGTTAGTTTTGTGATGCATTTATGTTTTTAGTTTGATATTCTTTTAATAACGTCTGGCTTTTTGAGTAGCCATATGAGGATGAAGGGGAGTTCAACCTTTAATCTCACATGGTTTAGTTAGAACTTAGGAGGCATAGAGTGATAGACAAGTGTCTTCTTGGATTTTTTTAGGGGACTTTTAGTGATTTTATTCATCTATTGTCCTCCAAGCAACCTTAGACATTCATATTTGTTTTTCCCATTAGATGATATACATATTTGTTGATTATTAACTTTTTGTTTATTGAACTTTTCCATTTGGTTTTTTAAGTCATAGATTTGGTTTTAGAGGAGGACATTATTATTATTTTTCTTTTTTGAAAAGAAAGAAACCTCATCTTGCCCCCATTGAGGCTCGAATCCCCAACCTTTTATACATGTAACCCAATACCAAACCAATGACCTGTCCACTTGGTTGGTGGGAGGACATGGTTTTGTTAGTAATTGTCTCCCTTCAGTATTATCGGGCATTTTCGTTTGCTTATTCCAACTCCATCATGGTATTCGATACAGAGACATTGTCGTTGACTCTCAATTTGGTCAAAATTATTGATGTAGATTAGTCTGCTTAATTTTAAGCATGCACATCATGCTATGTGCACTGTTGGATCCGAATAAAAGGGGACTAGTTCCTAGTTTTTCGTAAATTTCATAAATAATTGACTACAATGTTACTTTTTTCACGTTTAAGCCTATTTAGATCTCTGTTAATTGGAACAATTTGCCTCTTGAATAACTGGAAGTGGAGAATGTCTTCCGCATTCAGATCAGACAGGGGCATATAATAAGAGGATGTAACGCATATTGTGTTCATCTTCCTGATTCAGTTGTAATGGGATGGAGCGATTTTTGTTTGCATTTCCATTATTGTAGGTAGTTTCGGATATTTGATATCTCTTAACTTATAAGAGAGTTCTTTATCTGAATTATCTCTCATGCTCATGAGTCATGATATGAAAAAATGGGGTAGAAACTTTGTATTTAGTTGAATAATAAAACGATATATAAAATGGATTAGGGTTGAGCTTATGCGGGTTCGTGCCATAAGTGGACTAACCTATTTATGACACACAATAATTGGGTCGTGTCACAGGTTGACAAGCCAACTTGTTTACTACCCGTTAATATACAAGGATTAAGGACCATATGATATTATGTTTACTAATATTGCCTGCCTAACTAAAGAAAATGTAATATAATTTATATAAATGTAAGTATTTACAACACCTATAGTTGATGTTATCTTATTCTAATTCACTTGAAAAACAGCCTTTGCAAGGCATTTTTTATTGAATAATGACAAGTTTCTAGAAATTGAATTTTTGCAAGCATATCAACGGGCTTGTTTGTGCGAAACACGATTGTGAAACTTGAAAGCCTAGACTTAATGCACAAAAATATGTATATATACAATCAAAACTTCTTTAGGGATAGTAGTAGGCTTTTTTTTAATGCGAAAAAGCATGTTCTAGATTAGCCCCCTCCAAGAAAGCCCTAATAAGGGCTAATATCTCTCTCCCCTAAGAAACCCTAATATTTTTGACAAAATAAAAATAATAAAACCTTAATTTCAAGTATTTAAGATTCAAGGCCCAAACTCACACCACGCTCTTTTGTATATGGTTTGGTTGCGTGGTTGTTTTAGGGGATATGATTCTGCTGGCTTCAATTCGACTTGATGCAGTGGCTGCTGGACAGGAGGACTTGGCTGATCTTGACCATGGCTGATGATGTGATCTTTCAATCCTGAAAGATCAGGTGATTGCTTGGACTTATTTATGATTAGAAATCCAAATTTTATTTATTTCAGTCTAAGCAAGAGACTTGGATCTAAAAGTGTTAGTTTTGTGATTCATTTCTATTTTTAGTTTGAATTTTTATATCGTCTGCCTCTTTGAGTAGTCATATGATGATGATGGGGAGTTCTTCCCCAACTTGTAGTCTCATCTGGCTTAGTTATGAGGCATAGAGTGATAGACTGAAGTGTCTTCTTAGGCTTTTTTAGGGGACTTTCAGTGATTTTTTTCATCTATTGTCCTCAAGCAGCCTTATACATTCATATTTGTTGATTATTAAGTTTTTGACTAGCAAATAACATAAGGTTAGAACTATCTGCTTTTCCATTTGGTTTGTAAATTGGCATAGATTTGGTTTTAGAGGACATTATTATTATTATTTGATTAAAAAGAAACCTCATCTTGCCCCCCATTGAGGCTCGATTCCCCAACCTCTTATACATGTGACCAACTACCAAACCAATGATTTGCTCACTTGGTTGGTGGGAGGACATGGTTTTTTTAGTAATTCTCACCCTTCAATAGTATTGGGCATTTTCGTTTGTTGATTCCAACTCCAACATGGTATTCGGTATTGAGACATTGTCGTTGACTCTCGATTTGGTCTAAACTATTAATGTAGATTAATCTTCTTAATTTTAAGCATGCACAACATGCTATGTGCATTGTTGGATCCGAATAAAAGGGGACTAGTTTCAAGTTTTTCGTAAATTTCATAAATAATTGACTACAATGTTACTTTTTTCGCGTTTAAGCCTGTTTAGATCTCTGTTAATTGGAACAATTTGCCTCTTGAATAACTGGGAGTGGAGAATGTCTACCGCATTCAGATCAGACAGGGGCATATAGTAAGAGGATGTCACGCATATTGTGTTCATCTTCCTGATTCAGTTTGAATGGGATAGAGTGATTTTTGTTTGCATTTTCATTCCTATAGGTAGTTTCAGATATTTGATCTCTCTTAAATTATAAGAGAGTTCTTTATCTAAATTATCTCTCATGCTCATTGGTCAGGATATGAAAAAATGGAATAATAATTTTGTATTTAGTTAAATAAAAAAATTATATATAAATTAGATTACGGTGGAGCTCATGCGGGTTTGTGTCGTAAGTGGATTGGCCTATTTATGACATGTAATAAATGGGTTGTGTCACCGGTAGACATGCCAACTCGCTTACAACCTTTTAATGTATAAGGATTGAGGACCATACAATATTATGTTTACTAATATTGCCCACCTAACCAAGGAAAAATATTTTAATTCATATAAAATGTAAGTATTTATAGCTTTAATTAAACTCCCAAGTATCTAACATAATATAGTTTACCTTTAGATTATATATATTTATGTAATAAACATGCTAAATGCATTAAATAAGTCATGTTAGAGTAAAAAAAAAAAAAGTATGGGTCTTGTTTATGATATTAACATGATACATTTAATTAACTTTACATGTTATATGTGTGTGTCATGTCGTGTCAAGCCTTTAAATAAATGTGTCGTGTTTGTGATGAGATGCTTTCCAAGTCCTTTAAACTCCTCATAATCAATGCGTCCCAACTCCCAAGTTAGGTTCGGTCTACCCCCTACATAGTAGAATGTCTTTAGTTTCTATTTAGTAAAGTTTTCTAGGAGTATTTGTAGGCCGTCTTTGGAGGGTGTCTAAACCAATGCATTTGTCATTCCCTAATCTTTGTGTCAATTGGTGCTACTTCTACTATTTTTGAATTTTTGTATTTTGTACTCTATCTTTACGTGTTTTAGACATTCACTTAAGCGTCCTCATTTTTACTTTTTCATTTTATGTACTTGTTTTTTTACCACCCAACATTCACTTCCATAAAGCATGGCTAACCTAATTGTGGTCCTATAAAATTTTACTTTTAACTTGGTAGGAACATTTTAATCATAAATCACACATGTTGCACTCCATTTCTTCCATTCGGCTCAAATTCTTTGTGTATCATCATTCTCAATATTACCATTATTTTGGATGATCTATCCTAGAAAGGCACATGTCTAATAAATTGGTATATGTGATGCATGTATGCCTGCAGTTTGTGGCTAGTCTGCAGAAAGCTATTCAATTATTTAGGAACCTATAAATAAATAGGTAAATAATTTTTTTTTCGCCTCTATCACATGGGCACTAGCTCACCTTTGTCAATTGCCTTTTTTTGCATGGTTCTATGCAATTGTTGATTGACTTTTTACTGAATTTGTAATTTCACAGTATTTGAAGCTCATTGCTTTATATGAGCAGGTTTCTAATCTCCATAGAAAATCAAGTTTGTTTCTTTTGTGAAATTTTGTATATGATCTGTAGTTCAAAATGCTAATGCAAGTTGAAGTTGCCACTTCAAACTTATAGACCATTGTCTTTCTGCTCAACTAGTCGATGTGGGACTATTCTCACATCTCCAACACTCCCTCTCAAGTCCAACTGGTCTATCCAATTCTTCAGGCTTTTATCAAGAGATATCCTTTCTTTAAGCAGATTGTTGTGATTTCTGTAGGAACTAGGAAACAGGAAATACTAGTAGTTGTTGGTTTTATAGGCCGCCTTAGATTGATGATCAAATGCTTGTGAAAGGACGAACTATTTCAGTACAAATGTTTTAATTGGGCTTACTTTCCCAATTTTTAGTGCTGCATGAAGAAATATTATTACACTTGACTCTTGGATGTAGGATAAAATTAAATCAAAACCCAATTTTTAGGTTGAGATAGATTTGCAAATATGTAGAACATTTTTTTTTAACTATTAGCCGTATTTTTTGAAGCCTAATAATACCTCATTCTTGAACCATTAAAGTCGGCTTTCTAGTGGTTTTAGAAAAAAATAAATAAAATTAGTGAGGTTTAATTATGCCTCACTAATTCACTAATTAATTGCTTCTTTTGATGTTTTTTTTTTCCCTTCAGTATGATTGTTGTGTATGCTAAATCAAAAGATAATTACTTGTCACTTGGATGGTACTACTAGATTGTGCTATGTTACTGATTGTAATGATGCACATGTCATTTATCCCAAATTCAATCTTTCTCAAGAAGCGTATTTTTTCGCCTCTCTTTTTGTTGTTTTTTCTTTGTTTCCCTTTTTTGGTGATTAGAAATGTTTGATCTATGTTGTTAACTCTTTCATATTTGCGAATGAGGCTTTATAGTTTTTGAGCATGATGCAGGAGTGAGTTTAAATTGAAATGTTGAATGTTATATTTTAGTACTTGACATGCATTGCTCATACATGACTCTTTGAAGAAAACATATCGCGCGACAAACTCTTTTTGCTGCTATTGATAAAGTTATTTCTTTTTCTTTCAATTTATTTCTTCTTGGATCATATACAGGATCAGCTGCAACGATAATGAGGACATGATTCAATATAAGAATTCACAGCTTGTGATGTACTTCATCTAATCGTTGCTCCAAAAAAGTTTTATTTTTTTCCTGCTCGGGCTGCATCATGTGATCTTCGTCACCTGCCAATGCCATTGGCCAATAATGCTATTACCAGGCGCATCTCTAATTGCCTAGATCGAATTTTATTTTTTGAAAGTTGCTTGCTGTATATGTCACTCTATTCTGTTCTACAAAGTTGTTCAATGATTACATATGTTCTGACCAATGATTTTCATTGCTGTCCCTAAAGTTTTTCATCGATGGTGTGATCAATCGTATTTGAATTAGTAAGTAATTGGGTGTCATTGAATGTTGTGATGAAATGCTTAAGATGACTTTCATATCCTGGAATAGTGAGGTTAGCTGGTCATGGAGTTTATTTAGAGATTTGCCTTGTTTTTTTTTGTTGTGGGTTCAGTTCTTTAATGTTGCAATTACTTGGAAATTGGGGAATGATGTTGACATTCATTTAGCGGTGCTAGACTTTTGTCACTTGAAGCTCCAGAGAGTACTGCAAAGTCTCTAATTAGTAGTAATTGCTAGCTTGTGCTTTCATGAGATGTCCACCGTTACCCCACCGCCGCCCTACTGCCGCCACTCTCTCCACCTCAGTCCTTCCCCAGCGTGGTTGATCTCCCTTCGGCCTTCTCCCTATACATCCCTACCTCCTCACCCATCTCCTGGAATTTCATCAAATGCTCCTATGCTTCCTCTTCACAGTCACTCCTCTATGCTTCCTCTTCGGAGTCACTCCTCTCCTCAACCTCAACTGCTTAAATTTTCAAAGGGCCTTTTCATACTCAAATCTTTAGTCAATCCCTCACAAGGGTAGTTTCGAAAGGTACTGCAAGACCTTAATCCCAACTCACCAACTCAAGTGCGCACCCATGTGAGGTCTCCACAATCTTAAATCTATCTGGGTATTGATTTCAAAAACAAGATCTGAAATTTCTAGGCAAACCCAAATCAGGACCCAAATGAGCAAGCTTGTTCAATAATAATCTATGATGGGTAGCCAGAATTAACAGATTCTGAAGCTTGTTTGCAAGTACGGACTCAATTAAAGTTTTGAGAGTCAAGTTGTTGTACAGAGAGAGCTAAAGCTTGTTCAGTGAGTCCAACAAAGTTGTTCACAATTTGAGGACATAGGGTAGTGTAATGGGATTGTGAAGAGTTCAAGGATTGATGGGTATTGGTGGATCATTGAGAGGATGAATTTGTGGCTTGTGGAGGGAGAGATATGAGCGACAACAGCAAAGCCACATCACAAGTACCTAGCTCAAAATGCTAAAGCGGAACAAATGGCTGAAGTGAAAATCAAGCAGAGGCCTGATCAGCAGCATCAGCTCTTTTGTTGGCAAAGTATTCTTCGGTGACGGTGGTAAGAGTGGCGACGGTGGGGCGGCGGCGGGGTAGTGGTGGACATCGGCGGCAGAGGAGGGCGAAGGGCAGTGATGGCGTGAAGTCGTGAAGTGGGGTGTGAGGAGATGAGGGCAAAATTGGTAGAATATTTTGTATGTGGGACTCACTTACTTTCAACGTCTGCCTCTAGCAATTGTATGTATATCAAGAATGTTACATTATTATTTTCCAATTTAATTTTGTGCTCACATTATTTATCAGCATTTAATTTTATCTGCTTTTTTGCTTTAATACATTATTTATATAAATGCAGGAGTGTATCATTAATTGACAAAAATTGGTAAAGGGCCGTTGCAGTGGTTTGGACACTTGTAAAGATGGTCTCACTAAAAAATTTGACTCAGCAAAAACTAAAGAAATTTAACAAGGCAGGGGTAGATGAAAGATAACTTAGGACGTGTTAATTAGGAATGGTTTAAATTGATTGGAAAGCGCTCCATTAATGAAAGAGTTTGATCTATACAGTCGATCTCACGATCTCAGATCAATTGCACTAAATCAAGGTCACATAAATTGCTTTATTTTTTATTTTTATTTTTTTTGCACACATCATTTTGTAATTGTGTAACCAGCTTGAATTTGGTTTTTATTTGTGATTGAACGATCTGGAGAGCAAAAACAAGCTTTTTATTTATCACCAAAAAATTAGTACATGACACATTTGTTTCACCTTATATAACGGTGTATGTGTCTAAACTCTCAACACTCACTTGGGTCACACAAACTCATGACCTCAAGTTATCTAACTCACATACAAACAATTATAGCAGTAAAAGAAAAAGAAAAACAGTAACAAAACAATGTAAAACAATGTACAACACAATGACATATAAAAAACCAGTAACAACATGAAAAAATACTTACTACATCCCCCCTCAAGATGAAGCCGGTTGAAACCAATTACAGAGGTTCATCTTGGAGAGCAAAAAAGAAAACCGAGGAGCTGCAAGACTCTTGGTGAACAAATCAGCTAACTGGTGCTTCGAAGAAACATATCGTGGAGTAACAAAACCAGCCTTGAACTTCTCACGAACTAAATGGCAATTAATGTCAAGATGTTTTGTACGTTCATGAAAAACTGGATTTGTAGTAATGTGAATAGCAGCCAGGTTATCACACCACAAAGAAAGAGGGAGATGAACATAAACATGAAGATCAGAAAAAAAAAAAGTAATCCACTGAAGTTCACAAACAGTTGTAGAAAGACTACGATACTCAACTTCAACTGAAGAACTAGAGACTGCAGACTGCTTCTTAGTCTTCCAAGAAATGAGAGCATTCCCAAGGAACACACAATACCCAGTCAAAGATCGCCGAGAGAAAGGGCAAGACGCCCAATCAGCATCACAAAAACCAACAACAGAAAGATCATCCTGAACATGATAAAAAAGCCCTTTGGAAGGACAACCTTTCAATTAAGTAACGTAATACATGTAAAGCTAAAGACCAATGTGACTCAGTAGGTGCTTGAACAAATTGACTGAGCTGTTGAGTGGCATAAGAGATATCTGGTCTTGTAAAACCCAGGTATAATAATCGTCCAATCAACCGACGATATTGAGCAGCATCATGAAGAGAGGAGAATCAATATCAAACTTAACATCCATTGGACGGGGAGTAGCAGTGGATTTACAATCAGTAAGGCTAGTATCAATAAGTAAATCCAAAACATATTTCCTTTGATTCAGATAAAGACCAGTATCAAATCTAGCCAATTCCACACCAAGAAAATAATGAGCTTGGCCAAGATCTTTAATAGTAAACTGGGTATGTAAAAAATCTTTCACCAATAGCGTATCCTTAATAGAGGATCCAGTAAGTATAACATCATCAACATAGACCAATAAGGCAAGAAAAACAGTTCCTTTTGAAAAAGAAACAAGCAAGGATCATGAGAAGACTGAGTAAAACCAAAGTGATGCAATTTGGATGTAAACTCGATGTTCCACTACCTGGAAGCTTGCTTTAGGCCATAAAGAGACCTTTTCAACTTGCACATTTGACCAGGTAGAGCTTTTCTGTACCCCTCAGGGGGCTGCATATACAAATCCTCATCAATGTAACCATGCAAAAAGGCATTATTCACATCGAGCTAATGTATAGACCAAGACTTAGCAGCAGCTAAGGTCAACAAGATTCTCATAGTGACAATTTTTGCAACAGGAGAAAAACTATCAATAAAGTCCACCCCTTCAATTTGATGGTAACATTTTGCAAGCCTAGCCTTGTATTTATCTAGGGAACCATCGGGATTATTTTTCACTTTATAAACCCATTGGAGAATTGCAAAGCAAAGACGTAAGCTCCCAAGTATAATTGGATTATAATGCATTCAACTCATTATTCATCGCATCAATCCAATGAGGATCATGTTGAACATGTTTAAAGGACGATGGTTATTTGATAATAGAAACCGCAACTAAATTTTTTTGTAATGATCACTCATGAAATGGGAAACAAGAAAAAGGATAAGTAGGTGGTTGAGTAGAAGGAACTGTAATTAAAGGAGAAGAAGAAGGAAAAATATTAGAAGAATCAACATGGCAAGTTACAAAATCATTCAACCAACCAGGTGGATGTTTCAATCTAGTACTTCATCGAGGTGAAACAGAAGTAGACTCAACTAAAGGAGAAACTGAAACAAAAGTATCAGCAGGAGAATAAGGAGAATTGTGATCAGATTCATCAGAAGAAGAAACAGGTAAAACTGGTGTAACAGGAGGAGAAGGAACATAATGAAAAGAAAAAATATTTTCATAAAAAACTACATCTCGTGAGACAAATACATAATTTGTGGAAAGATTGAGGAGTTTATAGGCCTTTTGTCCAGGAGAATAACCCAAGAAGACATATTTGAAGGCTCTAGCATCAAACTTGTCCTTGGATGGAAATGTATTTGCAGCAAAACACAAGCAACCAAAGGTTTTGAGAAAATTATAATCAGGAGTTTTGCTAAATAAAACTTGATAAAGACACTTCCAATGAAGTAAAAAAGAAGGCAACCTATCGATCAAAAAAGTAGAAGTGAGAATAGAATCACCACAAAGCTTTTTTGGTAAACCAGATTGAAACATTAAGGCTCGAGCAACTTGGAGTAAATGCCTATGCTTTCTCTCGACAACACCATTTTGTTGAGGAGTATAAGGAGTAGATCGTTGGTGAGCAATACCAAATTGAGAAAACAATTGAGTACACTGATTATTAACAAATTCTGTTCCATTATCAGTTCTAAAAACTTGAACAGTTTTGTTAAACTGTGTTTGAACAAATCGAAGAAAACTGGTAATAGTGGATATAGTAGTAGATTTACATTGTAACAAATAGGTCCATGTAAATCTACTAAAATCATCCACAATAGTCAAAAAATAATGCGTGCCCTGTATAGATTGTTGCTTATAAGGCCCCCACAAATCCATATGTAACAATTGAAAAGGAGATGAACTTTTAATAGAACTCAACAGAAAAGGTAAACGAGTTTGTTTAGAAAGGTGACATACATCACAAGGTAAATCAGTTTTATTTGAAGAAACAGGAAACAAAGAAGGTAAATGTTGAGCAACAACTGATGAGGGATGACCCAATCTATGATGACAAGAAAAGACATTATTACAAGAAACAAAATCAGAAACAACAGCAGTAGAATTAGAAGTAAAATATTGAAGAACCTCTTGGTTGAATATTGATTGTTGATCTAAAATGTATAATCCTCCTAATACCTTTCCAACTCCTAGGATTTATGTAGACTCAATATCCTGTATCAAACAAAACATTGGATGAAAAACAAATTTAATATGAGCGAAAGATGTAAGTTTACCGACAGAAAGAAGGTTGTATTTGAAAGAAGGGTCATGAAAATAATTATGCAATGTCAATTTAGGTGTGAGAGAAATGTGTCCAATGGACTCAACATATTTTATAGTTCCATCTAGTAAATAGACAAGTGTAGGCTGTGAAGGAAAATGAGTAGAGGTAAACATCGAGTGATCAGAACAAATATGATTTGAAGCTCCAGTGTCTATTATCCAGGAACCATGCGTAAGATAAACATGAGCACATGATTTTGATGATAAAAAACTACCTGCAAAGTCTGTAATGTGAGCCATGTTAATCTGTGATGAGTTTTCTACACCAACAAAGATTTTCATTTCATATATCTCTCAATGCCTTATTGAATCATTGCTTCCATATTAATTTCAAAAGTCGAAGATACTGCATCATCAACATCCACTGGAGATTCCAACATATTTGCCAGATTCTTGTTAACTTCAAGAATTGTTTTTTTTTTTCTCCATTGATCCTCTGATTCTTAAACCAACCCGGATAACCATGTAACTTGAAATAATTTTCTTTTGTATGGCGTTTAGCCTTACAATGATCACAAAAGAGTTCATCCTTGTTCACAAACTTTCGTGAATTGTTCCTACCAGCAAAATTTGTATTAGATTGATTACCAAAACCTGAACCACTACTACGATAAGTCGGATTTTTCACCAACATCGCAGTTTCCATTTCTGAGCCAAAATTGATATGAATAAGTTTCTGTTTCTCCACTCGCTGAATCATAGAGTATGCCTTGTTTACACTTGGTAATGGATCCATTACCAATATCTGATTACGAACATGATCAAAGCAGTCATTTAGTCCCATGAGAAATTGTATCAATCGATCATTAGACTCCAGTTCCATCATTTTGACATGATTTTCATAATCACAATAAGGAATTAGAGCTAAACATGTAAGTTCATCCCACAATTTCTTCAATTTTGTATAATACTTTGCTATTGACAACTCTCCTTGAGTTATTGAACAAATTTCTCATTTCAGGTGATAGAGAATAGGTCCATTGCATTCTCCATATCTTTCTTTAAGATCCAACCACAAAGTATGTGTAGAGGAAGAATACAAGAAAGCTTCAACGATCTCCTTAGAGATAGAGTGAAGAATCCACGAAATGACCATGAAATCAACCTTGCACCAACGATCATAGTCTTGATGATCCTCATTAGGTTTTGTACAAGTTCCATTAACAAAACCAAGCTTCATTTTGGCTCCCAAAGCAATACACATTGCTCGACTCCATGAAAGATAGTTAAGATCCGTAAGTGGATTGGTAACCATAACCATACTTGGATGATCCGAGTTTGACAAGTATAAAGGACCTTCAACACCGTAAGGCTGTGTATTCGAACCAGTAGACATGGTAGCTTGTCGATTTGTAGTTGCATGTGTGACCGCCATTATTAAGACTGCAAATAAGATGAAAACCAAAAACCTCCGAAATCAAAATGATGAAAACACCTTATACAGTTCCATAAGACTTAAATCTTGAGTGCACTTCTCATATATGAATCACAGATCTACAGATCTGAGATACAAACTTCACACGGCTCACAAATTTACAGATCCGAAATAGATCTACAAACAACAAAGAAGAAACCTAGGGTTTGATCGAGTTTTCATGGCTCTGATACCATGAACGATCTGCAGAGCAAAAACAGGCTATTTATTTATCACCAAGAAATTAGTACATGACACACTTGTTTCACCTTATATAATGGTGTATGTGTCTAAACTCTCAACACTCACTTGGGTCGCACAAGCTCATGACCTCAAGTTATCTAACTCGCATACAAACAATTACAACAGTAAAAGAAAAAGAAAAACAGTAACAAAACAATGTACAACACAATGACAGATAAAAAATAGTAACAACATGAAAACAATACTTACTAAAGTGATACTTTAGTTTGTTCATATCAATAGTAGTAGCTGTAGTACCCTGTTGTAAATTTTCAAACTATTAGACGATAACTAGTTGGTACCAAAAATAAGTGTTTGGCCCTTGCAACAATAAGACCAGATTTCTCACTCATATCTAGGTCATTTGGAGACATACCATGAGGGAGTTCCCAATTGAAGCAATGAAGTAGTTGCGCCATTACCAATTGAACTACCCTCAAACCCATCTGCATTCCTGGGCAAACCCGCCGACCCGCTCCGAATGGTATTAGTTCAAAGTGCTGTCCTTGAAGATCAACATCCGTAATAGCAAACCTACTAGGATCAAATTCTTCAACATTATTAGACCACACCTTAGGATCACGTCCAATGGCCCATGCATTCACAATCAATCTCGACCCCTTAGGGATGTAGTAGTCATTAACAACGACGTCTTCAATGGATTCATGAGGAAGAAGAAGCGGTCCTGGGGGATGAAGTCTCATGGTTTCCTTAATCACCATATACAAGTACTTCAACTTTGGTAAATCTGTTTCTTCTACCATCCTATCTATGCCAACTATGTTGTTTAATTCTTCTTGGACTTGCTTCATAACACTAGGAACGTTTCATCACCTCAGAGAAGGCCCATAATATTGTGGTAGCAGAAATATCTATTCCAGCTAATATTAAGTCGGTGACGATGGCTTTAATGTCCACGAGATCAAACTGCACATCTTTCGCATTATTTGAATCCATCAATGATAGCATAATGTCGATGATATCCCTTTGATTCCCTCTAGGGTGTTTTTCATGGTCATCGATGATGGTCATTAGTAATCTGTCCAAATCCTTGCCGAAACTTTTGTTACGGTGAGTTAAGCCCTGCAAGTAAGATTTCATTAGCCTACATATAATGTTAAATATATTTATTATTATCTAATTTAAGATGGCACAAATTTATACATGCATGCCAGGTAATTGATTAAGCTATTCTTGAAACCAATATATAGCTCTTAAAAAGAACATGTCAAACTGAGCTATTTTCTAGATGATGAAGGGCAAAAATTAGATTTTCCTATTTATATGCAGTGATAATTGTGGATTTTTATGCTAATAATTGTTTTTGGAATCCATGTGTCTAAGTTTTTCAGCCTCTTCATACTTAAGTTCGACTAATCTGCAGGGGTTAGTCAGTTTCTACCTATAACTCAAGGAGAAACTTAACTTTGCAAAAAATAACACCCAAAGTTAAATGTAGGGATAACACCCATGAATGTATACACACATGTAGTCACATTGATCATGGTTGATGTATTATATATATTGCTTGTGTACTCGGTAATTGACTGTTTAGTGAATCAATAAAGTTGTTTTTGCTTTCGTTTTTCATTTCTTCAATCTTGAAATATCTTCTTTCATTAGAGTAGATTTCGCCTCATTAGAGTAGATTCATGGGGCGAGGAGGATTTTCTCCATAGCCCCCACAGTAACGGGGACGAGGATCCATGTGATTGGTTTTTTTTTTTTTTAGATATTATATGAAAAAGTGATAGGAGTGGGGAATGAGGATCAAAATTACCCCAGTGAGCAATTCAAAAGGAAATCGGTGGGCGGGGATGTTAATTGCATTCCCGCCCCACGCATTCTTAGAGGATCGAAAAAATATCATCCATGTCATTAGTACTCGATTAAGTGCAATTGATGGTGAGCTTTGCAAACCATTCAAATCCCTTTAATTAATGCATCACATTAACTTTGAAAAAGTGATAGTTTTCTAGTTAGGGCATTTGGGGAATGAGGATCTAAAAATTACTCCTACTTGTCTTTGAATTTCTATATTTCTTATTCTAAAAAGTTTTACCAAATCCACCTAAACATCCCTCCCGTTCAATTTAGTGGGATGGGGATGGCCTAATTGCGATCCTATAAAATTTTCCTTTTAACTTAGTAGGAACATGTCGATCACAAATCACCCCATGTTGCACTCGCATTCTTTAGAGGACACAAACTCATCTGCGTAAATATATACTCACTTTTTTTATCCGAAAACATATGCTTACTTTACATATAAAAAAGAAGATACAATTCATTACCTGAATATCGAAGGGGGCGAGAAAGGGCAAGAAGTCAATCAAATTGAAAGAACCAGCCAACCACAATCCTTCTCTTAGGTTTACCTTGCTGTCCATGAGCTGATAGTCCTTCTTTCCAAAGAACATCCTATAAACCATGTCCTCAACAAGCAAGTCCACTTTTTCACTCACATCAACAACTTCACCTGCATTGGCAGCAACCTTAAGCTCCTCAACAAGGCTTCTCAACTCCTCTCCTCTCACATCCTTGAACATCTCAATTTTCGCGTTCGTGAGTAGCTCCGTCGTGCATAACCTTCTCATGCTGCGCCAATATAGCCCGTACTGCGCCGGCACAACCCCTTTATTCCCATAAGAGATGTACTTCCCAAACTGAGTTTTTGGTCTACTAGCAAACACTGCATCATGAGTTTTAAAAAACAACATGGCGGCTTCAGAGGTTGAGACCACAATGGTTGGGACCTGACCAAGTTTTACGTACATAATTGGACCATACTTTTTGGATAATAGTTGAAGATCTCGATGAGGGACATCTCCCAACCTGTGAAGATTGCCTATGATTGGGAAGCCTAGAGGACCAGGAGGGAGCTTGAAAGCTCTCTTATAATTAAAAAAGATTTCGAATGAGCAAAACCCAACAAAGATTATGAAGAGAAGTATAAAAAACCATGAAGCCATTCTTTACTAAGGTGGCGCTCAAGATAATGTACATGGGGCTCCGCCTTAGTTCTTGAGTATTTTATTGAGAAGCCTGAAAAGAAGATAAACGAACGTGATAAATGTACGTGATGCACGGGCATGGTTGTATTTATTTCCTTTTTCACTAAACAGTACAGTTTTATTTCATTAATTTCAACACCTATTTGTGGGCTACATCATTGATTGTTACATCTTCGAACAAAACAGAAAATCTGCGTGATGCACGCTTTTTGTTGTTATTCTTTTTTAAGGCATAGATAGGCCCATTAATTTGTTCCTAGCAAAGTGGTAAGCCACCTTACTACTACTTTCAAAATGAAATAAATACTGATCACATACTGAAGCTTAAACTATTCTAATTAAAATAGGGAGAACTATCTCTTCAAAAGGGGACAACTACTTGATTTCGCGATACATCCGCCTAAAAGGCAAAACATAAAATTAAACATAAATTAAACTTATGACAAAACACACTACAATAAAGTGGGTCTATAGCAACACTTTTTTGCCAACACTAATAAAAAATGTCTTCAAATTTTAATTTTAGAGACACATGATATATAAGCGTGATGGGTTTTGGGGTTCATACGCAGAGGAAATTACAAAACAATTTTGACAAAAACCTCAACAGGATCCGAATCTAATTCCATTAAAAACGTTTAAACCATGAAAAACTTAATCATACCTCGCCGCAATATACTTTTTCGAAGGTTGATCGATCTCTAAACGCCTCGATGAACGCCTCTCTGCGAGTAGTCCACACACGAACGAGCGCCGAGATTCAAAGTGCTAGCTTCGAGAGAATACCAAATCCTTTTTGTTTCTCTCCAAAACGATCCAGAGCATACCAAAAACCCTAAGTCGTTTCTAAAACGAAAATAGAGTTTTTGCCTATTAATCTTTCATACATGTGTTTTAACTTAAAGCGTCTATTTATACAACCCTTGTATATAGACGGTTAAGTAAATTACACATATACCATTACTTAAAGAAGTATAAGTGTAATACACCACGATGACGTTTCTGTCATGAATTTTATTACATAAAATTCGTTTTTCTGAATCATCTTAAAATCTCGCAAAACCATTCTTAGTGTTCGACCCAATAGGCTCATACAACGTTGGCAGTGTTCCAAAACACATTTTGGTATACAAGTCATAAGCAGTCTCTAGCAAGACATTATGACTACCCAAGTTGTACGAATATCAAATCGAAACAACCTAATCAATAGTGTATATAATATCCTTTTGTCACACGATATCCTTTTGATCAAACATAAGGCATGAAATTGTCATCCAACATGTTCAATCGTACTAGTCTCGATCTCTAGGTAGACTGAAAACATCCAAGTGACATTGATCAATATCAATTCACTTAGACTAGGCCTTTTAACAGTCTAACACATCGAGGGATCCACTAGATATCTCTCTTTATATGAAAGGGACAAATTCTATCTCGATTACACAACTTCATCACATTGCTAACACAGTAACCAATCACAACCTTTATAATCGTCTAGTTAAAGACAACGTTTGATTGTGTCAAATTACTGTGTTCCTAATGTTGAAGTTTCTGGCAATCTCAAGTCAGAGGACTAAAAAATATACCTATCATGAGAAACAACTATGACTTAATCCATGTGATGTTCTCATAGCGGGTCGGTCCAGTACTTTCTTCCCTAACAAGCACTCGTGATCTTGATTCGTATCCCTATACGTATAATCATCATATAATCATCAATCAAGACTTACACTAGTCTTAATTCATTATAGTTCTCAGTATAATGATCGACTAGGGACATTTAAGATATTTCTGTAAATACCCATGGATCTTATTATAATGTAAACATGCAAATTAATTATAATAAACAACAAATGAAATCCTCTATTTTATTTACTAAAAGTATTCATAAAGACAGTTAATGGATTGACCTAGGGCACATGCCCCATCAAAGCGTTGCCAAGTTTAAAATTTTGAGACGCTTAACATATAAGTGTCCCAAATTAAGGACACTTGATATTAAAACGTCGTCAAATTTAAAATCTCGAGACTTATAATGTAAAAGTATCTCAAAATTAAGGACACTTGTTAAAAAAATGTTGCAAAATTTAAAATTTGGAGACACTAATTTAAAAGTGTTGTCAAGTTTCAATTCTAAAGACACGTAGTTTATAAGTGTTGCTAAAATTAAAAATGAAGACACAAACAATAAATGTTGTCAATTTCAATATTTAAAGACGCATAATTTATAAGTGTCTCCTATATTGGAGATGCTTGGTAAATTAGTGACACTAAATTTAAAATTTGGGGACCCTAATTTACATGTGTTGTCAAGATTCAAATTTAATGACATATAATTTACTAGTGTTGTTAAGTTTTAAATTTAAAGTCATATAATTTACAAGTGTTATTAAATTTCAAATCTAAGGATACATAATTTACAAGTGTTGTTAGACCTTAAATATAAAGACACATAATTTAGAAGTGTTGTTAGACTTTAAATCTAAAGACATATAATTTACTAGTGTTGTTAAGTTTTAAATTTAAAGACACATAATTTATAAGTGTTGTTAAATTTCAAATCCAATGACACATAATTTAGAAGTGTTGTTAGACTTTAAATCTAAAGACATATAATTTACTAGTGTTGTTAAGTTTTAAATTTAAAGACACATAATTTATAAGTGTTGTTAGATTTTAAAATTAAAGACACATAATTTACAAGTGTTGTTAGACTTTAAATTTAAAGACACATAACTTACAAGTGTTGTTAGATTTTAAATCTAAAGACACTTAATTTACAAAGTGTTGTTAGACTTTATATTTAAAGACACATAATTTACAAGTGTTGTTAGATTTTAAAATTAAAGACACATAATTTACAAGTGTTGTTAGACTTTAAATTACAAGTGTTGTTAGACTTTAAATCTAAAGACACATAACTTACAAGTGTTGTTAGATTTTAAATCTAAAGACACTTAATTTACAAAGTGTTGTTAGACTTTATTTAAAGACACATTTACGTGTTGTTAGATTTTAAAATTAAAGACACATAAATTACAAGTGTTGTTAGATTTTAAAATTAAAGACACTTACAAGTGTTGTTAGATTTTAAATCTAAAGACATAATTTACAAGTTATTTTAGATTTAAAGACATTTAAATCTTTAAATTTAAAGACACATAACTTACAAGTGTTGTTAGTTAAAGACTTTAAATTTTTTAAAGACACATAATTTACAAGTGTTGTTAGACTTTAAATTACAAGTGTTGTTAGACTTTAAATCTAAAGACAAGTATTGTTAGATTTTAAATCTAAAGACACTTAATTTACAAAGTGTTGTTAGACTTTATATTTAACTTACAAGTGTTGTTATATTTTAAAATTAAAGACACATAATTTACAAGTTGTTAGACTTTAAATTTTAAAGTGTTGTTCTTTAAATTTAAAGACAAAATTTACAAGTGTTGTTAGACTTTAAATTTAATTTACAAGTTGTTAGATTTTAAATCTAAAGACACTTAATTTACAAAGTGTTGTTAGATTTTAGATTTAAAGACACATAACTTACAAGTGTTGTTAGACTTTAAATTTAAAGACACATAACTTACAAGTGTTGTTAGACTTTAAATTTAAAGACACATAATTTACAAGTGTTGTTAGATTTTAAAATTAAAGACACATAATTTACAAGTGTTGTTAGATTTTAAATCTAAAGACACATAACTTACAAGTGTTGTACATAACTTACAAGTGTTGTTAGATTTTAAATCTAAAGACACTTAATTTACAAAGTGTTGTTAGACTTTATATTTAAAGACACATAATTTACAAGTGTTGTTATATTTTAAAATTAAAGACACATAATTTACAAGTATTGTTAGACTTTAAATCTAAAGACACATGCATAACTTACAAGTGTTGTTATACTTTAAATTTAAAGACACATAATTTACAAGTGTTGTTATATTTTAAAATTAAAGACACATAATTTACAAGTATTGTTAGATTTTAAATCTAAAGACACATAACTTACAAGTGTTGTTAGATTTTAAATCTAAAGACACATAATTTACAAAGTATTGTTAGACTTTAAATTTAAAGACACATAATTTATAAATGTTGTTAAATTTCAAAAATAAAAAAATAAAAAAAGCTAATTTAGTGTTAAGGGTATAACTAAAACAATTAGATTAGATTCTTTCAAAAAAAGTTATTAAACAAAAATAATAATTAGATATTAATTTTTAGTTATTACTTAAACTAAGTGAGAAAATAATTTATCATTGCTCTAGGTACGCAACAAAAAAAATAAGATTTTTATTACAACCTAACATTGAGCAAAAAAAAAAAAAGTGTAAGTACTAAAAATTGACAACACTCGCCCTCACATTGAAACAATAAAAAGTTCAATGTACACGGACGCATAGTTTACCATGACTATTTACAGTGAGGTCTCCATTGTACTGTCTAAATCCCCAAATTAATTAGACAATACTCTTTCGACTCTCCTTTCTCGAATCCCTCAGTTGCTCGTTCCCTCCCTCTCTTCTCTCTCTCGGCCTCCTCGGTCGTGCCCTCACTCTCTACCTCCCTTGGTCTCGGCTCTCCACTCTCAATTCTCACCTCTCACCTCTCTGGACAACCTCTCGGTTGTGGACTTGAAGAAGAGAAGAAGTGAATCACTTATTAAGGTAAATGTCTCTCTCTATCTCTCTCGCTTGATCGTTCCGATTTCTCTCTCTCAGTCGCTCGATCGTTCCTCTCTCTCTCAGTCGCTCGATCGTTCCTCTATCTCTCTCGCGGAATCGCGAATTAGGCAACCAATTCTTCAATTTCTTGACTCACTCGATCTGGTGCCCTAACATGTCTTGGGATGCTCAGAAACCAAGCTGAGGAGCATTCGAGATTTTGCGATTCTCATGGCGGATGCGCTCTCAGTGATCCCCATGGCGGCGGTGAGGAATCTATCGACAAGCTGTACGAGAAGCGGAAGAATGCGGCGCAGGAAGTAAGTTCGTTTCCATTTCCGGCTGAAATTTCGGATTTTGATGTGGTTTCAAGGAATTTTGATAGGTCCGAGGATTTCAGACTGTTCATGAATCGGATCGTGGGGTGGTTTCGTTGCGCAGATTGAAGAAATCGTCAAGCAGCTCACCATGGCTGGTGATCATGACAAGATTACGGCGATGATCAATCTGTTGACCAATGAGTTCACTAGCTCACCACAGGCGAATCATCGGAAGGTGATTTTGGTTTTGGTTTTTGTTTCATTGATTGTATTGGTGGATTGATTGTGAAGTTTGTTGTTTTGGTGTAGGGAGGATTGATTGGGCTTGCGGTGGCTACCGTTGAAACTATTTCCAAGCCCTAGCGACATTCGAACTCTATGTGACGCACTCGAGAGCCGATTGGAGAAGAACCCCAGCGATTTGCAATCAACTCCACATTTGGATTCTCGTTAAAGGTACAGATCTTATCTCTGCAACTGTATCTGCTTCTAAATCAAGCTTTCTAGTTGATATTCCTGAGTAGCCATCGAAATTTCTGGTGCACATTTGTGTTTCGTTAGGTTCTTGGCTGTGATTTTGAGCTTATTAGGTTTTGTTTTGGTGAATTTTTGTTGTTAATTAGGTTTTTGATAGATCAAGAGTAAGTGAAGTACATTCTTTATTATACGTAGAATTGATAGCGGTGGCGTATTCTTTATATAACTAAGTTGAGCTTTAGGGAAAACCAGTGACAAAATTGTGATCATGAAGAATTGTGTCATTTTTATCCTATTTTCACATTGCAAGAAGCAAGTAGCCCATTTTGTTTTGAATATACTCCTTGTGAATATGTGTTGGTCTCCTTTTGCACTATTGGCAGTGCACAACAGGTGTTTGCTCACATGAGATTGGCGATTGTTATACCTAAGGTTATTCTCTTCATGACTTGAAACCGCATTGTTGTATGAGTTGTAATGTGATAAGATCCCACATCTAGGTCTTATAGAGTTAGTGAGAATAAGAAAGTATAAATAGGGGTGAGTGAGTTAGATTATGCATCTTTTGAAATTGTATTGTAATCGGGGCACTCTTTGAGTGACTTGGGTTGAGAGGGTTTTAAGACCTTTCTCTGGGGTTACTTTCGAGTTGTGATCGCTGTCATTTCTCTTAATTCAAGCAGTCGATATCGGTGTTCTATCATAATGTCATTTATTTTGTGTTTTTAGAAGAATTATTTTATTTTTTATTTTTATTATTTTTTAATAATCAAGCTTTAATATTAATGCTTTTGATGTAGTAGACATATAGTGAGTAGTAGTATTATTGGTAGATAGACATGCATAGAAAATTAAATTAATTTCAGGGGTCTCTACATAAATTTTTTTTTGTTGCCTAGGCACCTCACCTTAGCAAGGAAAACACCTTGGTATCGCCTTTGACGCCTTGCAATCCTTGTAAATAACTGCTCTTTTTATGTGCTATTAGTTATTTTGAAACTATTGATGTTTCTGTTAAATCGTTGGCTTATCCTTAATTAATTCAATTGTGGTTCTTTTTGATTTTTTGGCAGTTACATTTGCTACTCTTGGAGAGAAGACCACGGTGATGTCTCCTGAAGTACTTATTAGTGCTGGAATTCCTTGCTGCAGGTGATATTTGGTCAAAATTCTCATAGCTTAAGGGTGTTTGATGTTTTCAGAAAGAGAGAGAAAAAAATGTTTTTTTTATCATTACATATAATATAATGTTTTTATGCTTTATATTAGATTGGTGCAAAACGTTGGAGAGTTTGTTGTCACTTTTCCGGGGGCCTATCATTCAGGGTTTAGCCATGGTGAGCATACATCTATTAGGTCACACAAATTGAATATTTTACTCACCATTTGATCCGTTACATTGGCATAAAATATATACTTCCGATGACTCAAGAGTTCGCTTTAGCTTCTGAATATTCTATCTGCAGTATTCCACTCTTCTGAATATTCCTTTCTGTCTTGTAAGTTTTGGTAAAGATGACATTTTTATAGCTAAAATGCGCTCCCTATACGTCCCTATATTTTCACTGTTTCTTGATATTATCAGGCGTAGCAGAATCTCTAAAAGTTTACTGCTTTTTTTTTTAAGTCACATAACACTATTTTGGTGAAAAAGGGAATGAGCTTAAATTGGTCTTTAGTCTTTATGTAGGTATGCAATATTTTAATGAGAGAACTTTGGGCATTTGGTTCATCCATTCATGGATGCATTGTAAAATTGTTCAATTTTAATGTCTATGGGTTTTATTTTTGTTAATTTTCCATTTTGGTTTTCTTGTCAGCCTTAAAATGTCAGAACGTTTGCATAACTTCCATTTATAGTTTTTACAGGAAGACAACATAATTTGATATCCAGAATTTTATTAGTTGTTTGGTATTGTTGCTTCTTTCTATGCAGCATGTAATTTGCAGCTTTGATTCCTAATTTTAATTTTGTGTTGTGAAGGTTTTAACTGTGTTGTAATTTGCAGCATGTAATTTGTTTGGTATTGTTGCTTCTTTTTGTTTTTAAATAAGTGTTGACGCCTAAGGAGGATAAGCAAGCTTTGATCCCCAATGATAAATGGAATGAAAGTGCATAAAAAACTTTTTGTTATTCATTGATGTTAAGGAAACTGAATATTGTATCCAACTGATAAGGAAACTAATATCCCCGATATCTCGTAGGTTCCTTTTGTGATTACTTTCCTTTCTTGTATTTTAGGCTTACCTATATAAATAGGGTACTATGTGTACAAGAAATATACAATAAACTTATTCCATTCAGAAACTAACATGGTATCAGAGCTTGGTTTCTAGTTTTAGGTCGATCGACTTTCGAGTCGACGACGTGTTTTTCTGTATCCCCTGCCGCCTCTGGCAGTCCTTGCTCACCGCCAAGCACTCCCCACACACCACTGTCTGCTTCCGCCGCCGCCACTGCCGTCTCCGGTCACCGCGCTCTCACCGAACCGCGCCCTGGTTCACCCCTGCACGAAGAAGACGACCTCCGCCATCCCTGCTCTTCGCGACTGTCTCTGCCGCTCGGATTCCGATCTCCGCCGAGCCTTCCCGCCGCCCGGCACCAGATCCCACTGCCCGGCACCAGATCCCACTGCCCGTCACAAGCACTTCCGCCTCCTGCCACTGCGCACTCTCGCCGCCCGTCCCAGATCTGCCTCCCGCTGCCACCAGATCCGCCAGCCACTCGCCACAGACGCCCGCCATCCGCCAGGTCCGCCGCCGCAGACCCGCGCCCTCCACTCGCGCTCATCAGCACCAACCCGCTGCCCGCCCTTGCAGATCCCGCCGCTGCCACCATCCCACTGCCACCGCTCCCGCCATCCCCGCTGCTGCCTGTCCGCGCCTCACCCACTGCTGCCGCTGCACCATACGCCGCCGCCGCTCGCGGTGCTCACCACCGCAGCTCCCGCTGCACCCTCCGCCAGATCAGCCGCCCGCCAGATCCGCGCGTCACCCGCCGGATCCGCCATCCCCGCCAGATCAGCCGCCCGGCACCAGATTCCGCGCCCGCCCGCGCCTCACCTGCTGCTGCCGCCGCCGCACCTCCACCTCCGCCTTCCACTCCAGCCGCCTCTCCGCGTTCACATGCCGCAACCGCCGTCCGCTCATGTCGCGGCACGCGTCGACGTAGTTGGTCTTCCCTTGTCCCGCCTCAGTCGCGCGAAGTGGACATTCATTCCCGGAGTCTCGATCGCCGCCTGATCTCTCGTCTGCCCTGTATGCCCAGCCACTTGTACATTGTCGTTACTGCTCAGTCATTTTTCGAACTCACCTTGCCGCTGCCTCGCCTCTACACACCACCTCCGTTGCTCTGCCTCTGCCGCCGCCCCTGCTACGCCGCTGCTCCGTCTGATACCTGCTGCTAGTGCCATTTTCACCATTCAGCCTGCCCCCAGTTTATTCAATCTGTCTAACCTCTGGTTGTGCGAGTCACAACAATCTGTCTAACATCTGGTTGTGTGCGTCACAACAATCTGTCTAACCTCGGTTGTGCGAGACACAACAATCGTCGCCGCTCAAATTTGCTACACATCCGTCGATTGTGTCGTTTGCACTGTCGTCGACTATGTCGACTCTCGCCATCGTCTGTCGTCGTCGACTCGTCGACTTTGCTATCCGTTGTTCTACAATTTCATTGTTCTCGATTGCGCACCACATCGAATCTGTTTCTTGTCATCTTGGTGGTCGTTGATCTGCTCGCAACGAACCTTAAATTTGTCGGGTTTCGATTCTTGACAAACTCAAGTTGAACCAACTTGAGTTTGAGGAGGGTGTTAAGAAGCGAATATTGTATCCAATCGATAAGGAAACTAGTATCCCCGATATCTCGTAGGTTCCTTTTGTGATTACTTTCCTTTCTTGTATTTTAGGCTTACCTATATAAATAGGGTACTATGTATACAAGAAATATACAATAAACTTATTCCATTCAGAAACTAACAATTGAGATTTGTGTGATGTGTGTGAATTCCCATATGAACTTGTTAGAATATTGGCATGGATAAGCTAGCTAGCTTGGTTTCTTAAGGGCTCCATTAATGAGGCCATGTTAATAACTGGCTCTATCTGATCATTAATGGAAGTTCCAATAATGATGGAAGTGCTTAATTAGCTAGTTAGCCTGGTTTAACAAAGATTATGGTCTAGCAATCATGGGATTTGATATGATATATTTGTTACAATTCCCTCAATTTCATTATTTTTGAATTAATTAAACCCTTTTTTTTGTTAGATTTGTGAGTTATTTTCTTCCCTTTACATCAGATTGGTGTATTCTGATTGTGGTACCTTGAAAAATTGTTGTAGGCATTAAGTGGACTACTTGTTTCCATAGAAGAAATATATTCTTTTTACCGTATAATTAACCCATGTTTTTTTTTTTTATAGATTTTATATAGTTCTTCATTATAGCCTTTGCAATTTCTATAGATCTTCGGCTCAACAATTTGTTCTCTTTCAAGGTAGATTCTTTCATTTGCACTTGTACTCATTGCAAAACAAAAAGAAATCACAATAACACAGTGAGTACTGAGTACCGACACTCTTATACATAGCTAGATAGGAATTAATGGCTTTGTTAAGCACAGTGAGTACTAATGCTCGGATAAATATTTTGCTATTATTAAGCAGCTTATAAATGTACTTTTGATAAAACTATACTTTGATAAGATTTCTAGCATTTGAAGCAATTATTTTAGTTGTGAGATTGTGAACCATGCAAGTCAATCCACTTGTTGTTTTCGATTGAAACACAACAACAAAAAGTGATGCTGGTAGCCCTATTTTACCGCGCAAGAAATTTAGAGTGATGAATGTTATGCTTTTGTGACTATCTATTAATTCAAAAGGTGATGTGTTTTGGTATTGTTGGATTGAATTTGATTGATTTTAACAATTTTGCTACGTTCTTTGGGGTTTTTTATTTGAGTTTTTTTATTTCTCGTATTGATTGATTGAAGGTTAGGGGAGGTGCCAAGTGAAGAATAAAGTAATATTTGCAGATGATATGGTGGAGTCATCATCCAACAATGAAAAGTATTGAAGGAGAAGTTCAAGAGTTTTTGTAAGTAGAAGTAAAATTTGCACACGTGTTGATTGAAACATCAAAAATATAGTTTTTAAAGCCTTGTTTTAACAAGTAAATTCAACTGTATGTATTTTTTTTTTCATTTCACCTTGAATTTGCACATTTGTTAGTTAAATTTTTGTTCAAATGAAATAAATAAATTTTTTTTTCTATTGATAAATAAATCATATTCCTGTAAGTGTAGAAGTAGAAATTTCTTTAATTTATATATAAAATTTTCTTTCCAATAATATTAATATTAATTATTATTATATATATATGACGACGCTAAATATGAATGCGTTGTCAACTTAGAGACACTAAGTGTATATACGTTGTCAATTTAAAGACACTAAGTATAAATGTGTTGTCAACTTAGAGACATTAAGTGCATATGCGTTGTTAATTTAGAGACACTATGTGCACATGCGTTGTTAATTTGGAGACACTAAGTGTACATGCGTTGTCAATTTAGAGACACTAAGTGTACATGAGTTGTCAACTTAGAGACATTAAGTGCACAAGTGTTGTCAATTTAAGGACGCTAAACTTACAAGTGTCCTTAATTTAGGGATGCATATATAAATAGTGTCTCTAAATTGGAGACACATAAGAAATAAATGTCCTAAAATTAAAGACGCATAAACAACAAACGTCTCTAGTTTAACGACGCTTATAGCAAAAGTGTCCTAAATAAATGTTACCAACGCATACATTTTGTGTCGTAAAAAAATGGGGCGACATCACTTTTACCAACACAAGTGACAACATTTTATGATGAGTCGGTAAAATTTTTAGAGACACTAATTAATGTCGTTAAAAGAGTAAATTAATATCGCTAAACACACAATGTTTTGTAGTGACATTTTAAGAAAAGAATGCAAACTTAACATTTATTGCTTAATTTTATTTATGGGATTGAAAAAAAACACTATTTTATTAAATAAGATATTTACAAGCGATGAATCTATGGACTCAGAATATTTTTTTAGCTTTCTACAAATTGTTGTATTTTTAGAGGGTTTTGTAATTAAAAAATTAAAAATTAAAAAAATGAAAATTTAATTTCCCTCAATTTGTAGCGCTTTGTTTGAATAATAGATAATTCTTGGATGACGATTTTGAAAAAAAAATTGAATCTAAACTCATGAGTTCGAATAACATTACCCCAAGCAAATAGAGAATATTTTATGTGTTAATGTGCATGGAGGGATATATAGTATCTATTTTTTGTTGATTCTGGCACACCTTACATTTTGTTTTTTCTTTTTTTTTTTTATACATATAAGAATGGATAATCAATCTTTCAGCCGTCACTTGAATGTACTATTATACATTTAATTAAGTCTTTCAACCATCATTTAAATTTATTATTTTACCTTTGATTAAGTCTTTCAATCTTCACTTAAATTTATTATTATACCCTTGATTAAAGGTCTTCCTGCTATTAAATTTAAATAGGTATAATTAGTTGACAAAAAAGTCAAAATAAATTAAAAATAAAGTAATATACTTTTTGAAATATAAAAATAAGTTATTAGATTAATTAAATTTTCGCGGGCGTAGCAAGCAGATTCAAGTATGCTCCTAAAACTAGTATATATATGTCTCAGTTAAAGGAGTTTCCCCTTCATTCACCAAAAAAAAAAAAAAAAAAAAAACAAAGAAAAAAAAAGTTGTGAAACAATCATGTACGTATTCCTTACTATACCTGGAAAACAAGGTGTAGATACAGCGTGTTCCACCTCAGTTTTGCAACAAAATCAGTATTAGAGGCGATATATTGACTTGACTTTGGACTTTGACTATCCATTTTTGTATATGAGGACCTAAATGCTAAATTGAAAATAATTGTATGGCCTATTTTTGGCATGCCAAATAGACACGCCCTGTATAGTGTCCCTTGATTATCGATGTTGACACAAATTTACATGCATGTAAGGGACGGTGTGTTTATTTAACTTGCCTAAAGTAGGTCACCTTAGAAGCTAAATGTCATATATATGTATACACATACGTGATGAATCTTCATAAGAATTAGATTTTTTTTTTTTTTTTTTAGGCAAAACACATTATTCGATTCTTAAACTTCGAAGTTTTTATTGATTTAGTTCCTAAACTTTTAGTTGTGTACGCATTTAGTCCTTCTATTAAATAAGACTAACAAATTGGATTCAACAAGTGATGGAACATAAGCGGGCACGCGTAAGTGAATTGAATTGAACTGAGAATGAACCCAAATAGCCTCGCTTTACTTACTAGATGACAACGACTGTTTGCCCCCCATTGATTTATGTTAAAATCTACTCAATGACCGATGTATGTGAAAATAATTAAAGGGTAAATAAAAAGTAATGTGATTTTACTTTAAAACTCAATAAATAGGGATGGTTTCTTTTAAATCGCAAAAATAAGGTATTATGTGTTTAGGGAAGGCGTCATTGGGTAGACATAGAGATAGAAGGACTGATGAGAATTAGTGCCGCGAGTATATTGCCTCGGGAAAATACTACATATACATTAGCGCTTCGTCACGAAATTCTCCCTCACAGATTTAACCCTCATCTCAATTCCACAACTGCTCTAATTATATTGCAGTGTTTTAATAATTAATTTATCAAATTACATCACATGTGTGTGTGTGTGTTTATTTCTATGTTTCGAGAGTTAGTGCGACGAGTATGTCGCCTCAGGATGTGTGTCGACGCATATATCGAGTAGATAGATATACAAGCACACTTATGGAATTCGATTAGTTGTATAATATTAGATAAATTGCTGACAGGCTAACACAACATTGCAGCGCATGTATGTCTCGTAGTGATAGTATCCATGACATGTGTATTATTATGATTCCTATAGTGATAGTACCCATAAATATATATATATATATATATATGTTAATTTCACCGATGGTCACTCAAGTTTGCGGTTTGTAACACTTTAGTCACTAAACTTTCATTTGTCCCAAATATATCACTCAACTTAACAAAACGTTTCAACAAAGTCACTCCGACCACTCTCTCCGGTCAAAAATCCACCGGCGCTGCTGACGTGGCGCCACGTGGGATTTCATGGGAAGTCACTTAACTTGTTAAGTGATGACATGGCATGCCACATACACACCCACCCACCCACCCCACCCCACCCTTAGTTCACCCCACCACCATTAAACAAACTTCTCGCGGTTCCTCTCCAACCCCCTGTTTTTTGTTTTTTTTTTCCTCTTTGAATCGGCTTGCTCTCTCTCTCTCTCACGGTTTCTCTCTCGCGGTCGTGCTCTCCCTCCCCCTCCCCCAATCGTTCGTTCGTCTTCTTCGCCGTGCTCTCTTGCGGTCGTGCGGTTCCTCTCCGGTCGTCCTCTCCCCCTCCCCCAATGTTCGTCTTCTTCGCCGTGCTCGCTCGCGGTCGTGCGGTTCCTCTTGTCGTCCTCTCCCCCTCCCCCAACTGTCGCGCGCGGTACTTCGATCTCGCACATCTTCCCCCCCACTGGTTCGTCCTCTACCTCGGATTTTTTTCTGCAATTAGATTGATTTTCTGCAATTAGACCAAAATTTTGCAGTAAAAGTATGAAGGCAACTGAGAAAAAAAAAAAAAAAAACAACTGTTCTTTGATGTTTGTTTGGACCTTTAATTAATTTGAATTGTGGGTATTGGGAAGGAGGGCTGTTTTGAAAAGAATGGTCTTTGGAGATACAAACATGGATAGCTAAAGAAGAAGAGTTGGAAACACAGAGAGATTTCAGTAGCATTATAGTTTTCTTTTCATAATACACACTATAATTATATGAACTTGAAATAATACACACTATAATTATATGAACTTGAACACTAAGGAGTTATTACGTGTATAGGTTTTTCATCCTGAGAGGGAAGAGGTTTTTGCCATACTATACTCTTACAGAACATTTTACACGTTCTTTCTTTTCAATTTGACTGTTCGAGCATTGCAATGAAGCTGATGCAACATGAGATTTATTTTATTTTCATTGTAGTTTATCTGTATATGATGTTGTTGAGGAGATACTATGTCACACTGTTACCTTAAGTAGTTCTCTTGAAAAATGTGATCCCATTTGAAATATATTGCAGCTTCATAAATCTATTTTCTCTTATTATATGTTGAAACTAGTACTATTGTCCATAGTGTATTTATGTACTTGCACTGAATCAATCAAACAGAATAAGTAACTTATTACGGATTAGTTAAAATGATGCTTACTCTTTGTCTTTGCTTTTCTTCTTCCTTCTCTTGCCGTTAGAAGTTGTACTCTTCTAACATTGCCAATAATGGTACCTACAGTTCAGAAAGAGCCAATTCATATTGCAGAGGTTATTTTTTCAAAGATTTTTGGACACCGTGAAATTAGTTGCACAAATTGTACACTTGAGTGTTTTGTGTGAATTATTGGTTGAATTCAACTTTATCTATGCAGGACATTGAATAATACTAGCATTGCACCTTACTTCTAAAGACACTTGCCTTTTCACAGGGAACCCTGGATTTTTCTGTATATCAATTGTGTGTGCTACAGTGCTTCTACATTTGCCATCTGTTTAATTGGTGGCAAACTGGCAATGCATGCTCATTGTTTCAAATCAATGTTTTAATATATGGCCAAAGCAACATGTAGATTGCTATTCTTAAATAACACATAGTCTTGGCAATTAGTGAATCCACCAAAGCAACATGTAGATTGCTATTCTCTGAGCAATATATGCACTTTTTCTTTTTTGAATAATGTTTATGACAGACTAAATATTTTGGCCTCACTATATGCATGCATCACATATAAAAATTTGATCCATTTCCCCTAGCGGTGTTGAAGCTTTGTTTGTTGTTTTTCTTGATATCATGAAGGAAGTTTTTTTGACAAGAGTTTGCTTGTTTGTAGCTACATTATTATATTTGTAGCTTGGCCAAAAATCATGGAGTTCGTCAAAGGACGCGAGTATTGTTATTGCGGCGTGCCAGCAGTGGTGTTCACCTCGTGGATGGCTACAAATCCAGGACGACGATTTTATAGATGCAGGAAATACACGGTTTGTACAGAAATGTGTATATTCTATGAAATTGTTAATTTTTATTCATATGAAGGAAATTAAATGAAAATCTTCGTTGTTCTGCAGCATAGATGCGGATGTGAATACTTTTACTGGCTTGATCCTGAAATGACTGACCGAGCAACGATTGTTATAAATGGGTTGTTGAGGAAGTTAGACCGAATGGAGAGCGAGAAGAGGTTGCAAGACGAGTTTAATGGGCGTAGGAAACTCAACGGTTGTGCAGTGAAATCCGTTTTTCTTTGCTGTTTTTTTCATGATGGCACTTGTAGTCATACCCTTGATCCAAACAAGAGTCACCCAAAAACTTGGGTTTTCCTTATCCGGGTCTAGAATGAACTTACTTGTTTCCCCAATTACGAATGTCCCTATATATCATGCAAACCCAAACCATAACCCAAATATATTAATATGAAAATACTAAATTAATGAACTTACTTGTTTCCTCTGGTTTTCAAATTTATAACGTAATATTCCTGCAATAACCTTGTATTTTTGTTATTTTAGACCACAAAGAGTGTAATAAATCGGCTTTCGAAAATTGTAGATGTGTTCATGAAACTAACGTGGATCGGAACGAATTCAAAGTCTAAATGAGCTTAGTATACTATATATATGGTTTAATAAATTTTGGGGCTTTAACTAACCTTAACTAAAATATAACATATATGGTTGGCCGTTGTTAAAACTGGCGTGTCTCTATTACTTTCAGATCATATAGTAATTATAGTTTCTTATTAGCATGCATGTGTTTGGTGTAATTGCGATTCAATATTGATTTGCGAATTAGGAGTGTAATGTCACTATCTATTAACAACCTAAACAAACTATGTGAACCATCTCATGACCTAAAAGTACCAAATATTTCGTAAACATATCCAACATAATAAAATCGCAGAATTGTAGATATGTTCAAGTGTTCTAAAGTGCATCACGGTATGTTTGTGCAGTTTTGTGTATTGGCGGTAGGGCCATCATGGGGGGAATCATGCGTTGAAACATATATGCATATGGTTGGCCGTGTTCAAACTGGCGCCTCTCTATTACTTTCAAGTCATACACTAATTCTAGCTTCTTATTAGCTTGCATGCAGGTAGGTGTTAATTCGCAATTCAATATTGATTTGCGAATTAACAACACCTAAGTGATAACGAAACTACACTAACCTAAACAACATAAACTACACTAATATAAACAAAATTGGCAAACATATCTTCCAACATTGTTATGGTTTACTAAATTTATGAAATAAATTTAAGGAACTTAACTAACTAAAATACGCCAAACGAACTTAATTAACTAAACGTAATTAACTAAACCAACTTAACTAAACTAAATTAAGTAAACTAACTTAAACAAACATAATTACCTAAACTAACTTAAACAAACTTCATAAATGACTAACCTAACTTAAACATAGAAAATTAAGTTAAACATACGTAATTAACTTATTAACAAACTTAAACGAACTTATAACAAGTAAATTACCTTTACTCACTTAAACAAACTTATAACAAACTTAACAAACTAACTTATACATACTTAATTAAGTAAGTACACAAAAACAAACATCATTACCTAAACGAACTTAAACAAACTTCATAAATGACTAACCTAACTTAAACATAGAAAATTAAGTTAAACATACGTAATTAACTTATTAACAAACTTAAACGAACTTATAACAAGTAAATTACTTTTACTCACTTAAACAAACTTATAACAAACTTAACAAACTAACTTATACAAACTTAATTAAGTAAGTACACAAAAACAAACATAATTACCTAAACTAACTTAAACAAACGTAATTTAATTAAACCAAACATAATTTCCTAAACTCACTTCCACAAACAATACTAACTTAATCAAACTTAATTAACTAACAAACGTCACCTAACTAACTAAACTTATTAAACAAACTTAAACCAAACTACACATACCTAAACTAAACAAACTAAAAACACATACTTTAACAACAAAAATTTATGGTTTCCTCCCGTACATACCTCCTCCTCCTTCAGTGGACCTCCTCCTTCTCCTCCGCTGAGACGACTGGTGCACCGCCGCCGCCGCTCCGCGCTCCCCTGCCGCAGCTCCGCGCAACAGTGATGGATCAGCTGCCTCTTCTTCTCGCCTCACCTCTGCCGCGGACCTCCCTGCTCCCCTTACACTCGTGTCCGCTCTCCGGCCTGCTCAGCTCGCGTCGACCTTCCTCCGCCGCTGCTACGTCCTCTGCTATGTCCCTCCGTCCTCCTTCGCACTCCTCCGTCCGCGGTTTCTCTCCACCGAGCTCCCCGTCCCCTCCTTATGTAGGGGAGCTCCAATGATCATGCGGGGTCACGGGATTACTAGTAATCCCGTGACCCCTACGTCCCCTACCCCCGTCCCCTCCCCCTGCATCCCTAGCGAAACCGACGCAGAGATTCTCTGCGTCGGTTTCGTCTCGGAAGCGAAGACTGGTGCGCTTATAGCGCCTTTCGAGAAGGCGCTATTAGCGCACCCCAAGAAATGTGGCCACGTGTGTCCACGTGGATCCACGTGGACACACGTGGACACTTTCATATCAATAGCGCCTTCTCCGAAGGCGCTATTAGTTATGGCAGTCCAAGTGGCGCCACGTGGATCCACGTGGACATACCAATACCCGATAGCGCCATCTCCGAAGGCGCTATCTGTGTCCACGTGGCATTTCTCAAAAAAAAAAAAAAAAAAAAAAAAAAAAAAAAAAAAAAACCACATCGGCAATAACGTCTTTTGAGAAGGCGTTATTGCTTAGTGTGGGAAAAAAAAAAGAAAACCCACCTATTTACCTCTTTTAAAGTACAAAGTATTGTACTTTTGGAAATTCTTCACTGTCTTGATTCTTCTACAATGTTTGCTTATAAAGCTTCTTTAGTTGATAAAAAGACAAAAGATAAAAAAGAAAAACATTCACTGAAGTAGCAGGGTAGCCCCAACTGATATGGCATAGCATAGGGCTGGCAAAAATCCGGGAACGGACATAAACGGGACTGGACACCCATTTTTCAAATTATTAAATTTGGTGCCCAGACCCGGTCCCGTTTTTAAAACGGGCAATTTTTTTTTGTCGGTCCGTATGTTTGTAAAACATACGGGATTTGGTTTCGTCCGTTTTTTATTATTAAAAATCTACACCGAGATCTCACACAAACCCCTAATCAACCAAACAAACCACAAATTGCAGACTATAACGGAGAAATCTGACCTTAATCCGCCGAGAGATTTGTATAGATTTGTATAGATTTGTATCGATCAGCCGTTCGAACCACACCGAAACCCCAAACAAGCCTAAAGCGCTCTCTTCGCTCCCTCATTTTCGCCTCTGTCTCCCTCCTCTCGTCCCTTTGATTCTGCTCTCCCTCTGGTCTCTCTCGCTCCCCCTCTCGGCGTCCTTCCCTCTCCGTCTCCCTTCCCTCGCCCTCTCGTCTCTCGGCTCGCCTTAAACCCTAACCCCTCTCGGCTCTCTCTGTCGTCGACCTCGCCCCCACCCTTCTCGGCCTCTCCTCTCTGCCACCTTCGATCCCTCTCGTTCTCGCCCCGCCGCCGTCCACCCCGCGTACGCCGGCCCTCTTAGATCTGTGAGACGGTGAGATGTGAGTGTGAGAGGGAGAGAGACCGTTAGATGTGAGTGTGAGAGGGAGAGAGACGGTGAGGTGAGTGTGAGAGGGAGAGAGACCGTTAGATGTGAGTGTGAGAGGGAGAGAGACGGTGAGGTGAGTGAGTGAGAGAGAGAGACGGTGAGGCGGTGAGGTGAGTGTGAGAGGGAGAGAGACGGTGAGGTGAGTGTGAAAGAGAGAAAGTGAGAGTGAGAGGCCGAGAGGGCGAGGTGTAATTAGGTTAGGTTATAGAGTGTGAAATTACATATATACCCTTCAAATTAATCAATAAATGGGTACCCGTTTTTTAAAAATTTTTGTCAAGTCCCGGTCCCGTATGTTTAAACGGACAAAAAATTTTGTCCAGTCCCGTATATTTTTCATAAAAATACTGCCCAGTCCCGTTTAAAACGGGACCGGACAAAACGGGCAAAACGGGACCGGGTCCGTTTTGCCAGCCCTTAGCATATCCTAAAAGAACCACGCGTTCGTCCTTTCTAGCAGTGTTGCGTTGTTGGCACATCAACTATTGATCATTCATGTAGGACTAGCTGATTGATCACGCTCGAGATAGGCATGTTAGGATCCCTACATCAGAAAGTAGCGAGTAAAGCAATTGAATTATAAATAATAGAAGCTAAGCAACACAATCATATAAAATTGGGAGTCAGTTGGGCACCACGATCCCATAACCTGAGAAAAACCAAAGAAATATAATGTTGCTAGTTGCGAATAATCAAACCCATAATAAATGTCTCAATCAGGTTTAAAGTGATCTTTTCTTTACCACTACACCACACACCCTTTGGAGCTTGGCTTTGCAAATAAATGTTTAGCCCTTGAAACAACAAGGCCAAATTCCATGCCCATATCAAGGTCACAAGGAGATAGGACACTATTCGGCAACTCCCAGTTAAAGCAATGAAGCAATTGTGCTAAAACCAATTGAATGGATCTTAAGCCTATTTGTAGTCCAGGGCATACTCTTCTTCCTGCTCCAAATGGAATCAGTTCGAAGTTGCGTCCATAAAGATCTATATCAGTATTAGCAAACCTACTAGGATTAAATTCTTCGGGGATCAGCTAACCACGTATTAGGATCTCTTCCGATCGCCCATGCATTTATAATCAATCGTGACTTCTTTGGTATAAGATAATCATTTCCAATAATGTCTTTGACGGATTCTCGAGGTAGAAGAAGTGGTGCAACTGGATGAAGTCTTAGGGTTTCCTTAATCACGATATTCAAGTACTCAAGTTTAACCAAGTCTTTCTCTTCAACCATTCTATCAAGACCAATTACATCCTTTAGTTCTTCTTGGGCTTTTTTCAAGGCAAATGGATGCTTCATTAGCTCTGATAAAGTCCATAATGATGCAGTTGCAGATGCATCCATTCTTGTTGTAAGCAAATCTATGAGAATTACTTTAATGCTATCAAGATCTAGTTACACATTGTTAACGTTATTTGACTCCATTAATGATAACATAATGTTGATGAAGTCCTTATGATCACTCCCCTGCTTTTCTTTTGTGCTTCGCATATGTTCGTCAATGATCTTGTTAAATAATGCATCCAAATCCTTGTTAATTCTCTTCATTTGATGAGCTAACCCCTGAAAAGTAAGAGAAAATTACTCATTTCGATTCCATATCACAAAATACAAAACTTCGTTATGGAAGCTCAATTGCTCATAACAATTATTTTCTTCGTAAGAAAAAAGAAACAAAATTTTCATATTACTTACCAATAGAGCTGGTGGCCTTGAAGATTGGTTCCACCACCTATCTTACTTTTCGATATGAATCACATCTTTTTGTATTCTATTCATCTATTAAAGTGCAAATTTAGTCAGATTTGTGAAGACTAATTTCATCCTTGCTGCGATGCATTTTTTCAGCTGTTATGCGTAGATTTGTGTATTTGTTTTTCTTTGTTGGAAGTCTTGGGTTTTCTTCCCTTGTTAAAAAGTTTGTTATTTATTATGCGCATGGTTCTATGGGTGTTTGTGTATTTTCATGTGTTCAAGATGTTGTAGAGAGTAGTTCCTGATTGTGACACTGATTCAATTTCACAACCGCATTCACAGCCAAATTAATGATAATTCTTTAATTTAACAAATAAAATTAGCGAATCAATGTACTTTTACTAAGACAATTGATTCTATGTATGCTCATGTAGAGCCATTAACAATCAATGAAATTTCTACCTTTCTTCAAGAAAAAAAGAAAGAAGAGATGGTGGCTATTAGAAGTGGCAAAATTGGTTGCGCGTGAAGTGTTCACCCTTTTTTGACATTAAATTGCATAAGCTCAACCCTAACACTAATTAAACCCTTTACTTTCCATGTAGTTGTATTAACCCACCTAACCCATTTACTTAATATATTTTTTTTGTTTAAACCACACGATATTCGAACTATCCGACTATTCCAAGTTTGCCCCAAGTCATGCACCGCATAGGTGGGGAGAGCTCCCAATATCAGTGTTTCCATTCCTAGACTCAAACTGAAGTCACTAGTTGATGTATTGAGACACCCGATTGTTAGTGTTCATTTAATACACATCGATTCATGTGTGCACAAATATTGTTGCAGGATTGAATGGACATCAACAATCGAGTGTCCATTCTAAGTGTCTCAAGATGGGCCATCCAAGTATTTTCCTTAATTTAGTACTTTATAAATCAACGCATGTGTAAAGTTGGAGGAGGTGGATCTTGGATTCTATTGTATTGAGGTTAAGTCGTTGATTTCTTATAAAATAAAATATAACTAATATTGATGATAGTTAAATTAATAAGTACTTGAAGATCAAGAAACCCCAATATCAACTCCTCCTAAACTTGAGCCCTCCATCTATCTTCCCAAAAATCATCTTATAAGTCATATTTTCAATAAGCTTCTCCACTTTCTCACTCAAATCCACAACTCCACGTACTCACCTCACCCATACCTAGGGCTGGCAATTTGGGTCATGAAACGTTTAACACGACACGACACATCGTAAACATGTCGTGGGTTTGGCATAAGTGGGTCTGGGTCATAAACAGGTTAACCTGTTTATACACGGTTAATAAACAAGTCATTATGTTAACCTGTGTGACTCGTTTATGACTCGCTTAATTATATACATATATAACTTATAATTTACATATAATTAATCACTCATACAAATACAACTTTTTTGCTCATTAAACTTGAATATATATCTTATTTCTATGTTAGCTTCATATAACATTGTAGTTGGGTTATTGAACTTGAACTTGACTATTTGAGAATTTGTATTTTTCTTTGTTAAACTTAGATTTTGTCCATTTCTATATGATAACATTGATATAACTTGGTAGGTGGGTTTATATTTTATGTTGTTTGTATTGATTTTGTAGTAAGATATCATTAATCTAATAGCATGTTTAACAGGTTGATAAACAGGTACATAAACGAGTCGATTTAAACAGGTTAAACATGACATGTTTAATAAACGTGTCATATGCAGGTTACCTGTTTATTAAACGTGTCGTGTGTTGTGTTTGCAAATAGTGACTCGTTTAATAAACGTGTCGTGTCCGTGTTTAGGATAATTGGGTCGTGACTCGTTTACGATACGACACGTTTACAACTCCCTGACACGAATTGCCAGCCCTACCCACACCCTTGATCTCCTCAACAACACCACACACTTCTCCCCTTCTCATCTCCTCGAACATCTCTATCTTGGCATTAGTTAACAGCTCCAAAGTGCACAACTTCCTCATGTGTCTCCAATATGGCCCATACTCCGCGAACGCCACGCCCTTGTTCCCGTAAGAGATGAGCTCGGAGGCCGGGATTTTGGGTCGACTGCAGAACACTGCATCATGTGTTTTGAGGAAGAGCTGCGCCGCCTCGACCGAGGAGACCACTATGGTGGGCACTAGGCCGAGCCTTATGTGCATGATTGGACCATGTTTGGTGGCTCGTTGGTGCAGGGCTGGGTGTGGGAGGGAGTCCAACTTGTGGAGTGAGCCTAGGATTAGTAGTCCAAGACTATTTTGTCGAAAATTTGGTGGAAAAGGGGATCGAAAAAGAATACCGAAAATCAAAACATATCAAAATAGGACTTTCGTGAATTAATAAATAAAAAAAGAAATATGAGAGTTTATATATAAATATATATAAAACATGAAGTGAAAAATCAAAAACTCATTTCATTGTTTCAACAGAACGTTTAGTTCGTTGTTTCCCTAAACCACTCAGTTAGGGTTTTCGCTCCCGATACTTTCGACATCCGACTTTCGCTCGGTTTCTTTCCGCAAAATCGTAGAGGATTTCAAGACGGTCAATTTGAGCTAAGTTTCCTCGGCAAAAACGATGTATTCAACCAGTAATTTGTTAAATTTTTAATGTCGGACATTTTTCCTCAATTCAATTTGAATTCTCACGTTTTTTTCAATTTCTTTTGCGGGATTTCGATAAAAATTGGTATGACTTGTTGTTAATTGGTGTATTAGATTGATTTGCGTCAATTTGGGATAAATTTCACAGACATGAGATGTTTTTATACTTGATATTTGACTCCACGAGCCGTGGAAATATTTTGGTGTTGGTATCGAGTGGTTTCGTGACATTTATTATTGAGTTTTGAGGATTTAATTGCGAAAAAATTAATTTGGAGACATTTTCTAGTTGAAAATAAATAAAGTTTGTCAAGTTGACATGCCATATTAGAAAATTTGTAACTTCTCCGTTTATGATTCAATTTAAGTATTCTTAAAGTCTATGGAAAGTACGTCATGAGTACTACAATTTATTTTTGGTTGTCATGAAAAATTATGAGGTTTTCAGAGTTAAAACCGTAACTCTAGTGGGCTAGTTGATAATACTTTGAAGTTATTATAAAGTATTATTTTTAAAAAATAGCTCTCGAGCGTACTTTGGTCGTAGTATTTGTATGGTTTAAGAGTTCTAAACCAAGGATATTAGACTTGAATTGATACTAAATGATATCAGAAAACCTAAGGAAGAGATACAGAGGTTCGAGAACGCGTTTTGGAGTGTTGGGAGGTCGGATAGGTTATGAATAAGCGTGTGGATCGAGGTAAGTAAACCAGCTAGGAAATGCACAGTTATTCATTTTAAGCTATTTGAATATTTTTGTTCCTTGCTTTGTTATCTATCCTTGAAATTTCATTCTAATTGAGTTGTTCGAGGGCAAGTGAGTCAACGGTGGTCCTTGGAAGGAGTGGCGGGCTGAGGTAACATACCAGTGTCATGACCTTGGGATGCACTGCACTGGTTACTGATTTTGACAGGGTGTGAGGTCTTAGCGTGGCTATTCCAGGAAAGCTCACTATCTTGTTGGTTTAGGGCTTGTGAGTGTACCAATTCCTAGAACCCAAGTCTTGATGTTTTGTCAAGACTCAACGACTTATTAGTCGGGATTTGCGCCTTTCTATTTGCATCTTTAGACACTTATGTATCAATTGCTTTAAATTTATTTATACTCTTTTATTTATTCATGCGTCTTTATATCTTTCTTGTTATCTGCATGAGTATGAACTGATTTATTTATTTATAACTGTTGTTTTGTATCCTGCTGGTGTTACTTACCTGGGCTCGTTATTCTTGTGTTTGACTAAGTGCAAATCCGCAATCGAGTAAGGGAAAGGGGTCAACACTGGGAGATCTACTTTGAGGACTTTGGGACGACTTTCCCCTAGCATTTTTGTAGGTTTTGTATTCCTTACGTATATTAATTTTATCACATGAGGTATATGAGTTTTGCAATATACATTGGGACATATATAAGGTATGAATACTCCATCCTCTGTTTATTATACATGTTGACTATATTTTGCGGGGTTTCCATACTCTAGGTTGTCCTAACTGATTTATGTAGAGTTGTTTAGATTTGTTTAAGTTGAAATCACTTCCGCATAAACTTCGATAACTTACAAATTTGAATAACTCACTATAACAAATGAAATATGGTTAGGAAGGCTGACTAGGCTTGCGTTGACATTGCGAGGATTGAATCAGGGTCCACGTGATTCTAGGCCGAGCGGGGCCCAATTTGGGTTGTAGAACTGGGGCCGTCACACTTTGGCTCTACCATAGCCGCATACGACTCCATCTCCTGCGATGTAACTAATCTGCCTCGAGTGATAGGTAATGCCGACGCAACTTCGGCAAATGTAAACTTTAGAATTCCCTCAATGTCAAAAGTCATAGTCTTGCTGAAACAGTCTATCTGTGCATGATAAGATGATAACCAATCCATACCAAACATCGCATCGAGTCTCAGGTACTCTAACACTCTCAAATCAGGCGGTAGTTTATGTCCCTCAATCTCCACAATACAATTCCGACATATTTGGTTATGGTAAATCTTATCCCCAACTGTCGTACTGAGAACAAGATGTATATCTAAGGTCCGTGCAGGTAACCCTAACTCTCCTACCATGCGTCCAGAAATAAAAGACAATGTACTACCAAAATCCATCATAACATGCATCAAAATACCACAAACAGACAACGTACCCTTAATAAGCTGTCTGATCGCCTCCTTGTCTGGTTGTGCGCCCCAAAAGAAGTTGTCTAGGCCCTTTCACTGGCTTGCTCCGTCTGTGGTGGTAGCGGTGTTGGTCTGGTACAATCTGCCACTATATGACCAACCTGACCGCATTGGTAACAAGTATGAGTCTCTGACTTATCAGAACTCCTTTGACTCGGTATCTGATTTTTGCCTCGACTCTGACCTCTATCATGCCTCTGCTGTTTAGGCTGATCAACTAGTGCAAAAGTCGTAGCATATGCCAACTGACGATCATCACGTCGATCTCTGTCATCACGACGATCTCTATCGCCTCTACTACCCTGACCATAGTGTCAATCTCATCGACGAGGTCTTTGGCCCTATTTTTGTCGACCCTGATCTCTCATCTTTCTCTTCGGTCTCTGATCAGACCGTGAACTTGAAGCTGGATGACTCCACTGACTCTGCAGTGTAGCCCGAATTGCTAATCGACTGGCCCTCTGAACCAGGTATGTCTCGTGTGCGAGGGACCTGTTGTAAATTTCTGCCAGTGTACGAGCTCCACTAGATACCACCGTACTCGCAATCCTCTCATCCAGACCTCGGACAAAGTAATATATCTATAGTCGATCTGTACCTGCTATGTCCATGGAGTATGAAAATATATATTGGTACCGCTCCATGTATACCGTGACCGACATATCGCCTTGAACCAAGGACAAAAACTCCTTCCTCAATCAGACCCTAACCTCCATAGGTACATACTCATCCATAAATAACGCTCGAAACTCTGCCCAAGTAGTCAAAACAGGATGAGTTGAGATGTAGGTAGTCCACCAAATCGTTGCATTGGCTCTCAAACAGAAACTCGATAGCCTCGGTCGATCGATCTCCTCAACCCAAAGCAAGTCATATAGCTGCTCATAAGATAACAACCACCTCCCCGTTAGGGTTGGCAAAATGTGTCCAGACCCGTTTGTCCGATTTTGTCCAGACCCGTTTTAAACGGGTTCGGGCAATATTTTTGTGAAAAACATACGAGTCTGGACAAATTTTAAGTCCGTTTGAAAATACGGGACCGGGTATGGGCAAGAATTTCAAAAAAATGGGTACCCGTTTAGTGATTAATTTGAAGGGCATATAGGTAATTTCACACTCTATAACCTACCAAAGTCACCAAACCAAACGACCCAAAGTCCAAAGTCCAAACCCTCACCCTCACCCACGCCGTCACCTCTCCCTACAACTCTCGCGCTCGCCACTGCCTATGCGGCCTCATCGTCAGTGTCGTCGCCCTCTCCAGCTCTCGCGGCCTCGCCTCTGCCTATGCGACTGTGTCGTCACCCTCTCTTTCTAGCTCTCGCACTCGCCTCTACCTGTGCGCCCTCACCGCCTCACCATCAGTGTCGTCGCCCTCTCCAGCTCTCGCGGCCTCGCCTCTGCCTGTGCGGTTATGCCGTCACCCTCTCCCTCTAACTCTCGCGCTCGCCTCTGACTCTCAAGTCCAAACCCTGACGGCCTCACCCTTCAGTGCCGTCGGCGCGTCGCCCTCTCCAGCTCTCGCCTCTGCCTATGTCATCACCCTCTCCAGTCTTCAGCTCTCGCATATGCCTTTCAGCCTTGTCGGGCGTCGGCGACGCTCGCCGGCTCTGCCTCTCACTCTCCCGACTCTCATCTCTCTCGGCTTCGTTGACACATGGCCACTCGATCCGCCGCGGCTCGACGGCTCTGCCTCTCACTCTCCCGGCTTCGTGGTCACTCCGCCAATCCGCCAAAAAAAATCGGACAAAACATACGGGACTGGACAAAAAAAATGTCCGTTTTAAAAATGGGACCGGGTTCGGACACTAAATTTAATCATTATAGAAAGGGGTGTCTAGTCCTGTTTATGTCTGGTCCCATATTTTTGCCAGCCCTACTCCCCGCTACCTTTAGATCTCTGGGTCCATAAAAATATCTAGACGAAAACTTAATAAAGTCCCTCATCTTCTTAGCCTCTATTGTAATTAGGCTCCCAAAAGTCGACGCTATCGTTGGCTGCTCGGTAGTAGCAAGTGTAAGCGCCACTGCAGCCTCCATTGGTACTACTACTAGTGTAGCCCTCTCGGCTAATATCTCGGATACTACTGCCTTCGCCTAAGCCTCAGCTGCAGTAGGAGCTACGACTGCTTGAGTAGTCGTCATCGATGCTGCCAAAGCGGTAATCGGAGCTGTCGTAGTCTCCCAAGCATCCCGAGCTCTCATCATCTCTATCAGCATTGCGAACCTATCATCCATAGTCCGCGCTAATGACTCCAGCGTCAAAATAGGCCTCGTCGAATCACTAGTATCTCTGACCTCAAGCTGAATGGTGTTTGATGGTTGTATGTCCATCGGTATCTGCATTGAGGAATGTGCATCCAATCAGCCTTAATACCAATAGACGTGTATCGTATGTATAATACAACCAGGATTTAACGGCCTATTTTCCAAATGGCCACAAGGGCCAATGCAGGCTCACAACCTAGCCTGCCAGCGCCAAGCTATGTCCCACATGCTATCTCATCCACCATTTAATCATTATTAACCTCAATGAACAACAATTTACTGTTTAAATTGTTAATGAATTCAAATCATCTGCCTATAATATCATGTTAATCCCAAATACAACCACGACGAAAGTCTTTCATCATGACAATTAAAATACGAAACATTTTGTCATGTATTTAACTTTGATACCTAGTTTGAAAAACCCATAAGATATTAAAGATATCAAAATATATCAACATTATAGAGTCCTAAGTGTCTCACAATCCCAGATCCCCAAATTAAGACAAAATATGTATAATACAAACGTACAAGTCTAGCTCTATGTCTCTATATCACACGTATTATGGTAGTTTGTCTTTGCCCCCGCTTGTACTAGGATCTGCAATCAAGCCATCATAAAAGACAGATGACGAGTCTAGAGTGAGTATTCCCAAGGAAATTAAGTGAGCAATACTGGAATTTAAAGAAAACTAGTAAATAAACATGCAGAAATAAATACATGCAATTGTGATCATCGCATGCATAAGTAATAGTGCAAGCTCAAATGTGTGTTCCCAGAGCCTAGGGTTAGACTAGCGCCATACTTCGGACTCTTCCACAAACTACTGTCGGCGAGTAGCACTCAAGCAAGGCCAGTATCTGGATCCGCTAGGTGGTCAATGTGGAACCAACGACGCACCCACACATGCCCCGACGCGACTCTCGGGTCGACCTATTGATCAAGATCCCTGACGCACTTGTTATGGCCTAGTGGATATACACACAAAAATGGCATGGAGGGAGACCCTCAACGTCCGTCTATTAACCAAAATAGGAATAGAGTATTGAAAGACAAAATATGAGTTCAAAAGCAAAAATAAATACTGTTAAAGTAATTTCAGTTGAAATACTACACACCTTAAATCGCACTCCGTGTCCCGACACCTAACCCCCGGTTCAATTCTGCTGATTCCCTAATATCCAAATCATTGCCCAAAATAACCTATTACCATTTATAAGTGATTTTTAGTCAATTGAATGTATTTGATATTGTTTAGCACAAATAATGTATAACTCACGAGATCTAGCGCACTATGTTTGGGAAGTAGCGCGCTAGATTTCTGGGCAGCTAACTTTTCTTCTTCAGGAAGAACAATGACGCACTACTCATTTTACCTAAAGTGCTAATCGTCATCTAGCGCGCTAGACGACCATATCAACGAGTTAATCGCACTCTGGACAGCAGTTATGCTGAACTTTATGTTTTCACCAACACCAACAACCACTACCACAACTCTAACCACTAAAATTCATGCACTTAAACACCACTAAAACAACTACTTAACAACCATCTACACAATCCATAATGGATTCACACCAACACCTCAAAAATTATATCAAAATATAAAGGAAGTGGAGGTAGTTGTGAATCTCGCCTTGTTTTGATGATTCCACCACTCCAAGCTCCTCAAATCGCTAAGTTTGATATCCAAAACTAGTTTCTTTTTCTCAATTTTCGGATAGAATGATAAGGAGAAAGAAAAGGTGGTGGAAAATGAGGGTCAATTTGAATTTTATAGTCAAATGTAATATATACTCACTTATGCATCTCAAGGCCATCAAAAGCACTCCATTTAATCCCTTTTCCAACCTCTAATGACTCCAAGATTTAACACCAATGGTTATTCTTCACCCAAAAAGTGGTGTTTTGAGTGTTCCAACGCTGGTTTCGCATCTCGAACCACGAGATACGCGTACTACCATGTCCTTAACCACCAAATATACATTACACATTAATACTTAACTCATTTAATTCATTTATTGTGTATTATTTCCCCTGGTCTAGTATTTAGTCTTTTAGACTACTCGGTACCCGTGTCGACACACATATCGAGGTGAATACTTAACACATAGTCTCACTCATCAAATGTGTTAGAGATAACAGAGATCACAATACTACATGTTCCTCAGCTCAAGTTCACAGTGGCACAGCTCACTCAGTTCATGTTCATGTTGTTGGTGACAAAGCTACAATGTTTAGACAGTTCGAGAACGAGACGAGGCGATTTGATCGGTTGTAAATGAGATGTTTGTTAAGTTCGAGTAAGTCCGTTAATTAGTTAGGACAGTTAGGAGGTTATGACAGTTGTGAAGTTGTTGTAAAGCTATTGTAAATTAGTTAGGACAGTTAGGAGGTTGTTGTAAAGTTGTTATATCAGTTAGTTTGTTTGTAAGAATGTCTATATATATGACATTCATTGTAACCATTTTATTCACTCAATATAATTTCGTTTTTTCTTTTCTTTGGTTGTTGTTCTTGCTGTTATTCTTTGTGTGATTAGTGTATTCACTCTTTAGTGAATACTTTACATGGTATCAGAGCAAGATCGACCTACAATGGCGGAAGGAAGCTCATCTGAAAGAGACTCTGGCGGTCTAAGCACTTTTGCTGATGTTACTGCCATAGCCAAATCTCTCAATTTCAACTTACCGACGAAGCTTGATGAAGGTAACTATATATATTGGAAAGTGCAAGTTAAAGCTGCCATTAGAGCTCTAAGATTGGAGTTTTTCATTGAAAACAAAAGAGCTTCGATTCTACAATGAGACTCATCTCGTAAGATGAAGTTCTAAGTAGGTGTGACAATCGCTTATGGTTTCGTTGTTTTCAAACATTAGCAAAGATGTTATTGGACATGTCACAGAATGTGAGTCCTCTTTTGAGATTTGGAAAACATTGGAAAGTTTGTTTGCTCAGTCATCTATGGCACGAGTTCTTCAACTCAAAAAGAAGATGAACAATATCAAGAAAGGTTCATCTTCAATTTCAGAGTTTGTTCTTAAAGTTAAAACAATAGCTGCTGAATTAAGGTCGATAAATCAAGCGATTACTGAATCTGATATGATTCAATCAATATTAAGTGGTCTTGGTCATGAATTTGATCCTGTTGTTGTGTTAGTTGCTTCTCAAAAAGCAAATATGTCATTACAAGATGCGCGATACATGTTGATGATGCATGAGCAGATAATAGAAGACTTAAATCAAGGTTCACAAACTGATATGAACAATTTCTCAGCAAATTTTGTTGACTGTAGTGACAAGAAGTCACAAGGTATGAAAGGCAGTTCTATACATTTTCAAAACAGATCTAACAATGGTTTTCGAGGTGGTTTCAAGAATCGTGGAGGAAAGACTAGAAATAGAGGAAAAGTTTTTCGTCAGTTGTGCTATAAACATGGACATATGGCTCTTCAATGCTATCACAGATTTGATCAATCATTTTTTGGTCCTCAAGGCCAGGATTCTGCTCAAACTAGACATCATGTTGCACAGTCTCACTATCAAATGCCTCAGAATGCTCAAGCAATGATCAACCAACAAATGATCAATCAACAACCAGCACCTCAAGCAATGATTAATCATTTTCAAGGCATGATGGTGACTCCTGAGAATGTTGTTGATCCAAACTGGTACATGGACAGTGGAGCTTCTAGTCACATGACATCTGATGGATCAGCTCTACATAATAAAACTGAATACAAAGGTAATCAGTTAGTTATTGTTGGTAATGGTGAGTTGTTAAATATCTCTCATACTGGTAATGCTGTGATTCATTCAAATTCAGTTCCTTCTCTTCCTTCTCTTCAACTAAATGATGTTCTTCTTGTTCCTAAAATAGCCAAGAATCTTATAAGTGTTTCAAAGCTTACTCGTGATAATAATGTCATTACTGAATTTACTCATTCTTCTTTCTCTGTGATCTCTAACAAAATGAACTATAATTACATACATTACGATTTCTTTTAATCTATTTCAACGGAAACACCGCATGTAACTACCCTAAAATATAATTCGTGCCACGTGTCATTTCAGGGTAATACGTGGGAGCCACTCGTAGTGATCCGTATGTCCAAATCTCAGGTGTAGACACCGAGGTATGCTATTTATGTGTGATGTTTGTATTATTTATCATACAAAAGATTGAACAATTAGAGAGCTTACCTCAATATTTGTGTGGTTGAATGATAGTTGAGGATGAGATTGAGTTTAATTTGATGTTTGGTTCACATTTTAGTGAATCCAAACACAAATGAGATTAATCGAGTAATGTCTACAACCACGTCATAAGACTAAACACATGTTCGACGTTTAGATAGTTTAGAATCTCATTTTGTGTATCTTGTTTGTATCTTGTTTTTGGAGTTTTAAGGTTGGGATTAAATGAGGTTGTACATGTACATTTACCAAAATACCCTTTAGATAAAAAACACCAAAACCCCCATTTCACACATTTCATCTCTATACTCATGAAAATCTTTGCTCCTCATGAAGATCGATGCGCATCGCTCCTCCCGAAGATCGGCTCTTGAAGATCGGTCTGCGATCGCTCTCCTCCCGAAGAAGATGTTGCTGCCGCTCCTCCCGAAGATCTTGTCGCATCGCGTGAATCTCTTGAACACATCCGTGATCGACTTGCGTGAAAAGAAGATCGTTGCTCGCGGAATCGCTTGAACTGATGCGACTTGTGGATTTGATTTTGGGTTGCTCGGACGTATCGATTCGAGTCATTTTCCTGCATCTAGAGCGAGAGCGGTCGAGGCGTTTTAGCGCCACGCACCAATAAGCCGTTGCCGACTACATAGGAGGTAAATTTTAGTTGATCATTGATGAGAGCTGTTACTCAACGTGAACTCGACATTAGGGTTTGGGTTGTTGTTGGTGACCTAATGTTGTATTATTGTTACTGTTGTGGTGTGGGGAAGGTTCTTACTTGGTTGAATGACAATGCATTAGACGTCCCAGAATTAACTTAAGGGTTCAAATGGCATGAATCCCAGAAACATGAATCCCAGAATTAAGGCTTGTTAGTTGGTTGAATGATAATTATTGAAATGCAGCTAAATTAGTTATCATCATAGCAAAGAGGATTTATATCATTTTCTCCAGCTAGCCTGAAAACATATAAAGGAGATTTTGAAACCAACCCTCTCTTTCACATTTTGCCACCAGACTTACTTTCATGTTTACTACTTTGAGAAACGTGGAAGACAAACTGGTTAGAACAACAAAGCTATAGTAGTAGATTATACACTCCAATGCACAGGGTATGCATCACACTCCAATGCCAGGTTATAAAGCTAATTCAAGTGCTGCTTCTTTTCTTAGCCAAACTTCTTTTTCCATAGCTATTACCAATGCAACCCCTGTGATGTCTTGTTAAGCCACTATGTTAGTTTGCTTTAAAATTTTCATGTGACTTGTAAACATTAGCAAAAAAGTGCAACTCACAGTTATGTTAGTCTTTTGTTTTTTCTTTTCATTGCAAAATACTTGCCTAACTACTATCGAAGTGCTTTCCAAAATAATCGTTTATATGGGTGTTACCGAGATCTGTTATTTGGAGGAAAGGTTGCACACATTGACAATATTGAGTTTTAAAACAAAATTTCGACTCGTGCTACTATTGTGATTTATCGGATTGATTGTATGTTGGTTTTATCATTGTTTGCTTTGTATGCAGTAAAATAGTCATGATGTCCAATACAAGTACTGAACTTCTTCTTTTCTTATAGTAAAATGGATCAACCTGGCTCACTAGAATCACACATTCGTAGTGGAGAGTCATTTCAACCCCCGAGAAAATTATCGGCGACAAGGGGTAGACCTTCCAAGCTCCTTCAACAATGTGCAAATGCGTCAACAAAGAAAAGGGGGCAGGGCAAAGGAAGGTGTTCGCGTGAAGATTCGCATGAAGACTCGTCCGACAATTCCAAAACATCTAGACGTAAGTGGAGCCATGCAAGAGGATGTTGCTCTCGTAAATGCCATGGTTGAGATGGTGGCCTGTGGCGTGTACAAATGTGACAATGGCTTCAAGCCCGGCTATTTGACAAAAGTTGAGGAGGCATTGAAAACAACATGTCCGAACTCGGGGATAAAGGCTCGACCACATATTGAGTTTAGACTGAAATCGTTGAAGAAAGATTGGTTCATTGTTAATGATATGATATGCGGCATTCGGCATGGTACAAGCGGATTCGGCTTCGACTCGACTTCCAACATGGTCACCGCTCCCGAGGATGTATGGGAAGATTATCTGAGGGTATGCAATTGTCTTTCAAGTTTGAAATTATTTTGAATGCATCCTAATGTGTTATTTCATCCAAATGTTATGACTAATCTAGTACCACTGGTTGCAAAACTACTCGAAAGCAAGACCTTGGCGTCTAAAGTCATTCCCGCATTACGAAAATTGTTGTATCATTTTTGGGAATGACCGGGCCACAGGCGAGGAAGCACGTGCACCAGAGGATGCTTTTGAGGATGTAAACGATGTCCATGACTCCAGCAGTACTAGTGAGCCATTAACGGTGCCCATTGAAGAGGTTGATGCTACTCCCAAATCATCGAGAACGCGGACCACTACGACTGATGGTCGTGGGAATGAAGCAAAGAAGAAGAGAAAGGTGAGCAATGATGTTTATATTGGTGACCAAATGGTGGCGGCGGCACAAATCGTTGTGAACGAAATCTCCAAGGTGACTAGTGCCATTCGTGTTGAACACGACTTGCGTGAATCTTTCATTAGTGCTATAGTCGAAGTCCACAAATTGACAGACGTTGAGAGAGCAATTTATGGCAGCAAGATTATGGGTCGCGTGGAGCTTATGGCTGCATTCATGACTTTGCAACCGGAGTCCAGACTTCCTTGGCTACATGCGATGTTTAATTGACTTAGGACTTCTTGGTACTCATTTTTTGGATGGAAGCAATGTTGTACAAGATGTGTTTTTTTGGATCGAAACAATGTTGTTTGGTGGTTTGTTTTTTGACACAGTACTTTTTTGACAAAGTGTATGTAATACAGTTGCAGTAACAATGTCTGGGTTCCTTTTTGTACTGTAACTTTATCGATATGTAACCGATAAAAAGCTATGTTTATGAACTGGAACGCCTAATCAATTATATATGTTTGATCCATTTTTTTGGAGATAGACAAATGTTTAATGATCCTGCTTTATTTTGATAGTCATACCATGAGTGAAAAAAAATTGAAAGGAAGGAGAACCAAATGCGGATAATCCATAGCTACAAGCAGTTCAGATACCAAATTGTGGATTAAGAATTTCAGCTTCATGAGACTGATTGTTCCATAACAACAAGTAATCCGCAAAAATTAACTGCCCTCATTGAAACAATACTTACCAGACACTTGAGAAAGAGATTAGAAAGTATATTTGGTAGCTTTCTTATTATATTGAGTGTTCATGGGATTAATCTCATTGATACCTTTTGAAGATTTATTAACTTTCAATAGGAGTAAAACACTTGAAAAATAGTTCATCATTTATTCATTCTGAAGAAAAGATTCGAGGTAATCAATAATTCTGACTGTCCCAAGTTAGTGCAGAATCCAACAATATTTAGATGTTTCCCAATAATAAAGAATGCACAAACACTTTGAAACATCAATGAGGACAACAAAGCTACCCTAAGAATCAGTTAATGCTATTCAATGATATTCTTAGTCAATCTAAGTCTTAACTATGATACTGACTAACCACTTCTATGGAGTTTTTAGAAAATAAAATTCTTGATGGATTAACAAGCAACCAAGGGAAAAAAAATAAGAGAGAAGAGAATCATTTATTAGAAAAACTGTATCCGGGCTGAGAGAACATTCAGTTCACTTCAAAATATATCTGGCTTATCATTTTCTGTCAGCATTCCCCCCTGTTCCATGGTTTGAATTTATATTTTTGCAGTGGCTTCTACAAGAACATGCCCACGCATAGCCTTAACCAAAAAATTTCAATGCAATAGTATGTACTGCAGCAACTTATGCCAGGAAAATGCAAAACAACCAACAAGTAATCAATGAGTTCAAATTTGCTACATGGATTCAACGCTTCCAATCACATTGATTTAGTGCAGTTATGACATATGCCAAACTCCACACATTGAGTCTACTACATGGACTAATGTTTTCTTGTTCCAACAAGATCATCGAATACATAATACATCTAGTCAGACCACCATGGTTCCATAACAACTTCATAACCCGAGCCAACTCTTTGGTAAAGGGTTCGGTCTCGAGGGAAAAAGTCAATACGGGGTTCCTCGTCAATAGATGGTGATCGTGGTAGAGGTACTCCTTTTGCCTCGTACAACTCTTCAATCCACATTCGCGGTGGTAGCGGTGGTGGGGGGATCTCACCTAGTTCTGCTAGAGCTTCATCCAGTGTAAGTTGATCATGAACCTCCCTTTCAATTGTCGCAGCGTGGTTGTACCTGTCAAAACCGGCTATTGCTTCCTCTTTCATGTCAAAGTGAGCATAGTAGAACCCGTCAAAGTTTATCCCTTGTTTGTAGCACTCGTACCACGTTCCATATACACCAGGGTCCCAACCACGAAACACAGTGTACCATTTCCGGTTGCTTGTCATGTCCTGCATAAAACATGTCGTTTCTTATCACAAGCAGCACTGAAATTATAAATAACATATGACACTTAAAAAAAAATTGTCATTCAAACAGAAGTACTGAACAATGATCATAAAAACAATACGGTGTTCACATATAAATATTCTCGGCACATAAGTGGTAGCCCACCAAAAAAAAAAAAAAAAACTCATTAACTTCAACTGTGTTCGACATTAATCGTCTCCTCTCAATGGTAAGAATCCCACATATCTATGGCAAGGTTGTTGCGAAATGCGGTCCACGCATCAGTTTGTCCCACTTGGCTGATGACTTCAGGCGGTTCATTCGACGCGTCGTCTTCAGCCCCCAACTCTTGCCCTCAACCACCACGGTATCCAATAAGTCATCCGGTACCTCCATTGTTAGGAAATTGTGAAGAACGACACATGCAATGATAATAAGTGTAGTCATTTTCACATCGTAGAAACAAGGACTACGTAACACGGCCCAACGTTGTTTCAACGCTCCAAAGCAAGTCTCAATAATGTTTCTTGCCTTTGCGTGACGCATATTGAAAACTTCTTCGGGTGTGTGTGTTGGATGATTGCCACTTGCCCACTCATATAAGTGGTATCGTTGACCCCGAAAAGGTGCCAAAAACCCTTGACAGTTAGAGTACCCTGCGTCGACCAAATAGTAGTTGTCATTAGGAACTTTCAAACCATTACGGCGTGATAAAGCATCCCTCAAAATTCTCCCATCGACGGTCGACACTTCCCAACCCGGTAGGATGTATGTAATTAGCTTAGATGGTGTACAAGCGCACATGACGTTCATCGTTGGGAAGCCTTTCCGACACCTAAATCGAGCCTTTTGATTGTTACGAACGATGATTGGTATATGCGTCCCGTCAATAGCACCGAGGCATCCCTACATTGACAAAAAATATGAATTACATAAATCATATAACGAATGAGAATTTCTATGACTATAGCAAAGTGAACGAGGAAGTGCCATATTTGTACCTGAAAGTAACTCCATCTCAAATCATGTTCTTCGGGACCAATTGGGACAGGGTGCTTCAAAAGCATACGTTGCAATCGTATGAGCGCGCGAATTGTTCTCCTGAAGACCTTACTTACAGTTTCTCCTGACCTTTGGAACCATGTTGAAATGACCCTATTGCGTATGTTGTGCCCTAGTATGTGGAGGGTTATGGCCAATTGCTCATCGACAAGCACACAACGCTTATCCCTCAACTTTCCATGTTCGTACAACATATCTCTCAATTTTTCAAATGGCTTCCTTCTCATCCGAAGCATTTTGTAGCAAGTTTCATCGGACTTGTAGACGAGGTTGTGGATTATTTGTCGATGCTTGTCATAACCTAGTTCGTATGTTCGTTCGACACGACGCCTACGACTTGCCAAAACTCTAAACATTTGTACGAGGAGTTCAATGAATCGAAGACAAATGTGGATGTGGTTCATTACCAAATCCCTTGCACGAGGTCCACCGCTTGAAGAATTTGAATCCATTGCTGGGAAATCTATTTCAAATTCGACCAAACATGCATTTATTTGTTCAAAATGTTGAAGAAGAAGGAAAATTGTTAATATATGAGTACATGCCTAACAAGAGCTTGGACTTTCTACTCTTTGGTCATGACATCCATGATGGCAATCTAGCCTTCTACAAGATCAAGTCTTGTAGTTCATAGACACAATTGAGAAGTTGTGACTATATTAGAAATCAAGAATACAAAGTTATGATGCCTTATATTAGAAATAGGTAAGGTAAATCACAAAGTTATGATGATTCATCATTGGCATGTCGTTTTTTAAAGTTACACCTTTTGTCGCTTATTAGAATCATGATGTGTGGTGTAATGCATATATGATGCATTGTCAATTCAATAAAATCAAAATTCTGATATTGATCAATGTGCTTGATATGAATTGGCTAAGCAGGTTGCGTATGATTGAAATGTAGCTTTATATAGATAAAGAGAACATTGAGCAAGAAAAATTTAACATCCCAGGAAACCGTAAATGGCTAATTCTTCAAAACTTTTGATTAGGTGAATAGTTTTGAGTCATGGAATATAATAGATGAGCCATTTTTATCGAAATACTACAGAATCACAGATATATATTTTATATAGATAAAGAGAACATTGAGCAAGAAAAATTCGAATACCTTAAAATGATTGATGAACTGAAGAAGAATACCTCAAAATGATCGATTTCGGCTGGTTCGATTTCGGTTGAAAGCTGTCGAGCCTGTTCGATTTCGGCTTAGGGTTTCTCCTCTCCTTCGCACAAACCGGCGCCTTGCGGTTCTTAAGGGCGCTGCCTTCCTCCTCCTCGCTTCCTCTTCGGTCGTCGTTGCAAAACAGGGAGGGAGAACGAAGAAGAAGAGCAATAGGTCGCGGTCGCGGTGGTCCAGGTCTCGCGAAGAAGATGAGCAAAACAGGGAGGGAGGTCGATTGATTCAGTTGTGAGAATTGTTGTTTGGTGTTTGTGTTAATGGGAGGGGTAAAGTGGTAATCTCCTCCACCACCCACTATGGATTAGCTAATCCCACCAAAAATGGTGGTATTATTTAATCCACTACCATGCCTCTTAACTAGTCCGCTGGCCTAGTTAATCCTCCAAGCAAACAGCGGATTAACTAGTCCAGTGTAGCTAATCCGAGCTAATCCCACGAACCAAACAGACCATAAGGGGTTTTCTTAAACCCGAACTTTGCTTACTCATGACTAGAGTAGATGCGTTGGGGTCTTTATTTTCTTTTCTGGGGTTATCTCCCTTGACTTTAGTATTCAGGCACAAATTCTTTGGCCCATCACCTATTTTTTTACCAGCCACATTTGCATTTCCAGGCTTATTACTAGGCCCACTGCTAGTTCTTTTACCCAAGTTTTTTTAATCGTCGATGCCCATTTCTGCATTGCTTGGGCCCATTGTTGACAATTGTTGCTCCTCCATTAGTAGGATTTCCTTTGATTTGTTCGTTATCAATCATAACTTCCTCGTTTAGCTCATCCTCAGTTATTGGGTGTTTTTCAAAAAATAGGGCACATTTAAATTTTATTTCACAAAATAGGGTGGTGTACTTTTAATTTCTCCAGAATAGGCAATAGCGCCTTTTCAAAAGGCGCTATCAAAGCCACGTGGATTTTTTGCTGATGTGGACGGTCCACGTGGACTGCCCTTACACAGATAGTGCCTTTTGAAAAGGTGTTATCTGTGTAAGGTCGTCCACGTGGTCATCCTACGTGGACATCGGCCAACCGAATAGCGTCTATGGGTTATACGGGTTGTCCGCCTCGCAATACGCGCTATCCGTGTAACTCTATCCACGTGGTCATCCTACGTGGACATCGGCCGACCGAATAACGCCTATGGGTTGTACGGGTTGTCTGCCTCGCAATACTCACTATCCGTGTAACCCGGTCCACGTGGTCATCCTACTTAGACATCGGCCGACCGAATAGTGCCTATGGGTTGTACGGGTTGTCCGCCTCGCAATACGCGCTATCCGTGTAACCCGGTCCACATCCATGCAAACGTCATGCACGTACCCCGAGGTGGCAACTTATACCGGGTTACACGAATAGTGCGTATTGCGAGGCGGACAACCCGTACAACCTATAAGCGCTATTCGGTCGGCTGATGTCCACGTAGGATGACCACGTGGACCGGGTTACACGGATAGCGCGTGAGGCGGACAACCCGTACAACCCACAGGCGCTATTCGGTCGGCCGATGTCCACGTAGGATGACCACGTGGACCGGGTTACACGGATAGAGCGTATTGCGAGGCGGACAACCCGTACAACCTATAGGCGCTATTCGGTTTGTCGACGTCCACGTAGGATGACCACGTGGACCGGGTTACACGGATAGCGCCTTTTCAAAAAGCGTGTAAGGGCAGTCCACGTGGGCCGTCCACGTCAGCAAAAAATCCACGTGGCTTTGATAGCGCCTTTTGAAAAGGCGTTATTGCCTATTCTGGAGAAAAAAAACACCACCCTATTTTTCGGATTTAAACTAAAAACATTAGTACTTTTGTAAAAAATTTCAGTCATGGAAATACATCAAAACGGGAAGTCGTTATGGTAGCTGTCACTGGGATAATAAGATATAGGTGTTTTTCAAGGAAAATCTCATCACTCAATCGAACCCGTGGTGCCTAAGGGCCACCTTAGTTTAGCACAACCAATACTCAAAGAAAATGAACAACAAGTAATGGCACCAAGGAAATGTTTTACTAAGCACTCAATAGGAATACAACACTGAGACTTTATATGCTTGCCGAAGCCTAGAGCCCTTGGCTTTATAGACCAGCCAACAAGTAGTTACATAACCAACGAGGACACATGTCCTGTGTACATCGATCTACAGACCAAGTAAAACACCATTTCCTTTGTGGTCAAGGCAGTTACCAAACTGCCTTGCTCTCTTGCTGCCACATCGTTCCATAACCGTCACCACTACAGGGTCAATTGCAACATGCTCTATGTATCCGAGACTTCCTTTGACGTGCCTTGATCATGGCCCCTGCCCATGACCAAGGTAGTTCCTCAACCGCTTGAAACCGCCTTGACTTGGTCCATTCACGCCTCAAGGGACGTGGCCCATGCTTTTCTAAGGGATATGGACTGCTCGGTGGTGCCTGGCTGCGCCCAGGCACCTCAAGTGCTAGCCGGGGCTCGGTCCATCCGAGTCCCACCGGCTCGGGGTGGCCGGCACCATGGTCCGTCCGTGGGTCTTGCCTTGGCATGGTGGCCCAAGGCATGCTCGAGGGTCTTCCTTGCTACCGTGCCCATGCCGCCCCTGGGAGAGAACACACCTCTCCCTATAGTAGATGTTAACCCGTTTCCTCAGCTCCAATAGGAAACATCCCAAAATGAGACCAAGCGTACTTTGACTTGGTCAACGCCCAAGTAAAGATTTGTCAACCCTTGCCAAGGTATGTCTTGCCCGTGCCAAGGCGCGGCCTTGCTCGTGCCAAGGCATGATGTTGCTCGTGCCAAAGGAATCTGCCAAGTCTTGCCCGTCCCTGCGCCAAGGATCTTGCAATAGGAACGTACCAAGGCGCGACCTTGCTCGTGCCAAGGCCCGCGCCAAAACGCCGCTGGGCTCCCGCCAAGGATCGTGCCAAATGAACTTGCAAGGCGCAGCCTTGTTCGTGCCAAGGCCCGCGCTAAGGCGCGCCCTTGTCCACGCCCATACACGTTACCTCGTCTATGCCGCATACGATTTCCCCATCCGCATGTGCGAGCCTTAGTGAACCATCCGTGGTGCACCATCCAGCAACCAACTCCCATGAAACCTTCCGAGTCCACCAAAACCCAGATATTGCTATGTTTTCCCGCTGCCTAGCCAGCTTACTCCGGTCACATTTTTGAGGGGCCGACAGTAGCAGTATATGTCGCCCTTGATTTTTGGCCATTAATCTCGAAATTTCCTTTTCAAAAGATTCTGCCTTTCTTGGTCGTGTGAATTCAAGGACCAGTCACGTTCTCCAGCGACGGAGTTGTTCTTGACAAAGAAGAAGCTTCATCCATTTTCTTCCCCTGCTCTTCTGTGGATGCTTGTTTAACCGCAAGTGGAAAATTTTCCACTACATGGTCATACTTTGCACACTCGTAACAAATATATGGGAGAGATTCATACTCCACTCTTTGATAAATGTCATTAAGGTCCATACAAGTGATCAGAGGTTTAGTTCAGTTTATAACCATCGCGACCCTTGCAAACTTGCCCTGAAAGGAGGTTTCCCTATTGAGATCAATCTTAATGAAATCCCCGAAATGCTTTGCGATTTCCCTTATTATTTGTTTATGATAGAATTGAGCAGGTAGACCAGGAAACATTATTCATGTCGCAATGGCGAAAATGTTATAGGCTCTGAACCGTAAGATTTTGCCCCATGATGACCCACGGTCCACCAAGAATGACCTTCACATAATCTTCATGAAATTTAAATCGAACCTTGAAGTACCCATTCACCAAATCAATCACATTAATGACACCCGTATGCCTCCATAGACTGAGTAGACGTTGCTAAAGAATGTAAAGGCCAATCCCTTTTTCCTAATAATTTGATCATCACCGCGTTTTTAATGGACTCTAACATTTGGTCCATAAGCTTGTCAGAGAACATAAGTTTCAACTTGTTATCAATCCTGCCACCACAATATCGTCATCCTTGACATCTATGTCAGTGTGATGATACACAAGGGTCGCTTTCTCCTTTATCTCCTCGTATGTTGTGAGAGAACTATTAGATTTAGAGACACCGCAATGACACACTTTATTAACCTCTTTAATAAACTCGTTAGTTACAATGCGGGGAGTTAACTCTAATTTATAGACTTACATAAATATACTTTTAATCTAACTAGGAGATCCTAAATAGACTCATATTTTAACTCGAAGTCCTAATCAAACTCAAATACTAATCTAATTTAGATTACAACTCTAACATCCCTCATAATCTAAATTACCTATCTGAATTAAAAAACATAACATCATCCCCCCATAATTCATATTGTCATGATCTTCTACTTGATCTTCTCTCGAAACGCAGATCTCGACCTCCATCGACGACCCTATCTCGCACAGCTGCCTCGATGCTGAACAGTGCACAATGCACTCAATTACCTTCGTCATCAACGACATTATCATGGGTGATCTTACAATCATGAAGTCGAGCTGGTTGTCTCACACTTTTTTGTGCTCCGCAACTGGTACGCTGGGGTCTAGCGTCAATACCAACTGAAGTGGAAGTTTCATCCTCACATCTAATCGTTGATGGTTGAGCAATACTCTTTTCTTTTATGTCCCAAATCCACGCACTCTTCTCATCAAACTTGACATCTCTGCTAACAATGACTGCATTGGTAACCGGATTATACAATTTGTACGTTCCAATCCTCCCTGGAATATAGCCAATAAATATGACCTTCACGCCTTTGTCATCTAACTTCTTCCTGTTAGCATCAAGAACATGTACATATGTGGATCCAAACACCTTCAAGTGTTTGACACTTGGCTTGTAACCACTCCAAGTGTAGCGGCCCCAAATCCCGAGGTCGCCACGTGGGGAGGCGCCGACCCAGCGGTCCTGTCGGATCCTTGACCCACTGGGTCCCACGCGCCACTAACTTCATTTTCTACTTGATATAAGTGTCATACTCATTTCGTTAATCGATTTAGTTAGACAAGTAAATCATTTGTAATATTTAAAACAGCGGAAGTCTTAAATTTAAAAACAAGTAAATTTATCATAGTAATAAGCATCATTTTAAGAGCAACACATATTGTGGAAAACTCGGGGAAAGTACTCTATATATAGACGACAATACTAAGCAGTAATATATACAAGTACAATGTCTATCTAGTCTCCCAATACCCAAAAGTAAAACAAAATATCAAAATCGCACGTACTAGTAGGTCCTCGACCGCGGGCAATCAGATAAAGTCGCCCAAAATCCCTTTGCCCCTACTAGCACTAGGATCTGCACTCGACCATCACATAAAGCAAGATGGAGAGTACAGTTAGTAAGTTTCCAACGAAGTACACCGAGCATTTACAAGAAAATAAACCGATACCAATAAACATGTCAAATAATCATGCGGAAACTAAACTGACAACTGTGCTAAGATCATCACATGAATAAATAACACGAGAGAAACAAAGTGTGTCACTACAAAAAAACAGCAGATCAGAAATGAAAATTTTCGTCTCTGATTTTGCATAAATTTCGTCTCTAATTGAAATCTGAAACGGAACAGAGACGAAATTTATTATGTCTCTAAAATCTAAAATGTAATTTCGTTTCTGATTAGAGACGGATTAGAGACGGATTAGAGACGAAATTAGAAATGGAACAGAGACGGAACATAAATGGAAATTTTCAAAAATGGTACATTTGTAATTGCATTCCGTCTTTGATTCCGTTGCTAATCAGAAACGAATCAGAGACGGAATTTTTGCATTCCGTCTCTATTTCCGTCTCTGATTAGAAACGGATCAGAGACGGAAATAATGCATTCCGTCTCTGATCCGTTGCTGATTCATGCATCTATTCCTCGAAAATTAGAGACGGAATAGCAACGGAATCTCTGAATTCCGTTGCTAATTCCGTCTCTGATACGCTTTGTTTAGCCAATACATATATATATATAGGTCTCAATCCAAGCACATTTAACCTGCCAATATATAATACAAATCATAGCTAAATAATATTTTGTTATTACACAGTTTATATAAACTTAACATATCCTTAAAATTATTTGTGCTCGATGTACTGTACACGAAACAACAAAAATAATTTAAAAAGTTTCTATTTCGTATCTTTCTACAAAAGTAAAATCAAAAATTGTTCTAAATGAATAAAATAAAATAAAAATGAAGAAGTGTTCCGAGATTATATAAAGTTGATTGTGCTTCAAAAAATACTTGACTTCGTACAAAACACCTGAAAAAAGATCAAAAAGAAAAAAATCACTAAATTATACAAACAATAATAGGAATATAAACAATATTATGGGAGAACTACGTATCATCGCAAGCACAAGTGTATGAGCCAAACACAACATAAATAAAGTAGTAAAGAAAAAGAAATTAATCATTATCCAGAAGGAACATGGTGTTAATTAGTAAATTATCTCTCGCTCCAAACAATGACATGAAATTTAGTTCTAGATTAACACAAACAAGAGTCAATTGTCCTCGATGCTCCAAAAAATTAAGAAGACACTATACAAAATGAAATTAAAGTAAACTGAAACAAAAGATAGAACACAAATTAAAAGTAAAGAAAACTAAAATAAAAGACTCAATAAGATAAACAATGTGTAATGGAAGTATGATAAATAAAGAGGGCCGCTAAGGGCACCCCACCATTTCATGAAGGCGCCCAAATTTTTTGTAAAAATTCCAGCAAAAATGAAAAAGACCATTTTGCCCCCTGTATATATATATATATTGATTCAAACCCTACAAACCATTTTGACAAAGAAAACGGGGCACCCCACCACCAAGCTTGAACCATAAAACAACATTGCGTTTGGCGACCGTTTATCGATTCTTGCGGATTGACATCATCCGACAGCGATGTAACAATGTTTGACAACTATATGATGGTTTGAAGGAACTGTTTTTTGTCAACGTAGGGTTTCTCAAATTTTTAGACGTTTTTTCACGGGCGCGATTGATTCGGCCTCGCAGGACCGAGTGTTATGAAAACGTCTCGGTCAACATCCACCGAGGACTCTCGTGAAGTGGTGACCGAGACAACAATAAAAGTGTCGGTTATGGACAACCGAGAGCTATTCTACATTCTCGGTAGTACATCAACCGACAGGACATAAACTATACACTAATGGTTACTCTCGTGAAGTGGTGACCGAGATAACACAATTACTTTCGGCCATTCGTTGCCGAGACCGTGTAAACTATTCTAGCCTGTCTGGCCGAGAACCACGAGTTCTCAAAAATTTCCTCTCAGTCTCGGCCATGCTTGGTCGAGATCAGTAAACAAAATCTCTGGCCTGTGTGGCCGAGAACCACGAACGCCCAATAAATGAACCATTGAATGCACCGCCACACAAACATAACAACTACTCTATCAAATGCAACTTAATTAGACTACCAACGTACATTCAAACGATCTATTTTCTCGACTTGAGTGTGTGAATGAAAAACTAGAACCGAGCCCTAATTTGAAGACGAAATCGGCAAACACCCCGAGCCTACAAACTACAAAAACCTCCTACAACGACGAAAAAACACACGGAGACGGACGGAAACGACGATTTCGGGGTATCCTCGCAAGGAGTTCGGTGGTGGTGGTGGTGGTGGTGGGGGTGGTGGGGTGAGAGAGGTTTGTTCGAGGGGTATTTTGGATATTTCGGGTCTAATTTTTTGGTGCCCCAAGTAAATTGGTTAGTGCCCACATTAACTAGGTGCCTTCATGAAACGGTGGGGTGCCCTTAGCGGCCCTATAAATAAATAATACAAGACAAGTACCAATTTTCATAAGTACTTCAATATTAATAACTATTTCTTTTTAGAGACAAGTGATGTTCATGATCTTCAACACATTATTAAAATGAATGCATTCTGAAAAAAATTCTAACTCTTAATTTTCTACAAAATACTTAGCAAAGTTTCTCCTAAAACTAGGGGTTTTAACTAATAGAATGACTATACAGCATACACACACAAACACGTGTCATTATTGATTGCACCCATCCTTGAGCACCAGATAAAGGATACTAACACCGTTAAACTGCCATTATATGCCACTAACAGTGTAGCTTCCCACCAAAACACAAGGGCAACATCATAATTTTTGCACACCTCCAACATTCTTCCAAGTTCCTATTAACTCAGATATAATTGCCAACATATTTCAGAATTACAAGTAATATCAACACAAAAAGCACAACCTATTCAGTATTCAATCTAAACATTTTATTTAACTAAACAATATATCCCTAAAACAAGCGTGGTAAAAGTCAAGCAAGCCCAAAAATGAAATATATTTTTCACTAGGAACAAAAGCTACTGGTATACAAAATTCTGAAAACGAAAGGAAAGGTAAAAATAAGACCTGCCTGTGATGGTTCCATTCTCGAGACACAATCCTTGTTCAAACTTTGTGCAACACCCTGAAATTGAAAACAAGGTATTCAAGGAAAAAACAATGAAACGCTAAAACAGAAAACTAAATTACTAAAGCCTACCTTACTTCTGAAAAGGACTAATGCAACTGCTATAAAAGTTAAAATTAGGAAAATTAATAAAAAAAAATGGTTCTTAGTACTCTAGTTAGTTGTAATCTGGAAAATGCAGCGAACGTGTATAAAATCAAAGTAACTGAGGTACATAAATCATTATACTTTATTAAGTAAACCTATTGGAATTCAAGAGCTTCACAACTTCATGATAGAAGGAGCGCATTGTGTAGTTCCCAGATATGTCCTTCCTGACATGGAGAAATTTAAAGTTAGAAACTTGAAATAATGAAGACTAAGAAAAGAGATGAACTTACTTTATCTAAAAAGAAAATAGATGAATTTATGGTAAGTTTTTCTACGATTATTATTTTCTAAAAGTTGTCAATTCTAAATGCAAAAGTTCACAGGAATCAAATAATACAAATAATTAATGGATCGTAAGAAACTTCTATGCAACTCTAAGTCACAAAGAAGAGCCTGGTAGACTGTCAAGCACATCAGCAAAACAACTATTCCCTATTCTAAACTGCAAAAGCTTGTAAAAAACATTTTCAAGTAAGCACCAGCTTCTAAATATCGGCAATGTCAAAGCAATGAACAAGGACCAGCAGCTAGACCTATATGGCAAAGAAATGAACAAGGACAAAAAAATAAGAACAAAAAACAATGGAAGATCAATAAATTTATGGAGCAACTGCAACAGAACCAGCAGCTAGACCTATATGGCAAAGCAATGGACAAGGACAAAAAATAAGAACAAAAAACAATGGAAGATCAATAAATTTATGGAGCATACACATGACTGATACATGTTAACAAAGGTCACGCACATGATTGAGAGACACAAGTGTGCAAATGCAAATCAGTGATATGAAGAAGGTTTTACCATACTACAAATTCCTAAGTTTTAAGAAAATGACCAATCATAGAAATGAAAGTTTGGAAAAATATATATTACAAAAGTCAAGAAAATAAACAAAATAACAACATTGCAATAATATATATATATATAGATGAAAAACACTAAATGCAATGCAAACTAGAAATATATGTAACTTGCACTTAATGGGTTTTTTTTTAAAAGTAATTAAGACTGAGATTTACCTTAGCAGTTGTGATTTATGATAGAAAGCAATGTAGGTATACTACCAATGATGTCAAAGAACATGTGAAAGTTAAGTTACCTGCATGCTCCCAATCAAATGAGCAAATAAAACCAGACCAAAAATGGCAATCAGTATCGCAAATATAGTTTCCCCAATGAAAGTACTTGTTGACAAACTCTGTCCATATGAGCTGAGGAAACAAGAAAGTGAGTTAGCCAGCTTTTGAAACAAACGTAAAAAGAAAAAATAATAACTCTCTCTGGAATTGTTTGCACTCATTCACTGCACAATGCAAATGAAAAGACACTTGAAAATATAGAAAACTGAAATAACCTACTACATCGGGCAAAACTGTAAATTTTTGCAAGAAAAAAAAAAACCAAAACAGAGGAATGTAGATAGCATATAAAGAAGGTTGCCGCTTTCTGAATTCCACCCTCCACCATTGTGGCAAGATGAACTTGTTTGATTACAACTACTCTTTAAAATACCAAGATTGAAGAAAAACATAATTCTTTGAACAACAGTCCTCACTATCTGAAATGAATCAATGAATAGAATAAGTGAAACAAATCTATGCAAACAACCAAGAAACCAAGTCAAAGAGACTCTAAAAATAGGCATAATTTGCTTAAGTAGGAAGAATCAACTGTTTTTGTTGAGACAAAAACTGAAAATCTTAGATTTCTAAAATTAAGATTGATAATAAACTAGAGTACTCTAAATATATACAATGACCACAATATAAACATAAACATTACAGTGCTGAAAATAGATTTTACACAAGAAGGGACTTACAGAACAACTAATGCACAATAACTATTCATTAATGTTTCTCAATCAAACATTTTTTTCAATAAAAGATTGAAAGAAAGCAAAATCATCAAATTAAGAATGTATAATGATCTCTCTCTCTCTCTCTCTCTCTCTCTCTCTCTCTCTCTCTCTCTCTCTCTCTCTTTTATAACTAATCGAACAGTCATTTAGCCCCTTTTACAGCATACAAGCAGGACACACACTTGTGACACCACAGCCAAGGATTAATTAAATCTTCCAAATAGTTAGGGTCCGCTACAAGTATCACCACCAAAGACTCAACAATTTAAGTAGCAACCAAATGCAGACAATGAAAGAGTTGCTTTCGTTCAATTTTCGGCGATTTTCAATCCTTCAAAACTCTCAAATCATTACAAACTAACCACACCAAATCCTACTTATCCCCATTAACTTCCAAAACAGAACGAAAAGATTGAACAACAAAATTTCAACAAAAAAACCCTAAAAACAGTTTCAGTGAGTGAGGCACGAAGTCCGCCTGAATATCCGCCAATTGGCCATTCGTCGCCATGATCGAGGCAGTGTAAGCTACAACAACAATCGAATGAATCAATCAAAATCAGATAACAATCGCGAAGAGTTCAACAAAAACAATCAAGTTTTCTGGAACGATTGAGATTACCGGCTCCGCTAAGGAGCACGATCTTGGAGAAGCTCATCCCGGTCGCCTGCATCGCCATCACTCGGTGGATGAAAAGAGGATTTACAGCGAAACCCTAATAAACCGATTAATCTCTGACTCTGTGTTGATGGAGAGAACACTTTGATGGCGAACGAGATGATTGGTTAGTCGGTTGGTTTGATAGGAGAAATGGCAGAGATTAATGACGGTGTGAGGTGAAGGTTGAGGGAGAGATGGCATATGCGAGGGCTCCGGCGTCGGCAAGGGTAGTGGCGTTGATGGAGGCGAGAGGGGACGCGAGGTTAGGGCTCAGACAGAAGAGAGCAGAGAGAGAGAGAGCAGAGAGCTGTGACCGGAGAGAGAACGGAGAGCCGTGACAGACCAAGAGACGGAGAGACCAGAGAGAGAGAGATGGAGAGACGAGACGAGACGGAGAGACGAGACGAGCCGTGTGTGGAATTTGGGGATTTTTTGTTGTGGGAGGAGGCACAAATCTCGAGATTTGATGCAGAAATCTTGAGATTTGATGAACGGTTATAAGAAAATAAAGTTTTGGTGGGAATGTTGGCGCCATTTTTTAGAGACGAAATTTAATTCCGTCTCTATTTCCATCTCTATTTTCGTCTCTGATTCGTCTCAATTCCGTCTCTGAATTAGTCCGTCTCAATTTCGTCTCTAACTATTTTTTTTAGCAACGGAACTTAATTCCGTTGCTAATTCCGTTTCTAAATTTCATTTTCCTTGTAGTGTGTAATCGTCCCGGTCAGACTAAACTGTACTTCGGACCCAGGATCCTTTCGGTGGGTGCCCCCACTTCCTTTCACTTGGTTCCTCGCGGGGCTTGCCGACACGGGCACCCTTACAACTCGGGTTGCAATTCACCGAATGCCTAATCACACTTGCTACAGCATAGTGTGCCATAAGTACACAACGAATATCAGGTGGGAGTAACTCGACCACTAACCCAAATGTATCACGGAATAGAGTACAATAACAAGGAATATGAAATCAACGATGGAAAAGTAAACCCTCAGTGACTTTCAAATGAAATCTTACGTACCTCAAAAACGTACTCCAAAGTCTCACTCACGTCTCGAGATACGTGTCCGACTCCCGATTGTGGTCTCATAAGTTCTGGTGTGCCATTAAACCATTTTAACTAGTTTAGAGTCAAATTAAGTGAATTTATAATGTGCGGTCAAAATATGAAAATTTTTATTTCAAAAAGTTTGGTTTGATCCACTTTTCGAGTTATACCGGGGTGTCAACGCCCGAAAAATTATCAATTATCATTTTTCTATCTTTTTCTCATTTTTTTCATATTCTTCCTGATTTTTTGGATTTTTCCCATAATTTTCCACCTATTTTTCTTATTTTTTTGTAATTTATTAAATTTAAAACTATTTTAAAAAAAAATTTAAATATTGTATTATTTTAATATATGGGTGGTTCCCTGGACCGGGTCAAACCCGGTCCACCCGGGTCGAGTCCGATTGGGCCCGGGCCGGCCCAACCGTTCCACCCCCACCTCATTTTCTTCTTCTTCTTCTTTACAAAGACTCCACGTCTCTGGTTTTTCTTTTTCTTTTTCTTTTCTTCTGGTTGGTTCTTCCTCTTTGGTTTGGGTTGGGGTTGCTATCCACCCCAACCGCGGTAGACTCGATGGCAGGAGGAGACGCCCCTGCCATCTCCACCTCGACTGGTTCGGCATCCATTGCCGAACCCCTTCGTGGCCACCATGGCCGACACCGAAATCGCGACTAAAACTAATGACTTACCTCCTACCCGGCTTCTCCTCCCTCTCTTCTCTCCTTCCCGCTTCCTCTTCTCCTCCTCCTCCTCTCTGTTTCTTCTTCTCCCTCTCGGCCTCCCGAACTGTGTGACAGTGTGTATATGTGGGAAGCAAAGTGAGAGAGTGAGGTGTAGGTGAGGTGAGAGAGTGACGTGAGGGAGAGGAGAAAATGATGAGGGAGTGAGGTGGAGTGTAAATGAGTGTAAGCTAATTGACTTTGTGTCATTGACTCCCAAGTGTGATACAGCTGAGACACTCGCCTGTGTTTTCGGGCGTTTCGACGCCCGAGTTTCACGTCAGAATCGCGATACACGCGTACCGCCGCGTCACTAACCACCCAATATCTATTTTATAGTATTTATTTGGTAAGTTTTTTATTAAATTTGTGTTTTAGTTTCCCCGACCTAGTGTACCCACAGTTCGCTCCTTAGTACCCGTCTCGACACGTTTTTCGAGGCGAACACCCGTTACACTATCTCGCTCGATTCAATGATATAAATACACACACGCTATGCTAGGTAAATAACTTGATATACAACATCGCAAATATGCAAACAATCACACAAAATCACTATTTATCTAGTCGGCGTGCCCTACCCTATTTGCGATATCCACGTGGATCTAAGCTGTCGTCCAAGTCTGAAAATAATCCATAATAACGGCGAAATTAAAATTTGGGCCGTTACACCAAGCCTCTTCTGGGGTTATATGGGACACACCTTTTGTGGGAGACCTATTCAGTAAATAAACTGAACATGCAACTGCTTCAGCCCAAAAAGAATCAGGTAGACTTTTGGCTTTCAACATACTATGAGCCATGTCTATAATCGTCTTATTCTTTCTTTCTGCAACACCGTTATGTTGCGGTGTATGTGGTGGAGTGATCTCATGCTTGGTCCCATGATGATCACAAAAATCAGAAAATATCGAGGACGTGTACTCACCGCCACCATTTTTCTCAAAGTCTTGATGTAGCATCCACTCTGTTTCTCCACAGTTGCCTTGAACTTCTGAAAGCAACTAAAGGCATCCGACTTATTCTTAAAAGTATAAACCCAAATCATCCTGCTGCAGGCATCAATAAAAGTCATAAAATATTTGCTTCCTCCCAGTGAAGCAGTCTGCATTGGACCATAAACATCTGAGCGAACCAACTGTAGTAGAGATTTGGCACGCCTTGGAGTGTTCGAAGCAAAAGTTTGTCTATGTTTCTCCCCCAAAATACACCCTTCACAAAATTGTTCTGGATGTTGAATCACAGGCAATCCTTTCACTAAATTCTTATGAGTCAGCAACTTCAGACTTTTGAAGTTTAGATGACCATATCTTAGATGTCATAACCAAGACTTATCAGAAACAATGGATTTAAAACATGAATAAGATCCAGTCTTAATCTCAATCTGAAACAACCTATTTTTCAAAGGAGACTTAAGAATGATCATACCTTTAGAGTCAAATACAGTGAGATGACTATCTTTGAAATTCACTTTGTACCCCTTCTCTAGCAATTGCCCCAAACTTAGCAAATTGCATGTCATTGTCGGTACGTATAACACATCTGAAATAAATTGATGATCATCATTCTCCAACTTGATCAGAATTCTTCCTTTTCCCTTAACTGGAAGTTTCCTATCATCGGCAAACTTGACCTCTGTCAACATTGACTCATCCAACTCATCAAAAAATTCTCTATTGCCACACATGTGATTAGAGCATGCACTGTCGAGATACCACATATTACTTTGAGCATTTTCCTGGACTGATGAAATCATCATTAGTGTCTGATGACACTCCTCATCTTGCTTTGTCTGCTCGTCAGACTCCGACTCTGACTTTGATGATTGTTTTATCCTGCATTGTCTAGCTATATGCCCAAATTTGTCACAGTTGTAACATTGAATCTGATTTCTCTGTCGACTGCGACCGTCTCGTCCACGACATTTATTTATATCCCACCACTGCTGATTATTATTTTGACCTCTGTCATTGTTGTTGACTTTATCACGGCCTTTAAATCCATAATTCTTCTTTAGCTTCGGGACAACTGTAGTCTTCAATGTCTGCTCAGTAGGCTTGACTTTTTCACTTTTTTCATTTATTCGTTGCTCATGTGCTCGTAATGAACCAATGATTTCTTCAACTGACTTGGTCTCATAATCTGTCCCGGACTCCATAATAGCAGCTACTACGTGGTCAAACTTGTGGTCAAGGTGCGCAAAATCTTATCGTTCACATCAAGATCGACGACTTCTCCGCTATTCATCTTTAACTGATTGACGATTGTCTGAACACGATTGGTGTACTTCTATATATCTTCTAAGTCATCCATCTCGATCAACTCGAATTGTCGCCTCAAAGTTTACAACCGAACTTTTTGGCTTCATGTACACCCTTGTAGGACGTCTCTAAAGTGTCTCACACTTCCTTTGATGTCTTCGCCAATTGCACTTTCTCAAACGCCACATCATCAAACATTTGCGAAATAAAATAAAGTGCCTTCTGATCTTTCTTGCGAAGCTCCTTTTGTGTCGAGGTAGCGGTGACCCCTGGGTCTTCGAACCCATTTTCAACTACTGCGAGCAAGTCTTGAAAACTGAAAAAGACTCTCATCTGAGTGCTTCATCTATCAAACTTCTTCCTATCGAATACCGGAAGAGTCGGTTGAACTTGAACGTTCCCCAATGTCGCCATAATTCACACCAAATAAGAAAATCAAAAATCTCAATTTTGATTTTAACTCTCTTCCGCACACACTTTGAACAAATTGTTCAAATCTTCGTTTCTTCTCCAAAACAAGAAACGGGCACGCTTCGATCTCTCAATAGATGCGAAGGCCAAATTCTTTGTTTGATCTTGAACAAAGTCTCACACCGTACATCTAAAATCTCGGTCTCACTCTCGCAGATCTCAGGATCTCACTTTTGCTCTGATACCATGTTAGGTTTAGAGACACCGCAATGACACACTTTATTAACCTCTCTCATAAACTCGTTAATTACAATGCGGGGAGTTAACTCTAATTTATAGACTCACATAAACATACTCTTAATCCAACTAGGAGATCCTAAATAGACTCATACTCTAACTCGAAGTCATAATCAAACTCAAATACTAATCTAATTTAGATTACAACTCTAACAAGAACACCCTTGAAAGTACAAGTCTGAGTACTTAGTACCAAATCTCGTATGCCATTACTATTCGCATAATCATCTGCTTTGTCTTCCAACATAGCATCATTCCCTTGAGTTTGATGGCTAGAGCCTCCCGGTGATTCACCCCTTGATATTCCACATTTACATGACGATTCATAACTTTCTTTGTAAATCTATTTCCTCCTCATTAGAGATAGGGGACAGAGATAGCTTCGCCATATATAATTTTACACAAGTCCCTTTTTCTAGTGACTTCCTCACTAGCCTTGATGCACTCATTCTCACTGTTATTACAGTTTTTAAATCTTCTCAAATAGCCTCGCATATGCAAGCACACTATTTTTTTGATAAGAATGAAACCAATTTTTCTTGCCTTTTAAGGGGCACTAGCTCTTAGCCTCTTACAACAAATACCACATGCTAAACTATTGGGTCACCCACTTAGTTGTTCATGCAAGCAAGCGTATAGTTAGTTTTTGTTTGGTTGCTCCTAGTAAATAATGTTACCTGATTGTATGTAATATACTTATATTAATGACGAATTCATTAATTAAGAGTTGTATTCTTATGGTTAAGAATGGGCACTATAAATCAATTAATACATGCTTCGAAACTAAGACTTTTGTGTACTCCAAATCTTTATTTTTGCAAGTAATATGCTCAGTCGCGGAGACCAACGACAATATTGTCTAGGCAGAAAGGCTCAAGTTTTTGTTAATTTGGTCATCAAACTTTCATCGGTTCACTTTTGATATGTTAACTTTTATATATCTCCACTTTTGGTCCTTTGGTAAGTTGAAGAGTAGTTGATAAAGTGGTTCACGAGTGATTCACGAATCAATTCATCAACCTTGAAAAATCGATCATGAACCGTTTATGAACCTGCTTTGTCAGTAACCATTACTCACCAATTTAGCAAAAAGATCAAAAGTACAAGGAAATGAAAGTTGAGGGGTTAAAAGTAAAATCATGAAAGTTTGATGATAAGATCAACAAAAACAAGAAAGTTCAAGAACCAAATGACACTATTTGCTATGCTAAAATGACTATATTAAATCACGCCATATTACACAACAACTTATGTGGTGTGTGGATCATGCATCTTAATAGGGGTGTTAGGTGTGTATGTTATGAGAGCATCTCTAATGGTAAATGTGGATTGAAGGTGTGGATTGCAGCTACGCCATTAATGCAGAGGAGATGTGTACTTTATGTGGCATAAATACACATTAGTATTGAAAAGTGTCTCCTATGGGCAACATTGATTGCATCATCTTTCGTGATGTGCAATTTAAAAAAAATAAATCACATTGTTTGTATAAATTTGAAAAACAAATAAAAGAAGTATAGTTTTACAAGGAACCATATTAATTTATTATATATTACTTTTATATAATAAAAAACGAATTGTATTTTTAATAACAAAAGCAATCGTTTTTTTTTTCAATAAAAAAGAAACGATTTTTTTTCCAAGTCAAAAACTTTTGATTTTTCTTGATAAAAAGTAATAAAATATACCAAAATCTTCTGCTTAAAAAAACTTGGTTAACGATAGGATGATATGCTGGGACAGCCGCTGATGTGGCGAGTGCTGGCCCCACCCGCTAAAGCAAAATTTTGGGGCGAGCGCCCGTTGGATGTCCCCGGTCAAGCATTTCCAAAAAATTATATTAGAATCAGCTTTTTATTTTATTGGTTCGTAGAATCATCAGCTATTTTTTCAATTTTCTTTTGAGGTTTTTCTTTTCTGATTTTTTTTATTGATTGCGACTATTTTTTTATTTTATTGGTGATGTGACATGACGCCCACTGTTTCACCTTATATTTTTAAAACGTGTGATAAACATTATTTATGCTATCTCATTCACATAAAATAAATCCACATCTTTATTATTGGATACGTTTTATTGACCACTAAATAGACATTGAAATAAAAAAAGTCATATCCAATGTAAATGTGCATTTCGTAGCTAATGTGCCATGAAAAAAATAGACAATATTTATGCTCAATGTCCACTTCTAAAAGTGGCAATTCATAGCCACGTCAGCTATTCTCTATAAAATATATAGAAAAATAATAAAATTTTAAAATACAGAGTGCAATTTGATTTCACTATGGAGAGCATTTTTTAACTTCAATGTCTATTTGAGCTACTTAGAATTGACATCATTTCCACGTTATTGATGTGACGTCATTATTTTCCATTTTTATAACGTGACTTGCAATAAACTACGAAGAAAAACAACAATATCAGAGAATCAATTTGGTTTCATGTCTGGGAGGTCAACTATGGAAACGATTTTCCTTGTAAGACGATTGTTAGAAAAATATAGAGAAAATAAAAAAGATCTTTATATGGTATTCGTAGATTTAGAAAAAAAAAATATGATAGGGTCCCTAGAGATGTTCTTTTGTGGGTTCTATAAAGAAAAAGAGTGCATGCTAGATACATAGACACTATTAAGGATATGTATAATGGAGTAATAACGAGTATAAAGACATTTGGAGGAGCTACAAAAGAATTTTTCATTACGATAGGACTACATCAAGGATCAACTTTAAGCCCATATCTATTTACTTTAGTTATGGATGAACTAACTAGACATATTCAAGAGGATATACCATGGTGTATGCTATTTGCGGATGATATTGTATTAGTGAATGAAACTAAAGATGGAGTGAATAGGAAATTAGAACTCTGGAGGAATACATTAGAATCTAAAGGCTTTAAGTTGAGTAGGGCGAAAACTGAATACATGCACTGTGAGTTTGGAAACACTAGACATCGAGATGACGAAGTGGCAAAATTAGGGGAAGTAGAAGTTCTAAGGTAAACCACTTTAGATACCTAAGATCAATCATACATAATGATGGTAACATCGAAAATGATGTCACACATAGAATTCAAGCCGGATGGAAGAAATGACGGAGTGCAACAAAGGTGATTTGTGATCGACGTGTTCCTACTAAGTTAAAAGAAAAATTTTATAGGACCGCAATTAGGCCAGCAATGCTCTATGGAAGTGAATGTTGGGCGGTAAATCAACAACAATTACATAAAGTGAATGTAGCAGAAATGAAGATGCTTAGGTGGATGTGTGGTAAAACTCGTAAAGATAGAATAAGAAATATAGAAATTCAAAGACAAGTAGGAGTAGCACCAATTGATACAAAGATTAGGGAAGGCGGTTGCGATTGTTTGGTCACCTGCAAAGACGGCCTACAAATGCCCCAACTAGAAAACTTGACTCAATAGAAACTGTAGAAATTCGACGAGGTAGGGGGCAGACCAAAGTTAACATGAGATACATTAATTAAAAGAGATTTGAATGGTTTGCAAAGCTCACCATCAATTGCACTTAATCGAGCACGATAAAAAAATTTGATCCATGTAGCCGACCTCAGTTAATTTGGGACTGTGGCTATGTTGTTGTTGTTGACTTGCAATTACCGTTGCATCCTGAACGATCGGACTGCCAATTTTATCTAACCTAATTACTTTAGTTTTTACTTCCTGTTTTCATTACTCTATGTAGTACCTTACCTCACCTGTTAGAATCTGTCTTGGTCTTGTCTCTCTCATGTAGATGTAGATGTAGATGTAGATGCAGGAGGAGAATCAATAGTGGTCGAGCTCATATTTTTCGAAAAATAATGAAGATTTCAGGGCAGATTTGGGGGTTGAGATCTTGCAATCTTCGTGTGCTTGGAAGATAAGATAGATCAGGTGGGGTTTGACAATGTGGATTAGTAAGCCATTATTATTATTATTATTATTATTTTTTCATGAGCAACACTTGTTTGATGAAATGGTGATTTGAATTTCAGGATTGTTGTTTGAGCAGTGAAGAAAAAATGTTTCTGAAATCTAGACTGAAATGGGTTGCACTTGTTGGGCTTCTTCTCTCTCTGCTTTCCCTCTCTGCTCACTTGCTTCTCGCTGTTTATACTGGGAGGAGAGCTTCTGCTTACCAGACTTCCATCACCGTCTTCTCCTGGAGACCCATCTTCGGAAATGCTCGTCTCTTTATGACTGTAAGCGAATTCCTCAACTTCTCAAACTCCCAAATCCATTTTTCATACCTATGGGAGAGGGAGACCCCAATCCCATTTCCCATTCTTGGAAAATAGAGGAGGATTCGGATAGATCGACAGCCAGTGTAAAACTTTTGTCACTCTTCATGAAATAGATCAAACATATATAAATGTTGGAGCGTGACGGTTGCGGTGGTTTGGTCACCTGCAAAGACGGCCTACAAATGCGTACTAGAAAACTTGACTCAATAGAAATTGAAGAAACTTGATGAGGTAGGGGTAGACCAAAGTTAACTTGGAACGCATTAATTATGAGGAGTTTGAATGGTTTGGAAAGCTCACCATCAATTGTACTTAATCAAGCACAATGGAAGAGTTTGATCCATGTAGCCAACCCCAATTAATTTGGGATTGAAACCACATTGTTGTTGTTGTTGTTGTTGTATAGATTGGAGAAAAAGGCACTAAATCGAGCACAATGAAATAGTTTGATCCATGTAGCCGACTCCAATTAATTTGGAACTAAAAAAGTTTGATCCATATAGCTGACCCCAATTAATTTGGGACTGAGGCTATGTTGTATAGATTAGAGAAAAACACCAATTTTTATCTCTCCCACGCTGGACATTTCAAATGTTCAATACTTGCTTAATTTGTATTGGTTGTGTAAACAATAACTTGTTCTCTCTTTTCTGCTTTGGATCTTCATTATTTTGGATTCTTCCTTTCTTTTTCTTTTTCTTTTTCTAACATCTTATTAGTTATATGTTGCAGAAATCGATGTATCGAAGGCTTTGGGGACCTGTACAGCTCTTAGAATCATTACATCCACATGCAAACCCCAGAGGTTATTATGAAGGTTAGTTATATGTAGTGCCATTTAACTTTATTTGTTGTCTCTATAGTTTAGAATGTTAGTTTATTCTTAAAGTTAAATAAAGGGGAACTTCTATCTCCTCTCGTTCTTGTTAAATCGAAAGGTCTTGCTTTTACTTGGTGCTTAAAAAAACGCATTCGATAAGAAAAATGCCCTATTAGAAGAAGGAAATTAAATTGGGAGAAGTTAAAATCATTAGATCATATGCTTTTCATTTCGGTATATTTTACTATTTATAAATACATAATAGTTACCATCAATTGCACTTCATCAAGCACAATGGAAGAGTTTGATCCATGTAGTCGGCCTCAATTAATTTGGGATTGAGGCTTTTTTTTTAAATGTTTTTACTACTTAGTATTTCTTGTACTCTTTCAAATTGCGGCACTTCCTTTTGACAATATTCGATTAGTGATTTAGGAGTAAAGAAAAAAAGGGTTAGGACTTTGCACCATAATTCCATCTTGGCAGCAAAATAAATAAAATTTGAGTGACTAAAAAATATAAATACAACAAAACAATACAAATAAAACTAGGAAAAAAAAATAGCAAGAAAACTTTAGCTTTAAGTATGGACTTAGTTGAGTTGGTCATCGATTCATAAACACAATCTGTGTTTTTTAATAAATCGATTATAATCACTGACTAGCTCTAGTAACTTATCTCTCCTACTTTTAATAGCCAAAATAGGCTCGCTTTTTGACTATTTCCCTTATGAGCAAATAACCCTAAACAAGCTCTTAAAAGTTAGAATGCAACCTTTTTTTTTTCTTGGAAACGACAAGTTAGAATGAAATCTATTGACGACATGAAAATCTGTGACAGGTTACCAAGTTTATTTAAGCTAAATTATATATCTTCTTTCCATTGGTAGAATATCATATATTGAATCTTGCCACCACTAATTATTAGAACAAACAACTGAGGATATATAGTTCTAAATGGATATAGATCGAATTTAGAACTGAGCAATGAGCCCTTTTCACCAATGAAAAAAATAATCATTTGTAATGATCATAGAATTACACTTAATCGAGCACAATGAAAAAGTTTGATCCATGTAGCCGACCACAGTTAATTTGGGACTGAGGCTATGTTATTGTTGTTGTTGTTGTTGTAATGATCATAGAAGACATAAATAGTAAGAAACATAAAAATGAAAGTTAAAATAAATAGATTCATAGCATTTGGTGAATTGAACTTCTTCTACCCATGAACTAGAATATAAATTTAGCTGCGCATCTAATCCGTGAAGCACCTCAAATTAGTTGGGGTAGGCTACATGAATCAAACTCTTCCACTTGCTCAATTCCATGTCCTTGATGGTGTGTTTTTTTTTTTTCAAAGTGTACCCAACAAACTTCTACTACTATGTAGCTAAAGGTTGTCACCTTAACATTCTCCTTATCTTGATGCTACTGGATGCTGATCTTTTTCATTTCACATACATATGATGCATTCCTTGTTCACGTCCTAATTGTAACGCTAATAACAGGTCCTAGTGAACGAAGCAATGGCTTCATCTTTGTCAGAATTCTAGGAGGTTTCCATGAAATCCGAAATTCTGTAAGGACATTATTCATCATAACTGTTTTCCATCACTTTACAAATTGCGTCACTAATGGGAATTATATGAATTTTGATCTCTCAGATTTGTGATGTTGTAGCGGTTGCACGGCTTATGAATGCTACATTGGTCATTCCTGAGCTCCAATCAACTACTAGTAGCAAGGGGACCAGGCTTGTCTACTTTCAAACAAACAAAAATTTAATTGACATAAAGTAACTCTATTTGAATTTTGAACTAATTAACGACATTTTCATTCCATCCTTTCTATTGCCTTTTGCAGCTCTGATTTTAAAAGTTTTGCTTATCTTTACAACGAGGATCAGTTCATAGCAGCGTTAGCAAAGGATGTTATAGTTGTAAAAACCCTTCCTAAAAATCTTAAGTGGGCAAGGAGGAAGAAGGAGATCCCCTCGTTTCGAACGGTTCGAACTGCTTCCCCGAATTATTATCGCCATCATGTTCTCCCTGTACTAAAGCGTCATGGAGTTGTCGAATTAGTCATTTCTGATGGTGGATGTTTGCAGGTACTCAATATGCACCTATTATTCTTTTACTATTATTATATTATTATATTTTTCTGGTTCTTAATCTTTATTGTCAACTTACTCAAGGACGTGCATGGTGCATATAATTCTAAATGAATTGCTTATTGTTCTATTTGAGAGTACAAGATGCAGTATAGGTGTTCTATGCATGTAAACGCTTCTGCATCGTGATATATATCATTGAAACTAATTAGTTTTGTTTTGGCACAATTTTTTTTTTTTTTTTTTTTCAAAATAGCTAAAATCTGAGGCTGGAGCAGGCCTTGTGAGAAATTAAGTATTTGGACTATTCAATGTTCATCTTAATGAAGCTCTCTAAAGTTGTCACAGTTAGGATTTCTTAAGCATGTTCATTTTGTCAAATTGCATTGACCTAATTGATTCTGAATTTCATTAGAAAATATAGGGTGCAGAGGTTGTGGTAGTAGATATGCGTGTGGTTTAGACACCTCCAAATGCCCCCATTAGAAAACTTGACAACTTGACTCAATAAAAATTGAAGGAATTCAAGTAGTAGTAGAGATGCAGTAGTTGATGTTTAGAACCAATTATTAATTATATTTTTTATTTATTTATCTCTTGGTTTATGTGAGTGATTGTTCCTCATAAGATTTTTACCTAAAACTCCTTAATTGGGCATAAGACTTTTGTTTTTAATATATTAATTGTTTCTATATAATCTTGTTTGAAAAAAATGTCGTTTTGATAAACTCTGAGAATGTTTGGAAAAGGAATAAAAAGGATATTGCAAGTCATTTTTTTCCTGATGTAACGGCGAGGTTTTTGTTATAATTGTTTAATTGTTTACATCAGGTAAATTATTTCTTGGGACATCCTATGCAAATCATTTAATTTTATTCCTTATACTATGTGGAATGGTGTAGGTGATGCCGAGGCATAAAATTAAGACGAAGAAAAAAACCCATCAAAGAAATAGTGATTCAATGCATTAAAAGGGTTGCAGATAAATGATCCTATCATTTGTCAAAAATATCCAATGGTCTTAAATCCCCATTGCATGGACTTTCTTTCGTTGTTCTCCATGGACTAATTTTCCATACATATACAAATGTATACGTGTAAGATATCCGATTCTTAATTTTTAGGATTTATGAGCTTGTGGGGTATTCAATTATGTGAAGACTCGTGTTGGTGAGTTTTTCCTTAATGTTACTTTAGCCCTCCCTTGTGTCTTGATCTTGCAATAAAGATTGAAATTGGAAAGATTAGTTTATTTTGCTCTTATTTGTTGGGCCCGCCCACGCCTATATTCGTAGGTTTGTGGATCTCTACTAGAACCGATATTATCCACAATTTAACCACCTTCAACTCACAAGTGTGGGGGTTTTACTTCAAAATGCCTCAATACCACTTGGGGGGAGATCCACACTTGTATACTTTTGTACAAATTCTTAGTTAACAGATGTGGGACTATCTATTCTTTCCACATATCTCCAATAATTTCCACCTTGGACCTTAACCCGTCCAAGGTATCAACAGTGCATGACCTATCGTTGATACCATCTCGAGGGGAGGTAACTTAAGGAACACCTTCGATCATTGAGATACATGCCTTGTCACAACCGAACCATCGACTATGATACCATTTGTTGGGCCTACCTACGCTTGTATCTGAGGGTTTTTGAATCTCTGCTAGTATCAATATTGTCCCCAATTTAACCACTTTCAACTCACAGGTGTGGGGTTTACTCTAAAAGGCCTTGGTGCTATGTAGGGGGAGATCCATACTTGCATACTTCTTTTCAAAGTCTTAGTTAACCAATGTGGAACTATATTTTCGGTCTACACATCCCAACATTATTGCGTGGACAAGCTAGGTCATTGCTTTATGCCATACATAAAGATTTTCATACTTAAATTACATTTGCTTCTTTCTATGTGAAATGAACCTTCTCTTGTTTTTATCCAGGCGATTCTTCCACAACAACTCGAGGAATACCAAAGGTTGAGATGTAGGGTTTCTTTCCATGCACTTCGGTTCCGCGAGGATGTCCAAGAGCTAGCCACTAAAGTTTTGTATAGGTGAGAAGTGGGTCTCATTTATTTGTACTCCTGGTTGTTCCTGTGGAACTTGTGAAAACTTAACTTTCCTTGTATTTTCTTGAGGCTGCGTACTTCTGGACGGCCATTTGTAGTATTTGATCCTGGAATGACTAGAGATGCTCTTGCATATCATGGATGTGCTGAACTCTTTCAGGTGCAATCTGAATACATGCATGACCTTTATTTGGTTTAATATATCCAATTAATCAAAGTTATTAGTATTACATTTACTACATTTCCCACTTATCAAGCTTACCAATATTTTTTTTTTGAAGCCAGCTTACCAACATTCAATTTTAAGTAAATGCCCTTTGTTTTTGAAGGATGTACACGATGAACTTATCCAACATAGGAGATTATGGATGATCAAAAGGGGAATTATAAAACAAAAGCTATCTGTCAATTCGAGTGAGCTGAGATATAATGGCTCATGTCCTTTGATGCCAGAAGAGGTAAGATACTAAGTACCATGAAGAGAAAGTAGTTGTGCTACTCAAAGATCAATATGATGTTTCTTTTTCGCTTTATTGGTTAGCTTTATATTATGTTGGAGGATGGCTAATTATCCTCTGGATGCTTCCACGTTACAGTCTTTTTCTAATCCTTTGCAAACTAAATTTTTGTTTTTCATTCTTTTTTGTAAAAAATAATCAAATCATATACCAAAAAAAAAAAAAAAAAAAAAAAAATCAGACTGGGTTGAGGCTGAGTATTCTGTTTTATTAATCTAAGATAGTCAATTTCCTAGGGTTGGGATAGGAAAGTATGGTCGCTGGTAATGTACCCTCTCTGTATTTTTGGCTTATTGACCATTCAGAAGCCCATCAGATACAGTAACTTTTTGCATTGTTTATATAAGGATAGTTGCGTATCTACATATTTTTAGGAAAAATGTTATCATATAAATGCTTTTTAGAAGTGTCTAAAGTACCTCTGAGACCAAATCAAATGGTTGCATGGTCCTTTAAATCTTCAGCTTTATTTTCTTGCATTTGTCCATGTTCTATAAATTTTTATCTGCTTACCCATTTTCTTTCTTTTCTTTAATTCTCCTGTTTGTTTGGAAAAGGGGAAAGAAAAAGGAAAAAAGAGCATGAAATAATGATAGAGATGCAAGTGGGACGGGGATTGAGGTCCATGTCCCTGAGGGGAGCGGGCAAGGATTTGACGCTTGAAAGTCCCTGTGTGGAAAAGTTTTTCCACCCACTTCTTGCTCCACGGGGATCTCTGTCCCACGAGGGATTCCTTTCTCCCGCCAAGCTTTTTACATGAAATTAAATTTTGTTGTATAATTTATCAATGAACTTACCAATAACAAATAATAAAAAACAATAATACTTAATAATTCACAGCACGTTTTATTATGTAACAAATAAACGTTTATATTTCAGTTTTTAGTGATACATTCTATAAAATCTAAATGTATTGTATAAATTCTCAAATCATTGCTAATTGACTCTATAACTATATATTTGATTATAAACAATATTATATATAGGTTTAGGGATTATTTAATTAAGTATAATACAAGATAAATTTAACTTATGAGCTCAATTATATACTTATTATAATGATTTTATAAATATATTATTGCACTTGTCTACATAACATTTCTACTGAATGCATGAATTTTTTTTGAGGAAGTAGATACTGCACATGAAGCTATTTTCTAGGAGTTTAACAGCTTGTTAGAAACTTAGATACAGCTATTCCCCTTACCTCTTCCTGTACATTGTGATAGTTATTTTGAATTTTTCGCATCTTTGTAAGAGAGAAGTGCTTGAGTGGCACTTTTTTGACACACGCATTCGCTGCACAGTTACTGGAACCCATTGAATTTGACACGAGGAAGTCGATGCATGTATCTTCATAGTTCATGCACAAGTCCACAGGATTTCAAGTATAGTAGATGTGAACAAAAGTATGTTTTCTTTTCTTTATCTATTTAAGCATTTATGACACATTGGACTTCACTATATGGTAATTCTGCAGGGGAGCCAAGACATATACCCATATTTTGGGAGCTATAACAATAAACACACAAGTGTATTGACTACTAGATTAAGATCTAATGGTCCTAATAAAAGTTCCCATCGCATGGGTTTTTTTTTTGTTCTTTTTTTGTGGTTCTAAATCGAGCACAATGGTAGAGTTTGATCTATGTTGCCGATCCCAATTAATTTGAGATTGTTGTTGTCTTTTTTGTGGTTATTCCTCACTTTTTTTGTGTTCTTCAGGTAGGTATTCTTCTTCGTGCTTTTGGATACCCATCAGACACAATAATTTACGTCTCTGGAGGTGAGGTATTTGGGGGTCAGAGGACCTTGATTCCCCTCCGTGCCATGTTTGAAAATGTTGTTGATCGAACCTCCCTTTGCACGACAAGAGAACTCAGTGGAATATATGGACGTGAAATTTACTTGAGTAGCAGTTCTCCTCCACCTGTCCAGCAGGAAATTCAGATTGAAGCATGGAAAACTTCAGGTCCCCGTCCTCGTCCGCTTCCACCGCCTCCTGCCCGGCCTAAATACCCATACAATATTGAGGGCTGGTGGGGTTGGGTTGCTGAGAGTGACGACGAGCCTGATAGTACAGTTATGGAGCTGAGAACCAATGCACATAAATTATTATGGGAAGCGATTGACTATACAGTTAGCATTGAAGCTGATGTCTTTATTCCAGGATTCGATCGCGATGGCAAGGGACATCCAAGTTTTGCCAGCTACGTAATGGGCCATAGGCTTTACCAGTCAGCTGCTTCCAAAACATTCAGACCTGACAGGTACACATTTCAAAGCATACGGTTACTTCTTTTAGCTGTGACACTTTGAACTTCTAGTATTATATTGTCTTCACTGATGGGCTTGTATGCACAAGGAATAACTACAAAAAATGTGATTTTGTAGTTTGGCTATTTTAAGACATTGTATATGATTGGTTGCTCTCCTTTTTGACCAACCAACGTTAAATGCATGGAACATAGGAAATATTTGACCCTCAAACACCATAAAAAAAAGGAATTCCATTATATGCTCTTATTCTATCTTCTCTGTTTTGGCATAATTTCATACTCAACCATTTACTGAATTGCTAAAACCAAGAGAAAAACTCTAAGTTATATATTTTTTTCTTAATTTAATTATTTCAGAAGAGAGGTTGTTATGCTTTTATCAGAGATCAGGGATCATATGCATCAAGGAAATCATACCTGGTTATCATCGATACGCAAGCACCTTAACAGATCCTTACTTGATGGACTACATGAAGCACACGAAACATCCAAACCAGTATCATTTCTCTCTCATCCAGCTCCAGAATGCTCATGCTGGAAGCGCGATTCTTTTGAAGCATCAAGACATGCTTCTAGTCCTTCAGAAGAGTCTGAAGTTGAATCTTCTCTTGGTGTTCATTACAGTTGTCCTGCTTGGATGAACCAATATGTCTCAGAGTCATCACATGACAAGGAAACTGAAGAGGACCTTGATGAGGAGGATGCCACTTCTGGACTCTTTCCTTGGCAAAGTAACGCTAGTCAGGAATTAAGTGAGGATGACACAAGCAGCAAAGATGCGCAAATAGAGGACCAAGAAGATCTAGAGAATGGAGAAAAATGATAAAGCTAAGTTTTCTTACATGACATATCACAGTTTTCATGGAACCAAGAGGTCCACTTCTTTCTGTTTCCTATGATCATGTTGACATCCTGGGATGCTCTAAGGAGTAGTAATTTTGTTGGAGTCGACATGAATACTGGCGGCCTCACCAGCTACTCAGTGATTAAGGGTTACAATTTTATCTTGCAATCCATTCAGGACCTCTATGCTCATGGGGCATGGGATTTAGGTGAGTTCATTGACCTCGATCGAGATTTCTTTTTAACATACGTTGATGCAGTTTTGATCTTCTTTATATGTTGTATTTCGAAACTTGCATCTCTCATCGATTTCTTCTTTTCTGTACTTAGTGTACCTTTAGTATTGTGCAGCCAGTTTTTAACTCTCTTGTATTATGAATTTATGAGTGAACAAAAGCATATGAATGAAGCATTGTATTCAATCTGTTTGACCTCTCATTCTTTTCGATTGTCTTTGGTCCTAATATCAGAGTTATTACTGCCTAGAACAGCATTCGACTCACCAAATTTTTTTTTAAAAAAAGAATTAATTGATTCAATATATGAACTTCATTTGTTACATTCACAAACATTTTTACTCTACTTATTTCATGCCTCCTTTATTGCATAAGGAGGCTCTTTTCTCGCCATGAGATGCGTCTTGCTTAAATTTAAATCAGTTTTGATACTGACAACAGATTTATATTTATTTGTTTTGTGTTCTTGGAAATGAAGTTATCTATCGATTTGGACCTTAACTACCTATTGTTGTTATTAAAAGAGAGACAGACAAATATAAACAAAGTCTCTCTCTGGTTGTATTGTTTAGTTCTAAAGAAGTAGAAAACTCAGTGCATAAAAGTAATTTAGGCTGTTCCATTTTATGATTTTGACAGTGACAAGTGAACTGCTCAAATAATGGCATGGTGGTAATAATACTCCACAATTAGATATTTTTTTTATCTTATTTTTATTTTCCTTATGGTGCTTACCTAGTTAATTGATATGTTTTTTTATTTTTATTTTTGTTGTGATTCTGCTTGATATGCCTTTTGAGTTTATTGATTTTGGATAGGTTTGCAATACTAATTAATTGGATCTTTGGAAAGCACAATCAAATGAAAATGAAAAAAAACTGCTAGGATTGCCATTCATGAGAGGCTATATCTGAATTGAGATTTCTATAATTAAATCGATGTTCCACTTTAAGAACAAGTAGACTTGAAAACCATAAATAATAAATATGTATATAGTTATATTAAGTAAGGTTTAGGTTGTTCTGGTGTTGTTTATTTGCTGATATACATCTTGTACATTAAGATTAAGTTTAGGTAATTTAATTGAAACACTACACTTAATTCTTGGATCGAAAAAGTCAAACTTAAAAAAGTTCAATTATATTGCAAAATGACTTTATGTCCTTCATCGTGATTAGTGCACCCCACCACTTTTTTTTTCCTCTCGTTAAGTCGACAGTTGTCAATTGAATTCCATGAAAGAAGTTTTATTTGACAACACCAACATTAAACTTAGAAGATAAGTCTCAACCACATATCACCGAATTTAAAATGGATGTCACCAAGGTTTTGAAGTTGGGTGTTTCGATTTGGATGAAGGAGTATTTTGGTAAAAATATTGGGATGCCTTCATAAATTGAAAATTCAAATTGTGGTGTACTCAGAATTGGGGTGCACTAAGTAAAGAGTGGGGTGCGCTTAGTTAGCTCAAAATTAATGAGAGATTCAACCACTCAACAACGTTAGTAATTATATAATTGTGAGATTCTATGTTCAAGAAGACAAAAAGGACAATTTTTTCTTGTCATTTCTAGTAAGGGTAGTGCTATTTGGACTGTGATTCCGGACTCAAAACTTTTTTTAATTTCAAATACATCATCGAACAATTAATGAAACAACCATAATCACTTGTAAAATTCCTTTGATACCTCTTAAATACTTACAAAATTTTTAAAAACATCTATATGAGTTCAGACTCATGAATCTAAATAGATTTATTGTTTCAGTAATTACTGATCCATAATATTAAATATTGTAACATGTTTTCGACAACTATTAAAAAAAGGTTATAATGGTTACTTGTGTTATGAAATAGATTGACACTTGTGCATGTAGGTGACCACATTGTGAAACATGGTTCTCACATTGATTGTAACATCAAGCATGACTCTCACACTTCATGTAACTTGTAATCATCTCCAATGTACACCAACTCTTCCATGTATTGTCTATGTTGCTTGTGATGTGTTGTATGACTTGTGGTGTATGTATACCTTGTACACATTGTATAAGTACAATTATCATTATCACCAAATGACTTATATAAAGGGTGTCAATTCCATTGTAATTCACACACCAATGTTGGAATGAAAATCTCTATATTTCTCGACTCTAGCTCTCTTATCTCTTGTCTCCTCTTCTCTACTTGTTCTAGTAGTTCTTAGTTTATGTCTTCTTTGCTAAAGTCTTTAGCAAGTCCAACTTAAGTTCTAGTTGGCTTACAACACGTTATCAACACGAAGTTGCTATACAAGAGGAGGTCTTGAAGATCAAGAAGCTTTTCGAAGATATAAAACTAAGAAGGTATAATTTTTATTAATTTAAATAAGTTCAATTTATTTTCATGTTGTCATGGTTAATTTCTTTTTTGTTACATGCATATTTAATTATGTAAATGTACTTTATTCATACATTATGCATTGTAATGTCACCGACTACGAAAGTATGCTTTGTACCTGCGTCTTGTACGATCTTCTACATTAGAAATCAAAAGTCAATGTGTGACATATAGTTTTTTCTCTTAAAACTACAAACGATTAGTTATTGTTCTATTCTTGATTTTATAATACAAATAATGCTATAAGTTTGAGTTGATAGTATGTAAGTCTTGTCACCGGTAAAACTAAATACTAAAAGGGAGACGAGTTATCTCGTTCGAGGATGCATGATATTAAGTAGACTATGTCTCGCCACCCAACCTGGAGGTTGTTCCACCAACTCATATGAATATTACATTTTGTTTATTAATAAATCAAGTTGTGAACATATATTTAATCATATGTTATATTTTTTACATAAAAAAGAGAAAATTATTTTATATTAAATTTATTTTCAAAATATTATTCAACTATAGTTGAACTTGTTGCCTTATTATATTACCGACAAGAATTACTCGTCATGACAATTAGATATTATAATTTGTGAATAAAACATCTATGCAAGACTATGTTGTGTTATACGAAATTTAAATCATTTGTCAATATCTCTTTAGAGATTTAAAAAGTATTTCACTTTATATATTTTTTCACCCTATAGAGTTATAAATATATAAATACCAAAAAAGGTAATGCTCCAAAAGCTCAAAATGAGCGGTTAAGTCTCAAGCTACAAAATTTAATCAGTCAAATATTAATTACAATTCTGCAATTTTAATTACCTTTATGTTGAGGCTATGTGGAAATATGATTGATGAGACAATAAAAAGGTCACGTGACCCGCCTCGATTTATTGCTATAATAAATATCGAGTGCGCACGTCAACTCGATAAATTTAAGGATTGATTTCTTGTCTCATGGTAGCTGAGTAAAATAATGAGATATTATAAATATAATATTGCTCCCGTTCAATTAATTCAGCTTCAGATTAAGAAACATATGTTGCATATAATGATCATGATCGCAATAATAAATTTATGGACATAGAAAAGGTGAAAATATGAGGTAAATGTTGTATTGATAATTCCACAAAAAATTGGAACAAAAGTGACGCTGCGAAGATCTTCTAAACCAGTTGAACGAATCCACGAACAACTCGATTTAGCTCAGAACTTAAGCCAAAGTTCGAAAATTCTTTTATTCCAGTCAAAAAACTGCGAATTACATCCAATAGGTTGCTTAAATAGCGAAATCCTAAAATTTGTCAAAAATAGTAAAAAGTCCAAAAGCCATAAAAGCCCTAAACTGGAAACTAGACGAAAAATAGAAACAAATGCCGCAAACGGCAATAAAAACGAAAATTTCTAATGAAAGTGATAAGCTAAACAAAACTTTTCTAAAATAGCAAAATTGCCGTTTCGAATGGCGAAACGATGAGATTTCGCCGAAAAATGTCGTAGTCACGACATAGCTATGACTCGTGATTTCCACGCCGTTTTCAATCAACTCATGCCCCCGAAACGCCGAAACTTAAACGCCCGAACTTCACCGAAATTACCAAAATGTCATCCTGTCATATCTTTCCATCATATTTTTCCTAGAATATGCAAGCTAATTCTTGTACTTCATCATTCTCCTTAGGGTGGACAAAATTCGCCATCGAATTGTCATCATCAGACGTATCATCATAATAGGGAACAAGATGCTTGACATTAAATACACCAGTCGTGCTAATGTGACTTGACAACTTCAATCTGTAAGCATTAAGATTAATTTTCTCAAGAATCTCCACATGACCAATCTTCCGAACTGACAATTTGTTGTAATCACCTACAAAGAATCGGTCTTTAGTGAGAACTGCCCACACAAAGTCACCCACTTCAAACTCCACGTGATGCTTCTTCCGATATGCATATTGTTTGTACTTGTCAGCAGCCTTCTGCAAGTTATCTTTAACATATTGATGAATCTCTTGCAGCACACTAACAAAGTCTTCTGCCTTGCCATGCCATCTAGTCTTACTTGACACTGATAACGGATCAAGAGGACCTCGAAGTAGTACTGAATACACATCCTGAAAAGGACTAAACCCTGTACTTCGATTAACAACATGGTTGTGTGCAAATTCTGCCTGGCTCAACTTGACGTCCCAACTCCTGACATTCTCACCCATTAAGCTCCTCAAAAGATTGCCTAACGAACGGTTGACAACTTCAGTCTGCCCATCTGTTTACGGATGATAAGCACTGCTAAATTTCAGTTGCGTGTTCACCATAGTCCACAAACTGCGCCAAAAAATGGCAAAGGAATCTGATGTCCCGATCTGAAACAATCGAAGTAGGAAGGCCATGCAATTTATACACCTCCTGAAAGAACAGCTGAGCCACCTTTACAACATCTGTGGTCTTCTTGAATGAGATGAAGTGAACCATCTTGAAAAAACGGTCAACTACCACAAAAATAGAGTCATTTCATCACTGTGTTCTAGGCAACCCCAGCACGAAATCCATGCTAATATCAACCCATGGATGTTCAGGAATGGGCAAAGACATATATAGACCGGCATTAGTTGCAGTACCCTTAGAAAGCTGGCAAGTCTGGGACCACTGCATATATCCGTCCACTTTCTTGCCAATGGTAAGCCAAAAGTAAGAGGCTTGCATCAGCTGCAAAGTGCGATCACGCCCAACATGTCCCGCTCTATGCAACTCTCTAATAATCAGCAATCTCAGGTGCAATTAGGAATGCAAAGCTAGTTACCCCGAAATAAGAAATTCTCATGGAGTGTGTAATCAGGACGCTCCCCACTCCGCACCTTCTCCACAATAGAATCAAAGAAATGATCAGTAGTAAACAAATCAGAGAATGAGGAAAACTCAGGTACCTTAATGGTCATGCGGCTCAACAAACTTTTTTTTTCTGCTCATGGCATCAGCAACTTTGTTGGTCACACCAGACTTGTGTTTCATCACAAAAGTAAAACGCTCCAAATAGGCCACCCAGGAAGCAAGTCTGGCCGAAACCTTGTTTTGCCCATGTAAGTGTTGCAATGTCTCATGGTCTGTAAACATCACGAACTCTCTGTGGAAAAGATAATGCCACCAATGCTTCACAGCTTGTACCACTGCATATATACCTCAACTTCGCCCCATACATCTTTTCACTAAAATAGGCAACAGGCATATTATTCTGTCTCAAGACGGCTCCAATGCCTACCTTGGATGCATCACTATGCAACTCAAAAGGTAGGTGAAAATCTGGCAACACCAGCATAGGTGCGGTGGTTAACCGCACCTTGATCAGTTGGAATGCTTCATCTGCCTCGTTGCTCCACCCAAACTTCACGCCCTTCATACAATCTGTAATTGGGGCTATGATACTGCTGAAGTGTGGAATGAACCGCCTGTAGAAGGAAGCCAACCCATGAAAGCTGCGAACCTCCGTGACGGTGGTGGGTCTAGGCCAAGTGCGGATGACTTCTACTTTAGACTCATCAACCTGCAACCCTTCTCCAGAAATGACATAGCCTAAGAAAAGGACCTTCGGTGTAAAAAATGAGCACTTCTTCATCGCATCATAGAACTTCTCACTGCGCAAGATAGTCAGAACATCTCGCACATGCCGGAGGTGTTCCTCCTCGTTAGTACTGTATATCAATATATCATCAAAATATACCACAACACACTTGCCTATCAAAGGTCTCAAGCTCTGGTTCATGACTCTCATGAAGGTGCTAGGTGCGTTTGATAGCCCAAACGACATGACTAACCACTCATACAGCCCCTCCCTGGTTTTAAAAGCAATCTTCCACTCATCCCCAACTCTAATGCGAATCTGGTGGTACCCACTCTTCAAATCCAGTTTTGTAAAAATTCTTGCTCCACTCAATTGGTCAAGTAAATCATCCAAACGAGGGATAGGAAAGCGATACCTGACAGTAATTTTGTTGATTGCTTCACTGTCCACATACATCCGCCAAGAGCCATCTTTTTTTGGTGTAAGGAGGGCTGGTACTGAACACGGACTCAGACTTTCACGGATGAATCCATTCGCCAATAACTTTTCAACCTGTCTGAGTAACTCCTCATGCCCACTGGGACTCATTCGGTAGTGTGGTCTATTAGGTAGTGACGCACCAGGTTCGAAGTCAATCTGATGTTGAATATCACGCAACGGAGGCAGTCCTTCTGCATCTCATCAGGGAAAACATCTCACAATCCTGTAATTCATCTTCAAATCTTACCAAAGACAGCAAGCTGCTAGATTCTTTAGTAGGCTTAACTTCTTCAGGATCCTTGGTGGGTACTAGCACAATCTTCACTCCCTTGAACATAAGGGTGTATTTATTGGTTCTGCCATTATGCACAACTCCCCTATCAAACTGCCAAAGACTTCCTAGTAACAAGTGGCAAGCATTCATAGCCACAACATCACAACAGAATGAATCCTTGTAGTTAACACCAATAGAAAAAGTCACCAATGCGCGTTTCGACACCTTCACCTCACCACCCTTCTTCAGCCAAGCTAGCTTATAAGGTATGGGGTGTTGTTCAGTTGCAAGGCCTAACTTCTGAACCGCTTCAACTGAGACGATATTCTCGCAACTGCCCGCATCAATCATGAACCTGCACACCTTGCCTAAGATGGTACACTTAGACTGAAAGTTGTTATTCTGCAGCCACTCATCATCAGCGACAGTCCTGGGAGTCATACAAGAATGCCTCACAACCAAGACAATACCCACATCTCCAGTCACGATCTCCTCTTCTGTGTTGTCAGAAGTATCAAAGGTTGGTTCTGCAGTGACGTTGGCCTCTTCCCCTTCGTCTTCCTTTCGTTCTCAATAAAGAGAGCCTTCTTCCATTTAAATTCTGACTTCCTGTGACCAACTTCATCACAACCGAAACATTTAATCACACTAGTGCAAGGTCTATTCGTGTGACTAGCACGGTTAATTGCAGCGGTATTACCTCCAGTATTGGCTGTCCCAACACTAACATTATTGGAAGCATTACTCATACCCCGACGCTGTTGTTTCTCCACCAACAATGCTCGTTGTTGCGCTGCAGATAAGGAAACCAGATCAAACATGTTGACGACATCTTGGATCTGCACCCTCAGTCCACCAATATACCGCGCCACTAATTGGTCGTTAGTCTCCTGCAGTCCGTTTCTAGCGACTAACTGATAAAACTTAGTAGTGTAATCATCTACTGATTTTGCCCCTTGTCTCAGATTCCGCAACCTCTGATACATAAGGCGTTGGAAGTTGTAAGACAAGAACTCAACCCGTAAGTGCTTTTTCATCTTCTCTCACGAGGTGATCTTCGCATTTCCATTCATATTCCGCATCAATTTCTGTCGTTGCCACCAAGCCGTGGCCCTGTTGCGGAATCTGGTCGCAACCAGTTGCACACGCTTGTCTTCGGGCACACCTTTGAATTATATGACTTTTTCAATTGACGCCAGCCAGTCCAAGAATTCTTCCGATTGAAGGGTGTCATGGAATTCTGGGACCTCCGTCTTCATCCCAGACTCACACCGCCTGCGATCATCCCCAACTGCACGCGGCCTGTAGCGCCTCCTCGGTGCCTCAACATACTCATCCTCCCATTAGGTAGAAGAATCTCCTACTGGTTCATCACTAATAGGTTCCCTTCGATGGTTACGGACACGATCCATATTCTGACCCAACAACTGATCGATTCTGACAGTTAATTGTTCTACCATCGCGCCCATACGTTGGTCAATTATTTGACCAATTTGTCGATTCAGATTGTCACGGTCATACACCTCCTCGGTATGCTGTTGGTTCCTCTTTGGTAGTATGATTTCTCCAATCACGCCGAAGCAGGCTCTGATACCAACTGACGCAGCGGAGATCTTCTAAACTAGTTGAACGAATCCACGAACAACTCGATTTAGGTCAGAACTTAAGAAAAGTTTGAAAATTCTTTTATTCCAGCCAAAAAACTGCGAATTACATCCAATAGGTCGCTTAAATAGCGAAACCCTAAAATTTGTCAAAAATAGTAAAAAGTCCAAAAAGCCCTAAACTGGAAACTAGACGAAAAATAGAAACAAATGCCGCAAACGACAATAAAAACGAAAATTCCTAATGAAAGTTATAAGCTAAACAAAACTTTCCTAAAATAGCAAAATTGCCGTTTCGGATGGCGAAACGATGAAATTTGGCCGAAAAACGTTGTAGTCACGGCGTAGCGGTGATCTGTGATCTCCACGCCGTTTCCAATCAACCCATTCCCCCGGAACGCCGAAACTCAAACGCCCGAACTTCACCGAAATTACCAAAATGTCATCCTGTCATATATTTTCATCATATTTTTTCAAGAATTTGCAAGCTAATTCTTGGACTTCATCAAAAAGTGGTGCACCACTACAAAGAGCAAATAATTATTGACAATGAGTGCTCATAATTGTGACATTTTTTGGTCATATATGAAATGTTATTTTTCCTAAATATTGTCATATATATATATATACCCGAATATTTTTGTGACCTTTACCATGCCTTTAAAACCAAAGACAAAATATTATGAATTTTATCATTGAAAATGACTCGATAAAACAGACACATCGAGATATGTTTAAATCGTGACCTAAATATGAGCGATGAGTTAATGTCTTGTATATTGTGCTACATGCATGTACATTATAATATAAAAATGAGTATTTCTCGAATTCGAACTTATCGGAGGCTAATGTTTAGGCAATATTTGGTACAATAATTTTATTGTTAATGTCTTATTCAGAAGAAGTCCATTCAGAATAATAGAAAATTTATCTATATGAATATGATTTAATCTGAGTATAATATTTTTGGCTTTAACTTCTGGAATATATAAGGCACATTAATACGAATGTCATCATAAATCAAATGACATTCATAATGTGAAAATGTCTATTTGATTATCTATAATCATCAATAATGCGAAAATATCGTAAATTCGCACGGACATCCTTTATCAAACTGGATTTTTTTATCAACAGGATATTATCTTAAGGCAAATCAATAGAAGACTTATATTGATTTAACTCTCAATCAATCATATTATAAGATGTCTTGGTTCCCTAATAGGGATTTATTTATAACAAGTTTTGCTAATTGTCACTTTGATGAAGCAATTTTTCTACCATTAGGTGGACATATAAGTCAATTCAAAAGGAATGATGTGAAATTGTTTGAAACACTTCAAATTGCATTAAATTTGTTGTATTATGATCCATGTATAAATTAATATGAACTCAAAGTTCAAAGGATCATTCAGTAGCAACAAGTTATGAATCAATTACTTGATGCAAGCATTATATACAAAAGAGTGACAATCATATGCTTCAGCATTAAATGGTTCATGTAGAAAACGATGTTCATGTGCAACAAAATCGACAAGATGTCTCGTCATGTGAACATGAGGGGGATAATCAAAATGAGTTATTGGTTAGTGTATTGCACTTTTTCCCTTTGCTATGATTTTATCCCACTGAATTTTCTTTGCAAGGTTTTTAATGAGACAATTCTAACAATATTAAAACTTTGTATCTAGATTGATTAGTATATTGCACTCTTTTCTTTTCGCTATGATTTTATCCCAATGGGTATTCTAAGCAAAGTTTTTAATGAAGCAATCATAACATTATTATACTTCATATAAAAAAATAAAAGAGGATTTGAATGGTTTGCAAAGCTCACCATCAATTGCACTTAATCGAGCACAATGGAAAAGTTTGATCCATATAGCCGACCCCAGTTAATTTGGGTCTGAGGCTATGTTGTTGTTGTTGTATAAAAAAATAAAAGAAAAAATAAATTATAAGAGCAATTAATGTACTCTTTTTCCTAATACTAGATTTTTCTCACGGAGTTTTTTTAGTAGAGGTTTTAATGAGACATTTATATTTTCTCTAAGTGAATCAATGTAGCAATCAAGGTTTTGTCATACTGGGTTTTCTTAGCAAGGTTTTTAATGAGGCAATCAAGAATATTATACTACAAAGCAATATTATACACTTTTTCCTGTACTAGATTTTTTCCCACAGGGTTTTATTAGTAGAAGTTTAACAAGACACATTTTTTCAACAAGTATCATTCAAGGGGGAGTGTTATGAAATGGATGGACACTTGTGCATGTAGGTGACCACATTGTGAAGCATGGTTCTCACATTGAATTGTAACGTCAAGCATGGCTTTCACACTTCATGTAACTAGTAATCATCTCCAACTCTTCCATGTATTGTCTATATTGCTTGTGATGTGTTGTATGACTTGTAGTGTATGTATAACTTGTATAGATTATATAAGTACAATTATCATCATCACCAAATGGCTTATATAAAGGGTGTCAATCCCATTGTAATTCACACACCAATGTTGGAATAGAAATCTCTACATTTTTCAACTCTAGCTCTCTTCTCTCTTTTCTCCTATTCTCTACTTGTTCTAGTAGTTCTTAGTTTATGTCTTCTATGCTTAAGTCTCTAGCAAGTCCAACTTAAGTTCTAGTTGGCTTACAACTTAGCTTACAACAACTTATACATATAAGACCTAGGGTCATCTTGTAAGTGCTACATTTTTATGAGATGCGTGCCCGACCAATTTTATTCGATTTTGCAATCCATCCCTTTTTATATTAATAAGTGTCTAAACCTTTTTCGACCCCTTCTTATTTTGGTTTGACTAATCTCATGGGAGGTATTCGATTGGGAGTGTTGGAACAAAAATCTTCGGATAGGAAAAAAATAAGAGAAATAATGAATCATCAAACAAAGACTTGAGGCGAGTAATAGCTCTCTTTTAGACAAGATTTTTCCGTTGCTGTCAAAATTGCGAATACACTGGATTACTGAAATCTCACCTTCAGGATATCTACAATCAAGTCTCTAATGACTGTATATTGAGTGGGTAATCCAATTCTAACCACAAACGCTCTTTCATGAACTTTAAAGAAGGATGATTGATCAAGAACAATAGATTAATTATGGAATATCGTATATACCCAATATGCATAGAATAAAGATCATTTATATAAAACAAGAATAAACATCTTCATATATCAACAAGGCATCATAAAACAAATCAAGGAAATTAAATACCTTGAAATTCTCCAAGTGCATGAAAGATTATATTTTCATTAATCTCATTAATTAAATATATCTCAATATAATATTTATCGGATTCTATTTAATTAAAATCCCTTTTAATTAAATATTTTAATTAATATTAATAACAGTCCCACTAATTTAAATTGACATTAACTCAATTAAAATACCTTCCAATTAAACTAACTCAATCCAATTAATGAACAATAACTCAATTTAATTAATGGTAATTAATCAATTAAAACTTCTTTCAAGTAATATGTATATAACTCAATTAATATAAATAGAGTTGTAATCTTATTACAATTTGGAATGGATAGCCAAGATGGTTGAAGCACCGCAATGAGTTCGAGTATTAGGGATCGAATCCTTCCTTTTTTATAAAAAAATGAATGTCGTCATAAATCAAATGACATTCATAATGTGGACAGATCTATTTGATTATCCATAATCATCAATAATGCGAAAATATCATAAATTTGCACGAACGTCCTTTATCGAACTGGATTTTTTTCAGCTGGAGATTATCTCAAGACAAATCAATAGGAGACGTATATTGATTTACTATCCATTAATCTTATTTCTCTCCATTAATCATATTATAAGATGTATTGAATCCCTAATAGATAAATTATTTATAGCAAGTTTTGCTAGTTGTCACTTTGATGAAGCAATTTTCTCACCATTAGGGGGGAGATATAAGCCAATTAAAAAAGAATGACGTGAAATTGCTTGAAACACATTAAATTGCATTAAATTTATTGTATTACGATCCATGTATAAATTAATATGAACTCAAAGTTCAAAGGATCATTTAGTAGTAACAAAGTTATGAATCAATTACTTGATGCAAGTACTACATACAAAAGAGTGACAATCATATGCTTCAGCATTAAATGGTTCATATAGAAAATGATGTCCATGTGCAATAAAATGCACAAAATGTCTCACCCATGTGAGCATGAGGGAGATAATCAAAATGAGTTATTGGTCGGTGTATTGCACTCTTTTTCCCTTTGCTATGGTTTTATCACACTGGGTTTTCGTTGCAAATGTTTTTAATGAGGCAATTCTAATAATATTAAAACTCTTTATCAAGGTTGATTAGTGTGTTGCACTATTTTCCTTTTGCTATTGGTTTGATCCCACTGGATTTGCCTAGCAAGGTTTTTAAAGAGGCAATCCTAATATTATTATACTCCATATAAAAAAAAAATTATGAGAGCAATGTACCTCCTTGAATTTTACTAAAACTATAAGTAATTTGTACTCCCATTACAAACAATATAAGCCTTTATTTTGTAAACTCATTACAAACAATATAAGTCTTTATTTTGTAATCCTATTACAAATAATACAACCTTAGCATGTTAGTTGGGGTGGTTAAAGTCTTCAACTAGAAGAGGGATCGAATCCCTCTCTCATTAAAAGTCTTTTTCCCTTTTATTTAGCCAAAGACGTTTCAATTATCATAGGAATTAACTAGAATGTTCCATTATCATAGGAATTAACTAGTTTCCAACCATTACTACTCTCTAGCACACCATTAAAGTAGTTTAGTTGGGCTGCATGTTGGACTCGGTTGGTTGGGTTCGGTCGCGGCTACTCTCTAACACGCCCTTTTATGATACGTTTTCATACATGGTGTTTATCACGACAGACATTCATGATACAATAAGATTCATGTGACTATGACTTGGAGATCATGATACAATAAAATGACATTCATGATACAATAAGATTCATGTGACTATGACTTGGAGATCATGATACAATAAAATTCATGTGATCAATACACATAAAACCATGACCAATTAAATAGGATGTCTTGAGATCCAATTAAAACTAGTTTAATTGGTTGCCTTGAACCGTTAATATGACTAAGAGATCATGATACAATATGTTCATGATACAATAAAATTCGTGACTAGGCATGTCTTATATTAAAATAGTGATAAAAATCACTTTGAAAAATTTAATGGAATTGAACCAACCTTGCTCTGATACCATTGTTGGGTTTCGGGGATCATGCGCAGCAGAAGTTTTTGAAACCTTTTTGAACATCCCCACACAAAGATCCTATCGATTCCATTAAATTTATATGCCAATAAAAATTCATACTTTAACAAGAACAACTCCATTTCTACCTTGTTTGGTGTTGATCGATTCCTTCAACGCGCTGCCAGAGACGAACATCCTCTATCAGAAATCCACAAACGAACGGACGATCACGATCTGAAGTGCTAGCCCCAAAAGTCCTAGGAAAAGAATTCTCACAAAAACTCTCTAGGAAAAATCTCTCTCGGGAATTCACTTTAACAACTGTGACCCCTAATGTCTTATTTGTAGTATACTAGATCAAGTTGTAAAAGAACTTCCTCTCCTAGTCACACTCCAAATAGAGTCCTAGATAAAGTCCAACTCTAAAAAGGATAGAGTCGTAGAGAATCTACAATTACTAATCCAATAAGAGTTGTAATTTATCTAAAACTCAAATAAGAATTAAAAGCATACTATAATTCCAATTAGATTCCCATTCAAAATAGGATTTATTAAGAGACAAAATTTTTAGTCACACTAGAAATGTATGAGAATCTTGAATCCTAGTCAAACTAGGACATTTAATGATAATATTTAAAATGAATTTTATCAAATAAAATTCATTAGCCTAGACAATATTAAATCGCACAAATCCGTTCTTTGTGTGCGACCCAATAGGTTCATACAATGTTGGCAGTGAACCAAAACCATTTTGGTATACAAGTCATAAACGGTCTCTTGCAAGACATTATGACTACTCAAGTAGCATGAAGATTAATAAACTCATACAACCTAATAGACAGTGTATATAATATCCCTTTGTCAGGCAATATCTTTTGATTGAACATAAGACATGGAATGTCACCCTTATAGTTCAATCTACTAGTCTCGATCTCCGAGTATACTGAAATTGTCAAGTGACATTGATCCAATCAATTCATTAGACATGGTCGCTTATCAGTCTAACATATCGAGGGGCCCAATAAATATCTCTCTAAAAGAGAGAGACAAATTTCATCTTGATCACACAACATCCACACATTTGCCGAACAATGACCAATCATAATCTTTATAATCATCCGGTTAAAGACAACGTTTGATTGTATCAAATCATTGTGCTCATAATGTTGGAGTCTCTGGTGATCTCAAGTCAAAGGACTAAATGATATAACTCTCATGAGAATAACTAATGACATTGACTATGTAGTGTTCTCATAGCGGGTCGGTCCAACATCTATTCCCAACAGATACCCGTTATTTTGATATGTATCCATATACACATAATCATCACATGATTATCAATCAAGACTCATACTAGTCCTAATTTATCATTGTTCCCACAATAATAACTGACTAGGGACATTTAGAATAATACAATAATTATCCATGTATACTATTATGAAATAAACATGCGACTACTTATAATAGTTAAACAACGTTTACAAAATTGGCTTATGGCACATACCCCAACAACATGAGTGTCCAGGAATAAAAACAGAGAGGCGTAAATAGTCCCGATCAACAGGTCGTTGAATTTTGGCAAACCATCAAGACTCATGTTCTAGGACTTGATACACTAACAAGCCCTAAACCCACGAGATAGCGAGACTTCCTAGAACAACCAAACTAAGAACTTACACCCCATCAAGAACCAGTATCTAATGCAGTGCATCTCGAGGTCATGACTTTTGTATATTACCACAGCAATCCACTTCTTTCAAGGATCAACCTTGACTCACTTGCTCTCAGACAACTCAATCAGAATGGAATTCTAAGGATAGATATCAAAGCAATGAACAACAATGTTCAATAGCTTAAAATGAAATAATTGTGCATTTCCTAGCTGGTTTACTTACTTGTATCTAATCTAACACATACCCACGACTCCAACTCGTCACCAAGTGGTCTCCGTACGCTCCCTAACCAGTCATGCACTTCTTGGTAACCATTTGAACTCAATCGAGTACATTAAAGTCATATTTCCCCATTTAACTTCCCATTTCTCAATTTGATATTATCCCTTATTTTCATTATTTTTGAGTTGATTTCCATATTATTGGGTCTCATTTGAACCCATTGGAACACCTAACCGAAGCTCTGAAGTTTCTGAGAATTAAGAAAAAATTCAAATTCTTGGTTTCGCGTCGTAGGAACAAATTCCCACGGCAGGGGCATGTCAGAGGCCATTCTCCAAGGGCGCTCGTGGGTGCCGCTGTGAGGAACTTGTTCCTCACGGCGCCTATAGCGGCGCCAATATGCCTGATTGAAATTTTTAGGGTTTTTTTCGAAACTGGCTCGCGTCGCTATGTTTCGAGCCTACCCCAACCTCGCAGGTACCTCGAACCCCATAAAGAACCATCGCTAAACCATACTAAAAATGTCCATAATTCACTTCCAAAAACTCCCTAAAAATCCATCAAAATCGCCCAAAAATGTTCAAATTTAAGATTTCTTAAACCATCACCACAATCAACAACATGACACCTTGAATGATCATAAAATCTCACCCAAAATCAATAAAAGTGTAACTGCCTGAATTTAATTTGCCGTTAGGTCGTAGACGTGGCAGATAGCTCAGACGCTCGTAGGACCCACAACTAGGCTAGTGCACCCATAGAGCTAGGTAAATAGCTATTTTGTGTGTTGATTTGTATAAATTGCGATGTTTATGTTGAAATAGACTAAATAGCATCATAATGCGTGTAATTATATTACATTTGACGTGCGAGACCGTGTGATAAGTATTCGTTTTGATATGCGTGTCGACGCGGGTATCGGGTAGGCTAAAAGACTAAATACTAGCTGGAAAAAAATAATATACACATAAAATGAATAAAACGAGTTAAATAATAATATGTAATGCATATTTGGTGGTAAGGGTCATGGTTGTACACGTATGTCGTGTTTCGGGACGCAAAATCGGGTGTCGGAACACCCGAAAGATGACTTTTTGGATTAAGAACAAGGTCAAGTGTGATATTGGTGTCACATTTGGAGTCATTAAAGGTTGAAAAATGGAGTAAATGGTGCTCCTTGGATTGCATTGAGATGCACAAGTGAGGAGAGATGCATATTGAACTATAAAAGTCGATTTGACTTTAGTTTTCACCACATTTTCTCTCTCCTTATCACAAATCCGAAAATAGAGAAGAAGAAACAAGGGTTTTGGAGTTTCAAAATGATCATTTAAGGAGCTTGAAGTGGTTGATTCATCAAAGCAAGGCGAGATTCTCAATCACCTTAACTTTTTTTATCTTTTGGTATACATTTTTAAGGTGTTTGTGTGAATCTAACATGGATTGTTAAGTGGTTGTTTTGGTGGGTGTTAAGTGCTATGAAGTTAAGTAATTCATGTTGTGGTTGTTGTTGATGGTGATGGTGATGTTTAAAACCTTAAAACTTCAGCCAAACTGTTGTCCATAATACGATTAACACGCTAATAAGGTCATCTAGTGCGCTAGATGACGATTAGCGCGCTAGGTAAAAATATAGCGTGCTAATGTTCTTCCTGACGAAGAACGTTTAGCTGCCTAAGAATCTAGTGCGCTAATCCCCAGACCTAGCATGCTAGATAATGCATATTTTAAACTATTTTTGCAAAGTTACATAAAATACATTCAATTGACTAAAAATCGATAATAAATGGAAATAGGTTATTTCGGGCGGTAATTTGGATATCGGGGATTCGACGAAGTTGGACCGGGGGGTTATTTATAGGACACGGAGTGCGGTTTGAGGTGTGTAGTATCCTAACTGAAATTTCTTGAGCGATACCTTATTTTAACTTTTGAATTCATATTATGTCTTTCAATACTCTATTCTTTGTTTGGTTTAAATGGACATACGTTAGGGCTCTCCCTCTGTACCATTCCTATGTGTATGTCTACTAGGCCACGTGTGTCAGGGATCTCGGTAAATAGTTCGACTCAAGAGTCGCGTCGGGGCACGTGTGGGTGCGTTGTAGGTTCTACGCCGACCACCTAACGGATCGAGATACTGGCCTTGCTTTAGTGGGACTCGCCGATAGTAGTCTGTTGAGAGTCCAAAGTATGGTGCTAGTCTAACCCTAGGCTCTAGGAACAGACTTTGAGCTTGCATTATTACTTATGCATGCGATGATCATAGTTGCCTTTATTTATTTCCGCATGTTTATTTAGTATTTATGTTTAGACTCCAGAATTTACTTTCAGTATTGCTCACTTAATCTCCTTGAGAATACTCACTCTAGACTCGTCATCTGCCTTTTGTGATGGCTTACGTACAGATCCTAGTACAAGTCATGGCAAGAGTAAGCTTCCAGAGTACCTGTGATTCAGAGAATATTGAGCCAGACTTGTACGTTTGTATTATATATACTTTGTTTTTGTTTTTAGGAATTTGGGCTTATGGGACACTTTAGGATCCTACATTTTTCATAATTTATGGGTTTTTCCACACTAGGTATCAAAGTTTAATGCATGACTATAATGTTTAATATTTTAATTGTCATGGTAAAAGACTTCCGTTGTGATTTATTATGGTTTAAAACGATCTAAACAGATGACTTGAGTTCATTAATAATTTAAATTGTAAGTTGTTGTTCATTGAGGTTAATAATGATTAATTGGGGACGACCCATGGTCACTGAATTTTTGAATCTTTTTGTAGAGGCCCATTTTCCAAATGGACCACCACGGGGGCCAATGCGAGCCCACAACCGGGCCTACTAGTGTCAAGTATGCCCCACACGCGCAAAATTGACGCCAAAACGATGAGAACCGAACGACTAACCAAGATCTCACTTTTATTCACGTAGTTGGTCGATCTCTTGGCATAAATCACCACTTGAAATCCACAAAACCCACTTCTACTTTTGCTTTTTTGAGAGAGGAGAGAGAAAAAGTGATGAAACACCTACTTTTTGACTTATATACTCCAAATGTCATTTTGACCCATCTACCAATCCCAATATGCATGTTGGGCTCAAAATCATTCCATCCAACTACATTTGTTCCTTAATTTAATGACTCTTTGTTGACTTGGTCTTTGGTCTTATCCTTTTGAACAACCTAATTGGGCTTTCACAGGCGTAAACACGCCCAATCGGTACACGACACATATCGTCGTGCCTCGTCAACTGAAATACATTCTCATACTAATTATTATTCATGTTTCATTTTCCATTTTGTCAGTGTTTTATTAAAACTATCGCCCGGATGTCCGTATTCTCATAATCCATTCGCCTGGTACTCGTTCGCGCATGTTTTCTCTAGGCGAATCTGATCCGAAACTCCAATGCGTACATGTAAACGTCCTCACATGTTTGGACGATTGGTTTCACATTCGGGTAATAAATACATAATACAAATACCAAACAAAAATAGCATACCTCAGTGACGACGTCTGAGAATTGGATGCGCATATCACGACAACTGGGTCCCACGTATGACACTGAAATGTCACGTAACACGAGTTACATTTTAGAGTCATTACATGTGACACCCGAGAATTTTATAAACTTGATTGACCAGCTAATTAAGTATTTTCAGATTTAACTTGGGATTTAAGTGTCCGAGGTGGGACCCGCGCATTTCGAATCGGAGATCATAAGTCAAAATATTATTTTTGCATGATGAATGCTTATTTGGTGTATTATATGGTATTTTGTCGCGAAGTCGGGTTGTGTTGAGGTGTATCCTTAGTTTTTCATATTCGGGGTTGCAAGTGCATGTCTGAAGTGCACGAGTGAAAATAAGTTATTAGTTGCTCAAAAACTAATTAACCAAGTGTTAATCTTCACATGAAGATTTTTTTCGGTTTGCGTGCAAGTCAGGATGAGTGGTAATGTAATGTGAGAATGAAAGTTGTACAAGATTTTACCTCGAGTTTCGTATCAGTTGGTGGTGGTCACGGTTGAGATTGAGTCTAAATTGATGCGAGTTTGGTTTAATATGGCAAGAGAACTGGTCTATAAGGGTTAAGCATGTCGTGGAAAAAATTAAGATTTTTAGGGTTTTGGTGTGACCAAAATCAATCTTATGGACATTTTATGAAGATGGACTATTTAGTTAAGAGTTTTGCTCAATTTGATGAAAAACCAGATCGAACACGAGCTCTGAAAGTCAAAATACGTCAAAAATAGAAATTTTAGGAATTAATAAATAAAAAGAATTAAAGTAGCTGGGGGTTTATATATAAAGGGTGCTTCTACCATATGTATCAAAAAGATACTCATGGCATGAAGCCTTTGTATCATTTAATTATTGTTATTCAATTATGCTTGGAATTGCCCAATGAATTCAATGCAACATACTTTATTAAATTGTTGCTCCTTGAAAAATTACAACTACAATTTATGTAATTTCAAATTAATACTAATACCATGTACTACACTTTTATAATATATATTAATAAGTTTTTTTTGACAATATATCAACAATATTGACTTAGGTTGAAAATAGTATCAATATAAATAAACTTGTTTGAGTAAAAAATATAAACTTTTTTTATATAAAATTAATTATTTATATTACTTAATCAAAATATGTTAATAACGTATGATACTTATTCATTTTATTCAAAATTTTAACAAAAAAGTTTTTTATTTTCTATTTTTAGATTATAAAATTATTAATTTTTAAAATCAATGTTTTAGTTATGGTCGTGTATAATTTATTAAAATTAAGAAACTCTTATCTATTTCAAAGCTACAATAATTAAAATAAGTAATAAATATAATACTAATAAGTCTTTTTTATAAAAAAAATACATTTTGATTTTCTTTAAATCATTATATAACACTATTAATTATCATAAAATTATATCACCAATTAATTTACAATTTGAGATTTTTTATAAGTGTAAACTAAAATTACCAAAAACTCAAATTTGATTTCATTTTTTTCTTCTTTTTAAAAGAAAATAGAAAATACATCAATAGTAATTGATATTGAAGAATTAATAATCTAATATCACTGTGTATGAACTATATTATTTTAAAGTAATAAATGTAATTATAAAAAATGGAATTATAAATAATTAATGATGATAGTTATAACAACAATGTATAACAAATATTTGATCGATTTTAATAAATAAGGCCCAACTACATGAATCTAATGATCAATTGAGTTCGATTTAATGTAGTATATATTACACTTCGGATAACTTTCAAATTCTTTAAATTATATTTTTATAATTTGATCACTTTAATGTGATTTTATTTAATTTGATAATTTAATTTTAATTTTTTAAAATTATTTCCTACTATCTATTAATTATTTCTTAATCATGTAAATGCATTATCCGTGACGTGAATATTAATGCACCAAAATAAAAAAAGAATAATAACTGAAATTATTTCCTTAAATTCCTCCGATATATTTTTTAAAAAAATCTTATTTGACATCCAGCTTTAATAACACCGAGTAATCCACACTCGGATATTATCGTGCTCATACATGTGGTGGTCATCTCAACTCGATTTATTCATTTATGAAGAATTTAAACTAAAGAGGAAAACCAAATCACTTGCCATTCTAATCAATATTATACTTTACTAATGTATAGTTTTCTTTTTATGTGATTCATATATAATTTTAGAACCTAAATTAATTGTTATATCGTAGCATGTTAAGATTTAATTGTTTTCGAACTCAAAAGTTTTAATCATTTTAATTCGACTCAAATAATTTATTAATCTATTCTACTTTTTGTGTTGTAATTTTATGTTTAATTATTTTTCTTTTGAGGAAATGGCCGGTTGATTATTTAAATTATAAAATAATTAATTGTAAATTAATTCTTCAAAAAAGAGACAAATTATAAATATCAATGTTATAATGAGTTGTACAAAAAAAAATTTAAAATAAATTTCATTATTGATATAGGGTAATGCACATTTGCTAGTAAATTTTTAGCTTGAAGGTTACAAATAAATTTTAAAAATGTATTTATCTTACACAAATTAAAAAAGAAATAACGTTATAAATTCTTAAATTTTTCATTAGTAAAAATAAATAGCAAATGGTTAAACTTGTGATTTTTTTGATTGAAAACACATTTAATGATCGTTAATTATATGTGGATCACATTAATGTGCATTAATTAGTGTTTTACAACCATTTTCTCTCTTGATGTTAATCCAATGGTCGAAAATAGGTACACATGCCATGGGTATTTATTTGATATCCATGGTAGAAGCACCCATATATATATATTGTTGTAAACTAAGTTGGAACTTGCTAAGAACTAGAGAAGGAAATTAGAAGACTAAGAACTTATACTACTACAAAAGAGAAGAGAAGAAATAAGATAGTTGGAATGAGAAGTTTTCATTCAACTTGGTGTGCTCTTACAATGAAGTTAGTATCCTTTATATAGGCCATTTGGTATGACAACAAATGTGCCTTAGCAATGTGGGACTAAAACATACACCCCATGTACATTGAAATGGTTACAAAGAACATGACAATACAAAGACCAATGGAAGTACATAACTACACAATATGTTGGTGTACATGCATGGTCATCCACACTTCACAACACTCCCCCTTGGATGACACTTGCTTAGAGATTGTGCCTCGTTAAAACTTTTACTAAGAAAAACCCTGTGGGAAAAAATATAGTAAAAGAAAAAGAGTACACTATTCTCATAAATATTAAGAAGGGTATAATATTGTTAAGATTGCCTCATTAAAAACCTTGCTAGGAAAACCCAATGGGATAAAACCATAGCTAAGGGAAAAAGAGTGCAATACACTAATCAATAACTCCCCCTCACGTGAACATGGGTGAAACTTGTTCAGTTTCTTTACTTGCAATGTCTTTAAGTTTACGCAAGCCAATACCATATGTAAGCCTTTTAAATGTCGTAGTTGGTAAGGCTTTTGCGAATAGATCAGCAAGATTATCACTCAATCGGATTTGCTTGACATCAATTTCACCATTCTTCTGAAGCTCATGCGCATAAAAGAATTTTGGTGAAATATGTTTTGTTCTGTCCCCTTTTATGAATCCTTCACTTAATTGTGCAATACATGCTGCGTTATCTTCATATAATATGGTTGGAGAATCTTTTATTGAAGGCAATCCACATGATTCTTGAATATGTTCAATCATATTTCTCAACCATACACATTCACGGCTTGCTTCATGAATTGCAAGTACTTCAGAATGGTTGGAAGAAGTAGCAACCATAGTTTGCTTTACTGACTTCCATGATACAGCAGTATTACAACATGTGAATACATATCCCGTTTGAGAACGGGCCTTGTGGGGATCATATAAAAATTCAGCATCAGCATAACCTTGGAGATTCAATTTTACCCCTCTTGAGTAGAATAAAGCCATGTCACTTGTTCCTCGAAGATATCGGAAAATATGTTTAACACCATTCCAATGTCTTCGAGTTGGTGATGAGTTGTATCTTGCAAGTAGGTTGACAGCAAAAGCAATGTCAGGTCTTGTACAATTTGCAAGATACATAAGTGCACCAATTGCACTTAAATATGGTACCTCCGGACCAAGTAGCTCTTCATCACTTTCATGAGGTCGAAATGGATCCTTATCCACTTCAAGTGATCTGACAACCATTGGAGAGCTCAATGGATGCACCTTATCCGTATAAAATCTTTTTAATATTTTTTCAATATAATTTGATTGATGGACAAATACTCCACTTGAAAAATGTTCAATTTGCAAACCAAGACAAAGTCTTGTTTTTCCAAGTTCTTTCATCTCGAATTCGTTTTTCAAGTATTTGGATGTTCTAACGATGTCGTCGTGGTTTCCCACTATATTTAAATCATCAACATATACAGCGATAATCACAAATCCTGTTGAAGATCTTTTAATGAAGACACATGGGCAAAGCGGATTATTTACATATCCTTCTTTCAGTAAATAATCACTAAGGCGTTTGTACCACATTCGTCCGGATTGTTTCAATCCATACAAAGACCTTTGTAATTTTATAGAATGCATGTTATGAGGTTTTGATTTTTTTTCATCGGATATTACAAATCCATCAGGGATTTTCATATATATCTCCTTTGTCTAAGGATCCGTACGGATATCTTTTGTAACGACATCCATTAAATGCATATCAAGCCCTTCAGAGACTGCAAGGCTTATCAAGAACCGAAATGTGATTGCATCTATAACAGGAGAATATGTTTCCTCATAATCGATGTTAGGTCTTTGTGAGAAACCTTGAGCTACAAGTCTTGCTTTGTACCTTGTAACTTCATTTTTTTCGTTTCTCTTTCGTACAAATACTCATTTATATCCAATAGGTTTTACACCATTTGACGTTTGAACAATCGGTCCAAAAACCTCTCATTTCCTAAACGAGTCTAGCTCTGCTTGGATAGCCTTTTACCATTTTTGCCAATCAGGTTTTTTTCGACATTCGTCCACTGATCGTGGTTCTGGATCATCATCATTTTCACATATTTCAAAGGACACATTGAAAGCAAATATATCATCAGGAACAATTTCATTTCGATCCCAAATCTTACCAGAGTTTAAATAATTTATCGAGATCTCATTATTTTCATCTTTTTCCTCTTTTTCTAGAGGAAGTTGTTCCTCATCAGAATCAACTTGTTCTGACAAACCCTTATCAAAGGATTCTTGTGCTTTCTCAGGAGTATTTTGATTTGTATTTATTTTTACTCCCGTTTTCCTCTTTCGAGGAATTGTATCCTTTGAACCAACCGGTCTTCCACGCTTTAAGCGTTTCGTTGGTTCTTGTGCATTTTGTTGCACAGAGACATCAATTCTTGTAGGAGCATTTGTAGCTGGAATATGTTATTTTGTCGCTTGTTTTGCATCATTAAATGCATCTGGTAATTGATTTGCGATTTGTTGCAAACGAATTATCTTTTGAACTTCAAGTTCACACTGATTTGTGCGTGAATCATAATGTGATAAAGTTGATGCATTCCAAGCAATTTCGCGCCATTCCTTTTAATTGGCTTCTTATCTCCCCCTAATGGTGGGAAAATTGCTTCATCAAAGTGACCCCCTAATGGTGGGAAAATTGCTTCATCGAAGTGACAATCAGCAAAGCGTGCAGTAAATAAATCCCCTGTTAAGGGCTCAAGGTATCTTATGATGGACGATGAGTTAAATCCAACATAAATCCCAAGTTTTCGTTGTGGACCCATCTTAGTTCTATTGGGAGGTGGTATAGGAACATACACTGCACAACCAAAAATTCTCAAGTGTGAAATATTTGGTTGTTGACCTAAAATGAGTTGCATGGGGGAATGTTCTTGGTATGCAGTAGGCCTATAACGAATGATAGATGCTGCATGAAGGACTGCATGTCCCCAAACTGAAGTTGATAACTTAGTTCTCATGATTAAAGGTCTGGCAATTAATTGAATGCGTTTGATTAAAGATTCTGCCAAACCATTATGGGTATGCACGTGTGGAACAGAATGTTCAATGGTAATTCCTATAGACATGCGATAATTTTTAAATGCTTGAGATTGAAATTCCCCGGCATTATCAAGACGGATGGTCTTGATTGGGTTGTCAGGGAATTGTGCTCTTAACTTAATGATTTGCGCTAAAAGTCTAGCAAATGCAACATTGCGGGTCGAAAGCAAACAAACATGTGACCACCTAGTTGATGCATCTATCAAAACCATGAAATATCTAAATGGTCCATAGTGAGGATGAATAAGTCCACATATGTCTCCCTGAATGCGTTCTAAGAAAACTGGGGATTCCACAACAATTTTACTTGGGGATGGTTTAACTATCAATTTACCTTGAGAACAACTAGCACAATTATAATCACCAGCTGAAAATATTTTGTGACTCCTTAAAGGATGTCCATGCGAATTATTAATTATTCTTCGCATCATTGATGATCCTGGATGACCAAGCCGGTCATGCTATAAAATGAATGTCTTTGGATCATTAATTTTCTTATTCAAGACGACATTCGTTTCGACATGCCTTATATGAGTAAAATATAATCCAGATGATAAAGCTGAGAATTTTTCTAACGCTTCTTTTTTCCCATTTGAAACCAATGTGACATAGAGAAATTCTCTATTATTTTCGTTCACGGTTTCAATGTGATATCCATTTTGTCGAATATCTTTAAAGTTGAGTAAATTTCTTCTGGATTTTTCAGAGTATAAGGCATTGTCAACATGAATTGTTGTTCCCCCAGGCAACATAATATTTGCTCTTCCAGAGCCATTAATCAAATTGGAGATGCCAGATATTGTTTGAACATTAGCCTCATCTAAGTTCAAATTGGAGAAATATTTTATGTTTTTAAGGATTGTATGCGTTGTAGCACAATCAGCAAGGCATATATCGCTCTTATTTGATTCATGACTTGAACACATGATTTGTTGATCCATCTGGACAAATAATGTTTGGCAAATTAGGAAAAGAGTCATGTTTCAATGATAAAATTCATAATATTTTGCCTTTGATTTTGAAGGCATGGTAAATGTCACAAAAATATTTGGGCATATATATGACAATATTTAGGCAAAATAGCCTTTCATATATATGACTAAAAAAATGTCACAATTATGAGCGCTCATTGTCAATAATTATTTTCCCTTTGTAGTGGTGCACCACTTTTATTCCAATTTTTGGTGGAATTGTCAATACGACATTTACCTGATATTTTCACATTTTCCACGTCCATAAATTTATTATTGCGATCATGATCATTATATGCAACATTTGCTCTTAATTTGGAGCTGAACTAATTGGACGGGAGCGATATTATATTTATAATATCTCATTATTTTACTCGGCTACCATGAGACAAGAAATCAATCCTTAATATTTATTGGATTGACGTGCGCACTTGATATTTGTTGCGTAAAGAATAAATCGAAAGTGCCACGTGACCTTTTTATTGTCGATCAGTCATATTTCCACATAGCCTCAACATAGAGGTAATTAAAATTGTGGAATTATAATTAATATTTGACTGATTAAATTTTGTAGCATGAGACCCAGCCGCTCATTTTGAGCTTTTTGGAGCATTACCCTTTTGGTATGTATATATATAACTCCATAAGGTGAAAATATATATAAAGTGAAATATTCACTTTTCAAATCTCTAAAGAGAAATTGGTGAATGATTGTGTACAACATACAACCTTGCATGGATACAAGCTTTATTCATAATTTGTAAAATCTAATTATCATGACAAAAATTATAATAAGATAACAAATTCAACTATGGTTGATTAATATTTTGAAAGTAAATATAATATAAAATAATTTTCTCTTTTCTTTTATGTAAAAAAAACATAACATATGATTAAGTATATGTTCACAACTTGATTTATTAATAATCAAATGTACTATTCGTATGAGTTGGTGGGACAACCTCCAGGTTGGGTGGCGAGACAAAGTATGCTTAATGCCATGCCTCCTCGAACGGGATAACCCGTCTCCCTTTCAATGTTTAGCTTTACCGGGGACAAGGCTTACCCACTATCAACTCAAACTTAGCATGATTTGTATTATAAAATCAAGAATAGAACAATAACTAATCGTTTGCAGTTTTAAGAGAAAACTAGTTATGTCACATATTGACTTTTGATTTCTGATGTAGAAGATTGTACAAGACGCAACTACAGAGCATACTTTCGCAATCGGTGACGCTATAATGCATAATATATTAATAAAGTATGCATAGATAAAAGGAAGCAACCATGATAATATAGAAGTAAATTGAACTTATTTAAATAACAAAAGTTATACCTTCCTAGCTTTCTCTCCTTAACAAGCCTTCTTGAACTTCAAGATCTCCTTAATGCTAGAGCAAGCTCGTGCTGATAACGTGTTGTAAACTAAGTTGGAACTTGCTAAGAACTAGAGAAGGAAATTAGAAGACTAAGAACTTATACTACTACAAAATAGAAGAGAAGAAATAAGATAGTTGGAATGAGAAGTTTTCATTCAACTTGGTGTGCTCTTACAATGAAGTTAGTATCCTTTATATAGGCCATTTGGTATGACAACAAATGTGCCTTAGCAATGTGGGACTAAAACATACACCCCATGTACATTGAAATGGTTACAAAGAACATGACAATACAAAGACCAATGGAAGTACATAACTACACAATATGTTGGTGTACATGCATGGTCATCCACACTTCGCAACATATATATATATATATATATATATATGAAAGATTAAATGAAATGAATGTTTCATTGTAATCAACAAAGAACGATTGAAACGTTCGTTCTCTAAACCCTCTTACTAGGATTTTCACTTCGCGCGCTTCCAAAGTCTAATTTTCGCCCGGTTTCTTTCTGCAAAATCATATAGCATCGCTAGACGGTTAATTCAAGCTAAGTTTCTGCAGTGAAAATGAGGTATTCGGCATGTAATTTGGTAAATACTCAGTGCTGGGTATTTTCCTCAATTCAATTTGAATTCTCGCGATTTCTCGATTGCTTTTGTAAGATTTTGACATAAATTAATAGGAATTGTTGAAAATTGATGTAGTAGGTTGATGTGCGCCGATTTGGAATAAATCTCACCGACGTGGGTTAGGATTTTGATGAATTGAACTAATGTGATTCAGTTCATAACTATTTCGGAGATTTTTTATAGATAATATTGATTTACATTGGGTTTCTACATGAATCGATTATTGATTTTGATCTAATTTGACTCTGCGAGCTGTGGGAATATTTTGATGTTGGTATCAAGTGGTCTCATAGTGTTTTTTGTCGAGTTTCGAGGATTTAGTTGCAAAAATATTGATTTGGATAAATTTTTTAGTTCAAAATAAATAAAGTTCGTTTAATTACATGGCATATTGAAAAATTCATAACTTCTCCATCAGTGATCTGATTTGAGTGTTCTTAGAGTCTATGAATAGTTGGACATGAATACTACAAGTTCTTTTTAGGCCATCATGACAAATATTAAGATATTCAAGGTTAAAAAGTCACCCCAAATTGACTAGTTGAAAGCCAATAGAAATAGTTATATAAATTAATATTTTTGGAAATTGTTCTTAAGCGTACTTTGGTTGCAGTTTTCATTGGGTTTCATGATTTGGTTTCACTTGAATCTTGACCTATAATATACCTAGATATGCAGGGAAGCTATTGGATTCATTTTCAAGGTGATCCGATGCTCCAAAAACCCCAAAAATTAAGCTCAATATTGGCTTGGTTGTAAGTAAACCTTACGCTAATCTTTACTATTAAAGGACTTTATTTTTGTACTCGTAATTCTATCACAGTCTGCATTGCATTTTATCATTCTTGGTCATGCATACATAGAGTGAGTGAGGGGGATAAGCTTGTTTCGAAGTTTGGTTTGACTGAAACTAGCTTTCAATCATGCCTCTGCGTTGTCTAGTGAGACTAGCGGAGTTTAACGCCAACAAGTTATCTCTATATTTCATGATCTCTTAATACCGTCTCTGTACTATTTTTGGAAGTCGACGTCTGATTATAGTTAGGAGACAACGACATAGTGGATTGCATGTCATGTTGACACATTTATCTTATTGTTTATTTGAAAATGCAATTACACATCTCCACATATTAGACTAACAATTGCAAAAGTACATATCAATGTAGGAATTTACTTACCTGACGTCTTCGAGTTGTTTTTAATGATGACAGGTTCTACGTGAAGACAAGGAAGAACGAACAAGACTTAGAGACTTTTGGTGAAAAGTTTAATTTTTGTTGGAAATAGTTTATACATTGCGGGACTTTTAGGGTGAGTGTAGGACGTGAAGTTACTTTGAATGGTTATGAGAGTCTCCTAAGTTAGAAATTTAAATAAGTTGAGAAGGTTTATATTCAATTTAGATATATTAGGGATTGTAAAGTTGAAATTAAGTTAGTAGAGACTTTAAGTTAGTTTATTAATTTGAGTTTGATACATATTGTGAACTGCGAGGAGTTATGAGTCCTTCTAGGCCTCTCCCCAATTCTTTTGTCTATTAGGTGAATTTTTCGGCAAACCACTTTTAGGGGAGGTGCTGCCGAAATTTATGAGAAATACGCACATGATTTTTGAATTTGCTCCAATTGAACAAATCATGAATTGAGTTTCATTGAGGATAAAAATTTAGTTTTAAAGCTTGTAAATGATTGAAATAATTATTATTTTGAGGTCAAAATTGAAAGAGTGAATTAGGCTGACTAAATTATCAGAGGATTAAGGTAATTTAGGCTGGTCAGTAGTCCAACGGGGGCAGAGAGCACTAATCCCTTGCTCCACAGCGCAATTTTCGGCTCAGCCACACGAGATCGAAATCCATCGGAGAGCCGTTGATCTTTTCATCGTCGTCGAAAGTGGAGAATTCCTTAAATCACAATGGGCTACCGACCGAGAACATTTTTCTATCGAGGAAGATCGGGAAAACGGACATGGCTATAAAGAGTAGCTGCCAAAGCGATGTGTTGGGGTCTAAATTGCGGAACATGGAGAAGATGTAGAAGATAGGGGTGTTTAAAATGAGGGTAAATTTGTAATTCTTGCTCACTTAAGTTAGGCGTACATAAAGATAGGGGGAGGTGTCTTTTGATAAGGATGAGATTGAGTGTTTTGGTAATACCAAGTGTAACCTAATACTCAAAGCGAACATGATTCTTATCTTTAAGCCAGGATGTAACTAAGCTAACACCCTGTGACGGCTCCTGCTCTAATCTAGGGCATCACCCGGCCTAATCCTGTAATTAAGCCCAAATCCTAGCCACACACAACTTAACTACGTATTAGTCAACCTTTCTATCCAAATTTCCTCAACTACTTGTGTTTAGGATAAATAAAACACATGTCGTTTTACAATTAAATTTCAGAGTAACTAAAAACATATTAAAAGTTACAAAAAATTTAGCAAAAATCTTAACAAATTATGCGAAAACAATTATTAAAAATCCTAAGTGTGTGGAAACCAGGAAAACAACGACCACTTGCATATATAACAAAGTGACGAATATAAACAGTGTGATGCCATTATAAATCAAGGAACTAAATACTCAACCCAATATACAACCCCAAAGTGTATCAAAATAAAATTGTATATTACATAGAATATCAAAACTTACAAAATGTCGATGCGGAGGTACGCCATTGGCTCAGATGTAGTCGTCAATCTTCTCCTAGCTCGACCTGCTCATCGACGGCTCTGCACCCACTGTCATAAAAAGGACGGTGAGTACAAAAAGTAATAGTAATTTCCGTTGACAAATTCATTCACATTTCCAAAACAAAAATAAATGGTATTTAAAAGCATAAGTTCAATAAAGAATGACTAGTACCACAATTATGCCAAGAAATACCACAGTTAAACAAGTGAAACCGACACAAGTCTAAGTAGTTATGATCTAGATTCGGTCAGTTGTGACATACGTCAATAAAGCCTTAACCACTAAAGGACGTGCGTGGTGTCGTACAGTCTAATATCACTAAGGACTGTAACCTCAGTGTCATCAGTGACTCTAACCCCGGTATCATCAAGGACTCTAACCCCGTATATGGGCAACCCCAGGGACTCTAACCCCGTGTACCTCATCATAGTGGCAATGTCGACATCCTTAGGGACTCTAACCCCGTGTGCCAATCGACTCATGGTGCAATGGACTTTAGATTCTATAACTACTTTATAAATCCAAGAAAATGACTCATTAAGGATTTCAAAAATTGGCTATGCTACAAAGCATAAAATTCTCCAAAGAATACAAGTCCATAAAATCATCATACCTCAACAATTCCTAATAGTATGCTATTTGTACCATATTTACTATAAAACAGTAATAAATGAAATATAGCACATGAATGGATTCAAAAGAATTCAATTTATCAAAATATTAGGGAAACCAGGCTCAAAAACTAAGGAATAACAAATAAGTTCATGATATGATAGTACAAAGTTAGACATAATTAATATAAACTATAACAAACAAATTAAAACTAGAAATGAAATGTAAATAAACAATCAACAGGCATAAAACAAATTAAAATTGGAAATGAAATGTAAATAAACAATCAACAGGTATACTCACATTAAGCAATGTAAAGTTCTAGCTTTATCGGCCTCTCGACACCTCAAATCTTATATTCGAACCCTCGTAACCCTTTCCTAGGTTCCTGATATCACATAACATGTTTTTGGATGTGTTTAGACCTTTACTTAGGGTTTTAGGCTTAGTTATAGTGTTTTGAAAATTTTGAGAAATTGCATATTTTTATGTTGTCATAGCAATTAGCGTGCTAAGTGATTTGATTAGCATGTTAGTGGCCTCATTAGCGTGTTAACCATTATCTCTAGCGTGCTATATGCAAGAAAAACCTAAAATTATGCAACCAGAATTTTGAGTTTACACCACACATAGGCTACCCAAATGCCTTGGGGACCTCCACAAACACCTCAAAAATCCAAGACATCATCAACAACACAAAAACAACCACTAACATGATCTAATTTATTAATTCATCAAATTAACTAAACAAACTTATGTAAGTGAATTACTTAGTTGATGTTCACTAACTTGATCAACCACCACACTTTGATTTCACCAACTTAAACTGATTTTCTTTTTCCTTATACCTCTCTAGCAAGTTTCCTTCCCTCCTAAGCATGTAAAATGAAAAGATGTGGTTTACATGAATTGATCTCTAACTACATATATGAAATGGATATAGTTGAATGATAATCATTGATCTAATTACATACACGTATCTCGAGGCTTATTTAATGGTACATCTCTTAACACGTGTCCCACCTACCTCTACTAACTCATGCCAACTAAAGTGTGACTTAATTGGTTTCTAGATATGCTAGTACGTGTCTCGATACAAATCACATGACTATTGTTTTAAAATGCAAACTTAGGTAACATTTAATTAAAAATCAACTATAGCCACATTAAAGTCATTATATAAATCTACATTAAAATTGACTTACCACATCACTCTCTACCCCGATCCCACATCGACACACAACTCGAGGCACGTCTCCACTCACGTCTCGATGCCTATACATGAGTAGGAGTGACTTAGTAGTCCACACATATACAATACATTAAGCATACACCATACATGTACCTCAGCCATCTCGTCTCGGTCAATGCACATATCATGATGTGGGTCCCATGTTATAGGTCGACGATCCTGAGCACGAATAATAAGTGAGATTAAAAATTTGAGCCATGACACACCTCAATCAAACAACCCCTTAGTCTTCCCATGAAACACATGATTATGAGAGATAGCTATAGCAACTTGATTGTCAACATATATTTATGTGCTTTCCTCAGGTTCCAAGTTAAGATCTATTAAAATCTTCCTCAACTACAAAGCATGATTAACAATAGTTGTTACAACAATAAACTCTGCTTCTGCAGTGGATTAAGCCATAATTTCTTATTTTTTGGAGCTCCATGAGAAAACACCTGAACCAAGAGTGAAACAATAATCAGAAGTGTTTTTTATATCATCTAAGGAACCTCCCTAATCGCTATCAGAGAAACCAACAAGTTCGAACTATGTACTCTTTGTAAATTTAATGCCAAAGTTGCATATGCCTTTGGCATATCTAATCACTCTCTTTGCAGCCCTAAGATGAGATTCACTTGCACAATGCATAAATCGAGAACGAATACTCATAGCATTCAAAATATCAGATCGGGTTGTACTAAGATACATTAAGCAACCAATCAAACTTCTGAAATGCACTCATTAATCTTGTTTGATCCATCGTCTTTGCAGAACTTCTCTTTTTAGTGTTCATTTTTTTGCAATATTCTAACTTTGTTTTTGTCAAAATCTACTTGGCAAATTTCTTTTGACAGACAAAGACTTCATATTCGCCTTGTTTAATTTCCATTCTAAAAAATTATGTCATTAATTTGAGATCTGTCATTTCAAAGACCTCCTTCATTTCTTGCTTAAACTTCACCACAAGACTTGCATTGTTTCATGTCACAAGAAAACATGAACATATAATAAAATGATAAGTGTGCACATTCATTGTGTTTCACATGCAATGTTGATTCAGATAAGCATTTACTGAATCTCAAATTCTACAAATTGTCATCGATTCTATTGTACCAAGCTCTGGAGCTTGTTTTAATCCATAGAGTGATCTTCTAAGAAGATTGACTTTGTCCTTTTGGCAACTCTACATAGATCTCCTCTTGCAGAAAACTATTCAAGAATGCAGACTTCACATCTAATTGCTACACCTTCCTATTATTTTGTGTTGCAACCTCAAGTAAAAGCCTGATTATATTAAGCCTAGCAATTGGAACAAACGTAACTGAGTAGTCCACACCAAGAACTTACGCAAATCATTTAACCATGAGTCTAGTTTTATGCTTATTAATAGAGCCATCAGCATTAAGCTTGGCTTTTACACCCATTTAACTCCAATTACTATTTTTGTGTCAACCAACTTCCATCCTTTATTCTTTCAATCATGTACAGCTCCTCATCCATTGAAGCAATTCAATTTCCATTTATCTTGGCCTCTTCATAGTCCGCAGGTTCGCATCAAGCAATATTGCATCTTTGGTAAACATCAGAAAGTAATCTCATACCCTGACATGAATGTCATCCACCCCTTCGTTTTTCCAATCTTATTTGTTTTGCTCTGCTATAAATTTTAGATTTAGCTATTTTGAGATTGGATTCATCTTATTCACATCATCCCAACTCCATTTTCATTTTCCATGAAGTGCACATCTCAACTTATGACAGTTTTTCCAGTTTGGGGTTGGAATACTTTATAAGCTTTAAAAGCTAAGATGTAGCTAATGAAGATACTCAGAAGTGCTTTTCTATCTAATTTATCTCTTTTGTTCTAAGGAACATGAGTGAAGCATAAAATTCAATATTTTAAGAAAATTTAGAGATGGTTTATAGCCATACCATGGTGTCTGATCCTTCAATGCTCTCATGAGAAACCTATTTTGCAAAAAGATGATTGTATTTACTGCTTCAACCCATAATTATTTTGGCAGGTTCTTTTTATGCAACATGCATCTTGTCATCTCCAATATGAATATATTGCGTCTCTCACTTATATGGAGTCGTTAATTGGTGATGTATGCCCATCTCCTCACAAAATTGATTGAAGAATTTTGAAAAGTACTCCTCTCTGTTGTTTGATATGAGAATTTGTATTCTACAACCACAATCATTCTCAACTCTTGCTTTAAAGTTCCAAAAGACTCGAGCAACCTCTAGTTTGTGCCTAAAAAGAAAATCCAACATATCCGAGTGAAATCATCAATAAATGCAGCATAGTAGAGATACCTTTAAGAGAATGCACTCTTTGAGGGCCTGCGATATCTATGTTAATCGATTGTAGTTTTTTTGAAGTTTTCCACATCACCTTCTGAAACAGTTTGCGGCTTTACTTTCCATATTATTGACATGTTTTACAATTTGTGATATGATCATCAAGTTTTGGAAGATTTTTTGCCAGCATCTTGGATTTCATTTGCAGCAGCCCTTATGATGATATTGTCAAACCATTTGTGACATACCTCAGTGATGGTTTCTGTTATTGGAAAAGTAGTTCACTCTCCCTCCAATAGATTTAAAACAAAGCTTTCCCCTTCATCTGCACTTTAAAGATATATTGGCTAACTGTGTCCTTAATCAAGCAACATTTATCTTCAAACAATATCTCAAGGATAATCAATAGGCATGTGTAAGCATGAGTTTAAATTGGTGTCAATTTAAGGATTATTACTTGAACTCATGTTCTTTGGATCATTCTGAGATTCATGCGTGTGACTCTCGATGAAAGATTACATTCATCTCTTGTCCCTTAGATCGGCTTTGAGATTCATGCATATGAATCTCAAGAAAATCTCATATTTATCTTCAAATAACAAAATTGTTTCTTCAATTTTTTCGATAGTGAAAGAATGGGAGGTCGTTGGAGGCAGAAAAAGAAACATCTCGAGACCAAGATAATGGACACAATGAATAGGAAGTTGTGTTATTTGTTATCATTGTTGTTTTATGGGTTGTAGTTATGGATGTTGTTATTGTCGTTGATTTTTGTTATGCGTTGATGGAGTTGGCTGGATTGGTAGGCACGGATGAACTGCACCACAGTTTGTCCGAGGAAGGAGATGGTAGGGGAGTCATCTCATCTACCCGGATAGCCTTAGGGTTGGGCCAAATCTAACCCTAGTGTCCAAATAAATAAAAAAGGGATAATTCGATTTGCACGGTAGAACAAAGGCGAAGACGAGGAAGAAAGTGTAACGGTCCCAAACACACAAATATAAAATGTACCTCGGACCTTGCCTCGATAAACGAGCATATCACAGTATGAGTCACACAGTACGGGTCGTTGAGCCTGTGAGGCAATAACACAGTTAAAAATTCTGGGCCGTTACAGAAAGGGGGTTTGATCCCCATACTAAACCGAATCGGGTCTAGTTCAGGGGTCAAAACCCCACCTTTAAAAGAAAAATAAAAAGAAAAATAAAAGGTTAGAATTATGGAAAAAAACTCCAAAAAATAGAAAAAAAAACTTATATTTGTGGACCAAATAAATAGAAATTGGGTATTTTTATGAAAAGTAAAGAAATTAAGATTCTTTTAAGACTTTATGCCGAGGTTTTTACCTCAAGAAACATGAAATGATTTTATTAAACCTAAAAAAAACAAATTGGTTTTGAATTCAATTGGGACCAATTTAGGAGTTTTAACTAATGCGTATTAGACTCAAATTACTGAAAATCAATATATTTTAAGTTCTTCATTGACGGGGAAAGATATATGAATTCTAAGAGTTGAGTAAGTCAGTATAAAGTTAGGAAAGCTCAACACTGGTAATAGTGGAACTCATATTCTTATCAATTATCCATCGTAAATTAATATATTTAGTTTATATAGTATTATGTATTGTGACTGGGGCAATGTACTATGATTTGAAGTTTTATATGTGGAGAATCTCAGAAAGGGTCGATCGGGCGGACCTTGATTGAGGATTGAAAATGTATGATGGGAAATGGATTCCGCCCTTTGTTTTAATGAATGGAAAGGCTTGCCTCGAAATGGATTATATCCTTTTATCCTCAATTAGTCAAAGTTTTATCTTAATCGTCATTATCCATTTGGAGTTAGTAGCTCAGTCAAGCTTGAATAAACCAACAGAATCCCTTATCGGCTAACATGCGGATTCTGTGGTTGTATTCTCGAGTGACTAAAAGTACGACTTTGTAATTAAAGTCAAATTTACAAGTAACAAGTACAATTGCAATTGACATTTGAAGTTGCATTCCATTATGTATTATTATATCATTTTTAATGCTCGAATAGATATGTTTTGGAATCATATTGGCATTTTATAATGACCTAAATTTTTAATATTGGATTTGGTCTGTAATTAAGGGTCACCAACTTGTGACGTGACTCGAGAATGGGTACACGAACCCAACACTCGGCATGAAGACCAAGTAATCTCGTATCGTTTATAGTATGATGCATGCTTGGCACATTGTATATGTGTAGACATAGTAAGTAACTCATACTTGTGTATAGAGTTCAAGAAGTGAGCGGGGATGCGCTTTGAAATGCGTGTTGGCATGAGACCAGGGTAGAAAATGATGTGATAAGTTTATTTAAGTTTAGTGTAGTTTAAATAGTAATATTAATATGACTATAGTTGATTTTATATTAAATGTAACCTAAGTTCGTACGTTAAAACATTTACCATTAATACTTCTCGAGATACGTGTTGGTACATCAAGAGACTAATTGAGTTTTCATTTGATGTTAGTTAGATGGAGATAGGGAGAGTTAAGTGGAAATTATGTCAATATGTAGACTATTAGATTAGTCTCGGGATATACTTGTGTACATAAAGATCAATGGCTAATCTTATCTATAATATATAAGATTGAAATGATCAACTCGTGCAACCATTTCATTCTCATTTCTAAAACTTAGAGAAGAAGTAAAGTGCTGGAGAAACAATGTTCGAGAAAAGATCAAGAAATCAGCAAGTGAAGTTGAAGGAGTTGATTAAGCTAGGTGTTCATCAACTAGGTAAATCTACCTACATTAGTCATTTAGTTTAATTTGGTGAATTCATGAAAAATATGAAGAATGGGTTGTTCTTATGTTATGATGGGTTTCTTAGGTCTCTAAAGGTGTGGTATAAGAATGCCCAAGGTGTTGGAGTTAGCCATGTGTGGAAAAAACTCAAAATTCAAAGTGCAGAATTTTGAATTTTCTTGCAATTAGCGCACTAAGTGTGCTTGCTAGCTCAGGTAGTGCTAATTGTTGGGGCATGTGCCCTAGGTCAATCCATAAATGTCTTTATGAATACTTTTAGTTAATAAAATAGAGGATTTCATTTGCTGTTTATTATAATTAATTTGCATGTTTACATTATAATAAGATCCATGGGTATTTACAGAAATATCCTAAATGTCCATAGTCGATCATTATACTGGGAACTATAATGAGTTAAGACTAGTGTGAGTCTTGATTGATGATTATACGTATAGGGATACGAATCAAGATCACGAGTACTTGTTAGGGAACAAATCTTGGACCGACCCGCTATGAGAACATCACATGGATTAAGTCATAGTTGTTTCTCATGATAGATATATTTTTCGGTCCTCGACTTGAGATTGCCAGAGACTTCAACATTAGGAACACAATAATTTGACACAATCAAACGTTGTCTTTAACTTAGGACGATTATAAAGGTTGTGATTGGTTCTTGTGTGAGCAATGTGATGAAGTTGTGTAATCGAGATAGAATTTGTCCCTCTCATATAAAGAGAGATATCTAGTGGATCCCTCGATGTGTTAGACTGTTAAAAGGCCTAGTCTAAGTGAATTGATATTGATCAATGTCACTTGAATGTTTTCAGTCTACCTAGAGATCGAGACTAGTACGATTGAACATGTTGGATGACAATTCCATGCCTTAAGTTTGATCAAAAGGATATCGTGTGACAAAAGGATGTTATATACACTATTGATTAGGTTGTATCGATTTGATATTCGTACAACTTGGGTAGTCATAATGTCTTGCTAGAGGCCGCTTATGACTTGTATACCAAAATGTGTTTTGGTACACTGCCAACGTTGTATGAGCCTATTGGGTCGCACACTAAGAATGGTTTTGCGAGATTTTAAGATGGTTTAGAAAAATGAATTTTATATGATAAAATTCATGACGAAAACGTCCTTGTGGTGTATTACACTTATATTTCTTTAAGTAGGGGCATATGTGTAATTTACTTAACCGTCTATATACAAGGGTTGTATAAATAGACGCTTTAAGTTAGAACACAGGTACGAAAGAAAAAAGGCCGAAACTCTATTTTCGTTTTAGAAACGACTTAGGGTTTTTGGTATGCTCTGGATCGTTTTGGAGAGAAACAAAAAGGTTTGGTATTCTCTCGAAGCTAGCACTTCAAATCACGGCTGTCGTTAGTGTGTGGACTGCTAATAGAGGGCGTTCGTCGTTGGCAGCGCCTTAGAGATCGATTAACCTTCAGAAATGTACATTGCGACTGAGGTATGATTAAGTTTTCATGGTTTAAACGTTTTAATGGAATTAGATTCGGATCCCGTTGGGGTTTTTGTCAAAATTGTTTTGTAATCTCCGCTGCGCATGAACCCCAAAACCCAACAGAGTGGTATCGAGCCTTCGAGTTCGATTCCATTAAATTCATTGCATGTTTTCTTCTGATATATACATGATATATGATTGAAAGCATGTTAATAGTTGATGTATATGTGATATACATAAGTTGTCTTTGAGATTTATTATCATGTTTTGTGTATATGATACACATATTTGTGATTTAATTAAAATCAGTTTCGTACATGCTAGTAATCATGTTAGGTTAATTCAAATAATTTTAATGAATTGAATTTCGTGTTCTGTGATCCATGACACCATTAGGTTCGATTGGGATAGTAGTTCATGATTCAATTACATGTTTGTGATTATTTGGATGAGGACCGAAATTGCAAATAATTAATTTTCGAAATTATTTATTTATAAATAATTAATTTTCAAAATTAATTATTTATAATTAATTAATTTTCGAAATTATTTATTTATCTTGTTATATCTATTTTATTATGAAGTTTCTATTTGATAAAGATAGATAACAAATTAGAATATGTGATAAATATCAAGAATCTTGTTATTGGTGATATACTAGGATTCAAATATCTTAAATTCAAAATAAATAAATAATTTTATAAATTAATTATTTATCTTGTTGTATCTATTTTGTTATGAAGTTTCTATTTGATAAAGATAGATAACAAATTAGAATAGGAGATAAATATCAAGAATCTTGTTATTGGTGATATACTAGGATTCAAATATCTTAAATCCTAATTGGATTATGATAAGATGATTAGTTAGATGTGGGCCCGGGTTAATTAAAATGTTTTAATTGACTTAATTTCTGATAAATTAAAGGGTTAATTTATGATAATAAAATCAGCGAAAATTATGATTTTCTATAGAGAATTTTAATTTTCGAAATTGAGATTCGTCTTCAAAAAAAAAAAAAAAAAAAACGGGGGCTGCCTCAGACGTACATGCCTTACATTGACAAACCAATGGATCGCGTCTAACTAATCCTAGCGTACGTAAATTCTTTTGTTAGTGAAAAGTATAAAAAAAAAAAATTCTAAATTGTTAAGTGATTGAACAAATCAATAAAATATATGATATTTCATTGTTTACATAAAATCACTAAAACTGAATAAAATCCCTCTATTAAATTTTAAGTCTCGTGCCATCCATTTTAAACACTTGTCAAGGCCTCGATCACACTAATATAGTTTCAGCCATAGCTGGGTGTATTGTGTTATCTTGGTGAGACAAGTTGGGTAAGAGTTACCTTAATGTTTAAAATGGTCTGACTTAATAAAGTCATCAAAATAGTTTTGAGCTTAGGCAAATGATGAGATAAAAACATGTTAAGATATAAGATGTCCCGTGTCTCATAAAAGGATCTAAAAATTACATAAGATGTAATTGGTAATTGTTACCTACCTAAATAATCTAGTTCTGTGTTTCATGTCATAGGTGTCATAGAATTAGGTGAAATATGGATTTTAGTCCCCTAAATAAACAGTACGTTTTAGGAGGGTTGTTAATTTAGTGGGAGTCTATTCCTCTATACTAAAATAAACTTTGCATAATCTTTATTGTAGATCAATGGCCTCTTCAAGTAACAATAATCCCCTGTCACTGGGATCCATCCTTGAGAAGGATAAGCTATCTGGGACTAACGTTCTTGACTGGTTCAAAAACTTGAGAATTTTTCTTAAGCATGAACGCAAGTTGTATGTCCTGGATGCTTCAATCCCTGATGACCCACCGGCTAATGCTACGAAAGCTGTGAAGGATGTGCATAATAAGCATGTCAACGATTCTACAGATGTTGCATGTATTATGCTGGCAACTATGGTTCCCTGAACTTCAGAAGGACATGGAACTAATGGAAGCCTACGACATGGCTATAGCGCTGAAGGAAATGCTCCAACAGCAAGCTAGGCAAGAAAGGTTCGAGACAGACAAAAACCTACATTCATGCAAGATGACTGAGGGTGCGTTAGTTAGTCCTCATGTTCTGAAGATAAAGGGCTATGTTGACCAGCTTGATAGACTTGGATTTCCCATAAGCCAAGAGTTGGCTACAGATTTGATCCTGAATTCATTACCAGAGAGTTACTCACAATTTGTGATGAACTACAATATGAATAATATGGAGAAATAAATTTCAGAGTTGCATTTGATGCTCAAAATTGCTGAACAAAATATCAAGAAACCCTCTAGTAATATGTTGATGGTCTAAATGGGAAAGGGAATGAAGAAGAAAGGCAAAGGCAAGGCTAGAGTTGCCAAGGCTGTTGCTGCACCTGTCGCAAAGCCTATGGACCAAGTCAAGCCCCGTCCTGTTCATGCTTCAAAACACCCAAAAGAAAAGGAAGAAAATTGTCATTTCTGTAATCAAACCTATCTTTGGCATTGTCGTCTCGGGCACATAAATGAGAAACGCATAACGAAGCTCCATAAAGATGGACTTCTAGATTCATTTGATTTAGAAACATATGAAACGTGCGTATCTTGTTTATTGGGCAAGATGACTAAAAGTCCCTTTACCGGACACAGTGAAAGGGCAAGTGATTTATTGGGTCTAATACATACGATGTATGCGGTCCTATAAACACAATGGCTAGAGGAGGTTATCGTACTTCATTACATTTATTGATGATTTCAAAGAGATATGGTTATGTATATCTTATGAAACATAAAGCTGAATCATTCGAGATGTTTCGAACGTTTCAAAATGAATTGCAGAATCAACTTGGTAAAACTATCAAAACACTTTGATCAGATCGAGGTGGTGAATATTTAAGCCAAGAATTTGATGATCATCTTAAAAATTGTGGGATTATCTCCCAATTGACTCCACCAACAACTCCACAATGGAATGGAGTGTCTGAAAGGATAAATCGAACCTTATTAGATATGGTTCAATCTATGATGAGTCATGCAGATCTTCCATTATCCTTTTGGGGTTATGCATTACAAACTGCATCTTTCACTGCTCTAAATCGAGTTCTTTCTAAAGCGATTGATAAAACACCATATGAGATATGGTACGGGAAGAGACCTAGTTTGTCTTTCCTTAAGACTTGGGCTTGTGAGGCTTACGTAAAACGACAAGTCTAAAAAAAAAACTATCACCTAAATCTGACAAGTGTTTATTTGTGGGGTATCCTAAGGAAACAAAAGGATATTACTTTTATAATCCCGTTGAGAACAAAGTGTTTGTTGCTCGGTATGGTGCCTTTATGGAAAAATAATTTATTTCGGAAGACACTTGTGGGAGAGAAATAAATCTTGAAGAAGTTCAAGAATCACAGATAAACCTTGAACCGCTACTGGAAGTTCAACAACGTTCTGAACCAGTTGAACCTCCGCAAGTGACACAAGGCCCATGTAAATTTAGTAGGGTAAGACATGAGCCAGAGAGATTCGGATTTCTCGTTACTGATAGTCGTGATGTGTTGCTTATAGACCAAAACGAGCCCACCACTTATCAGGAGGCTATGTCTGGACCAAACTCAGATAAATGGCCAAGTGCCATGAACTCTGAGATGCAATCCATGTATGATAACCAAGTTTGGAACTTGGTTGATTTACCTGAAGGTGGTAAGACCATTGGATGTAAATGAATTTTCAAGAAGAAAACTGACACGGATGGCAATGTGCATACTTTTAAAGCAAGACTTATAGCAAAAGGTTTCAGGCAGACTCAAGGTGTTGATTATGATGAAACTTTTTCGCCAGTAGCCATGCTTAAATCCATAAGAATTTTAATTGTCATTGATGCATATTATGACTATGAGATATGACAAATGGATGTAAAAACAACATTTCTTAATGGAAAGCTGATTGAGGACGTGTATATGACACAACCTGAAGGTTTTGTACATCCTGAGAATTCTAGGAAGGTATGCAAGCTTCAAAGATCCATTTATGGATTAAAGCAAGCTTCTCGGAGTTGGAATATTCGTTTTGATGAAACAATTAAGGATTTTGGTTTTATTAAGAACGAAGACGAGCCGTGTGTATACAAGAAGGTCAGTGGGAGTGTAGTTTTTTACGGTAGTCTTGTATGTTGATGATATATTACTCATTGGAAATGACATCCCAACATTGCAGAGTGTCAAGTCTTGGTTAGGGAAGTGTTTCTCAATGAAAGACTTAGGAGATGCAGCCTATATCCTAGGGATAAGGATCTACAGGGATAGATCTAAGAGGCTAATCGGTCTAAGTCATAGTGCTTACATAGACAAGGTGTTGAATAGGTTCAGTTTGCAAGACTCTAAAAGAGGATTGTTGTCAATGTCTCATGGCATAAGTCTCAGCAAGATTCAATGTCCTAAGACAAATGATGAGCGAGACCGTATGAATAAGATTCCATATGCGTCAACTATTGGATCTATCATATATGCCATGCTATGCACTCGACCTGATGTATCATATGCTTTGAGCACTACAAGCAGATATCGGTCAGATCCTAATGAGAGTCACTAGATAGTAGTAAAGAACATCCTTAAATACTTAACAATGACTAAGGAAATGTTCTTAGTCTATGGAGGTTTTGAAAATGTTCTAGTTGTAAATGGTTACACAGATGCAAGTTTTCAAAGCGATATAGATGATTTAGATCGCAATCTGGATATGTGCTTACTTTGAATGGGGGTGCGAAGTGGAAAAGTTCGAAGCAAGAGGCGTGGCGATTCTACAATGAAAGTGAGTATATTGCAAATGCGTCGATGCAAAGAAAGCGAGCGGTTTGGATCAAAAAGTTCATTTACGAACTAAGTGTGGTTCCAAGTATTGCTAACCCTGTTTGTTTGTATTGCGACAATAACGGGGCAATAGCACAGGCCAAGGAACCTAGATCACACCACAGATCCAAACATATACTCAAGCGTTTTCATCTCATCAGAGAAATTATTGAGAGGGGAGACGTAAAGATTCGCAGAGTACCTCCTAAAGACAACGTTATGGATCCATTGACAAAACTCTTCCACAAGCAAAAATGATGGTCATGTTAGATCATTAGGCATTAGATGCATGTATGATTGGCCCTAGCGCAAGTGGGAGATGTTGGGGCATGTGCCCTAGGTCAATCCATAAATGTCTTTATGAATACTTTTAGTTAATAAAATAGAGGATTTCATTTGCTGTTTATTATAATTAATTTGCATGTTTACATTATAATAAGATCCATGGGTATTCTGAAATATCCTAAATGTCCCTAGTCGATCATTATACTGGGAACTATAATGAGTTAAGACTAGTGTGAGTCTTGATTGATGATTATACGTATAGGGATACGAATCAAGATCACGAGTACTTGTTAGGGAACAAAATCTTGGACCGACCCGCTATGAGAACATCACATGGATTAAGTCATAGTTGTTTCTCATGATAGGTATATTTTTCAGTCCTCTGACTTGAGATTGCCAGAGACTTCAACATTAGGAACACAATAATTTGACACAATCAAACGTTGTCTTTAACCAGACGATTATAAAGGTTGTGATTGGTTACTGTGTGAGCAATGTGATGAAGTTGTGTAATCGAGATAGAATTTGTCCCTCTCATATAAAGAGATATATCTAGTGGATCTCTCGATGTGTTAGACTGTTAAAAGGCCTAGTCTAAGTGAATTGATATTGATCAATGTCACTTGGATGTTTTCAGTCTACCTAGAGATCGAGACTAGTACGATTGAACATGTTGGATGACAATTCCATGCCTTATGTTTGATCAAAAGGATATCGTGTGACAAAAGGATGTTATATACACTATTGATTGGGTTGTATCGATTTGATATTCGTACAACTTGGGTAGTCATAATGTCTTGCTAGAGGCCGCTTATGACTTGTATACCAAAATGTGTTTTGGTACACTGCCAACGTTGTATGAGCCTATTGGGTCGCACACTATAAATGGTTTTGCGAGATTTTAAGATGGTTTAGAAAAATGAATTTTATATGATAAAACTCATGACGAAAACGTCATTGTGGTGTATTACACTTATATTTCTTTAAGTAGGGGCATATGTGTAATTTACTTAACCGTCTATATACAAGGGTTGTATAAATAGACGCTTTAAGTTAGAACACAGGTACGAAAGAAAAAAGGCTGAAACTCTATTTTCGTTTTAGAAACGACTTAGGGTTTTTGGTATGCTCTGGATCGTTTTGGAGAGAAACAAAAAGGTTTGGTATTCTCTCGAAGCTAGCACTTCAAATCACGGCCGTCGTTCGTGTGTGGACTGCTGATAGAGGGCGTTCGTCGTTGGCAGCGCCTTAGAGATCGATTAACCTTCAGAAAGGTACATTGCGACTGAGGTATGATTAAGTTTTCATGGTTTAAACGTTTTTAATGGAATTAGATTCGGATCCCGTTGGGGTTTTTGTCAAAAAAATTTTGTAATCTCCGTTGCGCATGAACCCCAAAACCCAACACTAATCAGGTTGACTAGCGCGCTAATGAGTTCATTAGCGTGCTAGATAGTCCTCCCTGCACGTTTGGTGCTCTAACAACATAAAATTCGCAATTTCCTAACTAGAACTTGAAGACCTTAAACAAGTTTAATACCCTAACCGAGGATCTAAATACATTATAAAACATGTCTAATGGTACCAAGAGCTTAGGGAAGAGTCTTATATGTTCGAGTACGTGTTTCGAGGTGTCGGGAGATCGGATTAGTTAGAAGATTTGCATAAAGGTAAGTAATTTGATTGAGATATTTCTTTCCATTTCATGTTTTGATGTGCTACTTGTTGACAGTTGTGTAAATTGTTATACTTGCTCAAATTCTTATGTCATGATTTGTGTATTTACTTAATTTTGTATTGTAGTTAAATTAGAATATGTGTGTTTAGGTTTCATGATGTGGCTTGGGGTATGCGTGACACACGGGGTATGGGACTGGGGATGTCGGTATAGCTGACTAGTTAGTGTCATGGACATACCATATAAAGTTGATAAAATGTACAAGCGATGACTAATTAGGGTAATACGAAGTACTATGTGTGCCGACCTATTACATGAGGTCGATAAACCGTGTTTCACAACTAACAATGATATGACATATAAGCAATTATCTGAAGGGTAATATTTATGCCAATATGTGAAATGATTAAGTGACGACCAATAAGGGTAATACCGAAGTACTATGTGTGCAAACCGATTACATTAGGTCGATATGTCGTGTTTCACAACTAATAAAGAAAATGCCTACGCATAAACGGTGACCAATAAGGGTAATACTGAAAAACTATATATGCTACATAAGGTCGATAAGTTGTGTTTCACAACTAATAAGGAAAATGTCTAATGATAAGCACATACCAAAAAGGGTAATACCGAAGTACTATGTGTGTGGACCTATTACTTGAGATCGATATTCGTGATAAATAAATAACTACCCAAGGTCTTTGTGATCAATACATATGGTCTATGTGATCAATAGAGTATTATTGGGCTAATGTATTAGGTACACAATTTAATATGTGGTTCATTAGAATAGTTCGTTAATGTTATATTGTTTGATAATGTGTTTGTGTATCTATAGTTATTGTTGTATAATGGTTTTAATGAATATATGTATTGTGAAATGTATATCTTGTTATGTTTGGAAATGTTCATAAATGTCTCTCAGTGTTACTTTCTACATTATTGTACTCATCGTCTTTTTTATGACATTGAGTGCAAATCCATCGAGTAGCAGACCAGGCAAGGAGAAGATCGACAACTTCCTTTGAGCCAGTGGAGAACTATTACCTTCGATGTAGGTTTTTGGATTTTGTAGAATGACTTATATATGTCTTTTATACCCTTTTAGGATTATGTATTATGGGTTGAGAGATAGTATACCAACTAGAAACATGTTGATATATAGTTATTGTTGTTTTGTTATATATATGCATGTGATTTTTTTACCTGGTTTTCCACATAATTAGATTTTATATGAATGGTTTCCGCTAAATTAATTGTCAAGATTTCCACTAAATAATCTTTAAAATGTATTAAATTTAAATTAACTCTAAAATATTATTTAGTTAGTGAGAATGGTGTAAGGTTTATTAGAAAAGCTTACTAATATGTTGTTAAGTTTATGTGGCTAGGATTAGGGCTTAATGATGGGATTAGGTCAAGCGATGCCCTAGATTAAGGGAGGGGCATCACATATTCATTAATTCATTGATAGTAGTTGATAATTGATATTGTTTACGATGATCACTTACTAAGCAAGTTGGAGTGCTCATTCCCCAATAAACATTTCAGGTTATCTAAGTGCACTTCGACCGAGGAAAGAAAAAGATTAGGAGTTTATAGTCTTCTCTACGGTAAATTAATTTCTCTATTATTTATATATTGTATAGAATTTGTTGTGGAGTATGGATGACCATGCATGTACACCAACTTATTGTGTAGTCATGTAACTTGTATTTCTCACTTAATAGTACATCCACTTGTCTATGTAGTGTCATGTTACTTGTAACCATTTCCAATGTACACCAACTCTTCCATGTATTGTCAAATTACTTATAATGTGTTTTATGACATGGGGTGTATGTGTTACTTGTACACATTTTATAAAATACATTTATCATCATCACCAAATGGCTTATATAAAGGGTGGTAACCTCATTATAAAAACACATCAAGTTGAATGAAAACATCTCATTCCAACTATCTCATTTTTTCTCTTCTCCTTTGTAGTAGTAGTTTATAGTCGTAAAAGTTCTTAGTCTTCTATTTCCTTCTCTAGTTCTTAGCAAATTCCAACTCAATTTACAACACGTTATCAGCACGAGCTTGCTCTAGCATTAAGGAGACCTTGAAGCTCAAAAAGGCTTGTTAAGGAGACAAAGCTAGGAAGCTATAACTTTTGTTATTTAAATAAGTTCAATTTATTTCTATATTATCATGGTTGCTTCCTTTTATTACATGCATCACTTCTATATGCATACTTTATTCATATACTATGCATTATAACGTCACCGATTGCAAAAGTATGCTCTGTAGTTGCATCTTGTACGATCTTCTACATCAGAAATCAAAAGTCAATATGTGACATAAATAGGTTTCTCACTATATTACAAATGATTAATTATGCTCTATTCTTATTATATTGCAAATAGTGTTATGAATTTGGTTAATAGTGGGTAAGTCTTGTCCCCGGTAAAGCTAAATAATGAAATGGAGACGGGTTATACCGTTCAAGGAGGCATGGTTTTAAGTAAACTTTGTCTCGCCACCCAACCTGGAGGTTGTCTGTCGAGTTGTTAATTATGTAATATTATATATAGGTTATTTATATATTTTTAGTGTAAAGTCTCCAAAATACTAGCCTAATTGCATTTATTTATTATTTTCAGGGTTAACGGAGTGCGCGGTTGAATTCGTGGCGGAAAAATACTCAAAATGGAGTATTTACTTGCAGTGATTGGATGCCGGACAATTTGCCTCGAAATACGCGTTGCGCAGTGGGTCGAATAGCAGACAGGGTGTTCCAGCCAATCACACGGCGCCACGTGGCGCCGAGTCACCATACACAACCGAACGCGCAGAATCTCTGCGAATCATGCGGCGACACCTCAGTGCGATGACAGCGCCGGCCCAATGACAGTGCGACACGTGGCGAGGCGACAGATTTCCAGCCAATCGGCTATTGACACGTGGCAGAGAATGGAAACCAATTCACTTAGAGATTTTCTGGTTTTTAATTTCGTTCCTATCTGTTTTTTACTCTCTTAGTTCTTCTCTCGGTTCGGCCGAACTCTCTTCTTCTCTCCCCCATTCTTTTCTTTATTTTCTTTTTTCTTTTTCTCTTAGTGTTCTTCAATGATGCGAGGCTAAAACCTCTAGCCTAGGCAAGACTGCGAGGGAGGTTCGACTGCGCATATCAATGGATTTGTGAGATTTATATATTTTAATTTCGGTCTTTTCATTATTATTTTATTTTCTTTGGTATTGTTTTAACAATCGAGGTTAAACACTAGTTTAAATCTTGATTTACGTTCCAGTAGGTCGTACGCACCCGTGCTTGTGCAATAAGACCACACTAGTGGCATTCGACCATACCGATTGATTAGACCCTTTTGGGACCGGTTGAATACCATAGGGATCTAGGCTAAATCAGACACACTAGTGATCCGGTTGTCTAGGTGTAGTGCCTTCACAAAGCTCAATGCGGTCAACGCATTAAACCCAATTCACTTGAATTGTGGTTATGTGTTTGATTAGGGAAGTAGTCATTGTCGTACCTTGGCTATCGAGATTAGGAAGTGCGAGGAACCTCGTACGTTACCGGGTCTATAGCTACACTATGATATTTTGATTTGCACATTTTACATAAATCGAAGACCAAATCCAATCTTTTATCGAATTGAACTTGTATGTCTTGACCTATGTGTTTTTATTAATTATTTTAAATTTATTTCCATTGCTTTAGTTACTTTGTTTATTTTTAGATTAGTTAATTAATTCAATATCTTTTAAACCCCGATTTCCCTTTTCGTTATTTTTAAACCTTAGAAAGAATACCAGTCCCTGTGGGATCAACCCTATGCCACTATTCTGCAAATAGTTGGTTTAGGTATTTTAAATATTATTGACGAGTTCGGCGCGCGTCAATTTTTGGCGCCGTTGCCGGGGACCGGTCTTTTTCTTTCTTTGGTTATTTTTTTTTCTATTTATTTATTTATTTTATTACATTTTTTTATATATATCTAGTCCCTTGTTCTAAGCATGTATGCAGGCGACCCCGCGATGGCCTCCTACCCCCACAATTATGATCGATTCGAAGACTCACGTTATTATAATGTGAATGTGGTTGGTATGTTATATAATGGACATCAATTTTCTAACATGCATTCTTTTGTGCAACAGGTCGAGTTTTGTGAAATTTGTGAAGATTATTCTCATTCCATATACGATTGTCCGTATTATCATAAGAATTATAATTGTCCTAGTTATGCATCTTCGCAACCCGATTTTTTTGGGCACATGTCGAGTCCACAGAGTCCTCAACAAAGCATCTCTTTAGAAAATATGATGAAAAATTACTAGATGATCAACAGCGGTTTCACGAAGAGCTTCAACAATTTTCGCGTGAGTTTCCAAGCTTGCAAAACTTGGAAAATCAATTTATTCAATTGAATGCCACACTCCAGAATATGCGTGACGAGAAAGAGTTGTGTAATACACAACCAATTTCTTACTTAGAGGAGAATGTGGATGTTGATACATTGAGTAATGTTGAGGAGAATGTTGATATACCGGTGGAGAACTATTGGCGCGAAACAACGCAAGGACTTGAAGTCCTTCCTTTTGAGCCAGACATGTCCATTGCACCGAATGATGACGATGATGATGTCGAGTTAGAAATTGGAGTCATTTCAAAACGGTCAGAGGAGCCGCAGATAGAGAGCAAGGAAGACCAACCTCTGGTGTTGGTGAAACCACCCACCCTCTTATGCATATTTGATACACCCTATACGGGGGTGGAAGTAAAGGAGCGTTCGCAGGTTTTCTACACTGCTAACACCTTTGTGTTGGAGGACCATAATATTACAGATTCGTTTGTGTTAGAAGTCTCGAATGAGCTCCCAATTCTGAAAGAGGGCGTGCATGCTGCATTGCCCAAATATGTTGATGCGCCATTCGTTGTTGCATCTCGAAAGGAGAGGGCATCACGTGATGAATCACAATAAGTCTAGCCAAAGACTTAAAAGAAAGGCGCTCGTTGAGAGGCAGCCCAGCTTTGTTTTTATTTTTATTGCATTTATTTCAATTTTAATTTAGGTTTAGTTTTTTATGTTTAATAAAGCCCTAACTTGGTCTCTTGAATTTTTGCAGGTGTAATGAATGTTTGATGAGCACCGATGGCACTTGACCACCCCCTGAGTTTTGCTGGGTTTGACTATGGATTACATTATTTTTGGAGTAATTTGAGCATATTCTTTTTTAGGAATTAACATATTATTAGAGTTTTAGGTGTTTTGAGACTTGATTGGGACATATCCAATTTAAGTCGCCACATTAGTGGCGGGTCTTTAAATAGACCCAAAACCCAAAACCTCATTCCATCATCTTGTTGACTTCACCCGTAGTTGAAAGACTCGTGCTCGCAAGATTTGATAGGAATCATTTGAGTTAACTCTCATGCTTATTAGTTATTGCTCTTATTATGATAATTTTATTTCATAGTTTCTTTAGTCACCTAGACATGCGAGATTTGAGCACGCACTAATTTTTGGAGACTTTTGTTATGCATGCACTTGCATCATCTTCTTCTTATATCCATGTTCTTTTCACCACTATTCTTTGTCTTTTTGTTGCATGGATTCCTTGACTTGTTTTGAACCTTGAGGACAAGGTTCGGAATAAGTTTGGGGGTACTTTAGGATTTGTGGATTGCGTTGGATGGACTTATTGACGAAAGACCGCAGGTGAGACCGTTTAAAACTTTTCAATTATATACGGTTACATGTGGTTAACGGATGGTATTGGTGGTGTTTGATATCTCTTATTCAATCATTTCTTCCATTTATTTTCCTTCTATATCTCATTTTTTCACTTCGTTAGGAGTTGATACACTTTCATGCATGTATTTAGTATAGTTTTTATTATTATATTATTTAGAGTCGCCCGAAACTTTGTTTCATGCCTTTGGTTGTGGATGAGTACATTATGGTTGCCTTTTTGACTTAAAACTTAAGAAAAAGTTGGAGAAATACTCACTCGAGTCCGTGGCTTAGCATTTTTCTGATTTCATGATTAGGGACTTAGTATGATGGTTAAGCCTTGTGCTAGATACCAAAATGGGTAGACGGTTGAAATTATGCAAGTGATGAGACTTTAACCCACATTGGAGAATTTGCTTAATTATAGTGAAAGTGAGAAGGGCTAACAGGAGTTTTCAAAATATAGAGAGTCCCACAAGTTTCCACAGGAAATGGAGCAGGGAAACTTGTGGTGGGAAAAAGAGAGAAAATCGGTCCATAGGAAATGGAGCCAGGGACCGTATTATTTGAAAAAAAAATTTGGAGAAGAAAAAAAAAAATAGAGAGTATACATATAAAGTGGATAAAGGCGGAAGTGTATGGAAACTCCTCAAATAAAAAGATTTAGCTCGAGTGCTTATAGCTAGATTAAGTAAAATTGTAACTTGCATGCTTGAATGTGTAGACCAAGAAAACCCACGAGTAGTTGATGGCGTTTGTCTTGACCATATCTTTGTCTTTAAAGTGTGATCTTAATTGTGTTTGGGTTGCGGTTCTTGACATATCTTAACTCCGAAATTTCATGAGTAGCTTGTTAACTTGGCAACTACGTAAACCAAAGGAACTCCATGAATTCTGAATCGGGTATAGGATTAGTTGAGTATGTACATATTTATATTATGAGTCTAGTTTATTTGTGTGTTTGTCATTTACACCTTTGCTCGGGACGTGCAAAGTCCTAAGTTTGGGGGTATTTGTTGAGTTGTTAATTATGTAATATTATATATAGGTTATTTATATATTTTTAGTGTAAAGTCTCCAAAATACAAGCCTAATTGCATTTATTTATTATTTTCAGGGTTAACGGAGTGCGCGGTTGAATTCGTGGCGGAAAAATACTCAAAATGGAGTATTTACTTGCAGTGATCGGATGCCGGACAATTTGCCTCGAAATACGCGTTGCGCGGTGGGTCGAATAGCAGACAGGGTGTTCCAGCCAATCGGAAGATGACACGTCAGCAAGCGGAGGTGCCAACAGCCAGCGCTACCAATCGGGTGTCGCCACATCAGCATCTTCATTACCGCCACCAATCAGGGGACGCCACGCGTCGACACGTCAGCAGGAGATCCATATCACCAGAGATCAAACTTCTCTTCGTTTCAGACACCATCGATCAGCCTCGAGATCCGTGCCAGCACAAACTCCCAATTTTTCGGTCTACTATTGTGCGATTTCACGAGCCACGTGGACGCCACGTGGCGTGATTTCACTCGTCCAACGCGTTTCGGTGACGTGTTCCAGCCAATCACACGGCGCCACGTGCCGCCAAGTCACCACACACAACCGAACGCGCAGAATCTCCGCGAATCATGCGGCGACACCTCAGCGCGATGACAGCGCCGGCCCAATGACAGTGCGACACATGGCGAGGCGACAGATTTCCAGCCAATCGGCTATTGACACGTGGCAGAGAATGGAAACCAATTCACTTAGAGATTTTCTGGTTTTTAATTTCGTTCCTCTCTGTTTTTGACTCTCTCGGTTCTTCTCTCGATTCGGCCGAACTCTCTTCTTCTCTCCCTCATTCTTTTCTTTATTTTCTTTTTTCTTTTTCTCTTAGTGTTCTTCAATGATGCGAGGCTAAAACCTCTAGCCTAGGCAAGACTGCGAGGGAGGTTCGACTGCGCATATCAATGGATTTGTGAGATTTATATATTTTAATTTCAATCTTTTCATTATTATTTTATTTTCTTTGGTATTGTTTTAACAATCGAGGTTAAACACTAGTTTAAATCTTGATTTACGTGCCAGTAGGTCGTACGCACCCGTGCTCGTGCAATAAGACCACACTAGTGGCATTCGACCATACCGATTGATTAGACCCTTTTGAGACCGGTTGAATACCATAGGGATCTAGGCTAAATCAGACACACTAGTGATCCGGTTGTCTAGGTGTAGTGCCTTCACAAAGCTCAATGTGGTCAACGCATTAAACCCAATTCACTTGAATTGTGGTTATGTGTTTGATTAGGGAAGTAGTCATTGTCGTACCTTGGCTATCGAGATTAGGAAGTGCGAGGAACCGCGTACGTTACCGGGTCTATAGCTACACTATGATATTTTGATTTGCACATTTTACATAAATCGAAGACCAAATCCAATCTTTTATCGAATTGAACTTGTATGTCTTGACCTAGGTGTTTTTATTAATTATTTTAAATTTATTTCCATTGCTTTAGTTACTTTGTTTATTTTTAGATTAGTTAATTAATTCAATATCTTTTAAACCCCGATTTCCCTTTTCGTTATTTTTAAACCTTAGAAAGAATACCAGTCCCTGTGGGATCGACCCTTTGCCACTATTCTGCAAATAGTTTGTTTAGGTATTTTAAATATTATTGACGCGTTCGGCGCGCGTCATTGTCCCACCAACTCATACAAGTAGTACATTTTGCATATTAATAATCAAGTTGTGAACATATATTTAATCGTATATTATTTATTTTATATAAAAAGAAAAACTATTTACTCAATTTCTTGACATATTATCAGATTATGGCAAACCTTCAAAAACTTGAATTAGTTGCTCTTGATATCACTGGAAATAATTATTTGTCATGGCAACTGGATGTCGAGATACATCTCCAAGCTAAAGACTTAGGAGAAACTATTATAGAAGGAAATGAAACATCAATGCAAGAGCGTGTGAAAGCACTGATATTCCTTCGCCATCATCTTCATGAAGGTCTGAAAAGTGAGTATCTCACTATAAAAGATCCTCTCACCTTGTGGTTAAGGTTGAAATAGTGATATGATCACCAAAAGACGGTGATATTTCCAAAAGCTCAAAACGACTGGTTGAATCTTAGGCTACAAGATTTCAAAACAGTCAATGAGTATAACTCCACCATGTTTAATATTACCTCTCATTTGAGGCTGTGTGGAAAAAATATATTTGATAAGGCAATGATGGAAAAAACATTCAATATTTTTCATGTCTCGAATCTGTTGTTGCAACAACAATATCGAGTGCGTCAATTTGAAAAAATACTCATAATTAATTTCCTGTCACATGGTGGCTGAACAAAATAATGAGCTTCTATTGAAGAACCACAACTCCCGTCCAACTGGTTTCGCTTCAATTAATGAAGCAAATGCAGCATCCTATAATGACCAAAAAATGGTCGTGAAAAGAAAAACCACGAACGTGGAAATGGGAAATGATCAATCAGCAAAGATCGCGACAAGCTCTATTCTAAATTTCGTGGCAATAAGTTCCAAAATAAATGGAATAAGAATGACGTCGTTCAGAATAAGGGGAAGAATACTACTGAAAATAGACATGCTCATAATCGTAACCAACCATGTCACAGGTGTGGTTTAAAAGGCCACTAGGCTCATGTATGTCGCACGCCTAAGCATTTTATTGATCTTTATCAAGCCTCTTTAAAGGAGAAAGGCAAAACAGTTGAGATGAACTTCACTGTCGGAGATGGTTCGTCGGACATCAATTATATGAATGTTTCGAATTTTCATGATGATCCAAACACTAATCTCGATATTTTTAATGATCACATGTAATGATTTTCAATAATTCTATGTACTATTTCTTGTTATGCTTCTTAGTTATATGTACTAGTTTCTTATTATAAATGAAATATGACTCTTTTTCTAACTTTCCAAACATTATTTGTCTAGATGGATCAACAAATCATGTGTTCAAATCATGAATCAAATAAGAGCGATATATGTCTTGTTGATTGTGCTACAACACACACAATCCTTAAAAATAGAGAATATTTCTTCAATTTGAACTTAGCTGAGGCTAATGTTCAAACAATATCTAGCATCTCCAATTTGATTAATGGCTTTGGAAGAGCAAATATTATGTTGCCTGGGGAATAACAATTCATGTTGACAATGCCTCATACTCTGAAAAATTCAGAAGAAATTTACTCAGCTTTAAAGATATTCGACAAAATGGATATCACATTGAAACCATGAACGAGAATAATAGAGAATTTCTCTATGTTACATTGGTTTCAAATGGGAAAAAAGAAGTGTTAGAAAAATTCTCAGCTTTATCTTCTAGATTATATTTTACTCATATAAGGCATGTCGAAACGAATGTCGTCTTAAATAAGAAAATTAATGATCCAAGGACATTCATTTTATTGCATGATCGGCTTGGTCATCCAGGATCATCAATGATGCGAAGAATAATTAATAATTCGCATGGACATCCTTTAAGGAGTCACAAAATATTTTCAGCTGGTGATTATAATTGTGCTAGTTGTTCTTAAGGTAAATTGATAGTTAAACCATCCCCAAGTAAAAATGTTGTGGAATCCCCAATTTTCTAATAATGCATTCAGGGATACATATGTGGACCTATTCATCCTCATTGTGGACCACTTAGATATTTCATGGTTTTGATAGATGCATCAACTAGTTGGTCACATGTTTGTTTGTTTTCGACCCGCAATATTGCATTTGCTAGACTTTTAGCACAAATCATTAAGTTAAGAGCACAATTCTTTTACAACCCAATCAAGACCATCCGTCTTGATAATACCGGAGAATTTTAATCTCAAGCATTTAAAAATTATTGCATGTCTAGAGGAATTACCATTGAACATTTTGTTCCACACGTGCGTAACCAGAATGGTTTGGCAGAATCTCTGATCAAACGCATTCAGTTAATTGCTAGGCCTTTGATCATGAGAACTAAGTTATCAACTTCAGTTTGGGGACATGCAGTCCTTCATGCAGCATCTATCATTTGTTATAGGCCTACCGTATACCATGAACATTCCCTAATACAACTCATTTTAGGTCAACAACTAAATATTTCACACTTGAAGATTTTTAGTTGTGCAGTGTATGTTCCTATACTACCTCCCAATAGAACTAAGATGGGTCCACAACGAAAACTTGGGATTTATGTTGGATTTAACTCATCGTCCATTATAAGATACCTTGAGTCATTAACAGGGGATTTATTTACTGCATGTTTTGTTGATTGTCAATTTGATGAAGCAATTTTCCCACCATTAGGGGAGATAAGAAGCAAATTCAAAAGGAATGACGCGAAATTGCTTGGAATGCATCAACTTTATCACATTATGATCCACGCACAAATCAATGTGAACTTGAAGTTCAAAAGATTATTTATTTGCAACAAATCGCAAATCAATTACCTGGTGCATTTAGAGATGTAAAACAAATGACAAAATCACATATTCCAGCTGTAAATGCTCCTACAAGAATTGATGTCTCTGTGCAACAAAATGCACAAGAACCTACGAAACGCTTAAAGTGTGGAAAACCAGTTGGTTCAAATGATACAATTCCTCGAAAGAGGAAAACGGGAGTAAAAATAAATATAAACCAAAATACTCATAAGAATGCACAAGCATCATTTGATAAAGATTTGTCAAAACAAGTTGATTCTGAAAAGGAACAACTACTTCTAGAAAAAAATGAAAGAGATGAAAATAATGAGATCTCAATAAATTATTTAAACTCTGGTAAGATTTGGGATCGAACTAAAATTGTTCCTGATGATATATTTGCTTTCAATGTGTCCTTTGAAATATGTGAAAATGATGATGATCCAGAACCACGATTAGTGGACGAATGTCGAAAAAGACCTGATTGGAAAAATTGGTAAAAGGCTATCCAAGCAGAGCTAGACTCGTTTAGGAAATGAGAGGTTTTTGGACCTATTGTTCAAACGTCAAATGGTGTAAAACCTATTGGATATAAATGAGTATTTGTATGATAGAGAAATGAAAAAATGAAGTTACAAGGTACAAAGCAAGACTCGTAGCTCAAGGTTTCTCACAAAAACCTGTCATCGATTATGAGGAAACATATTTTCATGTTATAGATGCAATCACATTTTGTTCTTGATAAGTCTTGTAGTTTCTAAAAGGCTTGATATGCATTTAATGGATGTCGTTACAGCATATCTGTACGGATCTCTAGACAGTGAGATATATATGAGAATCCCTAAAGGATTTGTAATATCTGAAGAAATAAAATCAAAACCTCATAAAATACATTCTATAAAATTACAAAGGTCTTTGTACGAATTGAAACAATCCGGACGAATGTGGTACAAACGTCTTAGTGATTATTTACTTAAAGAATGATATGTAAATAATTCGCTTTGCCCATGTGTCTTCATTAAAAGATCATCAACCGGATTTGTGATTATTGTTGTATATGTTGATGATTTAAATATAGTGGGAAACCACGACGACATCATTAGAACATCCGAATACTTGAAAAAAGAATTTGAGATAAAAGAACTTGGAAAAACAAGACTTTGTCTTGGTTTGCAAATTGAATATTTTTCAAGTGGAGTACTTATCCATCAAGCAAATTATATTGAAAATATATTAAAAAGATTTTATATGGATAAGGCACATCCATTGAGCTCTCCAATGGTTGTCAGATCACTTGAAGTTGATAAGGATCCATTTCGACCTCACGAAAGTGATGAATAGCTACTTAGTCCGGAGGTACCATATTTAAGTGCAATTGGTGCACTTATGTATATTGCAAATTGTACAAGACCTGACATTGCTTTTGTTGTCAACCTACTTACAAGATACAACTCTTCACCAACTTGAAGACATTGGAATGATGGTAAATGAGTTTATTTTACTCGAGATGGATAAAATTGAATCTCCAAGGTTATGCTGATGCTTAATTTTTATCTGATCCCCACAAGGCTCGTTCTTAAACTGGATATATATTTACCTATGGTAATACTGTTGTACCGTGGAAGTCAGTAAAGCAAACTATGGTTGCTACTTCTTCCAATCATTCTGAAGTACTTGCGATTTATGAAGCAAGTCGTGAATGTGTATGGTTGAGAAAAATGATTGAACATATTCAAGAATCATGTGGATTGCCTTCAATAAAAGATTCTTCAACCATATTAGATGAAGATAATGCAGCATGTATCGCACAATTAAGTGAAGAATTCATAAAAGATGACAGAACAAAACATATTTCACCAAAAGATTTTATGCACATGAGCTTCAGAAGAATGGCGAAATTGATGTCAAGCAAATCCAATCGAGTAATAATCTTGTTGATTTATTCACAAAAGCCTTACCAACTACGACATTTAAAAGGCTTACATATGATATTGGCTTGCGTAAACTTAAGGATATTGCAAGTAAAGAAACTGAACAAGTTTCACCCATGTTCACATGATGGGGAATTATTGATTAGTATATTACACTGTTTTTTCCCTTTGCTATGGTTTTATCCCATTGAGTTTTCCTAGCAAGGTTTTTAATGAGACAATCTTAACAATATTATACCCATCTTAATATTTATGAGAATAGTATACTCTTTTTATTTTACTATATTTTTCCCACAAGGTTTTTCTTAGTAGAAGTTTTAACGAGGCACAATCTCTAAGCAAATGTCATCCAAGGGGGAGTGTTGTGGAGTATGGATAACCATGCATGTACACCAACATATTTTGTAGTCATGTAACTTGTATTTCTCACTTAATAGTACCTCCACTTGTCTATGCATTTTCATGTTACTTGTAACCATTTCCAATGTACACCTACTCTTCCATGTATTCGATTGTCGAATTACCTATAATGTGTTGTATGACATGGGGTGTATGTGTTACTTGTACACATTGTATAAAGTACATTTATCATTATTACCAAATGGACTATATAAAGAGTGCTAACCTCATTGTAAAAACACACCAAGTTGAATGAAAACATTTCATTCCAACTATCTCATTTCTTCTCTTCTCCTTTGTAGTAGTAATTTATAGTAGTAAAAGTTCTTAGTCTTCTATTTCCTTTTCTAGTTCTTAGCAAGTTTCAACTCAATTTACAACAGAATTATTGTTTTGTAATAAACAGGGTTAGGATTTGATTTTATGACTGAAGTTTATGCCAATTTTTGTATATCTTGTATTTTATCGAAAAAGATTTTAACTTCCGTTGCGTTTTGTTTTAATTATTATTCGATTATCAAGATATATAGGTTGTGTTTATTAGGTATTGAGAGGAGGTTGCTGGCTCTAGTTAAGTTTGGGTGGTGTACTAGGGCTTAATAAAGGTTTCAAGTCGGATATCGCCTTAATCGGGATAGGTAATGCTACAAATAAGCTAGGGGTGCACACGGATTGCACTAATCTACGGATCTGGTCCAATTTAGATCAATTATCACTAATTGGATCAATTTTTTAATCCCTTAGACTAGACTGAATTGAAAAATCAATAATCCGACTTGACTGGATCGAATTGCGGATCCTACATTAAAAAATCACATATCCAATCTGATCTAATCCGTTTATCACATCAACACATACATATTTGATCATATGTAGTATGGTATCTGAAGAGCATCAACTCAAACTATCAACTCTAAACTATAACATATCAAAGACTATGCTTGTTCTTAACTCTTTTATTACGCTTCGGACCTTTTTTGTAGGTTGTATGTTGCAACGTGCACCTTGTTTTATGCTTTTGCGAGGGGGTATGCATTTTTGTGGATGACATTAATTTATATAGGAATTAACTTGCATTTTAAAGGATATTATGATGATAAGTTTGTGGGAAATATGCTATATATAGATTTTGTGGGATGTATGTTGTAAATTTGTCATTCATGGGATGTATGATTTTTGTGATTCATTTGATTAAGTTTAATTTCATAAATCTTTGGATAGGAAAGTGTTGATCCGTGGAATTGATCCAGTCTAGTCCGCATTTTGCAAATTGGATTGAGTTGGATTGATGACGTATTTGGATTGGACTAGATTATAATTTTTCAAACCGCAATAATTGGATCGGATTGTGGATTGACCTTAATTGGACTGAATCTAATACATGTGCACCCCTATAATAAGCTATGACCAAAGTACAGGAGAATAAAGAAACTAATTAACTCCTAAAGATTAGGAAAGTAATAACTGAAAAACAGTCTTGAAGCAAACAATTAACAATTACATCAACGAGAACACATAACAAATTAATCATTACTATTTTGAGCTACCATATATTGGTTGGCATTTGACTACAATATAATTTAAGTTGTATGCATGCTTAATTAGGTTCAATTTCGATTTTACAAATTGATATTCAACCGAAAAGTTGGCTTAGCAAGCAGAGGTTTAGCTCTTGATATAGCCAAACCAAACTTCTCAGTCATATCTACATCACAAGGAAGCATACCATATGGAAGCTCCCAATCAAAGCAGTGAAGTAATTGTGCCAACACAAGCTGAACAACTCTCAAGCCTAATTGCAACCCCGGGCAACCTCTTCGACCAGATCCGAATGGAATAAGTTGAAAGTCTTGTCCATACACTTCTATGTCGCTATTAGCAAACCTACTAGGATCAAATTCTTCGGCGCTATCAGACCATGCATTAGGATCTCTTCCAATCGCCCAAACATTTATAATGATTCTCGCCTTCTTAGGAATGAAGTAATTGTCGACGACAACATCCTTTTCGTAGTTTTCGTGGTACACAAGTGGTATTACAGGATGAAGTCTCAGACCTTCCTTAATCGCCATGTTCAAGAACTTCAATTTCACTAAATCTGTCTCTTCCACCATTCGATCCATGCCGATGATATTCCTTACTTCATCTTGAACTTGCTTCCTTACATTTGGATGCTTTAATAATTCAGAGAAGATCCACAATATTGCCGTCGCGGAGGTGTCTGTTGATGCTCCAATCATGTCCATTACAATGGCTTTGATATGGTCAAGATCGAGCTGCATTTCATGTTCATTGTTTGATTCCATCAAGGACAACATGATATCAATAAAGTCTTTATAATCTTTTCCTTCTTGTTTTGTAGTTGTATCTTGAATGTGTTGTTCAATAATTTTCATCAATTTTCTATCCAACTCTTTGCTCAAACTCTTCATGCGAGGAACCAGCCCCTGAAGCATTCATTCATTAATTTCTCATGTTAATTGAATCCAATTGATATGGTCATCTTCAAAAGATAAAATCTATATATGAAAAGGGGAAAATCAGAAGATTTTAGCATTTGCTTCGGTTTTTTTATATATATATATATTTGTCTTATGGTCTATGAAAAATGTTTGAGTGACGTTTACAAAAAAAAAAAAAAAAAAATTCCCCAACCACGCAAGATTTGTGGTTTGAGTGGGAGATACATGCATGGTTTAGAAGCATAAGTTGCTAAAAGACAAAGTTTAAGAAAGTTGTTGGTTCCACCCAAACTAACGTTAAATAATAATAATAATAGATTAAAAAATTGAGAGATGGTTGAAGAGAAATTATTTGAATGACCATCCATCAGGTATATAGGAAAATGTTATAATGACACTTCAAATGACACTTCAAGTGACACTCTTTTGATGTGGCATGTAAGTTCTACGTAAAAATGTGATATGGCGTGCTGGCCCACATCCATGAGAGTCGTCATGCGCGCTTCGAAGTACACACTTCTTATGAACCAAAAACTATTTTGCACATACTCATTTTTACGTGGAGCCACACTTTATGTCACTTAAGATGTCATTTGGGGTGTCATTCTAGCATTTTACGGGTATATATTATTGTGGTTGATGATATGTTCATGACTTCTCAATCTCAACAAATCCAAATAGAATTATTCTTTAATCTCCTAGACACACGCTTAAAGACAAGATCTCCTAATCTAAATTAATTTTTATGCAGAATTGATTGAGATTCTGAGGTATCTGCATAATTAATAAGCCTTGGCTAATCAACCCAATCTTCTCTCACGTGGCGACTACTGTTTGATCCAAAAATAATTTATTTTCATAAATAAAGGAAAAATAAATAAATTTCAAAAAAAAAAAAAAAAGTAATAAAATTAAATAAAAAACAATAACGTCTTAATCATATAGTTGGATTCGAGCTCACCGATTAAATACTTTTATATCGCTCAATTCAATGCAATTGATGATGTATGAATAGAAAAAAAAACAAATAATAAAATTAAAACCTTTCAATTAAAAAAAATTAAGTACTCTAATCATGCATGTACTTATTTTTTTTTATAGGTACCAGATTTTATTTTAATATAGCTAAAATATAGATAGGTAAGAAATTATGTGTTTCAAAAAAAAAAAAAAAAAAAAAAATGAAAAAAAAGGACTATCAGTGTAGCATGGAAAAATCAGTCTTGAAGGAAAAAATTGGTACATCCATATATGTACTTACTTGAAGATCAAAGGGTCTGAGAAACGGCACGAAATCACTCAAATTGAAAGCCCCGAACAGCTCCGACATCTCTTTAATGCTCTCCTTGAACTCAAACTCCCCACCATCCTTACTCCCACAAATCATCCTATAACTCATATCTTCAACAACCCTCCCCACCATCTCACTCAACTCCACAACTCCACCCACCACACCCACGCCTCTAACCTCCTCAACGACGCCACACACTTCTTCCCTCCTCATCCCCTTGAACATCTCAACCTTGGCATTGGTCAGCAGCTCCAACGTACACAGCTTCCTCATGTCACGCCAGAACGGCCCGTACTGCGCGAACACCAGGCCCTTCTGCCCGTAGGACAGGTACTCGGAGGCCTGGACACGAGGCCGGCCTGCGAAGGCGAGGTCGTGGACTTTGAGGAAGAGCTTGGCGGATTGAGGTGATGAGACTACGATGGCTGGGACTTGGCCTAGGCGGAGGTGCATGATCGGGCCGTGGCGGTTGGATAGGCGCCGGAGGTCGCGGTGCGGGTTGGAGCCTAGTAGATGGAGGTGGCCTAGGATTGGGAGGCGGAGGAGGGGGCCTGGGGGGAGAATGGATGGTTGTGATTGTTTGTGCTTTTGTTTTGATGGTGGTGATCTGGTTTTATTGGTTTTGATGATGAGTAGTGTGACTGAAGTGAGAGTAGTGATGATGATGAGGAGGAGGAGGGTGAATAGAGGAGGCATTTTCTTTTTGTGGGACTAATTAATTGTGTGGAGAATATTGGAGATGTCTCTTCGCTTTATTCGATCAAATGTAGGAATTATACAAGGAGATATATATACATATATATATATATATATTTGGGCAAATTAATAGTATTATTAATGGTGTGTTGACATATATTAAATTCAAATCAATTAAGGAGGGTGGGAAGAATATTGATTGTGATTTGTCCAGCCTCCATGGCGATGTATTAGAGTCAATACTGCTGCAATATGATTAATAATATATTTATTTAATATGATAATTGTTTGTTTTCAAAAGAAAATATATGATAATGTTTATTTTTATTTGTTTCTCACTCATGATATATGAAATACGATATATTTTCAGATCATTAATGATTTCAATCCATGAATCAACAAATTAATACATCGATCCTTTACATTAAGCTGATCAACAATTAATATATCGTGTGAAATTTAATCCACACCATACTTCGTTGTTTTTTTTTTTTTTATGAAACACAACATACTTTATTTCTTTTTTTGAAGAAAAGAAATTTCATTAATCATTAATGGCTTGATACGGGACTACGCATATAATCAAAAAGTGATTGATTCGCTAATATATATATCCTATTTGTTCAAAATAACTCTATTAAATTGGTTGTGATTGCGATTGTAAAATTTAAACAATTTGACAATCAAGATCGCTCTCTACAACATCTAGAACACATGAAATGCACAAATACCACTAGAATCATATAATGGATAACAAAGCTTCTAACAAAGAGAAAAAAACTTAAGACTTTCAACAAGGGAAGACAAAATCAAAACTTCCAACTAGGGAAAACAAACTAACTATGAAATGAAAATTAAAGAAAAGATTAATCTAGCTGCCGTACAAAAACCACACATAATCGTTGCGGAAGATGTACCGTGACAAGAATGACTCTAATCTTCACAAATTTGACTAGATCTGCAGCTTATTAATTGGATGAATAAAATGCAAAAAAAAAAAAAGATTTGAACAACCATCGATCGACAAGGATGATTGGTGATGGTTCAAGATCAAAAATCACGAAGAAGAATTAAGAAAAAACAATTTTAGAAACACGCCATACTTTATTATTACCATAAAGATAAGACAATTTTTATTTTTATTTTTTAATGATCACACGCATGAACTTGTTCAGCTCTCCTTACTTTGGTTAAGATTAGACAACTTTGTCACAGCACGAGCTATCTACTTGTTTAACCTCCATTCTCGTAAGAGTAACATTTTATATAATTTTTCGTTCTCTTAAAAGATCATAGCAATCGAAAAATAGCTAAATTCCGATAAGTTGAAAGATGATGATAAAATAACTTGATTGAGGCACTATTAAAGAATTTAACTCGAATATGACTATTGATATATAGTTGTAGTTGTTTGATCCAACTCACTCTCCTTATGAGCATCTCAATTAATAGTACCATAAATTGGTGGTGAAAATGGATCCACTTATGAAATAATGGACATTGAACCCAAAAAAACTCTCTTTAATGGGAGCATGGATTGTGAATGTCTAGCTAATTAATGTGACATAGAATCAAAATAGAAAGTGTCTATAGGATGTCTTCTAGACATTTTGGTAGACATTCTCTTCACTGCAACCTCGTCACTTTAGTCAGAGAAGCAGGGAAAAATACAAAATAAAAGTCACAATCCATATGAAGACAAAAGAAAAAATTAAAGCAAATGTCTCAATTCACATTGTCTATTGGAGATCATTTTTTAAATAAAATGTCTATCTAGTGTTATATTGGATAGACATCCTCCCCACATCTATAAGTTGACATCAACCCATGGTCTAAATCTACGTTATCATTGAAGATGCTCTAAGAAGATGCTCTAAGAAGGCATCACCTCCACATTATATATGAGAGACCAAATCATAAAAGTCAATGAGTCATGGAAAGACCTATAAACAAATTTGGAAAAAAAATAGTACTCACACACATTATATATGTGTGTGTGTGTGTTTCCTAAAATACATTAAGAATCTATCTTCCTCACTCTAATACTAAATCAATTATTAGGTTAATTACGAAAAAAAATACATCTTTACTTTAAAAAAAAAAAAAGAGTACAGGTATTAGTATTATAAATCGGGTACAAGGAAAATCTTACGATACCCCTTCGATTTACATCATTAGTATAGTTGGGATAACAACTATTTCTTTAAAAAATCTCTATAAGAATTTACACTTTTTTTTCAACAAATTTATTTCCATATAATATTTTGATATTTTGTCTTGCCCGCGCACGAAGCGCTCAACGCCAACTAGTTTTATAGTAAGAGTGAATCTCCACCAACTTAACTAGGCTGACCTATATCCAAAAAGGTATGTAGTGCTAGATGGATTCAATGATTCTGGACTCAAACAATCAAAAAGACTTAAATACCCTTCATACAAATCCATAACCTTCTTATTCAATCTATCATCCACCACTTAACATCGTCGTGACCACCATCGCCGCCAACATCGCCACCGCCATAACCACCGTCCCTGCCAACGCCTATAACCATTGGCCACCAATCAGCGCCGTCGTCATCATCCACCACCGCCGAAGACAATCCTCCTTTTTTCCCCTTCTATGGCATAGAGGAGTGGACGACCTTCCGACCACTCTCCTCCCTCCTTTCCCCTGCCAGCCTCCCCCTCTTTTTCGGCCAGATATGGCTGCTTATCTCAGCCAGATCTGGCCGAGAGAGAAGGAAATGAGGGTGGCCAAAGGTTGCCTCCTCCTCCATACCAGAGATAGAGAGAGGGGAGGTCACTGGCGACAGTGAAAGATGACGATGACAACAACGGTGACCGGTGGATGTAGCAATGAAAGGGGAAGAGGTGGTCTCTATGCCAAGGAGAGAAATGGTCACTGACGGTGGTGGTGGTCGACGGCAGTGAGTAACAATAGTGGTGGAGGGGCGAATGTGTCCATGTGTATTAGTGTTAAGAGTGAGGGTAATTATGTCTTTTTGTTTAGTTGTGTATCCTACATTACTAGAAAAAAATTCCTTTGAGTCTAACTCAAAGAGTCTAAACAGATTTTGGAATCCAAAAAACTTAAAGAGGGATTGTATATCAAAAAACAGAGTTTTAGACATCGAAATATGAACTTACGTAAACATCGAAAAAATTAAAGAGATCGAGGTTCAACCACTTCAAGAACGTGTTAGTAAGAAGATTAGCCATTAGAAAGTGTTGGAATATGTGATTCTAATATGTTAAAATGTTTTAACTAGTCAAATCTCATGTTGTTAATGTGTAATATGTAGTTACATTATTTGTACATAAATAGTTACATTATGTGTACTAATGTAGTAGAGTTACCAAGTCATGAGTAGTTACTAGTTAGTTAAGGAGAAGGTCTATATATATGTGTAGTATAATTAAAGAAGATACTCACGAAAATGTAAGCAATGAAAGGGCTTTTGTAGAGATGAATGTATGGTGGCATTTTGTGAGTTAATTTAATGAAGTTTTATTTATAATTTTCTTCTTTGAAAAAATTCAACATGGCATTAGAGCCGATGGTTCAATCCTGAGGTGTATTTCATTCAAGAAGTCGAAGCTAATTCGCAGAGAGGTGTTGCGAAGAAAGTGAATAAAATGGTGGTATCCGAGAAGCTCCAACATGAGAGTGCAAGTGCTCTGATGCCATCTATGATGAATTGATTTTCTATCGTGTATGACACGATGAAGGTGGAAGCTAGTGACCACCGAAGAAGATATGCTTTAGAATGTGATGAGATGTGCATCACTAAAGGTATTTGGAGACAAGTGCTCCAAGAAAGATGATGACAAATGCATCATCGTCATGAAGACAAGAGCTTCATGTGTCTAAGAAGTTGTGCTTTGCAAAATTTGAAGTTAGATTGATGCACTAGAACATTTTTTGCCTTTAATAGAGGTTTTAAAACCCCTATTAAATAGAGTGTTATTAAATGTCATGTGAAAATGTGTTATGTTTTAATTTTTAATACATGTATTACATAGAGGTTTTTTAAAAATCCTATCAATTAGGTGTTATTTAATAACACCCCCATTCAATATGGGTTTAAAAACCTCTATTAAATACCGAATTTGTTCAAGTGATGTTTTGTGTTTTATTTTTAAGAAATTTGAATCAAGAGGGAATGTTGGAATATGTGATTTAAATATGTTAAAATGTTTAAACTAGTCAAATCCCATGTTGTTAATGTGTAATGGGTAGTTACATTTTGTGTACATGGGTAGTTACATTATGTGCACTAATATAGTGGAGCTACCAAGTCATGGGTAGTTACTAGTTAGTTAAGGAGAAACTTATATATATACAATAAACCTACTTGGACTCATGAGTTCGGACTCATAAGGAGATTTTTTAAAAATTTGTAAATATTTAAGGGGTATCAAAAGAATTTTACAAGTGATTATGGTTGCTTCATTAATTGCTCGAGGATGTATTTGAAATTAAAAAATGTTTTGAGTCCGGACTCACGAGTCCAAATAACACTACCCATATATATATATATGTGTGTGTGTGTGTGTGCGTGTGTGTAGTACAATTAAAGAAGATACTCACAAAAATGTAAGCAATGAAAGTGCTTTGTAGAGATAAATGTATAGTCGCAGTTGTTTGTGAGTTAATTAATTTAATGAAGTTTTATTTATAATTTTCAACCGAAAGGACGATTTGTTTATGTCCTTTCCACTTTATAATTAGTGATTTAATTAATAGTATTAAATTCTATAAGTTGTTTTCCGCAACGATTTAAAAAAGGTTAAAAAATTATCAAAAAGAAAAGCCCGTTACATTCCATTGTTATCCCTCCCTTTTTTATGGTTGTTGTCCCCTGTTGTGGTGGGATGGTGCTGGCAGCACCATTATGTGTTATGTCGAACTTAATTTAGTTTTAGGAGTTGGTGAAATATGCATGTTATCTATTATCTTCTAGAAAAGTACTAGAATGACGAGAAGTCATATAGGCCGCAAAAGCTATTGACTTAAACACGTTTTATACATTGTGATGTTTGTATATCTGCATTTCAAAGCGTAGGTTTTTGACTGTCTTGAACCTTTCTTGCCTAGCTTGCTGTTGGAACATTTCCTTCAGCGTTATAGCCATGTCGTAGGCTTCCATTAGTTCCATTTCCTTCGAAGTTCAAGAACCATAGTTGCCAAGCATAATACATGCAACATCGGTAGAATCGTTGACATGCTTACTATGCGCATCCTTCACAGCTTTCGTAGCATTGGCTGGTGGGTCCTCAGGGATTGGAGCATCCAGGACATACAACTTGCGTTTTTCAGGGACATAAGCATCATAAGAGATAGAGCTAAGGTAGAAGAGCAATGACTCACATCGAACTTATAGTGACGATCCCTGCACTCGACCATCAAAGTCTACAAACAAGCAAAAAGATTAACATTAATTCATTTGAGATTTAAGAATCCACAAACGATGATAAACACTGCATATACTGATTTAAGTAAATTAAATTCTTACCAATTCAGTAGGAGGAAGATAGCAATGTTTGTCATTTTCACTTTTATCTTCATTTTCTAAAAACATATAAGAAAACAAAAATATGCTACCTCATAGATAGACCAAAAAACTCATAAGACTATTTTCAATCAATCCACTTACGACAGCTCAAAAATTCAATTTGACTTTCAGTGTGATATGCATGTTGTCATTCTAATACTATACTCTAATAAATATTGTTGTATCATTCGAATTTAAAAAAAAAAAAGAAAAGAAAAGAAAAGAAATTTTGGTGTATCATTTTAGGTGAGAACATCAATGCAACTGCTGCTCCTTTCCTCTCATATTGTCCACACTTGAGGTCCACCGCGGCGCCGCACTACATCGACCTCTTTGCTTCTTCCCTTAAGTCGATCGTTGAAGCATTCAATAATCACATCCCTTTGAATTGCCCATTGTTATATCATTATACACTGCATAGTTCAAATCAATTTTGTAGTTACGATCAATTAGCAATTGGCGGCGAGGTATGGTCGCTATAGTGGTTATCAATTTGACTTGGGCACTTGATTGTACATTGAAAACAGAGATTGTGATACCAAGTAAATTAAATAATTTTCAATTGGAGCTTGAGATGGGCTCCTAGAACAATAGAAGGAGAAGATTGAGGAAAAAATTACAGAAGTACTGCAAAAATCAGTTTAAATAAGTTAAATAAGTGTAGATTTTTTTTTATTCGTGATCTAATGTATGTCGCATTTTGAAAATGCTATCAATTGAAGTCAAATTTGTTGGCCACGTGGAAACACAAATAAGCGTTTTTCAAAAGGCGTTATCAATGTAAAATCTTATGGATCAGTCCACGTGGACGCCCAAGTAAATTGAAATTGGGTTTACATGAATAGCGCATTCGGAAAATGTGCTATTCATGTAAATCGATCAGTCCACGTGGACGCCCATGTGGACATTTAAATATTTATATATTTATATAATATAATATATATTATATTTATATATAACATTATATATAAAATATATAAATATAATATATATTATATATTATATTATATTTATATATATTATATTTTTATATATAATATAAAAAACATAAATTTTATTTATTTATATATTTATACATAATATAGAAAAATATAATTAGAATGTCACTCCAAGTGGCACCCGGCTCTATGCAATGGCATGCGAGACCAACATAAAAATGAATGTGCGCAAAATAGGTTTTAATGCATAACATGCATGGTACGTATCTCGAAGCATACACGACGTTTGTCTGGATTGTCCACCTCGATATACGTGCATATTATTTACATGGGTTATCCACCTCGATATATGCGTAATGTTTGCATGGATTGCACGAGGTTGCATGAAGCGTCCACGTGGACGCCCACATAAACTGAAATTGGGTTTATATGAATAGCGCATTTGAAAATGCGATGTTCATGTAAATCGATCAATCAACGTGGACGCCCATGTGGACATTTAAATATTTATATATTTATATAATATAATATATATTATATTATATATATATATATATTATATTTATATATATAATATAAAAAACATAAATTTTATTTATTTATATATTTATACATAATATAGAAAAATATAATTAGAATGTCACTCCAAGTGACACCGGCTCTATGCAATGGCATGCGGGACCAACATAAAAATGAATGTGCGCAAAATAGGTTTTAGTGCATAACACGCGTGATACGTATCTCGAAGCGCACACGACGTTTGTCTGGGTTGTCCACCTCGAGATATGTACATGTTGTTTACATGGGTTATCCACCTCGATATACACGAGGTTGCATGAGTTGTCCACCTCGAGATATGTGTCTGACGTTTGAATGGTTTGCACGATGTTGCATGGGTCGCCCACCTCGACATACGTGCATGGTGTTTCCATGAGTTGTTAACATCGAGACACGTGCGTGACGTTTGTATGGGTTGTCCACCTCGAGACACGTGCTTGACGTTTGCATAGATTGCACGAGGTTGCATGAGTTGCACACCTTGAAATACGTGCGTCACGTTTGCATGAATTACACGAGGTTACATGGGTTGCCCACCTCGACATACGTGTGTGGCGTTTGCATGAGTTCTCTACCTCGAGATACATGCGTGAAGTTCACATAGGTTGTTCACGTCGATATACGTGCGTGTCGTTTACACGGGTTGTTTACCTCGAGATATATGCATGACGTGGATTGTCCATCTCGAGATGCACGTTGTCTATCTCGATACGCACATTTTGTTTGCATGGCACCTCGATACATGCGTGTGATATTTGAGTTAAACAAATAACTCCTTTTGAAAATGATCGAATGATACACTTTAGTATTTTGTATAGATATCTCCTTTTCAAAATAAGCTACTCATACAAGTTCCTTCCATATCATCATCAATACCACGCCATACATCCACATCATCATCAATAGCTCATTTTGAAAAGAGTTATACATTACTTTTGTAATTTTAAAGTAACCCCCCGGCCTATTTGATGAATAAAAAAGTAAACCCACCTTATTTCTTGAAAAACTCTGAAGATTGAGACTATTTTTGATTTTCTTCCCTTTTCTTCAATAATAAACTTCTCTTTAAATATCTTATATATAATGACAATACCTCTTACGATTGTCTTAAAGTCAAAATAGTCTTATTGACAAAAGTGTCATTTTAAAAATCATTTGAACTTTTCAATTTCCACACTTTGTCCTCTTGATAAAAAGGGTAAAAAAGACTTTTGAAGTGGCAAAAAAAATAAAAATAAAGAACACTTGATATTATCTTTTTCAAAATCAGTTTTATCTATAACTAAAAACTTCCCAAATTAACCATGTCATCCTTAGACAAAGAATTGGGGTTCAAAACACTAGAAAGTTTTATCTTCCCTCTCAAACTACTTTTCTCCCTCTCACCTCACACCACACGCCGCTAGCAGTCTCTCTATCTCTCTCTCACATACGATGTTATTTTTCCCATTGTGTTGTATTTTTGGCGCCTATATTTATAATGATCTTTTCATATTAAGGTAATGAGTGCATGCCGAGATAAGAAGATTTGTGGGGGTGATTGCTAATATCAAGATAGGTGAGGTCGTAGCTATGTGGCAAAGGTAAAGAATAGAAAGGTGTGAAGATTTTGGTCGTGGTAATGTTGAAATCACTATAACATTTTTTGCCTTTAATAGAGGTTTTAAAACCCCTATTAATAAGAGTGTTATTAAATGTCATGTGAAAATGTGTTATGTTTTAATTTTTAATACATATATTAGATAGAGGTTTTTTAAAATTTCTATCAATTAGGTGTTATTTAATAACACTCCTTTAATATGAGTTTAAAAACCTCTATTAAATATCGAAATTATTCTAGTAAATTACTTTATTAGGAGGATTTCTTTAGGTTATTTATTTTAATATTTTCCATTTTGTTTATGCAGGTTCAACTTAGAGATCAATTTTGGGTTTTGAGATGTTTTTTTTTTTCTAATACCTACAGGAATCCCACACCACCTATTATCCATGCTATCAAATAATCCCGACACCATCGTCATATGTCCAACAAAAAAAAAGGCAATTAGTATTGGGACTCCCGTTCAAAGCACGTGCCTATTGACTAATATGTGTAACCCTAATAAATATTTTTAAAATTGATCACATGCTAAATATATTACAAGATCCACAACTGATTATAATAATTATAAATATTACTCAATAACTTTTTTTTTTCTAAAAGATTAAACTTTTAACTTAATAACCTATCAGATTGTAACAAAAACGTTTGTGGCTCAGTGCAATGTTTTCGATGGCCGCTAAGGGCACCCCACCATTTAATGAAGGCACCCAGTTAATGTGGGCACAAACCGATTTACCTAGGGCACCCAAAAATTAGACCCGAAATACCTAAACTACCCCTCGTGGAAATCCATCTGCACCCCACCACCCCCAGCACCATCTTCACCGCCTGGACTCCAAGAACCCGTTTTGTGTGAACCGACCAGTGAGAGGAATCTCCGAAATCGTGTCTCCCCTTGTGTTTCTCCTTCGGTTAACGGATTTTTTGCAGTTCGTAGGGTCGTGGTGTGAGCCGATTTCGTCTCCAAGTTAGGGTTCGGTTGAATATCGTCGAACACACATTATTTGCGCGAAATCGGTCGTTTGAAGGTACGTTTTTAGTGTAATTAAGTTACATTTGGTAGAGTAGTTGTGATTACAGTGGTGGTTTGTTCAATAGTTTAAAAATTGGGAATTCGCGGTTCTCAACCACACAGGCCAGAGAATGTGCTAACTCTCTCGGCCAAGCATGGCCGAGAGAGAAGCTACATTTTGGGGAAGTCGAAGTCTCGGCCACAAAGGTCGAAAAAGCTCACAGCGTCTCGATTACGCAAGGCCGAGAGGACTCTAGGTCTCTCGGCCGAGACGTGACGAGAGCTAGAATTACTGGTAGGTAATGTGGTGGCGGTGGTGTACAACCGAGAATTTGGTCATATTCTAGGTTGTACCATGGCGTGAGTGTTAAAGTAGGCTCGGGCGTGATTGGCCGAGAGGAAGGCGAATTGAAATGGTCAACACATCTCGGTGGTGCACAACCGAGACCGTTTCATTGGACTCGGTTGTACACTGTCGATATATTGGAGGTATTGTCGGTCATGTTTGACCGAAAATATGTGTTGTTTCACGAACCTGCTTGACCGAGACATCAGAAATTGATGAATTTGAACATTTTTTTTTCGTAAATTTAATTTGGGATTTGTTTCATGCGCTTATATGTTGTAATTTATTCAGGTATGGCTCGTCCGAAGCTACCACTGACTAAGGAAGAGGTTGGAGCTGAGGTCCCGAGGCCTAACCGGGGGCGAGGTGGCCGGAGACCCCAGACAGCATCGTCGGAAAGAGAAAGAGAAGGAGAATGTGGATGTTAAGGGCAAGGCGAAGGTAGATGACACTCGTGGAAGGTTACATTTGCACGATGAGGGTTCGACCCTCGATGCTGGGCGACCTGAGGATCTTGTTGTTGCCGGAGGTGAAGAGGAGGGGCATGCATCGGAGTTTAGTAGATGTGATTCTTCAGAGGCGGGGAACACGATAGAAACAGATCGTAATTTGGGCGGGAGCAGTAGTGGTGGAGCTGGCCATGATGAAGGAGAGCCAGAAGTGTATGTTGAAGCGTGTCCTTCATTCCCCGGTGGTCCTATAGACGGGGCGCCGTTGAAGAGCTTCAAGGATCATGTGGCTTTATCGATTTGGAGGAATGAGGTAATACTCATGGTCTTCACATAATGACGAGATGTTTTTACATTTGCAGGAGCGACCCGTTCTTAAGTGTATCAATCACGGAGCTCAAATAGCGGAATGAGATTTACAGTCGTGCCACCCGGACACAGCGGGAATTCAGAGGATTATTCAGCGTTCCGTGTCGAATACGTTGATAGACTGCTCATACCGCAAGGCCAACAAGGAGGTTATCTCTGCATTTGTGGACCGGTGGCAGCCGGAGACGAACACATTTCACCTACCTTCTGGTTAAATGTCTATCTCATTAGAGGATGTCAGCTTCCTCCTGAAGATCCCTGTGACGGGCAAAGTTGTTACAATTGAGAGCTTTGCGAGGTACACGGAGGAATCTCACTCGGACGCTATCAAAATGGTCTCGAACCTACTTAGGGTTAGCGCCGAGGAGGCTGAGGAGGAGGTGAATATCAGCAAGGGGCTCACAGTGCGCAAACATTGGTTGAAGAGTCGATGGTGCCCCAAAGCTGGTTCGAGATCCAAAAATTATCCTCCTGTGGAATGCACCGCCCGAGCGTACCTGTTGTACTTGTTTTCCTGCACTCTTTTTGCCGATAAGAGTGGGTCTCAGGTGTCGATCGCGTTGCTGAAGCTTCTTGAGGACTTGGACGATGTAGGAAACTACGCATGGGGAGCGGCTGCGTTGGCCTCCTTGTATCGACACTTGGGGTCCGTCACGAGAGTGCTAGTGTGTCAGATTGCTTGCTACCTCACATTGCTTGAGGTTTGTTATAAAATAGACTTAATTTTCATTTTGTATTTCAATTAGGCCAACTTGCAATTGTGGACTAACTAATATTGTATATATTTGCAGGGATGGGTGTACGACCATTTCAAACTTGGTCTGGCCACGCCCAATGCGAAGTACTTGGACTACGTGCACCCTCGTGTCTCCAGATGGATTCAAAAGCACGAGACGGTTGCGAATGTTGACAAGCTCTGGGCCATTAGGAGAACCTTGGATAGGTTGCGACCAAGTGAGGTGAGATGGTTATCCGTATCCTCTGATGATTGATGTTTCTTGGTAATTTATTTTGCAAACAATGGTTGTTACATTTTTACTAGGTCACTTGGGACCCATATGTGAATTTAAGGGAAAATGGCGTTGTGCAAGCGATGGCCTTTTACAGTGGGAAGATCAAGTACATGGATGTGGTGGAGCCCTACCATCCGGAGAGGATTCTGAGACAGTTTGGCCATGTGTAATCTATACCAGATCCTCCGTACCGTCCATTGGAAGCACACAGAGGCCCATCTGCGAACAAGTACTTCGTCAAGTATGGGTTCGAACAAGACAATTGGGAGCGATGGATGAACCATGTGTTGGCTCCTGAAGTTCGGGGTGAGAAGGCTGTATTTGAGTTTTTGGCTACACCAGACTACCTGCCTTGGTTCGTCAAAGTGTCTCATCCCGTTATCACGAATCCGAGCTTTGAGGACCTTGAAATGGTCGCCTCAACCATCGCAGACAACGAGCTACTTGAGGTATTGGAATGGTTATACGTATTATGCATTTATAAGTAATTCCGATATGTTTTACATTGTGATAACCCGATTTTTTTCATCGAGCGTAATAGGCGAGCGTTGGACGCGGCGTTGCGATGGATAGACCTCCCGTCGGAGGTGTGTACGATTGACTCGGCGAGGACCATTCGAGTGACATCGTCAACTTTCTTTCGGGGAGGAGTATAAGTCTCACCCCCACGAGTACGACTCCCGCGACCTTAGCCGGCACAACCGCAACATCCGCCCTACCGAACCAGGCCCGAGGCGTCCAAAGCATGGTAGCACTTCCACACACTCCACCCCGCCACCAGCTCGGCCGCCGAGGCCGATGCTCGCCCTCAGAAGAGAATGCATGGGAAGGAGTATCGAAGGAAGAACATGAAAAAACCCAAGCAATGACCGGCCGATATTGGAGGGATAGACATTTGTATTACATTCTTTGAGTTTTATAATGTCATCGTCAACTTTCGCCAGTGAGTTTGTAATGTTTTATGAGTACTTGTTGGGTTGCGATTATATGGTGCGTATGGACTAGACATTTGTATAACATTTTTAAATGTTTGATGAGTACCTGTTGCCTGTTGACTACATTTTTATGACAGTTTATAATGTTACATTGCCTATCGTTTTATTTTGGTTGTAATTTGTTTTTGGATCCTAATTTTTTCTGCTTATGAGGGTGTCTCGGTCAAGCAGGACCGACACTCATGTGCAATTTTCGGTACTGAACAACCGAGACAACTGCATGATGCACCATCTTGGCCTGCTGTGAATGTACCTGTTGTCAGTCTTTAAGTATGTGTCGGTTAGTCATGGCCGAGAAGCCATGAGTAATGTCGCGCATAGGTCGACGTTAAGAGGCAATTTCGGTATTGCGCGACGGAGCCTTGTCGTTAATTCTCGGTGGTGTATGGCCGACACATTACCATATGTCTCGGTCATGCAGGGCCGAAACGTCTGTTCCAGCAACACTTTCTAATTACCAAGACAAATAACTTTCCAAGAATGACAATCCAGCACGACAAGAGCCACGAAAATAAAATTGTTGATATATCAATGTAGTATGATAAAATCACTATACAAGAATCAAATTGTACAACAATACTCGAAAGGTAGGATAAATTCACTCATTCTATATCCACACAACTTGACAGCTAACTTTCAAAATTAGTTAATGTACAACCAACAAAATTTATAGGTACCAGTTTTAACACTACTGTGTACCTAAATCTACAACGGATATGGTGGCATCAAGTAGAGTTGCAATGGGCGCGATGTCTCGAAAGACGAATCTATCACGCCAACCTTTCGCACTATCCTGAACATACCGTTCCCACGAAGGGTATAAGGATGGCAATGGTGCATTCATGCTCAACTTCACCTGTCAAAGTGAACAGTATAACATGACCATATTGTAGGGAAACAAAAAAACAATTCAACAAAATTCGTATCACTTACCCTAAGCCAATGTATATTCATGTCATTAATCATGGCAATGACAAGTCTGTTGTGCGCGGTGGACGGTGGAGCACTACGTAGAGGTAGAAATGTGGAGGCACTCCCATGCGAGAGGTTGACGAGAACCACATTGACTGCAGTGGCTACCAACAATCCTATGTCAAGAAGTGTCAACCATTCTTGGAAAGATGCACCAACTTGATTCTCTCGGCAATGCACCGCAATCTTGACACTCTCGTAACTCGAGCCTAGCACTTCCCGCCAAAGGTTTTCATGCCCGATAATCTCATCATACATCTTTCTACGGACAATCCTCCACCCGTCTACATCGGCAAGTCCAAGACCAGACGCAACACACCTATATCCACAATTTCCATCGGCAAGCACATCGATGATGCCCTCAACATGTGGCAACCAATCCGGTTCTACGCAATGACCGTAAGCCATGTTAGTTGCACTTTGCGAGCGTCGACTGGCACGACGCATTTTAGGAACAACTTTAATTTTCTTCTGCCTAGAACTGGAGGCCTCCTGAGTCGATAGCACGTACTCAAATTCACTCGGCAACCGTCTCGTAGAAGAATCGTCACCATCGTGTTTTCTCTTCGAAGACCCCGGTGTCCTCCCTTTTGTCTTAATTTTGGCCGGCGGCACAACACCCGGTGTAGACGAAGGTCGACTAATCTCCCTGAGCTGCTGAATAATCCTGAGTCGATCGTCCTCATCAGTGCAAGCATGAAACTTTTCCAACACCCGTTCAATCTCATCGTGTACGTTGTACTCAGACGGGTCCACCGGATTCTCAGGTATCATACTCAACTTTCGCCAGTAAACATGAATGTCCTCGAGAGGGATGGGCGACCCAGCAAATATATGATGGTTCAGCTCATGTGCACAAGGAAGGTCATGTATGGTGCGTAACTCGCAACCACAACGAGTGGAGTCGTGACCAACATCCTCTCCACGTGTCAATTCATCTCTAATTAGCCTAAGCGCCCGTTGAGAGACATAACCACACAATCGTCGATACAACTCAGCAATGTACTCATGTTGGACGACATTCAAACTTAGCTCAAACGATGCCTTGATATTGTTGTGTTGGATTATAAGGAGGCCATCAACCACATTCCACAGAGTCTCAAAATTGGCTGATTGTTCCCAAGGTGTAGCCGAGAATAGAATGCGCGAGACTCCACCCTCTGCGTTGTCGTTTCCCCAAAGTGCATAAGTCTATTTGTCCAAGCGGAGACAAATTTCTCCTTGTAGTTCTTTAACCATGTGTTGTCCAAGTACTCCGTAAGACCCTTTACATTCTCAAACTCACAACGCAGGTCATTCACCCTAACTTCGAATAAGGCCTTCGAGTTAGCATACATCACGTTCGTCCACCAATCCATAAAACACGCAAAACCATCGTTCTCCCCAAACATCTTCTTAGTCTTGGCCAATACTACTTCGTTGATGTGCCAAGAGCAAAGGAGGTGAGACGAGACCGAAAAAACTTCTTCTATGGCACTAATAAGGGCTAAGTCCCTATCGGTAACGAACACGTCAGGCTTAGGCCACCCATCCAATATGGATCTCAAGTTCTCAAGTGTCCAAACATAATGCCCATGACTCTCAGATGATAAGAATGCGAACCCAACGGAGAACGTCAAGTGCGTAGAAGCGATGCCAACAATCTCCAACAAAGTCATTCAATACCTATTTGCTTGTACGTGCAATCCATCAAAATAACCGATGGGAAACACCTTACCAACTTTATTGAGTCGGGATGTGACCAAAATAACTCTGTGACAACATTCGTAACGGGATGTTTCCTATGCCATGACAACCACTTATTCTTCTCCAATACGTGCAACATTTGTTGCATTTGAGTCCTCCCACCCTACATCCTCATTTCAGACTTTTTGTCTTGCATTATATATTGTCCTCATTGTCGATACGTTTCTAACGTCTCTTTGCTTCAACGTATTTAGGATGTCTCTTGGTTTCACATTCCCCTTTGTCATTTGCACTACAACTTCCTGCTCCCCTTTATCCAATCTCACGGCAAATGAATGGCCGTCCAAGTTTTTTACGGGCTCATGATTGTGCCTCCCACATATAATAGTGATATACCACAACGATTCAGCATTTTCCTTTACGTTGATAAGGAAAGGGCATCCACATTTCTTGGTACCAGTTTGAGTCCTCGCCGTTTCCTCTTCTTCTTCATTTCTTGGTTTCGAAGCAATTTTTGACGCTTTACCCTTCCCAACTCTTTGTGACATTCCCCTATAAGTCCCTGACCTCTCACAGGCAAGTTTCACCCTTCCCCTGAGCTTAATGCCCCCGGCGTCAGAGTGCTTTGTCACTAGCACAAACATGTTCTCACGGCCTATCATTTGAAGCCATGAAACTGCCGCTTCTCTAGTTGGGAATGGCCTACAAGGTGTAAACGTGTCCGTGTAGTCTGGAAATAGGGCATAAACCGGCATTACCTGCAATACAAATAGTGTAACATTATAATCAACCAAATTGTACAGCACAATCACAAAAAAATCCAAAAAAATAGGTTCTCGGTAGTACAGATCCGCAACTTTCTTCAAAGTCTCGCTCACGAACGATCGAGAGTTACTAAATACTCTCGATTTTACCGTTCCGTGACCTACGTAAACCTATCGGTCCTCTATGCCCGAGACATAACCATACATCTCGGTCCTGCGAGACCGCTACAATCGCGCACATCCACAGAAACTTCGGATAACTGCAAAAAAACACGATAACTTTGTAAAATTACCTCAAGTACGACCTCCTCTGGCACCGAAGCAGTACAATCCTCCATTACATAGTGGAGACAAGTTCGGATTTGAAGAAATTACCAAACCCTACGTTGACAAATAAATCATCATTTTCACAGTTATACACAACTCAACAGTTCTAAAAAACCCGAATATGGTTGTCAAACATTGTTACCTCGCTGTCGGATGATGTCAATCCGCAATAATCGATCAACGCTCGCCAAATGCAATGTGGCTTTGCGGTTCAACCTTGTGGTGGGGTGCCTTTTTTTCTTTGTCAAAATGATTTGTGGGGTTTGAATCACTATATATACAAGGGCAAAATAGTATTTTCCACTTTTGCTGAAATTTTAACAAAAACTTTGGGTGCCTTCATTAAATGATGGGGTACTCTTAGCGGCCCTCAATGTTTTCTTCACACTTTTGACACGCGGCACACTTAATTTGGGTTTTTTGCTGGTGCATCAACGTGCGTACGTGTTTGCGCTCCCAAAAATTGATGGGCCCAAACAACCACAACGAGTACGTGTACGTGTGAAATTGGTGTGCCAAAATCGGTCAAAAGCACGACTCTATTCCTATCCATTTGCAAAGTCAAACTCAGAAACTTTTTCAACCCATGCACCTCTTTTATTTAGTAAAGTAAAATAAAAATTTCATTAATCATCAATAACTTAACCTATGATTAGATATAAAATTAATTAATTTAATAAAAATACATTGACTAGCTAATATGATTAGATATAAAATTAATTAATTTAATAAAATTATATTGACTAACTAATTTTATTAGTTTAAACCCCTATTAAAGGGGTGTTATTGTCATAATGAAGTTTTATCAATGCATAAAAATTAAGAATGTAATTTAATTCCATTTAATAGAGGTTTTAAAACCTCTATTAAAGGCCAAAAATGTTCTAGTGATCGAGAGATCGATCTCTACAAGTTAACATTTGAAATACGACAATACACAAACTCCGTTAAAATCCAATAACGAAAAACAAAACTTCTGATTAGAGAAGAAAACTTAAGACAATAAAAAAAACAAAATCTAAACTCTCCAACAAAGAAAAACAAACTACTTAAAAATAAAAAATAAAAAAGAGAACCAACTCAACAGTCGCACATACTCACGAATGAAAATTGAGAAAGATGTACCACAACAAGAATATAATCAATCTTCATATGTCTGAAAAGATCTACAATTTATTAAACATATAAAACACGAAGATATGTATTGATTGGAACCACCATTGATAAAAAAGAAGATCAGTACAAGTGGTTCAAAATCTTTAATTTCGAGAGAGAATAAAAAAGAAATTTTAAAGTTTAAAGCCACCACAAGATTAAGGGGCAAGGTCGCATAATTAGCCACACACCCTAAGCACGTCTTTTTAGTTTGTTCATCTTTTTGTCAAGAAAAAAATACAATTAATTAAGGTTGACCTTAAAATAATCATGAAAATTAAATAAAACACACTTCATGTCCATGTCCATAAGACGGGTCTATTTTGGACCCAACACTTTCGCGACAAATTAAAGTTTAATTGGTTTTTTCACTTTGACACCAACTCAATCAATTGCCAAGTGATACACCTTAAAATGCGTGCGTGCAATGCGTGGTGTATCCCGCAACAAGGGAGTTAATGCCCAGAGTGGATATTACCTGAGCATTTTGTGCTTGTGACAGAGTTGAATGCCTAATTTTTGAGAGCATCTCCAATGGGACCATTGATTGGGGTGAAAATAGATTTACCTAGGATACAATCCACATCCCACCTAAAAAATATTTTCCAATGGGACCATAAATTGATAATGTCTATCCTATATGGTATGGAAATCAAAATGGAGGGTTTCTGCCACAATGTCTACTTCTAGACATTGTAGTAGACTGCCACGTCAGGCAAATGGACTCTGATGTAAGTAAAGACCCAGGCCTAAGCAATGAGCAGCCCGAACCTCGAAAAAGTTCTCTTATTACAAAGAAACCTATTAAGTTTTGCGATTGAATGAGTCATGTGAAGTTAGAGAAGTAGTTAGACTTGTTAGTATTTTCGAAGGCATATTTGCTGAAATTGTGGCTTGTAATTGGTAGTTACAACGTACTCTTTAGAGTTGTAATTTGTTTTCCTATATCAGTATGAATGACAGAATAAGAAGGGTACGATGAATTAAGCCCTTTTTTCCCAATTTTTTTTTTAATTTTCTTCCCTCAATTCTTACTTCCTCTATTCTTCTCTGTTTGATTTCTTTCCCTCTTCAAGTTCTACTCTTCCAATCGCATCAGACTTTTTTTCATTTTTTAAAATTTTTTTTATTTTTTTCAAGCCTTTATTAATATTATGAAAACTAAAAATAAAAGTGTCAACTCATCAATCCATGGTCTAAATCCATTGTCCATTGGAAACCATTTTGAGAAATGAATGTCTATCTAATACCACATATGATAGACATCATCTCCACAACCATGATGTGACACCAATCTATGGTCTAAATCCACATTACCATTAGAGATGCTCTAAGAAGCTAGTTGTCAATTTTCAGTTATCACACTAGCCGTATTTAAATTAAGCTCAATTGGTTAGAATATCTCAACCTTTCACAATTTTTGTTATTATGACATAATCTTTTGACATTTTTTATTAGAAAATATTATGATGACTCATTTTAGGACACTCGAAATTGACACTTTCGGTTGTTGTGTCTATTTATGAATAGACATTAAATGAACATTAACAACCGCGCGTCCCAAAAAAAATCACCTTAGCATTACTCTTATTATAATATCCTAACATTCCTTAATTGTTTGATTTGTATCACTTTTTTAACTCAAAATTGATGAGGTGAGTTTAAATAATAAGTTTTAAAAATTACCTTATCATCCATAATTATTAAAATAATTATTATTAAATTTGTAATTTATATATGTTGTGAAGAATCACCGTGAAATACCCAAGATCATAGTCACACAAATACATCTAAAAATAAACAAACTATAGAGAAAAGATGAACACAAGAATTTACGTGGAAATCCCAAAATCATGGTATAAAACCATAGGCAATAAAGAAGGTAATCCACTATCAATAGTTTAGTACACAAAGGAAAACCTCCTCTATCTAAACCCCAGATAGAAACCCAAGTAAGATTTAATTTTACAGTATCATGTACCCGTTCGCAGATTTGTATGCTACGACACAATCTCTCGGATCTTAAAACATGCAACTCATGCAACACTATGCTTTCCCACCGCATACACCTATTTATAGGTGTTACATGTTTGTAAACATAAACCAACACAAATATCAAATCCTAATTGGAATACAACACATTTATGTAGTTTGTATCCAATTACTAATTAATCCAATATGTAATCATTGTGTATGAATGAATCCATATAGGATACTAGTTTGAGTTACAAGTTTGAGCCACTTAATTCAACAATACATATTCATTATTTTAAATATCACATCATCAAATTTGAAGTTTATAAGTAACATAAGATACCAATCAACCGATCTAAAAAATGTGACGGCCTTAATCCCCAAAAATTAGGCCTCGCTGGGCACTAAACTTAAGTAGACCATCGTTAAACCCCCAAAGACTCAATGCACATCTAGTCAGCATGTTTTTCAAGTGAATAACTGCTTAGTTTCTCATTAGAGTTATCAAGATTTGCATGTCTTAATTTAGTATGGTGCAGTAGAAGCATTGAAATAATTAAAGCAACTAATTTTAAACGATTTGAAGTTGGGATGCGATGACCCCAGTTCCACAACCCCAACTGGGTTCTGCCCGGCCTAGACTTAAATGGACCCCGAGTCAATCCTCGCGACGTCAACGCAAACCTAGTCAGCCTTCTTATCTATTTTTCATTACAAGGCAGCATAATTTAGCATTTATAATGAGTTATTCAAATCTGTAAGTTATCAAGTCATGTATGAGTGACTATACAATTAGACTCATCAATCTCTTGATTGGTTGACACGTATTGCGATGCACATCATGTGACAATTGAATAATTTCAATACTTTAGGCCCACTAACTTCACATTAAATGCGGTCACATTAAAGCTAGTTAAGACCTTAATTAACTCACATTAAAAAAAAAACTTACCCCATAGGTCGCTACCTCGGTCATATGTCGACACGCAACTCAAGGTACGTCTCCGCTTACCTCGACATCGATACGCTTGCGTATACCTTCCCCATAAATTTTCGAAACTAATTAGTTGAAATTTTTCAATCATGTATAACACATAATACATAATATAAGCATCAAACAAAAATAGCATACCTCGGTGTCAACTCTCGAGGTTTGGACATACGTATCACGACAAGTAGGTCCCACGTACGACCCTGAAATAACATGTGACACGAGTTATATTTTAGGGTCGTTATAGTCTTCCCAACTAATTAGAATTTCTTCCTTAAAATTGAAGTAATTTATAAGAGAAAACTTACTGAAACTCAAAAGAGATAGGGAAAATACTCACGCATATATAACTCGAGCTCCCACGTCAACTCCTCATCACCGTGATGCTGCCATTTGACAAGGACTGATGGGATCTCCTTGTTTCTAAGAATTTGCACCTTCAGGTCCAGAATCTGAATAGGCTACTCGTCATAAGTAATGTCTTCCCTCAAGTCTATCTGGCTCAAATCCACTGTTGGTCGTTTGCCCTCTTTCGACCTATCCAGTCGAAACATATAAACATGAAATACATTATGAGTCCTAGACAATTGAGGTGGCAACTCTAGTTCGTACGCAACCTTGCCTATTCGTTTCTTCACTTTGGATGGACCAATGAACCTCGGCGCAAGCTTTCCTTTAATCCCAAATCTCTTGTGACCCTTCATCGAAGAAACATTTAGATACACATAGTTTCCAACATCATACTATAACTTTTCATTATACATGTCATAATACTTTTTATGCCTCTCCTGCGCATCCTTCAGCCTCAATCTGATCAGTCATATCTTCTCTATATGATCCACTACAATCTCAGGCCCAATAAGTGCCACATCTTCAGGCTCCGCCCAACAAGATGGAGATCTGCATGGTATACAGTAGAGTGCTTCAAACGGTGTCATACCAATAGTGACAGTTATTGTAAGCAAACTCACACCAAATGAAGATACATTTGCCATGATATTCCATACTCTAATACACACATCCTCAACATATCCTCGAGAACTCAAATCAGTCTTTTCGACTGTCCGTCAGTCTATGGATGATAGGTTGTACTGAGGTCTAACCACGTGTCGAATTGTGTCTGCATGCTCTACCAAATCTGATACGTAAATTATGGTCATCTATAAGGCACAATTGATAACGAAATGTCATGTAACCGCACTGTAATGGCCGAAATATAATTCGTCATTATTTATGATGTATTTGCAGACGTGGCGGACGGCTCTAACGCTCGTGGGACCCGCAATTAGGCTTGTGCGTGCCTGGAGCTAGGTAAATAGTACTTTTATGTGCAGAATTGTTTTAAATTGCGATGTTTATCTTGAAATAGTGTATATGGCATCACAATGTGTGTTAGTATAGTACATTTGATATGCGAGACCGTGTGTTACGTAGTCGCCTCGATATGCATGTCGATGTGGGTATTGAATAGTTTAACTGACTTAACACTAGGTCGAGGGAATAATACACACAAAATGAATAAAATTGGGTAAATAAATCATATGGAATGTATATATGGTTTTTATGGATATGTTAGTACGCGTATATCGCGTTTCGGGATGCGAAACCAAGCTTCAGAACACCTGAAAATGGACTTTTTGTGCTAAGAACAAGAGCAAGTGAGCCAATGGTGTCCCAATTTGAGTCATGAGGGTTTAGATTAGAACTAAATGGCCAGATAGCCTAGAGATGTACAAGTGAGTGGAGATGCAAAGTCTACTATAAATAAGTCAATTTGACTTATTTCCATCACCTTTTCTCTCTCCCTACCATCTTATCTGAGATTGAGAGAAGAAAACCAGGGCTTGGGGAGATCAAACTTATTGATTTGTGGAGTTTGGAGAGGTGAAAACACCAAAAGCAAGGTGAGAATCACTTACACTTTCACTTCCTCTATCTTTGGGCCATAATTTTGTAGATGTTGGTAAGGTTTGGAAGTTGTTGGGTTGTTGTTTGGATGTATTTATAGTGTTTTGATATATTGTTGTTGGTGTGGGGGTTGTTGTTGGATTGGTCGGGTGGAAGAAAACTCGAAAAGTTTCAGTAGTTTTGCTGTCCAGAACGGGATTAGCGCTAGACCAAAAAATTAGTGCGCTAATGTTCGTCTGGGCTAATAACGTATAACTATCAGGGGATTTAGCGTGCTAATGCCCAGACCTAGCGCGCTAATGGACCCATGTTTTGACATAATTTATGTGAAATGACTTAAAACACATTCAAATGACTCAATATCCCTTATATATGGAACTAGGTCTTTACGGGCGGTATTTTGGGATATCCGAGACTAGCCAGAGCCGGACCGGGATTAGTGACGGTACATGGAGTGCGGTGTGAGGTGAGTAGTATCCCAACTGAAATTTTTTTAGCAGTATTTACTTTTGCTTTTGAATTCATTTTCTGTCTTTCATTATTCTATTCCTGATATGTGTATAACGGACGGACGTTGAGGCTCTCCCTCCATGCCGTTTTTTGTGTACGTCCACTAGGCCATAAAATGTGTCATCTTTGTGAATAGGGCTACCCGAGAATATGATGGGCACGTGTGGGTGCATCGTAGGTTCCACGTCGACCACCTAGCGGATCCAGATACTGGCCTTGTTTGAGTGCTACTCGTTGGCAGTAATATGTAGGGAGTCTGAAGTATTACGCTAGTCTGGCCCTAGGGGATAGGAACACACACTTTGAGCTTCCACTATTACATATGCACACGATTAGCACAGTTGCCTGTTTTTATTTTCGCATGTTTATTTAATAGTTTTAGTTAAATTCCTGTATTTACTTTTTGTATTGCTCACTTAATTTCCTTGGGAATACTCACTTTGGACTCGTCATCTATTTTTTATGATGGCTTGAGTGCAGATCCTAGTACAAGCCGGGGCAAGAGTAAGCTACCAAAATACAGAGACCTATAGTCAGACTTGTACGTTTGTATATACATAATTTGTTTTATTTTGGGATTTTGGATTGTGTAAGACGCTATGACTCTATACTATTGATATTGTGTTACATTGAGGTACGTTTTTTATCTATGATGATAAATGTGTTTTCAACACTAGGTATCAGAGTTAATTGCATGACTACCACTATGTTTATTTGGGATTAATATGATATTATAGACAGATGATTTGAGACCATTAACAAGTTAAACAGGAAATTGTTGTCATTCGAGGTTAATAATGATTAAATGGTGGATGAGTTAGTATGTGGGACACAGCTTGACGTTGGTAGGTCAGGTTGTGGGCCTGCATTGGCCCCCATGGTGGTCAATTTGAAAAATGGGTCGTTACATGCAGAATCTCTATTTCGTACAAACTCGTCAACCTATCGACCCGATGTGTGGTAGAGATCGGTAAAAAGTGCGCAGACTTCGTCAACCTGTCCACAATCACCCAAATACTATCATGTTCGCGCTGAGATCTAGGTAAGCCACTGACAAAATCCATGGCAATATGCTCCCACTTCCACCAAGGAATTGGAAGTGGCAATAACAACCCACCGAGCCTCTGATGCTCAGCCTTAACTTGCCGGCATACCTCACATGCTCAAATGTAATTGGAAACATTGATCTTCACCTCAGGCCACCAGAAAAGACGACGCACATCAACATACATCTTGGTTTGACCCAGATGAATCGTAAAAAGTGAGCGGTGAGCCTCATCAAGTATCTCATCACGTAACTCAGCCACCTATGGAATCCATAGTCGACCTCTAAATCTCAAGCACGAATCTGTCGACTGACTCCAATCTGGATGATCCGGACTTTGAACAAATTCCAAGAACCTCTAATACTGCTCATCTACGTGTCGACTCGAGTACACTCTGAATTGACACTATCCGATTCCTTATCTGCCCACAAATCAACGCTCTGGTACTGGTCGGGATATCAACAAAATACATCAACTCAACCGTCTCGAGTAAACCATACTCATGCGTCATGTGGTAAGTAACAATCTCTGAGTCTGGCCCTTTGCAGCTCAATGCGTCTACAACAACATTGACCTTCCATGGGTGGTACTCCAATGAGAAATCATAGTCCTTGAGGAACTCAAGCCAACGCCTATGTCGCATGTTCAACTCTTTCTGAGTGAAGAGTTACTTCAAATTCTTATAGTTAGTAAATAACACAAACTTCTCTCTGCAGAGATAATGAGACTAAATCTTCAATGCAAAGACCAATGTCGCCAACTCCAAGTCATGTATAGGGTAGTTCTTCTCGTGAACCTTCAGCTGTCGGGACGCGTACTCAATCACTCTACCGTTCTGCATCAATACACAGCCTAAACCAACCTTGGAAGCATCAGTGTTCATCTCAAAGCCCCTCCCTGACTCAGGTAGTGCTAAAACTGGTGCAGTATTCAATATTTCCTTTAAAGTCCTGAAGGTTTGTTCACAACTATCGTTCCACTGAAAACTCGTATCCTTCTTCGTCAATTGCGTCATTGGTGCTGCAATTTTCGAGAAGTTTTGAACAAAATACCTGTAATAGTCTACCAACCCCAAAAAACTACGAACATCTGTCATTGACCGCGGTGTCGACCACTCTATTTCAACTCTGACCTTAGCGGGGTCCATTGACACTCCGCTGACTCCAACAATGTGCCCAAGAAATCCGATCTCTATAAGCCAAAATTCACGCTTACCGAATTTTGCATACAGTATGTGCGTCTTCTAAGTTTACAAAATCATCTTGAGGTGCTCCTCATGATCCTCACGAGTTTTGGAGTAAATAAGGATGTCGTCGATGAACACAATGACGAACCTATCTAAGTACTCTCTCAACATTCGATGCATGAGATCCATGAACATCACCAGGGCATTAGTCAACCCAAAAGGCATGACTATAAACTGATAATGCCCATATCGAGTGCGAAAAGCAGACTTCTCCCTGTCCTCTGCTCTAATCCTTAGCTGATGGTATCCAGATCTCAAATCAATCTTCGAGAACCACTGTGCTCCTGTTAGCTAATCGAACAAGTCGTCAATGCGAGGAAGTGGATATTTATTCTTCACTGTCGCCCTGTTGAGCTGTCCATAGTCAATGCATAATCTCAGGCCGCCATTTTTCTTCTTAACAAACAAGACTGGTATGCCCCAAGGTGACATGCTTGGGTGTATGAGCCCTAACTTCAACAATTCATCAGGTTGTCTCCTTAGTTCCTCTAACTCATTCAGAGCCATCATGTACGGCAGAAAATATATAGGTTTGCTCCCCTAGACCAAATCAATGATGAAGTCAATCTCCCCAGGCGATGGTAATCTTGGTAATTAAAAACATCTGGGAACCTGCAAACAACAAGCACCTCCTCCAACTTAGTCTCGACCCTCTCTGTCGTACTCAAAATACTAGCAAATGTCTTCCATGCTAGAAGCTACTCTGCCTCAAGTAATAGGTAAACTCGTTGAAGTCCCCTCAAAACTGAACTCGGGATATCCGAGAATCTGAAACGTAACTCTCTTACTAAAGCAATGGATCTGTGCATGATGAGCACTCAACCAATTCATGCCCAGTAATACATTAAACTCTAGGAACTCCAACAATCTCAGATCTGCTGGTAATATATGACCCTCAATCTCTACCGAACAATCAACACACAACAAGTTCGGGTATATTTTGTCCCCAATAGCTGTGTTAAGGATCAATGGTCTCTCTAGTTTAATAGGTTTTAAACCCAACTCATCTACCAGGTGACCAAAAATAAAAGATATTGTAAAACCAGAATCTAATATGTTATACATAAAACGACTGCAAATATAGATCATATCCTCAATAGGGTTACGGGTAGCATCTGGATCTAGCGCGACAACAACATGAACCTGCTCTTGGCTCTGTTGTGGCTGCCCTCTGCTCAGTCGTGGACACGAACTGATGAAATGACCTGGTTATGCACACTCCCAACACGTACACTGAGATCTTAATCCTGATCCAGATGGCACATTCTGTCCCCGTCCATACCTCTGCCCTCGACCACTACCTCTGCCCCTGCCGCTGCCTTTAGCCCTTTGATACTATTGTCGCAGAGAACCTGACGGTGCCGACAGCTGTGGTGTGCTGATATAACTCCGAACTAAAGCATATGGTATTGGTGTAGTACGAGCTGCGGGAGGTGGATATGCAACACTCCGAGCTCGATCTCTCAATCTCCACTGTCTAGGTCTCTTCCTCCTTCCGTCACCACCTGGTCTGACATCTGGCTATGTTGATGGTGGAGCTGCGGCTACTGTATCAGTGCTTGTGCTCAGAAAAGTTTCACTGGCCAAACTCCTTTCATATGCCTCATGTAAAGTCTTTGGAGTTGTGGTCACCACCATAGAACCGATCTCACCCAATAGGCCATTTATGAATTAGTAGGCCTGGTTAGTGTCTGTATCAGCTATGCCTCTGACATAGTCCATCAACTGCTAATATCGGCCTATATACTGCATCACTGTCTTGTCAACCACCTGTCAGATGTTTTGAAACTTTGTCCTCTTCATGTTCTTGACCAAATGAGAGAAATACTTCTGATTGAACCTCTCCCTAAATTCAGCCCAGTCTTTGGGTTTCCCCTTCGTAGCCGCCATGCTACGCCTCCGCACATCAGCTTCTCCGAGCAACGAAGCTGATGAGATGCTCAGCCTCATATGATCTGGTGTGGCCTAGACATCATGGATCTTCTCGTGACTCCACATAAATCTCTTCGCTGCTTCGAGATCCGTACCCCGTGAAACTTCTCCGGGTGACGTCTTTGAAACTCGCGAGACTGCCTCACCTCAGTTGTCGCTCGAGTGCTCCCATTAGTGGGCGTGCTCAATGTATCATCCGCTAGTATATCAGGAGTTTATGGTACGCTTGCAACCTGAACCTGTACCCCCTCACCAGTTACAGGTCTAGTCGGCGTTATAGGAGTCGTAACAACGACCTGTATTATCGACGCACTCTCGCCCTGAGTACCTGGTGTTGCAGCTGCAGATGTAGAAGGCAATGGTGTAGCATGTGCCCTCAATAGTCAAAGAATCTCCTGAAGTTGTTGGCCATGTGAGGTGACCAGTTGGGACACCTCGTCCAACCTCTCATGAACGTCACTCGGACCGGTATCACTGATCTCAGGCTGATCGGTCATCGCAATCTGCAAAGAATGCGATTTCTTGATCAGGACGTAGCTATCGATAGTAGTAATATACAATACATCAACTAGCTCATATAGTCCAATTCTAATTTTCCTAACTTTCCTCACTTCCCAGCCAAGACTTAAGTCAGGATCATCGGGTTCCACTCTAAGTTTCAACCTTATCCTAACTCTATTATGAGTTTATGTCTTATGTTGGTTGTGGTTTATTCTTGAGTTAGGCGTAAAACTAAGGCTATAATACCAACTTTGATGGCCCCAATTCCACAACCCCAACTGGGTTTCGCCCGACCTAGACTTAAGTGGACCCCGAGTCAATCATCGCGACGTTAACACAAACATAGTTAGCCTTCCTATCTATTTTTCATTACAAGGCAACATAATTTAGCATTTATAATGAGTTATTCAAATATGTAAGTTATCAAGTCATGCATGAGTGACTCTACAATTGGACTCATCAATCTCTTGATTGGTTGACACGTATTGTGATGCACATTATGTGACAATTGAATAATTTCAATACTTGAGACCCACTAACTTCACATTAAATGTGGTCACATTAAAGCTAGTTAAGAGCTTAATTAACTCACATAAAAAAACTTATCCCATAGGCCGCTACCTCGGTTATACGTCGACATGCAACTCGAGGTACGTCTTCGCTTGCCTCGACACCGATACGCCCGAGTATACCTTACCCGCAAATTTTCGAAACGGATTAGTTTTAAATTTTCAATCATGTATAATACATAATACATAATACAAACATCAAACAAAAATAACATACTTTGGTGTTGACTCCCGAGGTTTGGACATACGTATCACAATAAGTGAGTCCCACGTACCACCCTAAAATGACATGTGGCACGAGTTATATTTTAGGGTCGTTACATGGGACAAGCCTAAATGTGGAAATCCTGCAAAAGTGATCTCATGTATATCATATGACAATAAGGGAAATCATATACATGTATCCAGTGTATCTATCAAAATCCAAAAATAAACCCAGTTTTACAAAATCATGATAACGGTAAATACATTCAATAAAAGAAGGCCTACTAAGTAACAAGAGAAGAAGCTTGTTCCAAGGGTAGCTCAAAGGTAGTCACCAAGCACCGGCTCCTTACCCTTGCTAGATGACGGACCTGCAATTGTTGCCAAGAAAACAACAATTCCAATCAGTAAAGCCATATGAATCTCAATAGTATTTCATGAGTTTCAATAAATAAGTAGGAAGATCATGCAGGAGTGCAAATAAATATGAAATAAAAGTAAGTGCATGATACATCGGCCATCACATACATCGGTGGCCCCACATTCCCTAGGTCCTAATTACACTATTCGACCACCTTTGGCAGCACAACCGATTTAGTAGTGGTCGCAACATGGTATCGAGGGTAGAGACAGAGGTAGGCAGATATTGATACCTCAAGGACCAATGGTCCACATAGATCTAGGTTGTAGCGGCCCCAAATTTTAGGCCGCTTTGCTACTTGCCACATTGCATCCCACGTCACCAAGCTTTGCCGCGTCATGGCTCACTTATCCTTGACGTCCCTCGACCTACTTGGCCTCTTGCACTTTTCCATTTAACCCTAACTTAGCTATTTGATTTCCATATAAATATTAATGATTCCATTAGTCAGTTAATCAATTTATCCCGTTATATTACAATTTTACAGCAGAAGTCTTAAATTAAGTAAGTTATGTAGTATTTAACAATCCTAAGTAGTGGAAAACCCGGCAAAAAATGCCATGCATATATCAAGGCAAGATAAACAAAAGATTCATATACATATAATCGATGTTCTATAGTTCCCAAAACCCAACAAAAGTAAAATAAATACATACTGTAGTCACACACGAACTAGCTCTACTATCTCAGAGGTAGTCGCCTAGTACCTCATTGCCCTTGCTAGTCGAAGGATCTGCACTCAGTCACCCAATAAATACAGTGACGAGTTCAGTGAGTAAAATCCTAAGAGAAGCCCACACAATATTCATGAAATAAAATTACAAACTACGAGACATGCAAATATAACACCTGACAACAATACGTTATATTCCCATGAATGTAGGTAGCATACAACAAGCAAAATCAGTAGTATGAAATAAATAACATCATATACCAACTAAACCAATTCAGAAATAAAGCATAAATCATTAAACATCCGTATAATCATGAGAAAAACTCTGACCTACACTAGTCAGTAATCGTTAAATCGAATGGGAACCATTTATGTATTTATAAGCTTATAGTGACTAAACCCCAACTTCAGTAAACGACATGGTCCTTTCCTGATGTGTAACAACATCAGGACCACCCAATCCCTCCCGACGGTCGTAGATATATTCTACTGCCATCGATATGAACACTATCACAAGTAATCGGTGCAAGCGATTTAGCCACAACCAATATATACGCAAACCGAAATAGGAGTGAGAACCCCATGTATGTCCACCAACAGTCACATAGGTAATACGAAATCGATAAACCAAACCATGAATTTTGTGAGGCATTCCAATGGGTTTACGCACCTCAATCCGCGCTCTAACTTCCCCGAACTCCCATATCCGACCTGGCAGCTCCTCGACATCGAGCTATGGTCCCCTAAATCCCTGAAGTCCAATTTTATAGTTTCAGGTCATTCCCTAATCGAGAATTCTATTTTTCTCCTCTCAATTGGCTATCCTATTGGTTTATACGTGCTTCCCATACACAATTATCTTCAAAACAACAACTAAACACTTCCAAAACATTAATTTTAACCCAGTTTTTTTTTCCAAATTCATGCATTCATACAATTCCTAATTTCCTTAATATCATTAAATCTAGTTAAAATAATAGCAAATCAAGATAACCAATAATTCATTGACCCAAACCTCAAATCCGAATTACATCAAAAACTTCCAAAAATGGGTTCATTAGAAAGTGTGTTAGATAAAGAAGATGATTACCTTACTTGCTTCCCTTAATTTGGTCTCTAAGGTGATGAATCTCCAGCTCAGATCATCTTCTCTTCACTGAATTTCTCTGATTTTGCATCTAATATGTGAATTGTTTGATAGGAATCCCACTAACTTATATATATATATATTTGGTTAAAATCAAGTGTATGTACGTATCTCGAGGATTATCTTGTGGTTCACAAGCTTGCTTTCCTACCTCTTGATAACTCCAATAGCACACTCCATTCCTAGAGTAACTCAAAGTGATGATCTAAATGTCCATCTCAAGGTCTCTTTTTATTCAATGCAACTATAGGCTTATTTATTCCATTAATGTTACATTACCTTAAGCCTTTTTAAAACCATATAGTTAGTATTTTATTTATCAAATTTAACCAACTCATGGTCCCACTAACTTTCGGCTACCCGATACTTGGTGCCCCGTGTCTCAGCACGTATTTCGAGGCACGCCATAGCTTATTGTTTTAATTTGAATTAACTTAGCCTATGGTCACATTACCCATTTAATTTATTTACTATTCATCTTTACATGGATTAGTCTAGTTTCCTAGTATACCCATAATTCACCTACCCGACACCTGTGTTGGCACGCACTTCGAGGTGACTACCCGTCACACACCCTTACACGATATTGTTATTCAACATACACACATGTAGTGCAAAATAATAATATTTTAAACATATGCACATCCGCCATTTCATAAATAACATATTTCATCGATTCTCATGTCAGAGCCAACCGAGTTGTCCACGTAACGCCCAAATTACGATCGTTAATCCCTGAGATTAATGCTAATCCAGATTTAATTAATTTGGGCCGTTACAAAGGCAGTGCGAGGGCCTAGATTGTGGAAACTGGGTTCGTCACAAAAAAAGTTATGATATAATAATAAAAATTGATAAACGATAAGATATTTTAACCAATTGGCCAGTATATAGGACATTGCCATTTTTAGGACCTTGTTAAAGTAACCTTATTTGGCCACTGTCAAATGAAAATTGATCGGGTTGGCGTTGTGCAATACATCTCGTGCGGTGTGAAACGCATCTCGAGAGGCATTACGCGACCCTTACCTAGTTAATATCTATTTGGCGAAGTGTGGGTTAGAAGATTATTTTCCTTTTATTTAAATACGAAAACAACTTAATTTTGCCTTTTATACAGGCTAAATAAGCCTTGATAATATAAAAACTTTAAAACTCTCGAGCAAAATCAAGTTTCAAAAATAAAAGGTGTCATCCATAGGAAAATGATTTTTTGACATACTTTGGGTACATACATTGGATATACAATGTTGTAGATTTCATTGGGACATGTGTGATATATGTACATATCCTAATAAAATCCACACCATTATGTATCCAATGTATATACCAAAAGCATGTAACGAATAACATTATCCCATCCATATTATGCATTGTGTTGGGGAGCACTTTGAACTTTGATATCTATTTCAATCACCTAAGATGAACTTTTCCTCCACATTGGTTACATGACATACCTCAACAATCCACATTTACTATTCGAGATACTCTAACAAGTAACAACCCCCAAAAAATCTCTGCCTTTGAATTAGATCAAACACAAATGAGACAAACCGCAAGTGGCTTCATTTTGATCTTCAGGTTTGGTTGAGTCAAACCAAAATCCAACTCGGTCCTTCCAAAACCAAGAAGTGCTAGAATAACAACATCATGTCACACCACAACACACATTGGCTCACAAAAAGCCATCCATGCTTCCATTAAACCATATGGTTAGTATTTTATTTAATAAAAAATCATTTATTTAATAGGTAATTAATTAAGTTAAACGTAAAAAAAATTATTAAAAAATCGATTATATTGGTAATTAGTAATTAAAGTTCAATCCATTGGTCTAATGGGCTATTTAATATGAAATCATCTATTTAATAGGTAAAAGAAATCCGAATATAAGCTATTTTATAGGTAATCAATTAAGCTAAATGTAAAAAAAAAACTATTAAAAAATCGATTATATTAGTAATAAGTAATTAAAGGGTAAAAGAGATAATTGAAGTGACGAATGACTTTTTGCTATTCGTGCTTATATAGATTCCGAGATATAACGCAGGGTCGAGATTTTATGGAAGGCTCTTGTGACTATCTTGGGATTAGGGCTGGCAAAAATACGGGACCGGACATAAACGGGACCGGACACCCATTTCTATAATGATTAAATTTGGTGTCCGGACCCGGTCCCGTTTTTAAAACGGACATTTTTTTATTGTCCAGTTTCGTATTTTGTAAAACATACGGCTCTCGTTTTGTCCGATTTTTTTTTTCAAATATGATTAAATATTTTATTTATCAATTATTTTTAAAAAATAATTGATAAATAAAATATTGTATGTGACATACTATTAACGTATTGTTGTGTTATATGAACATATATGTAGATGGGGATGTCCACCAGGGAAGTTCCCGGTGAAGTATGAAGTAGAGGAGACATGTTATTTGCTTAAAAGGAAGGTGAAAATAGATTTGAAACGAAGTATGAAACTAGATTTGAAACAAATTTTATAAAAATCAAACAAGAAACATGTAATAAAAAATAAGATCATCAAATCAATTTAATTGAGAAAATAGATTTGAAACGAATTTTATAAAAATCAAACAAGAAACATGTACATGAATGGAGAAGAAGTAGAAAAAACTTACATTGAGAGCAAAAGAGATCAGTGGGCAAAGCTGCGGGCTAAAAATTGAGAGGCAGAGAGGAGAGGAGAGTGATAAGCGAGGTGAGACCGTGAGAGTCAGGACTCGGGAGTGAGAGGCGGAGCGGGAGAGTGAGAGGCGGAGCCGGAGAGATGAGAGGCAAAGCCGGGAGAGATGACCGACCGAGTCACCGAGAGACGATCGTGAGGGCGTGAGGCAGAGAGAGTGAGAGGCGGACGGAGGAGGACCGAGGCGCGCCGTGCGTGGCGTGAGTTGCGGTGCGTGGTCGTGAAACGCGAGGCGGTGAGATCACCATGAGGCGGTGAGAGTCGAGAGTCGAGACGGTGGGAAACGGTGAGAGCGGCGTTCACATTAAGGTTTGTTGAGGGAGAACCTGGAACAATGGAACCAGAGAGCAGAGATCGGGGAGGGACTCAAGGGACGAGGGAGATGGGAGAAAAGTTAAAAACTTATTATAGATTGTGAAATTACCTATATGCCCTTCAAATCAATCATTAATGGATACTCGTTTTTTTGAAATTTTTGCTCGCACCCGATCCTTTATTTTTAAATGGACACAAAAAATTTTCGAGTCTGATATGCTTTTTATAAAAATATTGTTTGAACCCATTTAAAATGGGTCCGGATAAAAATAGACAAATCGGCGGGCAACTTTTGCCACCCCTAGTTGGGATATTGTTGATGTCATTATAGCATTTTCCTCTGTTTAAACCCCGACAACACCTGAACATTCTTTCAAACAAACATGACAAATAACAGCTATTAAGATTCAGATCAAACGAGCTTCACAGTGTCGAATCCGAGCTTCAATTGTGAGCGAAAACGAAACCCTAGATCGGATCCGAGAGATCCGACGAGGGAGCATCGATCGATGGCTCGAGTCTTCGAGTACTTTGTGGTTTGCGGGATCGGTCCGGAGATCCGAACCCTCGATGGGAACAGAGGATTTCATGGGACTGGAGTGATGTATCTGCCCTCGCTTCTTGATCAGTTCCCGCCGTCGAATCACTCGCTCTACCCGCCCCCGCCGCCGCAGCTCCCCACTGTGAGTGCAGATTCATTTGATCTCAGATTGATTGGTTGCGTGTTTGATTTTATGATGCATTAGTTCTGTCTGCATTGTTCGATTTGTTCGAATCTTTCGTTGTTGATCGTTGAGTGTTTGAATTGAAAAAAGTTTGCATTTTGAGTTATATTGAGATTAGGTTTGTTTTATTGGTGGATATTGCTTCTGAATTTGATATTAATGGAGCGCGACAGTCGAACCTTGAAATTGGTTGTAGGATACAAATATATGTAGGGAATGATTAGGGAATGGTTGTTGTGATTTGGGAATAGAATGGATTTCGAAGAATTGGAGATATACTTGTTTGCCATCTATTTTAAAGTGTTGGTTTCTATCACATTGTAACTCTCTAATTAGTTTCCCGTGCACAATTGGTGAATTTGGTGTTTTCCATCTATTTTAAAGTTATCTGATATATAATTGCTTTGACGCGCACTCTTTTGCAGTGCGTTTTACCTGCTGGTATAGAATTCTATTCTTCTGGGTTTGACTCCAATGATGTCTCAACATTCCCACGAACCTATCCTATTGTTTTAACCGGTATGCCTCTATCTTTTATTTTTTTTTTATTGTGTCTTTCACATACTAAAGAGTGGTTTTAGTTTTATCCCTTGATTGGTAACAAGAATGTATGGAAACATAATGCACGGTTCTTGATTATTTTTAGTTTAGGTGTTGCTGTTTGAATGTGCGCTCAAATGATTGGTTTATAGTGAATAGTATCATGAAACTACTTACGTGGCAAATATTTTACTGAAATAAAATTAAAAGGAGCCAGTAGATTACTTAAACTAGTTTAATAATGATTAAGTCACTCAACCGAGATTGACAAGGGTTTATGCTGAGATTATGATCTGAAAGCAAACGATGAAACATCCTATTGTAAAAGAAATGATGACGATGGCATGGATTGAATCAGTTAAATCTATATCAGGCTAACGTTTTAATGAAATCTGTTAATATAATTGATAAATCCTAGAAACTGTCATATGCTCAAATTTAAGGAAGATCTTGGTGATCTATACATAAAGAAGATTTACACATGTGAGAGACCAAATTAAGCGGATGAGAGAAGATGTTGCCAATTCGAAGTTCTTCCATAAAACTTTGAATCATGCAATCTCCCTAAACATCATTTGAAGATTGAAAAGAAAAGTGAGCCTTCAATGGTTAATGTAGGGGAGGCAAGCCAGAAAAATTGTAAATTTTAAAAGCATCATCCTTTTAGTTGTCATTGCTCTTGGTTTATAGAAGGCTTAGAGCCTTAGAGTGGAAACCTATTATGGTGGAGGGTAGAGGGTGCTAGTCTTTTTTATATTAAGGAGTTGCAACTAACTCTTTTGACTAAGGGGTGTACGGTCTTTGGGTTGAATGGTTATGATTTCTTTCAAAAAGCTTGGTTCATGATGTAGGAAGACATCACGAAGTTAGTGGAGGACTTCCATTGTAATGGCTTTGCCTATCCGAAATCAAATTTTAATGAAGCCTACTCTTGCTCGATTCCTATAAACTTATCTCTCTAAATTCAAAAAGTTTTTGTTTATGGCTTAATAAAATTGGAATCTAATTTATACAAGGTCATTTCCTTAGTGTTGGTCTCTAATGTAAGGAGAGTATTGCATGTTACGATCCTTGACGCTGCCTATTTGGTAATGAGGTGGTGGAATCATATTGAACTCGAAGTATGAAGAAAAAGAGATGGGGAATTAATGTAGGTTTTGTGAAAGCATACTAGATGTTGGTTGAATAATTTTCTTGACTTTGTCATTGCATGTTAAAGGATTGATGTGAGAAAGGGAGTTGTTGGTTAGGTGGCTATCAAGGATCAACTTGTTTAATTTAAAGGTTTTGTTAATGCACTGAAGGGAGCCTCAATTGTTATTGTTGTCATTATTTAGATTAATTAGGGGTATTGTTGAATTGATCCCGTCTTACTGATCTTGGTTTTTGGGTGATATACTTCTTTTCTAGATTGACCTCCCCACCCCACAAATTGGCACATAAGCCTTATGACATTATTGAACAGGTAATGGGAGAGACGTGTATGTATTGTGGAGGCAAGGAAAATATTACACTATATGAAGAGTTGGAAGTGAATAAAGCGACTGAATTCCTCATATAGAGTTTCTCGCTCTAAATTTGTAATATTGTGATGACAATTGCGACACTTGCCAAAGTTTCATCATTCAAGGTCTCCAATTGCAGAACATGCATGGATCAATGGAAAGACATTAAGGGCTCATTTGTAGACAACATTTTTTTAATGTCCTATTGTGATTACTCACCTCTACAACAACAACAGCAACAACAACAACAAATCCCATTCCTAAATTAGTTGGGTCAACTATATGGAACCCATGTTTTTGTTTAGCTCATTTGCTCGCCGCTAAATTTTTCAAGGTGATGCAGGATTTGGCTATTCGAGCAGTGAGATGGCATATGTGGGTTTGAATAAATAATACAGTGTTCATGGAAAAGAGTGTCTACACGGAGGAAAAATTGGACCATATCAAACACAAAGTATACTTAAGTTGATTGTCAACAAAGAACTTGGGTTATTCTTTTGATTAATGGAGTAGGAACTGGAGGCATTAGTTGGATGAGGAGCTTGTAATGGGTATTAAGAGTCTTTCCCTTTTGTTTTGCATTCTCTTGGCCTCTTATCTGCTTCCTTGTTAATCTAGAATTTTATAAGACTGTAACTAGTGTTATGTAGTAAAGAAACAAGTCAAACAAAACGCACATAAAAATGGGAATAGCTGATAAGATAATGCTTAGGTGGATATGCTGGAAAATGTGAAAATAATAGAACAAGAAATATGAAGATTTAAAGAAAAGTAGTAGTGCCAATAGAGGGAAAAAAAGCGGACAGTTGTGGCAGTTTAAATGCTTCCCAAGACGGCTTGCAAGTTGACCCATTTTTTTTTTTTTAAACTCAATGCGCTAGAAATTGAAGGAACTCCCAACTAATTAGAGATCTAAGTGGACATTTTGGATCCATGTAGCATTGATCAACTATAGTAACTCAATGCGCAAGTTGACCTCCATAACTTGGGATGCATTGATCATAAAAGATTTAAAAGATTACTAAGTTACATCATCAACTACAGTAAATCAATCGAAGTGGACATTTTGGATCCATGTAGCAGACCTCCCAACTAATTAGAAATCGAGACTTGTTGTTCTCGCTGTTTCTTCTTTGTCCTTTTTGGAACCTTTTTGAGTGCATTGCTTTTTAAAGTTGAAAATCTTTGTACTTGAAAAAAGTTGTATCTTGTCAAAAAAAGCGAAAAAAGATTAGATGGATGGGTTGAAGTTCATTGTCTTTAAGTGATTATCACCAACTTGATGAGTTCATTGATTCACAAATTTGAAATTGAATTTATTCTATCAACAATTGAATTAATGGTGCATGTGAGATTGAAAGATATGAATATTATATACATTGAACTTTCAGTGATATGATGAATTTGATGGTTGGTTGCAGTGGGTAATGGAAATTTGGAATGGTGGATTTCATGGGACTCCCACCCGCATTGCAGTATTTTTTCATAAGATTATAAAATCTGAGTTCTTTAGTGTAACATAAAACTGGGTTTTCTTGTTTTTCTAGAAACTGTACGTGTTTTCATACTTCAGAGGTTTCTACCACCTGCTAATGATGAGTTGCTTTTCTGTGCTGTTTGAGTTGTTTAATTTATTGATGATCAGTTTAGACAATCAAAGATCAAGATAAATTGAAGATAATTCTTGATTTTCCATGTTAGTTCAAAAAGATTTTCTAGTTTGTTTGTTTGTTTGTTTTTGGTATGTGCTACGTTATTGATGTGTTTCATTGTATCTTGGATAATTTCTTGTTTTTACGGGTTCGATTTTATGATTAACATTTTGAGTGGATCATTTTGGCAGAGGGTGATGGTTCAAAAATTTTTGTTAGCTGCATTGCATTTCGAGATCCAGTGAGTGAGGATATAGCAGAAGCTTATCGCATTCCTGCAAATTCATATGCTGATAAATGCATTTGCCTGGTCTCTCGTTCACCCAGTTTTCGTGTCCTTCGAGATGCTTTGGAGGAATTATTCTCACTTTGCTTTTCATCTACTGGTAGTAGGTATCTTTTTCTCTTCAAACAATAACAGTGTGTTTGATATAAATATTTCTCTTTGGTCATCCATCCTTTGAAGAGAATGACTCTCTCTGATGCTTTTTCCATATAATTTGCATAACTGCATATATGATGATGGTGTGTGCATTTACAAATGAGTTCTGCTAATGGAACTCTTAAAATCTAATTTAGAGAAATGGCATAAGTCGACTTTCTTTTGTTGTTTGTCCAGATGGGTTAGCTGATTCAATTGGAGTTTTATTTATTTTTAAATTTTAGGGGAAGAATGTCTATTTGACTGAAGAGGCAAGGACTACCCCAGGAAACAACAATTTGGGAGGACTAGATGTACTCCTAAAGAAAAGTTAAAGCATGACAAGAACATTAAGGTCATAGACATAGACTTATATTATGCTGGCTCCTACCATAACCCAATCTGCATAAGGAATATCTTTTCTCAATTTGGAAATTGAAACCCAGTAAGCACCAAGAAAACTGATTTTTCCCAGGCCTAATTATAATCCGACAAGCGTCCTCCGAAGTTCTGCAGTTTCTTGCCAACCAAGTTGGCGAAAATGAAGCACATATTGCATGCAATCCGACATTTCTTTTCCATTGGGTTAAGTAAGAATGAGTGCCGTGATTAGAACTCCGATGGCATTTGGAATTGAACTCTGACCATGTGTAAATGCCGTCCACTTCCTACAAATCTCTCTTGCAATAGTGCACGAGATTGTAAATGTCCCTAGGAATCTTTATGTTCATAGTGTTAATTTTTGAAATTCACAATAAACCACTCAAATATTCGGATTTTAATTGGAAAATGACATTATTGACACGAGGCATAAAGATTGTATTAATTTGGCCAATTTTCGGTAAATTTTATAAATTTTGCAGTGGTTGAATTATAAAGTAAATGGATTAGATAAAATACTAAAATTGTAAAATATAATCAAATTATGTTGAAAGTTATCGATCAGGGGAATCGCCTTCCTTAAAATGAATTAGATGAAAAATAAAAACCAAAGAGAATTTAAGAAAAGAACCCAAAAGAGTTAAGACATTCGAAAAATAGGTTTAATTTTTGATAATACAATGTGCTATTACTTAATGCTCTTTATCATATAGGTATTTATTTGCTTTTCTCTTAATATATAATTATACGAATAGTATTGTTACATGTTTTGAGTGATGCTTCAGTGGTATGGCCATAGTTGTCAAAATATTGGGGTGCGAATCGGATTGCACCATTATGATAGCACTTTGTCTCTAAAGTGATTCGGAAGGTGTATACTCGGAAGAGGTTTAGGAGCAGGGGAACATTCCCAGCACATGGTGGGCCCACTGTAACTGAATGAGAGCATGAGCTGGTAGGTGTGATGTGTGTGAGGCAGTGTTAACAGGAGTAGAGGCGCGTGTGTGCAAGTACGTTTTGCTTATGAGTGGGGTATAGGCTGGGGGGTATAAATAGAGTATGTGTTGTCTCTGTAAGGCATCTGAAGTTAAATTGTAAATGGGATTTGGGTTGAGAAAGAGAGAGTCTTTCTGTTCTCTGGGTTAGGGTTTCCCCACTCTAGAGTGTGTGCTCCCTATCTTCCTATCAATAAAAGTTAGAGGTGACCCCCTCTTTGATCGGCAGTGTATCATTGGTATCAGAGCATTGATCCATGCCGTCGAAGATGGAAGCGCGAATCGAGTCTCGGAGGAGCAAGTCCAGAAGATACCACGTTGGTGTCCTCAGTGGGTGGTTTGGAATCATCAGTTAGTGATCTCAGATCTGTGACCTTGTTCAACAGATCAAGGCTACACAGGTTACGAGCGCCACTCCAACATCTCGTGTAAGCCAGATCGGAGAAGGGAGTGAGAGATTGAGGGCGGATGTATCAGATCCACCAGATCCAGGCATCACATCATCGTCTCTGGGCGAGGGACGAGTAGATCTGGGCGTTTTGCCTTATAGATCTGGTCCCGAGGTGAGAAAGATCAAGATGCCGACATGCAACGACGATGATCTACTCGTCTGGTTCAACAAGGCAGAACACTATTTTGAGCTTCACGAGCTCACCGAGGAGTCGAAGTTGCGAGCCGCGCGCATTTGTTTGGATGGTCCTGCTCAAATTTGGCTTCAAATGGCAGAGAAGAAGAAGACCTTTTCGATGTGGTGCGAGTTGAAAGGGCAGCTGATTAGGCGCTTCATGGACGCGGATCCTTTGAGTCTTTCTCAACAGTTCTGTTAAGTAAGACAAGAATCCTCTGTGGCTGAGTTCAGGCAACGGTTCGAGCTTCTACACCTGCAACTAGAGGATCTTCCTGAGAATTTTGCGATGGCGGTGTTTCTGAATGGGTTGTGTGATCAAATCCGGTGGGAGGTCATGGTTGATCCTCCACAAACGCTCGACGGAATTTGGGAACGGGCAACTCAGGTGGAGAAGAAGATCCGGCAAGGGGTATCAGTTGGGCTTGGCGTCGCGGGCGACCCAAAGTCATAACAGGCGCAAAGTTCTTCAACTAAGCAGGAGTCCAGGCCTACTAGATGGGTTACTCACACAGTAACCAACCCAAAATAGGATAGCAGGCCCGGGTATTTGACGAGCCCAGTTTTTAGTTGCCCACCCCAAAGACGAGCCCAACGTCTTCTGGGTCCTCAAGTGCTTCCGTTTCAGTTGCTTCGACACCACATACGTCTCCACCACGATTCAAGAGATTCACGGAGGTCGAGGCAGAGGCCCGTCGTAAACAAGGGTTGTGCTACCGATGCGATGCGAAGTGGTTTGCCGGGCATCGATGTCAACAAAAAGAGCTGTGAGTGATGTTAGTCGATGATGACGATGAAGAAGGTGGTGTTTCACCGAAAGCCTTGGCGAGCCACCGGAGTTGTTGGCGGTAGAGCTGTCTGCCCATGCCGTGGAAGGACATATTTCTCTTCGAACCATCAAACTTAAGGGTTAAGTAGGAATTGTGGAAGTCGTCATTTTAATTGATAGTGGGCGTCCCACAATTTCATTTCTCCCGCCCTAGTGGAGGTCCTCAAGTTACCAGTTTCAGCCACGCCAGAGTATGGCGTTCTAGTGGAAGGAGGGACAAGGCTCCTGGGGTCAGGGGTGTGCAATAACGTACAACTACAGTTTCAAGGGCTCCAGTAACCACCGAGTTCTACCCCATTCCCATGGGTGGCTCTGATATCATTTTGGGTATGCAATGGCTTATGTCCCTTGGAATGACGGCAGACGATTGGCCGAATCTCACCATGCATATACGCCAAGGAGGCAAATGGGTCACCATTAAAGGAAACCTCTCTCTACACCGTGGCGTAGTCTCATGTAAGTCGATTCATCGCTCATTTGATTCGGCTGTTGGTTGTTTTCTTATTGAATGTTGTGGTTTTGATATACCTAATCGGATCCTTTGTCTCTTGTGACTGAACCATGTATCCGAGACTTGCTGGGCACATTTTCTTCTCTGTTCGAGCCACCTTCGACACTTCCACCGACGCGGGACTGCGACCACTCTATAGTCCTCAAGGAGTGGATCGAACCTGTACGAGTACGGCCGTATCAATATCCCCAGATCCAAAAATCCGAGATTGAGAGAATGGTCTCAGAAATGTTAGAAACGGGAGTTATCCAACCTAGCAATAGCTCCTTCTCCAGCCCTGTCATTTTGGTGAAAAAGAAGGATGGGAGTTGGCGATTCTGTGTCGATTACCGAGCACTCAACAAGGCTACCATTCCGGATCGTTTTCCAATCCCTAACATCGACAAACTGTTGGATGAATTCATGGAGCAAGTTTCTTTTCAAAACTCGACTTGCGGTCGGGGTATCATCAAATACGAGTCAAGCCAGGGGATGCTCTGAAGACGGCTTTTCGAACTCATGAAGGCCACTACGAGTTCTTGGTAATGCCTTTTGGGTTCTCCAACGCCCCTGCCACTTTCCAGTCCTTGATGAATAACATTTTTAAGAGCTTGTTTCGTCGTTGCGTGCTGGTGTTTTTCGACGATATCTTGGTTTATAGTTGCACCCTCGAGGACCACTACAGCCATCTCACTCTAGTTCTGTCTCTCTTAAAAACCCACTCACTGTTGGTCAACCTCAAGAAGTGTTGTTTCGCTCGCTCGTGCCTTGCCTACCTGGGTCACATTATTTCCAAGGAAGGTGTATCGGCGGATCTTGAGAAGGTGAAGGCGATGGATGTCTGGCCCTACCCACTTCTCCTAAAGAACTTCAGGGATTTCTTGGCCTAACCGATTATAATAGGCAATTCGTGTGAGATTACGACAAAATAGCCTCTCACTTACCAATCTATTGAAAAAAAACTCATTTGCTTGGTCAGAGGAAGCTTCATTCGCTTTTGATCAGTTGAAGACAACGATGAAGGCAGTACCAGGCCTGGCTCTGCCTAATTTTGAAGGTTTATTCGTCATTGAGACCGACGCCTCGGGGGTGGGAGTTGGTGCAGTTCTTTCTCAAGAGGATCGTCCAATTGCTTTCTTCAGTCAAGCCCTTTGTCCGCGGTCTTGGGCTAAACGTGTATGAACGAGAACTCATCGCAATTGTCCTCGCCGTCCAAAAGTGGCGTCACTATCTTCTTGGTCGACGATTTTTAGTCCGCACTGACCAAAGAAGTCTGAAATACCTTTTAGAGGAGCGTGAAGTGGCCCTAGAATACCAACGTTGGTTGGTGAAGTTGCTCGGGTTTCATTTTGATATCCATTATAAACCAGGGTCTTTCAATGTGGTGGCCGACGCACTATCTCGATTCCCTTTTTCCTGCCCCCTGCGCATGGATTTATCTTCATTATTGGTCCTGTCTTGTGATGATGAAGCTCTCTTGCTAGTGGAGATAGATGAGGATCCACATCTCTCGGCCATCCGTAATGCCCTCCGTGAGAACCCCTCCGCAAAGCCAGGGTGGGCACTCATCCACAATCGCCTCTTCTATAAAATAGGCTTGCAATTCAAGCTTCTTCATCTCTCAAACCCAAATTGTTAGCCGAGTTTCATGCGAGTCCAGTGGGAGGCCACGACAGATTTGTGAAGGCTTACAGTAGGCTCGCTGCTGAGGTTTGTTTGGTGGGTATGAAAAATGACATCAAGACATTTGTGGCAGCATGTGACGTCTGTCAACGCCACAAATACGAGACGTTAGCTCCGCTGGTCTCCTTCAACCCTTGCCCATTCCTACTGCCATTTGGGAGGACATATCCCTTGATTTCATTGAAGGATTGCCCATTTCTAAAGGGTTTAATTAAATCCTTGTCGTGGTGGATCGCCTGAGTTAGTACACTCATTTCCTCCCTTTGAAACACCCCTTCTAAGCAAAGATTGTGGCCGAGTTGTTCTTACGGGAGATAGTTCGCCTCCATGGTTTTCCTAGGTCTATGATGTCGGATAGAGATAAGATTTTCCTTAGTCACTTTTGGAAAGAACTCTTTTGGCTGCAACATACTTAATTAAATAGGAGTTTAGCATACCATCCTCAAAGTGATGGTCAAACTGAGGTCGTCAATCGTTGCCTCGAGACCTATTTACGCTGTTTTATTAGTCATAGGCCTAAGCTTTGGTCTGAGTGGCTACACTGGGCGGAGTTCTCCTACAACACCTCCTTCATTCTGATACGATTCGGGGCCGTCCCCCAATTCATCAAGTGTACAGGCGAAAGCGAGTGGCGAATAAGAGGCCCAAGTCTTTTTTGGGCCCTGTTGAGACGAGCCCAAATATTCAGGAACAACTAGTCACACTGGAGGCCCATACCCCATAAGTCCCTGGGCCCCCATTCATACAAGTGTCCTTTGGGCCCAGCCCATGAAGTCCCTAAGTGAGTTAGTTTTGTTGTCCATTGCGTTGTGGGAGTTGGAGATAAGAAGTGATGCAGAAGGTCGGTAGGGTATTGAGTTTTATCTTGTAATTGTGGTTTGGTTTCGGTGGGTGAACTGGAGACTCTCTCTCTCTCTGAAAGGCTTGTGAGGGAGTCTCCCTTTCGTCCATTATAGAGTTGTATTTCTTCCCCATTTGGGGCTATCAATATACTACCCGAGGCGACCCCCTCGTTCTCCTAGTCGGTAGCATCTTATCACATTCTTCCTTGAAGTGTTCTCCTTTCCGAGTAGTTTATGGTCATGACCCTTTCACTCGCGGACCACACGGATTTGGCAGCCATGTAGGAGGTGCGGGATCAAGCCCTCTACGAGCTTCGTGATCAATTATTACTTGCCAAAAATCGCATGAAACAACAAGCAGATCGTGGCCGTCGTGAGCTCGTGTTGAAGTCGACAATTTGGTGTATTTGAAGCTCTGACCCTATCGGCAGACCACTGTTGCTTGACGATCCAATATGAAGCTCAGTCCCCTCTTTTATGGGTCGTTTAAGATCTTGGCTCGCATTGGCTCTGTGGCATACAAGCTTGATCTTCCTCCCTCCTCGTTGGTGCACCCGCCTTCCGCTTTTCTCAGCTTCGTTGTGCTGTCGGGTCTGTTGTTGCCTCCCTTACTCTCCCGCCCTTTACGATGGATTCCCTCACTGCACCCTTGGAGTCGGAATCAGTCCTAGCATATCGAACGACAGCTGCGGGTTCCGAATTGTTAATCAAATGGCTCCTCCTCGCGCCATCCGAAGCTTCGTGGGAGCTTGTTCGTCACATGAAGAAATCGTTTCATGCTTTTCACCTTGAGGACAAGGTGGCTCTCCTTGGGGGAAGCATTGATAGCACTCCTGTCCCTAAAGTGATTCGGAAGGTGTATACTCGGAAGAGGTTTAGGAGCAGGAGAACATTCCCAGCACATGGTGGGCCCACTGTAACTGAATGAGAGCATAAGCTGGTAGGTGTGATGTGTGTGAGGCAGTGTAAACAAGAGTAGAGGCGCGTGTGTGTGAGTACGTTTTGCTCATGAGTGGGCTATAGGCTGAGGGGTATAAATAGAGTCTGTGTTGTCTCTGTAAGGCATCTGAAGTCAAATTGTAAATGGGATTTGGGTTGAGAAAGAGAGTCTTTCTGTTCTCTGGGTTAGGGTTTCCCCACTCTAGAGTGTGTACTCCCTATCTTCCTATCAATAAAAGTTAGAGGTGACCCCTCTTTGATCGGTAGTTTATCACATTACCAATTCAAGATCAAGTAAAAGATCTCAAATTGATTAAAATCAGTCGACTAGCAAGTCAATGGCTGGAACACCCGTGTGAAATCAGTTTAACGGCCAAAAAGTTTGTCTTTTAAGCCTTTCCAAAAGGCTTCTCGAACCAAGTTGATGGTATCCTCTAAAAAGTAGAAACTATTTTGCTTCCAACACTCTAAATGTGGGTTTCAAGCCTCAACTTCTTTGTCCTTCTCTTGAAATTCTCTTCTCTTTGTCCTTTTCCTTTTTGCTAGTTTTTTTTTTTTTTTTGTCCCAAGTTAGCTTTCAATTTTCAAAACTCCCATTTTCATTAAAGTTTGCACTCATCTCTCCATGTTTTCTCACATGCTATGATTTGTACTTTTAGGGTTTCTTTTGTATTTTCCATTCATACTTTCTTTGATTTTATCATTCTTTTTATTCTTCTTATGCTGTGAATGTATATTTTGAGATTTCTTTCGTTCTTTCTTTTGGGGGTTTGATTTTTAAGCTTTTCTCTACATGCTTATAAATAGGTGATAAATGAATGATGAATCATAATCCCACTTGCTTTATATTTATTCTTCTACTATTTAGAATTGAGTTGAAGAATCTGGTATGTTTCTCTCCTTTGATCCTTCAGTTTTTTGCTTTTCGTTGTGGAGATCTTTTGTTTTTGACGTGCAACTAACAAAGCTTCACTCTTAACATCTTTCCTAAAGGCCTTCTCCATTCCATGGTTTCTGATTCGTCATCTCGTCAAAATTTCCAATTACACCAAAGTGATCTTTATTCCAAACTTTCAGTTCTCCTTTCAAGTTTCAACTCTTGAATTTCCCCCAACCCCACCTCACTATCGAGCCATTATTTAGTCTTTTCGAAGCAAGTTCTGTCATGCAGCCACATATTCTAGAATTTGAATGTAGTAAGTCCTCATTTCACTCTTGTAGTGTTAACGATGATGGACCAATTGCTAGATGTAACCTAGGAAGTGCTTATTGTCTTTGATGAGGTAACATAGCTCCCATCCTACAACATGTAGGTTGTGATCTGTAGTTTGATCTTGTGAAATTAGCATTGAGGAGAGGAATATCATCCAGTCCATGTTCATTTTGAGTTTTTCCATGTGTTATGTAAGTCTAGCATTTTTGGACATTTATTTCGATCTCTTTTTGTGTTGGAAGACTCCACCATTGCACGGAAATTCTCCTCATAGTATGCTGAGATCTACTTTTTCCTAATATTATTCTGTCTCTTTGATCCGAAGTCAACTTTCACCTGAGCAAGGATCGAAACTTCGGTTTTGCCTTATAATTTGCCCTCTTGATGATTGGAATTAATTCAGAGAAGTTTAATTCGACGTGGAGAATTTTGGTAAAAATTCGCTAACTTAGAGAATTTTAAGAAATTTTTATTTAAATGGTTAATAAACTAAAACTCATTTTATGGGATGTCAAAACAAAATGTTTTAACGCGCGAGGAGGATATTAAGGAGAGATGGAGAAGTTACTTCGATAGTTTATTTAATGATGGCCAAGTTGATACTATAATAGATGAAAACCCACACCAAGAAAGAAATGTAAACTATACACGCAATATTAGAATTGTAGAAGTTAAAGAGGCATTGAAAAGAATGAAAATAGGGAAAGCATGTGGCCCAGATGAAATACCCATAGAGGTTTGGAAATGCTTAGGAGAAATCGGATTGACTTGGTTAACAAAACTTTTCAATAAAATTTTAAAATCAAAATGGATGCCAATGGATTGGAGAAGAAGCACGCTTGTGCCAATCTTCAAAAACAAAGGAGACATTCAAAGTTGCTCAAACTACCGAGGAATTAAACTTATAAGTCACACTATGAAACTGTGGGAGAGAATGATTGACAATAGGCTAAGGAGAGAAACAACAATATCAGAGAACCAATTTGGTTTCATGCCTGGGAGGTCAACTATGGAGGCGATTTTCCTTGTAAGACGATTGTTAGAAAAATATAGAGAAAAGAAAAAAGATCTTCATATGGTATTCGTAGATTTAGAAAAAAACATATGATAGGGTCCCTAGAGATGTTCTTTGGTGGGTTCTAGAAAGAAAAAAGTGCATGCTAGATACATAGACACTATTAAGGATATGTATGATGGAATAGTAACGAGTATAAAGACATTTGGAGGAGCTACAAAAGAATTTCCCATTACGATAGGACTACATCAAGGATCGGCTTTAAGCCCATATCTATTTACTTTAGTTATGGATGAACTAACTAGACATATTCAAGAGGATATACCATGGTGTATGTTATTTGCAGATGATATTGTCTTAGTGGATGAAACCAAAGATGGAGTGAATAGGAAATTAGAACTCGGAGGAATACATTAAAATCTAAAGGCTTTAAGTTGAGTAGGACGAAAACCGAATACATGCACTGTGAGTTTGGAAACACTAGACATCAAGATGATGAAGTGGTAAAATTAGGGGAAGTAGAAGTTCCTAAGGTAAACCACTTTAGATACCTAGGATCAATCATACAAAATGATTGTAACATTGAAAATGATGTCATACATAAAATTCAAGCTGGATGGAAGAAATGGCGGAGTGCAACAGGGGTGATTTGTGATCGACATGTTCCTACTAAAAAGGAAAATTTTATAGGACCGCAATGAGGCCAGCTATGCTCTATGGAAGTGAATGTTGGGCGGTAAAACGACAACAATTACATAAAGTGAACGTAGCAGAAATGAAGATGCTTAGGTGGATGTGTGGTAAAACTCGTAAAGATAGAATAAGAAATATAGAAATTCAAAGACAAGGAGTAGCACCAATTGATACAAAGATTAGGGAAGGGCGGTTGCGATGGTTTGGTCACCGCAAAGACGGCCTACAAATGCCCAACTAGAAAACTTGACTCAATAGAAACTGTAGAAATTCGACGAGGTAGGGGCAGACCAAAGCTAACATGGATGCATTAATTAAAAGGGATTTGAATGGTTTACAAAGCTCACCATCAATTGTACTTAATCGAGCACAATGGAAAAGTTTGATCCATGTAGCCGACCCCAGTTAATTTGGGACTGAGGCTATGTTGTTGTTGTTGTTGTATGGGATGTCAAAACAAGCACAATTATGCATTTATACCTAAAAAATTTACAATTTAATGGTTTCAAGTCAATTTTATTGGCACTAGTCATGCATACTATGTATGGTAGATCACTTTTTAGTGATAATAATTACACTTAATTTGAATCTCTAACTATTTATTAATTGCACATTCACATAAGTAAAATTAAAATTATGAAACATGTTTTTTTATATGGGTCAGTATTTAAAGCAAAAGAAAATATCTACTTTTTGGCATTATGCATCGATTAAAAAACTAAAAAGCGTTGTAGAGATGTTTGTGCAAAAGTGAATCTCGATGCATACATTAAATCTTGATGCAAAATCAAGGGATCACGTGATTGGTGTAGAGATGTGTGTACAAAAGTGAGCCACTCTCAAATTCTCAATAACCCCCAAAAGCCACCATCAATTACAACACTCAACCTTTCCGTCTCCTACACACTTATTTGGTTTTTTTATCGAAAAGTTTGCAATTTCTCTTTGTTTTTAGCAATCCATATCAATTTATATTATTGTCGTCAATTTTTAACATAAACTTCGGAGAAGTTTTGTAATTTTTAAACTACCCGTGAACTTTTCTTCGATCCTTTCAACTTCGATAAACTTCGGCTAAACTTCGGCTAATTTTATCGAATTTTCGTTCCTTGCACCCGAGTCAACTTCCTGTTTTTGAACTGCCCTTACGTCTCCTATTGGTGCCACGCCGTCCGAGGGGGCCTTTAAGATAGCATAGATATTTGTTCTCCGAAGTGTGAACTTTACCCCATAAGCCCTCTATCCAGTTTCTTCTCTTTTTTTTTTGGTTTCTAGAAGCATTACTAGTTAACATGGGATGCATTAATTAGGAGGGATTTGAATGGTTTGGAAAGCTCACCATCAATTGCACTTAATCGAACACAATAGAAAAGTTTGATCCAAGTAGCCGACTCCAATTAATTTGGGACTGAGGCTATGTTGTTGTTGTTGTTGTTGTTGTTGTTGTTGTTGTTGTTCTAGAAGCATTACTGCATCAAGTTTTCTGTTATGAACTTATGATTTGCCTTCTAACTAGAATGCGCTTAATCTTCATAGAGCATCCTCTATGGCCCATGACACTATCTGCATTTGTTCCTGATCCTGTGTTTTAACTTATGATTCATCTGCTTTTGCTTTGTTGGCTCCATGATATTCGTGTCTCTCTTGATCCCCTGATGTTTTCATTCCAAAATTCATGTGAAAGTTTGCTACCTCTTCTCCTGATATAAGCTGTTTGACCTTGCTTTTGTTCATTTTATCCTTCATTCCCATTAAGGCTATTCTAGAACCTACAATTGAGTAGCCTCTGAAAAAAAAGAACCTACACTAAGCAGCTTGCTTGTGAGCCTCCTCTGTATTGTCTTTCTCTTGTCTCCTTGTATTCTCTTGGATGGGGATGATGGGACTTACTTGAAGACTGTGCTTTGCATTTATTGTACCAATGGAAACTATTATACTAGGTCAAGGAGAATTTTGGAGGATGACTGATTTGGGAGGAGGGCGAGGAGCAGATCCATTTCTAATGATAAGAAACTCAAATGAGGGTTTGGGAATTTAATCTGGAGATTTTGATGGTTGTATTGGAAAACTTTCTTTTCAAATTCAACACTCTGATCCTCAATGGAGAGGTTTATGGGCAAACTAAAATTTGAGAGTGTTGTCTATAGAATAAAATGGTGATAGTGGGAAGTGTTAGTCAAATTCACTCTTATCATAAATAGAGTACATTATGGAAAAAAACTCCAAAACTATGTTTTAGAATTATTAAGTTTGCGGCATATTTTTATATGTATCTAAAGGCGATTTTTTTTGTAAGAAGATTGATGGAAAAATATAGAGAAAAGAAAAAGGATCTTCATATGATATTTGTAAATTTAGAAAGGATTCCTAGCTATGTTCTTTGGTGGGTTCCAGAAAGAAAAGGAGTGCATGCTAGGTAGATAGACACTATTAAAGATGTATACAAATGAGTAGTAACAAGTATAAATACATTTGGAGGAACCACAAAATTTTTTTTCCATTACAATATGACTACATCAAGGATCGGCTTTACATCCATATTTTTTTACTTTAATTATGGATGAACTAACTAGGCATATTCAAGAGGATATACTATGGTGTATATTATTTAAAGATGATATTGTCCTAGTGGACGAAACTAGAGATGAAGTGAATATGAAATTAGAACTTTGGAGGAATATATTAGAATATAAAGGCTTTAAGTTTAGTAGGACGAAGATCTACGACATGCATTGTGAGTTTAGAAAATACTAGACATCAAGATGAAGTTGTAAAATTAGGGGAAGTAGAAGTTCGTGAGGTGAACCGCTTTAGGTATTTAGGATCAATCATGCAAAATTATGGTAATATTGAGAATAATTTTACACATAGAATTCAAGTTGGATGGAAGAAATAGAAGAGTGCAACAGGTGTGATCAGTGATCGAAATATTCCTACTAAGTTAAAAAGATATTTTATAGGGCCACAACTAGACCCCCTATGCTCTATGGAAATGAATGTTGAGAGGTAAAAAAAAACAAGTACATAAAATGAACCTAGCAAAAATAGAATGCTTAGGTGGGTCTGTGGTAAAACTCATAAAGATAGAATACAAAATACGAAAATTCAAAGAAAAGTAGGAGTAACACTAAAGATTAAGGAATGGCTGTTGCGGTGGTTTGGACACCTCCAAAGACAGGCTACAAATGCTCCCACTAGAAAACTCGATTCAATAGAAGCTGGAGAAATTCGACAATGTAAGGATAGACCATAGCTAACTTTGGATGCATTGATTACGAGAGATTTAAAGGATTTGGAAAGCACACCACCAATTGTACTAAATCGAACGTAATAGAAAAGTTTGATCCATGGAGTCAACCCCAACTAATTTGGGAATGAGGCTTTATCTTTTACGTAGTTTATTGAGGCTTGAGACTTGATTCCGGGTCTGAGGTGTTCGATTAGTGCTTGTGCCTCATGTTTTGTTTACTTCCCCATGCATTCGATTTTACGGTGCTTGTGCCTCATGTTTTGTTTACTTCCCCATGCATTTGATTTTACTTTTAGAAACTTTCGCTGTTATTCATATTGTTACATAACTGTACAGTAATCCATAATCCATCCATTATTGCTTGTGCTAATGCTTATCTGTGTAATAATCTCAGCAAACCTTTGTGGGATGTTATTGCCTATATGGTGTCAAATGTTCCTTTGCCAACACCTGGAAAGGATCGAGTCCTTTTTGCTATAGAGAATTGCTTGCTCACCGTAGATGCTCCACCAAAGGATGGACTCCCTCATGCTGATGTATGAATGCTGCTTGCTGACATTGATCACCTTGTTAATGGAGCAAGGGGACAGTGTGAATAATACCCGTCTCTTTGTTGAATGCAGATATCATTTGAGCCATTGGTGCAGTGCCTGGACGTTGATAACTTGATAAGGCTTTTCACTGCTGTGTTGCTTGAAAGAAGAATTTTGCTTCGGTCAAATAAGTATATCTTTGACTTGGAATTCTCTATGTTGTATTGATAACATTTCAATCATCGAAGTGAATCATATTAGTTTATGCATCTCTTGTTGCATAACTTGCACTATCTTTATGGAGTGGAATATTGAGCTTTTGGATGACAATAATGTTAGGCAGCTCATAGAATAGCACACCATCAATTGCACTAAATCGAGCACAAAGGAAAAGTTTGATCCATGTAGCCGACCCTAACTAATTGGGGATTGTCCAAAGAAATATTGCTGTATTTCGAATACTTAATGCTAGTGTTCCCACTTCTTCAACTCAATAGAGCATTTCTCTGGTTGTTGACTTGAAGTTAGAAATGCATAATGTTTAGGTTGATTGGGAAATGGAAAATGTGAATTGCTTCTCTTTAATTGTCATAAGAAAAGATTAAGCAACCAGGGAATAGTGGACTAATTTTTCTTACTGGACTTATTGTCCTTGTTAAATTGCCATCTGTTTGCTGAACAATTGAAGAAGATCCTCCTTATTAGGAATTCAAAGCTCATTAGGGTGTAGGATTCACTGGAATGATCTTCTGATCAAGATAGAATCCAGAAGACAAGCATTTTCAATAGGATAAATATTAATTATTTTCGTAAGATACCATGGATTTTGAAGATTATAGAAATGTTTATCCATGATGATACTTTTTAAATGGCGGCCTTCCAAACCACCTTTTGGCAGGTATTCACTTTTAACGCTTGTATCAGAGGCCATCTGCCATTTGATATATCCATTCCGGTGGCAGGTATGTTCTCTGATCACCTTCAATTATATTAATGCGTTGACAACAAGGATACTAATATGATCTTTTTCTTGTATGTGCTGAAGCATGTATACATTCCATTACTATTTTTCAGTGGGGTAGACTACATTGATGCTCCTACTCCATACATGATGGGCCTACATTCAGGGGTTGATACGTCAGGTTTGACAATGGATGGCGTAAGTTTCATTCTTCAGATACTCTTGGACCATGGATAGATTTTCATTAACTGATTGAATGCCATTGAGTTTTTTATTGAGAATTTTGCGATGGTTTTTTCATTCTTGTGTCATGAGCTTTGTAGACTTAATCTTAGTTGCAGAATTTCCTTCTTGTTGATTGGCAAATGGTCTTTTTTGTAGGTTTAACTCCCTATAGTTGGCGATTTTGCATTTGTTTTATGTGGATGCATAAAGTGCTTGGTAAATATTTGCATTCAGATTGAGGAATTGTTGTTGGTGTTGTTGTTGTTGACAATGCGATAATTTGATCCGTATGCGTCCAATGGTTGGGTTGTATTTATTTTGTGTATTGACAAATGTAGTCTTGAAATTTTGTGCATGCAAAATCATACATTATAGAATGTGTAACGTCTTGTTGAAGGACCAATAAATTATATAGTAGAAAAAAGTAGATTGTACTATAGGGTCCTTGACTGCCATTAACAAAATTATATAATTTTTAAGAGAATAAGCCACAATTCTTAGTTATATGGTTTTACAAATAATTTTTGAAAACTGTGTATTCCAAATGGAATATTTATTTGTTTCCTCTTTTTCTATGTTGTAGGTGGTAGTTGTGGATCTTGAGTGCAACCATATTAGTACATCTGAAGAAATACCTCCCTTACCAGAGCCAGAATTAAGTTCTATGCGTTGTGAGATTATGAAGTTGTTGTATCCAAGAGTTTTTGGGATAGATCAGATGAAGGCTAATTTTTGCATTCTATTTGATCAATATCCAAAAGTTGGCAAACCATGGGGAGAGGAGCACGATCTTCTACTTAGGTGATAACTAGAAGCCTAAGCAGATGTTTAGAAAGTGTTATTTTACTTTCTCTGTTTTATTTAGTTAGTTAATTGCAATTCTCTATTAATGCATATTGCGATGGAGTTGTTTGTGTGCTTATTTATTGTGAGAAAGATCACGATCGAAGAAAATCATCGTTGCAAGCTATCAAATCATCTACTATATTCTCTTTTGATTGGCGGTCGGTTTTATTTGAGACTTAAAATGGAAGCATAGTTGAGAACTTGAGTGCGTGGACCCTTTCCTAGTTCACATAGGTGAAATAATCATGGATTGGATTTTCTTCTCTGAAAAACCAGTCTTGTCTATATCCATGGAAGGAAAACTTATCCGAACTTCTCTGAATTCCCTTGAATTAAATGGGTTCTTTTGAATACAACAACAACAACAACAACAACAACAACAACAACAACAACAACAACGATAATGACATAGCCTCAGTCCCAACATAATTGGGGTCGGCTACATGGATCAAACTTTTCCATTGTGTTCGATTAAGTGCAATTGATGGCGAGCTTTCCAGACTATTCAAATTCCTCCTAATTAATGCATCCCATGTTGATTTTAGTCTACCCTACATCGTCGAATTTCTACAGTTTCTATTAAGTCAAGTTTTCTAGTGGGGGCATTTGGAGACCATCTTTGCAGGTGACCAAACCACTGCAACCGCCCTTCTCTTTGTATCAATTGGTGCTACGCCTACTTGTCTTTGAATTTCTATATTTCTTATTTTATATTTACGAGTTTTACCACACATCCACCTAAGCATCCTCATTTTTTCTACGTTCATTTTATGTAATTGTTGTTGCTTTACTGCCCAACATTCACTTCCATTGAGCATAGCTGACCTAATTGCGGTCCTATAAAATTTTTCTTTTAACTTAATAGGAACATTTTGATCGCAAATCACTCTTGTTGCACTCCGCCATTTCTTTCATCTAGCTTGAATTCTATGTGTGACATCGTTTTCAATATTACCATCATTTTGTATGACTGATCCTAGCTATCTAAAGTGGTTCACCGTATGAACTTCTACTTCCCCTAATTTTACCACTCCATCATCTCGATGTCTAGTGTTTCTAAACTCACAGTGCATGTATTCGGTCTTTGTTCTACTCAACTTAAAGCCTTTAAATTATAATGTATTCCTCCAGAGTTCTAATTTCCCATTCACTCCATCTTTTGTTTCATCCACTAAGATAATATCATCTGCAAATAGCATACACCATGGTATATCATCTTGAATATGCCTAGTTAGTTCATCCATAACTAAAGTAAATAGATATGGGCTTAAAGCCGATCCTTAATGTAGCCCTATCGTAATGGAAATTTTTTTTGTAGCTCCTCCAAATGCCTTTATACTTGTTACTACTCCTTCATACCTATCCTTAATAGTGTCTTTGTATCTAGCATGAACTCTTTTTCTTTCTAGAACCCACCAAAGAACATCTCTAGGGACCCTATCATATGCTTTTTCTAAATCTACGAATACCATATGACGATTTTTTTCTTTTCTCTATATTTTTCTAACAATTGTCTTACAAGGAAAATCGCCTCCATAGTTGACCTCCCAGACATGAAGCCAAATTGGTTCTCTGATATTGTTGTTTCTCTCCTTAGCCTATTGTCAATTATTATCTCCCAGAGTTTCATAGTGTGATTCATAAGTTTAATTTCTCAGTAGTTTGAGCAACTTTGAATGTCTCCTTTGTTTTTGAAGATTGGCATAAGCGTGCTTCTTCTCCAATCCATTGACATCCGTTTTGATTTTAGAATTTTATTGAAAAGTTTTGTTAACCAAGTCAATCCAATTTCTCCTAAGCATTTCCAAACCTCTATGGATATTTCATCTGTGCCATATGCTTTTCCTATTTTCATTCTTTTCAATGCCTCTTTAACTTCTAGAATTCTAATTTGAGTGTATAGTTTACATTTCTTTCTTGGTGTGGGTTTTAATCTACTATAGTCAAGGTTCGAAACCTCGACTTCGCCTAAGACTTCACTCACTTAAAATTCAGAATTAATTCAAGGAAGTTAACTTCGACGATGGAAGTTTGACAAAAATTCACCGGTGTGTGGAAGTTTATGGAATTTCACTTTAAAGTTAGAAAACTCAAGTTTCTTCGTAGAGATGTTAGGAATATACTTAATCATACAACAATAATGCATAAATATGGTTTTATCAACTTCCATCGAAGTTTCGAAGTTTTTGTTGAAGTTTCAGTCGAAGTTTGTTCAACTTCCACGAAACATAACAATTTTAATTCATGTTTTATGAACTTCTATCGAAGTTTTCGAAGTTCGGTCGAAGTTAGCCGAAGTTGAGTCAAAGTTTTGCAATTTTTCAACTGCCCTTGAACTTTGCTTCACTCACCTCAACATCGACAAACTTCGCCCGAACTTTGACGAAGTTTGTCGATTTTTGAAACCATGACTTTAGTATCAACTTGACCATCATTAAATAAACTATCGAAGTAACTTCTCCGTCTCTCCTTAATATCATCATCGCGCGTTAAAACATTTTGATTTTCGTCTTTAATACAACTTACATGACTTAGGTCTTGTTTCTTTTTATCTCTTAATTTGGCTAGCCTATATATATATATATATATTTTTCGCCATCTCTATTACCTAACCTTGCATATAGATCTTCCATGAAATTTGTTTTAGCTTGACTAACTACTTTTTTAGCTTGTTTTCTAGCTTCTCTATATTGATTGTAGGCATATTCATCTTGACACTTAGGTATTTTCCTATACATCTCTCTTTTAGTCTTAATTGCTCGTTGGACATCCTTGTTCCACCACCATGTTTCCTTCTTTGGTGGTCCGAAGCCTTTAGATATATCTAATACGTTTGATCCTACTCTCCTTATGCAACTATTCATTTCTAGCCACATTGTATTAGCATCTAAGTCAAGATTGCAAACATTTTCCTTTAGTAGTTTTTCTCTAAACTCTACTTGTTTACTATTTTTTAGGTTCCACCACTTTATTGTAGGGTCGCTGACTCTTTTATTCCTATTAAGTCATCGTTTTAGCTTAATATCAAGTACTATTAATTTATGTTGGGTAGTAAGCGCTTCACTAGGTATTACTTTGCAGTCTCTACATATTTTTCTATCTAATTTTCTTGTTAAAAGAAAATCTATTTGACTCTTGTTATGACCACTAGTAAAAGTATTTATGTGCGAACCTAATTAGGAACAAACTTTTCTTCATTAATTGCACTGTTCCTACTTCGAAGTCACAAAATATTAGGAGTTCAGAAAGAAAGTTTATTGTTTCAGTAAAAGTAAAGTTGTTGAAATTCGTCACGAGGAATAAATACTGATCTACTTCTCCAAATTTTTAGCTACGGTTTCTGAATATTTAGCAAAAGTTAGTTGTGTAATACCGTTTCTGTGTGATTCCTTTCTTGTTCTTGGGTTGTTGATGTTAATTACTACTTGGATTGTTCTCCCTACCAGAGTAGGAGGCCATTCAATGGTTATGTTAGTCTTTTCAATTTTTATTTAGCTTTTAGTTATTCTTTTGGGTGCTGATTTCGATTCATTTTTCAATTTGCTTGAAATCTTCCTAAAGCACTTCATTATTTTTGTTTATCGGTTTGATTTGAGTTGATTAAACTCTGCAGGTTAATATTCCTGAAATTCTTTGCATCAATTTTGAGTGGCTATCGTAATTTCGTAGTAAGTACATTTTATTCCAACAGTGGATACTGGAGTGTTGAATTTCCTTTGGAGATTTGTTGATACAATTTTTCTTGTTCAGGAATATTCTGCTGCTAATGTGTTCAACAGCCAAGCATTTTTGAGAAAACGATCTCGAGCTACTAGTCAACCACCAGATACCATGGTGACGTTTATGTTCTTGGCTGCATGAAACTGCAAACTTGTTTTATCTTAATTTAGTCGTAAATTAATTATTCTTATTCTGGAAAAGTGGAAGATTTCTTGCACATTGCACTATGTGGTGTTTTTGAGTATGTCAAATGAAAAAAAAAAGGAAGAAAGAACTATAAGCAAAAACTCATTTTTTCAGTGCTTAGCGTTCTTTAAGAAAAAGCTCATTTTTAATGCGCAGAGTACTCTGTCAATAATATCTTGTAGCTTGAGAGATTCAACATGTTTTAAAGGTGCACTAACATTAGCTCTTGGTTTTGTTTGTGATCAGATTGCCCAGTTCTTAGATTCTCAGGGTTTCCTTGATTATCTAGAGAGGGGTATTGGCTCCGACGTTATGGCTAATAATCTTCTAGATAAGCTGCAAGATGCAATGGGAAGAGGTCAAAATCCTTTTTCTATTTTTCTTCCTTACTCAGAAGAGCCCGAAACCGTAACAATATCTGATCCTGGCATTGGATTATCAGGTCGCACACATTAGAGTTCCTCTTCTGTAAAAGAACCACCTTGGAGCTATTCCCTATTTTTTTGTTGTTATCTTAAGATCTATGTTCATTTTGCTTTTATCAGGATCAGGTGCCACATATTGTTATGATAGATTTCCTTCAAATGTAAGAACTGAAGAGCAAGAAGAAAAGAGGAAGGCTATTCTAGCTACAGCAAGCGGAGCATTCGATCATTTCGGAAAGCTTACCCCAAGGTATACCAGCCGAAGACTAGCCTGTTTCCCCATTGGTTTTGATCGCTTTAAGTTGTATATCATTGATATTGTACTTTTAGTCTATTTATAGCATGTCTAGAGTTAAAGAGAATTTTACAATGTATCTATGCTTCTGAAGATATGCAATTTTTGTGCTGATTTTTCAATTATATTTCCAGTTCGCCATCGGTGGGTAAAGACTCAAAGGTAGACGGTCTAAGTCCAAGAGAGAGAGCTGTAAGTCCTAGTCATTTTTTATTTTGATGAGCCAATCCCCATCTATAGAACTACAAGCCAACTACCACCTATATTTTATAGTTGACCTCATAATTTGAACTTCATGATTTGCAGGCAGAAAGAGAACGCATGGTGTTGGACATAAAAGTGAAGCTCCAGGTAAGGATTTCCCATACTATAGTATTTCTCGAATCTCCATACAAAGCTGAATAGCATGAACAATAGTAGGAGTTTATCTTAGTTTGATCCTGTAAGAAATCAGTAAAATTTTTCCTTTACCAGAAGTATTTTATCCCATGAGTTACCAATATTTGTGATCGTTGAATGGGATGAGAAGTGAAAGCTAAGGTCCTTGATTGGAATTTTTATACCTTAAAGAGGTAGTTTAAAAGAGTAATTGACTATTCTCTTACAAACTCATAATCTGAGGCAAAGGAGCAGTATAAATTTTCAAGTTGGAAAGGGAACTGTTTCATATAGTGAGATTCTGAAGAAGTTTGCTTTCTGCAAGAAAGAAGTTATAAAGGGCTAGTGCTGATTTGCCACTTGTAGTGTTGTCACTAGCAACAACACTATTTTTTTTTTTGTTGGATGAATTCATTGTTGGAGGGCTATATTTTGAAGATGAATTGTTAAGGAGGTAAGGCAGCCCTTAGGTAGTCACAGTGGATAAAAGTATGTATTGGAGACCCTTAACAGTTACATAACAATATATTAAACGAACTAAGTATCTCAAACAATATGGCATTAGTATTTTCATTGTTCAATCAACAACATGACATCATAAATGTAAAAGTTGAATTGCAGCTCAAGACTGCGACTGAATTGTAGACTTGCAGTAGCTATGTTTGGGAGGAATCTTATCGGACGCTATTGATGTTATCATAAGAGTTTAGTATGGTTGCTAAAATGGTATTCAAAGCTTAGCGATGTTGTTGGGGGTCGTGTTCCTTTGATGATTGAGGGTTTTGAGAGTTGTGGTTTGAAGGGAGTTGTGTGTTTTACATGATAATTTTTTATTTGCTAACTACTCTGTAAATCTTTTGTTTAATTATTTTAACACCCAACGCTTGCATAACTCATGGCCTAGAGATAGATTATGAAATACCTAAGGTGCTATATAGGTGATTCCTTGAATTTGATGAGATGCCAGAAAGCGTTTTAGTCAGTTGTGGTTAGTGAGGCAATTGAATGGCCAATGGTTTTTCGTTTAGGATTATCATTTTTAAGATGATGTAAATGCTCAGCTATAGTGAGATATAGGACAGGTTTTTTTAAGCAGCCAGATCTTATTGAATCAGCGATGAAACAGTTCAAACTTCCAAACTTCTTATCCCAAATCAATCACAAGAGAAATGCAACACAAAGACTGGATCAATTCTCAATAACAGTAAAACAGCACTCACAGGAAGACCCATAAAAAGACTGATCTAGCACGAAGCCAGCAACAGAAAGAAAGAACAAACAACCCAAGACTCAAAACTTCCATACTTACTTACATGACATTAACTGCTTTATATAGTCACTGACCACCCAATGGGACCGGACCACTAAGTAACTAATTGTCGGCAGGTTCAACTCATGCATCAATCGGAGTGTCAGAAGTTCCCTTCAATTCCTCACCTTCAGCTGTTGCCACTTCTCCATCTTCTGAGGAGTCCAGTTTCCTTTGCTCTTGTTTTGCCTTACATATTGATGCCAAATAGGGAGCTTATCCGTTTGCTGGGGGAGTAGCATTTGGGGCCAGATAGCACATCGAGCAGTGACTCTTGATGTATGACACTGTTTCTGAGATTTTAGAGAATAAGAGAGGTGATAACTGGCAGAATGGCATAATTTGTACGTTCAATTTGTGGATAACCGACAACCACAATTGCATTCTTCACTAGTTATAATAAGAAGGTTGGTTAACGAGATTTATAGTTTTCAATTATGATTAGTATTGTCTAGAAAGTGCCCCAACCATCTTTGTGTATTTTAACCTCTTCTAGTGTCGAAGTCCTCTAGGCAGATAACTTGGAGAGAGAGCTAAAAATCCATGGATGTAGTTATCTTATGGGTTTTACAATTTGCCATAAGCAGGGTACTTGTGGAGCTGTACAAAGACAAGCACGTAGTTATCTGATGGATAATAGTATAATGTCTTTCAGTTGTGGATCAACTCATCTAGAATTCGTATCGTACTTTTGACCCAGCACAAACTGAGAAAACGGTGAACTTGCAGATGAAGTGTGTGTGATAGATAGGGGTGCTGTAGTGGTTATAGGAGATTTTAGACTGCATGTGATTAATATCATTGAAACAAGGGTCATTGTGGTTGTGACCATAGAACTAACATGAGATGTTATTATCAAGCAGGTCAAGTATAGGATGGAGATGGCAGGAATTCTCAAAGAGGAAAACTATTATATTGTTTTTTCTATCCATAGCCCCAAATTCTTTGTTTGTCACTCTCAATATTGTGCTACCTTTCAACTTCCTGTGCATGTAGTACTAGTAGCACTTTGGCTTGACCTTAGGAGATCACCTTTAAGCCATTAATGGAATTCCTTAAAAGTTCCATTTATATATATATATATATATATTATATTCAATAGTTATCATGATATCATCTAAATAAATGCTTAACTGAAGGAGGGTGAAGAAGGTTCTTCAAATAGTTATCATCTATTATTCAATGCTGGTCATACAAAAGAAGTTATGATGTATTGTTCTTATATCAAGTTTTATGATAACTTTCTTTGTAATAGGGCTTGTGGCTCCGACTTTTGAAGCTGGGAGCAACTGATGATCCTCTATCTTCGTTCGAGTATGGAACAATCCTCGGTAAGACAATTTATTTGCTGAAATCTACGTTGAATGCCTAGTGATATACATGCGATTGAACTATGCCTATTTACTTTTAAATAAATCTGAATTTTGTCAGATCTAATTGATGCTTATATCATACATGCTATCCATGTCAGCTTTGATCGAGTCTGACGCAGAGGGGATTGGCGGCAGTGGATTCGTTGAATGTATAAGAGAGCACATTCACTCAGTATGTGGTTTATCAGTCAACCCACATTGATCGTACTATCCATTTTAAAAGATTGAAATGATTAACTGCTTGATAAATGTGTTCGTAGGGATGGCTTTGTCAGTTAACTGAGGAACAGTTCATTGCTGTCAAAGAACTGGTTTGTTGTTTAGTAGTTTCTGTTCTTTGCTGTTCTGTCTATGCCTCTCATCCAAATTCTGGTTATACTTGCATTTCTTTAGAGGTTATTTTCTTTATTACTCTATATTTATTTTTCCAGCTCAAGACAGCCATAAGCCGTGCTACCTCTCGGAATGACTTGTCAACTATAAGAGATGCACTTGAAATTTCTGCTGAAATGTATAAGAAAGACGCCAATAATATTTCAGACTATATTCAGCGGCATCTCCTTTCTCTCTCCATCTGGGAGGAATTAAGGTATTTCTTGAAGTCGACTGCTACTTAATTTGGTCTGGTTTCTTTAAGAGAAATATCAACACTGCTTGCGTTTTTATACATGCAATTGTCATTGACAAACCAATAGAAACTGTCAGGGATTGAGCTAAGCGTTTAAGCTCGAAGAACAATATTTCAGGAAAATCAGTGTAAAATGAATATAGATGAGCTATAAATTTTTTTTATTAAACAAAGAATATTATATATTATATTATATAAAGTTGAAAACTGAATGCTTTGCTGTTTCTTTACTTTTTCATTTTTAAGTTACAGCTACTAATTACTTGATTCACATACAATTTCCACTTGGCTTTTTATATTATGATCTTTTCAAGGTTGTGGAAGATGTGACACATCTAGCTTTTCATTTGTTGCCCACAAGCTTTTCCGGTTGCTATTCATTGCTGTTTCTATTCGATTTTTGTCAGAAGCAATTCTGGCATCTTGCAATGATTATCACTTCATAAATTAGAAATTTGAGCTTTTTTTCGAGGGTGGTTGAAATTGCATGAGGTATGATTGAGGTTGTTTGCGTAGTTTTATCATTATGAACCTATTTCAATGCCAACTTATGAAAGTTAACTGTATTGCATAGAGTTTGTGGAAAAGAAGTGTTATGTTTTATATTAAATACATGTTGAACTTACACCACATGTATGTCTGACTTTGGGAAATGTTCTTAAAAAAATGTTGTCTATTTCGATTAAAATCTTGAATGGTAGGTTTTTTTTTTTTTTTTTTTTTTTTAATATGAACGGTAGTTTTAGTAGTGACCCTTTCAAAAGCAAAATATAGATCATGAAAATTGTATAATTATTTTTCTTTAATGGTTCTTAAACCCTTTGTTAGTGATGTTGTGGACTATTGCAAAGTGCACGCTTAAACATTCAAAGGTTACACAAATATTTCGTGCCTTCAGAGGGAACCATTTAGGTGTCATTGAGTGAAGATTTATCATTAAAGTTTTGTACAAGTTAATGACTTCCAACAGTAGTGTGCTTGAGTCACGAGGCGTCCAGGTTATGCCTAGCGATCTACCCTCTATTGGGCGTGGTGGTGCTCAGCTATTACTTAAATGCAGCCTCCCCTATCCAATACAAAAGAATGTTGCATACTGATGTGGAACAGAAGAAATAACACTCATTCTCCAAGTTGAGAAAATCAAAAGGAAGAAGAAGAAAAAGCCTTGGAGCACCTTGAACAAGGATTGCTCAATAAGGTCGTTCTAGAGATCACCACAAGCAAGAATTTGCTTTATAAGATCTTGTAGAATGCTGCAGATCCACAGTTCACTCACAGATTTGACAAGTTTTCAATGAGAGTAAATTAAAACTCAAAATCCAACTTTATTGCTTCAATGGAATTATATCTTTCACAGGCTACGCAAAACTCTGAAACCCTAACCTAAGAGTAACACAATTACTAATTTTGTTATATACTAATAAAAGACAAAACTCCGACAATCGTGCAACTTTTGTTATGTGCTCTTTGCAGGCATTACAGAACAACTTTTGGAGTAGTAAGTCTGAGGTTTTCTGGCAATCACATATAACTAATAAAACAACTAGTTATTGCACGACAAAGTTGGTCCTTGTGTAATAATCTTGACACTCTGTCTCTCACAACTTTTGCACCTTTTCTGCTGCATGTTTTGACTACTCTGATTATATGTTTGGTTTGTAATTGGACCCTAAAATAATATTTTGGAACTCCTAACATACTTGAAACACCTTTGCGATTTCACATTTCATACACATACATAGAAATAAAACGAGCATAGTGGAGATGAGGATTCTTAGGTGGATGTCTGTTAAAAATTAAAAGTATGATTTGAAAATTCTCTGAAGTTCGAAAAACATCTTCAAATTCATTAGATGTTTTGAAGCATTGAATTAAGAACTAAATGTAAACGAATTTTTACAAACTTCCATCGATGTTGGAAAGTAACCATAAATTTACAAATTTTAATGCTAATTGTGGGAATAGTGAAATACTGGCGCAGCGGAGATCTTCTAAACCAGTTGAACGAATCCATGAACAACTCGATCTAGGTCAGAACTTAACCCAAAGTTCAAAAATTCTTTTATTTCAGCCAAAACTATGAATTACACCCAATAGATCGCTTAAATAGCGAAACCCTAAAATTTGCCAAAAATAGTAAAAAGTCCAAAAAGCCCTAAACTGAAAACTAGACGAAAAATAGAAACAAACGTCGCAAACGGAAATAAAAACGGAAATTCCTAATGAAAGTTATAAGCAAAACAAAAGTTTCCTAAAATAGCAAAATTGCCGTTTCGGAGGGCGAAACGATGGAATTTTGCCGAAAAATGTCGTACTCACGGCATAGCTGTGAGTCGTGATCTCCACGCCGTTTCCAATAAACCCATACCCCCGAAACGCCAAAACTCAAACGTCCGAACTTCACCAAAATTACAAAAATGTCATCCTGTCATATCTTTTCCTATTTTTCCAAGAATTTGCAACTAATTCTTGGTCATCATTATCCTGTCAAGAATTTGCAAACTAACTAATTCTTGGGCTTCATCATTATCCTGTCAAGAATTTGCAAGCTAATTCTTGGACTTCATCAAATACAATTGGTGCTGATTATTGTTAGAACTTAGAAGGTCATGGTAAAGAATGAAAACATGTTAAAAGATACAAGACCAAAAATCAATCTCATTTATAAGAAATGAATTCTAACAAATTTTATATTAAAGAAAAAAATAATATCCAAGATGATCCATTGTATCGATGTTGGAAGTTTAAAAATCACAGGATCAAGTTTAGATAGAGAAGTCATGAAACATTATAAAAGAATATGCTTTTTTATTTTGTTTTTATAAAACTTTGATGTTCTCTATCACTTAGATGAAGTTATTGATACTATCTATAATGTTGAAATTTTACAAAAACTCCTTGAATTAACTTTGAATTTTAAGTGAGCAAAGTTATAAGCGAAGTTGAAGTTTCAATGGAATAAGAAATATTGAGATTCAAAGAAAAGTAGAAGCAATGTCAATAGAAGCAATAATAGGAGAGGGGGAGTTATGATGGTTTGGGCACATTGAAAGACGACCTATAAATACTCGGTTACAAAATTTGAGATGTTTGAAATTGTAGGAATTTGAAAGTAGTGGAGTTGACCTAAAGTAACTTGAGACGCACCAATTAGAAAACTCAATTTAGTGCACTTAATGGCGTGCTTCATTGTTTATATGTGTTTGATCCATTTCATAGAGAGGATAAAAGGTTTACGCTGGATGAGATATTTGTTTTTCTACATACAAAATAAGGGGAATTATTCCATTCCACATAGCAGTAGCCAGTAGGTCCTGCATTAAATCAAACTTGATGGAAACCTTAGATCCATGTAGCCCACCAGTGACCAGGCCACAACTAATTTGGAGCTGAGGCTCTTTTGTTGACATAGCATTCAGTTATTTATATATATTTATCTTTCGAGGTCAGCAGCTGGTCATCTTTTAATATTTATCAGTTTTTTGTTCTTCCTTTTGGATGTGTAAGGTCCATTCACCATTCATTTTTCTCTTTTACTTTCCAGCTTTTTTGCATTTTAATCTAATTTCAAAATTGCAGGTTTTGGGTTGGATACTTTGAGTATTTAATGGAACAGTCTTCGAGCAAGTATGAACTGCGCTCACCTTAACGCTCAATTCTGTCAGCATTCTTAGATACTTAAGAGTTAATTCATTCCAATTTACAAAACAGTATCATATGACATATTTTTCTTTGAATTTCTTTTAAAAGATGTACTTCTTTTAGAAGTTCATTGATATACTTCAATTTAATTTCCTGTAAATGATAGTTTACCTCATAATAAGCTAGTCTTCGTTGTCCTTTCTCTTGTGGTCAAAAAGAGACTTGCATTAGTAAAGGAAAGGACGAGAATTATTAACATCTGTATGAGAAAGTGAACCAAAGAAAGAAAAAAAAAAAAAGTGAAACCCTTCTTGTATGTTTAAGGAAGTTTAACAAGGGACCCTAGAAATGATGGGCCCAAACCTATTGTAGGAGAAGGTAGGGAATCTAAGATACAAGGTAAGGCCGTAAAGGACAGAACCTCTGATTGCAGATTGCAAAGTAATTGATATGAACCCTGCATAAATGTTTGTCAATCATGATGCTAACTTTTTTTAATATAATTTGTAAAATAAAAATTATATTGCAACTAAACTTAAATAGAGGTAATGATTCTGATTTCAGATTTTCTAATCATCCCTTACCATGTTAGGTCAGCGAATTATTCAACTCTTGTTACTACACAACTTGTCATTATTGCATCACACATGGTATGCTTGTTTCTTTCATTACTGTGCTTTCTTCTTATGATAAATGAAACACAGGGATCTGTGCTTCTATTGCTCATCTTTCTAAATTTTTTGGCTTGTGGATTATGCAGGCAGGGCTAGGAATTCCAGATACTGATGCATGGTACATGATTGAGTCAATTGCAGAAAAAAATGATGTAGGATACAAACAGTTGGTAGGTGACTATGTCATGATAAACTGTTTATGATTCGCAACGTGTTGTATTTTCTCTTTACTTTTCGCTCTTTCATTGAAGGCACTAAAGTGAAGTTTCTCTTAATTAGACACTTTGCTGTTTTTTTTTTTTTTTTTTTTCATTTCCATCTGAACTATTTATGGTTTGTTGGTGTTTAGACTTGATATTCAGGTTAGGAGTCACTGACCTAATAAAACATTAGAATTTGATTAAACAATATGATTTTGGACATCCAATCCATCAGTTTGGAGGTATTGGTTGGTGTCTGTGACCGGAAATTCACTTGCCATTGATCATTATCCAGTACTGTTACGAGAATCTCTTTTTTTAAAAAAAAATTGATATGCTTTTTATTAGTGTTAGTGAAAAGGTTTTACAGGTACGAAAGCTGGAAAACTAGATAACGAAGCATCTAAGGTAGAAGCAAAAAGATAAAAATAAAAGATGAAAGGGAACAGGGAAAACAACAACCCAGTGCAAAGCAAGACAAATCAACTACAATTAATATATGCCAGTAACTTAATTTCTTATGTTAGCTTCAAGTACCTTGTTTTTTAAACTCATTTGGGTATTATGTTAAAAATTCTGATGGTTAGCTTCAAGAACCTTTCAGATATTGCATGTTCTGCATACATCATCTATTAATTTACTTACTAGTGTGATTAGATTTTATACATTCATCAAATCTTACCTCAGTTTAATGTAGTTGATGACGTGCTTCCATAATCCTTTAAATCTTTCTTGATTAATGCATCTCAAGTTATCTTAGGTCTACTGCTATGTTGTTGAATTCCTTCAGTTTCTACTCAGTCGAGTTTTCTAATTGAGGCATTTGTAACCTGTTTTTGGTTGTTATCAAACCAGCGTAACCGTCCTTCCCTATTTTCTTGTATCCACTGGTGCTCACCCCCACTTTTCTTTGAATTTGTGTATTTATTTCTCTATCTTTACGAGTTCTACCACTCATCCATCTAAACATGATTGGCATCCCTTCCATGAAAGAAAATTGGCATATGAAAAGTAGATGATTAAAGTACCCTAGATGGTAAATGATATTTAATGACTGAAATAAACCCTTCTTTCAACAGTTGTAAAAAATTGTACAAATAATTGTTTATTGAGCCTAACTATCCCAGAAATATATTGCTGAAAATGTAATGTTACATCATTACTTGGAAAGATGTCATTATTCAAACACATATTTGAGTCTTCTAAAACCAATGATCCTATTCCATCAGATTAAACTGCGTGGAGTCTTATCACATGTTCAACAACTAAGGATTGGATATTGGGGAATATCTTCTGTTAAACCTCATTCTGCTTCACTTCATGGGTTGCCATCCCCACACTCGCAAGATACAGCAGATGAGAGTCAGCAGCCTCCAGAGGCTTCTGGTATTGGACGGAGCTGGGTTCAAAGCATGTTTAGCAGAGATACAGCAGCAAGAGGAAATTCTTTTCAGTCGTGTTCGTGGGTGGACTTCTGATAGTGGTACATTAGGTATAGATCTGTCTGTCCAAGCTGCTTATTGATATTGTAATGCTTTTATTTTAAAAGACTATTGTTTTCCTTTGCTTCAGCAGCAAATGGAAACATCAAAAGTGGTGCTTCTCCCCGAAGGCTAGATATACCCTCTACAGGGCAGAAGAAAATTCAGTCTAGTATGCGCACACTCAGGGGTCATAATGGTGCCATTACTGCTCTACATTGTGTGACTAGAAGAGAGGTCTGGGATCTGGTGGGTGATCGTGAAGATGCTGGACTTTTCATAAGTGGTAGCACCGATTGCATGGTAATATTATTAAAACTGCATGTTGTGTTTGTTTCTTTCTGCTGCTTGTCTAATCGTCCTTTCTTGTTTGTCTGGTTTCTTTTTAGTATTGTCTAACTTTGAATTATTGCCGCTCGACCCTGTTAAATTACTAATGAAGACTCTTGAGTTGTTGAAATGAGATGATACAAAGGTGGATAAGTAACTAGCTTATGGACATGATTCTGAAGGAAAACACTAGTCGTGTTAATTGTTACTCATTGTGGTCCTGTTGTAACCAACTAACTCTTCTATTGAAGTTTGCAGCCTTGATTCATATATCTTTGGAAAATGATACTCTTCTATTGAAGTTTGCAGCCTGTATGATTCGTATATCTTTGGAAAATGATCAAGTGACGCACTTTTGACACCTACATTCGACAACCAGTTGTTGTGGTCCTTTGAATTTAGCATCGAGATGTAGGCACATGTGTTTCTGAGTGTATCCTTAGGAACTCCAAGAACTGGGTGTCAAATATAGGTGCCAAAAGTGGATTGTTATTATTATAAGAAATAGATTCTTCATCTCTTTCTTATAGGCAACATAATCATTTCCCTGTGCGTACATTTCAATTAATGGTCAATCCAGTTGTCTAGAAAATTTGCCCCTGAGATTGATAAAGTTTTGTCCTTGTCTTTCAACTATTTTATGGATTTTCTAAATATCTGACTTTTGAGGCTTACTGAAACATATTTTCATGTTCTAATAACATGAAATGCGTTCAGTATTGTTTCTATGTTTAGATAAATGAGGGGATACTCAGGGCTTCTGGTCTAATTTCCACCTTGTTCAATAATATTTAATAAAGCCTTATCTTCTACCTCCTTGAGTGTGGTAAACTTTTAACATATGTTACAAAGGTTTGCCATAACTGTAAGTTTTCTTCTCAAAAATAAGAGTGCATGGAAAAAGCATGAGGCTTTTGATGAGATCTTATTGAGCTGTTCATGGTTTGACTGCTTTTGTTGTTCATCAAAATTTACCCGTGGTCTTTGCTGTTATTTCTTTGTTTGAAATTTAAGATGATAGTATAGGGTTAGTAAAGGTCTCCTTACTATTGCACGGGACATGTACTTCATGTTCTATCTAATTAAAGTTCTCACCCATTGATGACTCTTGACCACATAGTTGACACACGTTTAACATTCATGCCACGTCCCAAAAAAAAATGTTAGTTTCTCCATTGATAGAGTGCTGTTTCTTTTTCTTTCTTTTTTCTTTTTCTTTTTTTTTTTCTTTTTTTGGTGAAAAATGCTGATTTTTCCATCAATTTCCGTTTGCCTAATTTTGGACGCAAGTATGGAGCTTTCCTCAAAAGGCCTCAGCTCCAATAAAAGGGAATTTTATGCTTATATTTCACCTCATAATCCTCAGCTCTACTAAAACCAGTTTGTGATGTGCTTTCATAATCCTTCAATTCTTTCATAATTAATGCATCACAGGTTATCTTAAGTCCATCCCTATACCGTCGAATTCCTTCAAATGCTAATGTTTGAGTTTTCTTACTGGTTTATTTGTCGATCATCCTTGTGTGTTCAAACAACTGCAACCGCTCTTCCCTACTAATTATTTATGTATTTTCTTTCTTTCCATAATCTTTCAGGTTAAGATTTGGGATCCTAGTGTACGTGGTTCTGAACTCAGGGCAACTCTTAAAGGACACTCAAGGTGCTCAATTTTTTTCCTTTCTTATATTTATTTTTAGTTCTCTTTCCTTATTGAATTTTCTACCCTTTGTTTCTGATGGCATTTTTGTTACTGTTCTTATTAAGTGTTTTCCTTTGTTTTATTTAGTTACTTCTCCTTTCTATTTAGTTCATGTGACCTACTTCTTAAAGAATGTTCTCTTAAACACTTTGTGATTTTCTTCATACTTAGACTGGAAATGTTAAAACTAAAATCGTCATTCATTATACGTGGTTCATGTTCTACTCTTTTCCTCCAAGACCAAGTAAGGACAAAGTCTGTATATATGCTTGTCAGCTCCACATGCTCAATTGAACTAGCGTTATTTTCCCTCGTATTAAATGAAGGAAAATGATTGGTCGACCCACTTTTGACACCTAATTGGTATCCAAAGGATGTGTTTGCATTGAAGTGTGTGCACAATGCACACGTGTTTCAAAGTATATCCAAAGGACTACAACCAGGTGTTAAGTGTAGGTGTCAAAAGTGGGTTACTCTAGCATTTTCCTTATATGAATGCACCAATTGCCACTACACTGGCAAGATTGTGTTTCTTGTCTTATTTATTTATTTTTATTTATTTTTTTTTTTTTCTGAATATATTGGAATATGCATTAAACTCTATCATAACCTTCCTTTGAGTTTTCCGTTTTTTTATTTAGTTCTCCAATACAGATATTATTCCACTGGTGAATTATTCTAAATTTATTAGTTCATGTTTCTTTCTCTTTCCTTTTTTGATCTATTTCTTTTCTATCAAAATTGTTTTCGCTTTCCTTGTATATTGCTGTCCACTTAACGATGATGCTGCACCTGCAATTCATGCTGAAGAAGTGGAGTGCAATTGGTGTGATATAAGATTGAAACATACTTGTCAAACTAAAAGAAACTCTCTAAGACAACAATTTGGCCAACTATGCTTTTACGGAAGTGAATGTTGAGCTGTAGCCTGTAAAGAAATAACTCATGCATAAAATGAGTGTAGTAGAGACAAGGGTGCATATGTGGCAATATGCAAAACATGTAAGAATAGAAGAAGGAAGACAAAATAGTAGTGACGATAGGAAAAAAGTAGAGAAGGGACGTCGTGGTGGTTTGGAAGCAGAAAATAAACCTGTATTCCCCAATTAGAAAACTTGATACCTAGAAATTGAAGGAATTCAAAGTTATAGGACTAAACCTATGATAACTTGCGGTGTATTAGTTCTAAAAGATTTGAAAGGTTACTAAATTACATCGTCAATTACATTAAATCAAACCGAATGGAAACGTTAGATCTATATAGCCGTCCAAACTAATTCTTCTATGGCTTTTTCGCTTTTTATTTTTTATTTTTTATTTTTTTTGGTATTGTTGTCTTCATTGACCTCCATATCATCACATTGTAGATCCTCATCCCTTACTATTTTCTCCTTTCTTTTTATTGACGTATCATACTTACCAAAGCTTGTAGTCATCAATTACCTCACTTTGTACCTTCCTGTCGATTTCTGAGAGAAAATGTGCATTTCTTTGTGTTTTATCGCCATTTAGCCAGTAAGATTGACACTTGCCTTTTAGCATTTCTAGATGACGTATTTATTATTATAAATTGACTTTGGTTCTTTCTCATATCTGATATTTTGAATTTTTCATATGTATTATTGCATATGCACTATTAAATTGAGAGTTTTTTTTTTTTTTTTTTTTAAAAAATACATAGTCAGTAGTTCGAATTTGATTAGTTTTCCTGGTTGTCAACTGGATGTAAATCATATCCTTGATTTAGGGTTGAGATTGGTGGAGGGAGCTTGGCACTAAATAGGATGTTGGGCGGGGCACTAATGTTTTACTTTTGAATGAATGGAATAAGCTCCTATGGTAAACTAATCTTCCTTGATGTGTAATTTTGAAAAATGACCAGTGTATAGCACCCTCAAAAGATGTTCGACACTCAATTTCTTTCTTCTAAACTTAAATTTAGTAATTTTGTTTTCTTAATTTCAGAATGGGATACATTATGAATTTACCATATATTCATAATCATGAGGTTGGCATGCATTAAATGTAAGGTGATAGTACTAAGCTTACTCTTGTTGGTTTAATCATAGTGAGACTTACGTTGATAAATTCCTTGCATACGAACAATAGTAAAGAAAGAAAAAAGGGTCCTCATTGGAAAGATCTTTTGTTTTGGGATTGAAATTTGTTCTGGAAGTGCTAGCATAATTATTTGAAATAATGGTAATAATCAAAGTTATCCTTATTAACCATGAAGAGCTTGAGATTTTAGCTTTTGCATCTTCATCCTTCTTTTTACATGCTTCCGTAGACATCATTATTTTGTGCTTGCATCTCTTACTTGGGATTTTCTCTCAGCGACTTCACAATTTTATTTTTCTTTCTATTAATAATTAATGGTTGATTTATTTCAAATCTTCTTCGTTTTTTCTCTTGCAGAGCAATCCGTGCTATTAACTCTGACCGTTTGAAAGTGGTATCAGGATCAGATGACCAGTCTGTTATAGTTTGGGATAAGCAAACTTCACAACTTCTTGAAGAATTAAAGGGCCACGATGCACAGGTTGCTTAGTTATTACAATTACATAGATGCGTATATATGTTTATGCTTTGCAATACTATTTACATGTGAAAGATAGTTTTCTAATCTTTTCTTATGTAACTTGTTCATATCTTGTCCAGTCGTAGCAAGGATACTTGTGCTTCCCTGTTAGATTTTAATATTGCTAAATCTATGATGAAACAAATACAGGTTTAAAGATACTGTCTCTATGAATTTATAAAGATATTTTGTATTGTCCATCTCATACTTCAAAGCTAAAGTCCTAATATTTCACAACTTGTAGGAGGTTTGTTGTATCTTGAGGGGTTGGCTGAATAATTTAATGGTCATAAATCTCTTATTGCACTTTTGTTCCTTTAGTGACTTGAGTGAAATAAGGTTGAGTCAGATTTGCACAGAATAGAAAACCTGAGATCCATTTAAAAGCAGATATATTGCTTAATGGCAACAATTTACTTAAAAGCAGAAATATGTCTCTTATACTGGGGGCTTGGACAGTTTCGTTTATAGATATGTCAACTGTCCTCAAGTTGCGAAAGAAACTAACTAGTGTTGAGTAATTTTGTTATTGAATAATATAGTGTTTATAATTAATTTTTCGCTCCACGCTTATGTGGTATATGTTGTTCTCATCACATATGAAGTGGAATATATGAATCAGCATCTTTTGTCTTTCTTTAGTGGTGTTCATCATTTTACTTTTCTGAATGACCAACAGCCAACTTCTTGATTCAATATGTGATCATTGAGCTAACTCTGCTATTTGTCCTTTTAGGTAAGCTGTGTGCGAATGCTATCAGGCGAGCGTGTTCTCAGTGCTTCCCATGATGGAAGTGTAAAGATGTGGGATGTGAGAACGGATACTTGTGTTGCAACAGTTGGACGTTGCTCAAGTGCTGTTCTTTGCATGGAATATGACGACTCTACTGGAATCTTGGCTGCTGCTGGTCGAGATGCGTGAGTAAATGATGATGCACATTTGAGAGTGAATCATCTGAGTTCTTGTTTTGGATGTAGAGCCTTCATAACTTTGAGGATGATAAACCTTTTCTTTGTCATTCTCAGAGTAGCAAATATTTGGGATATCCGTGCTGGTAGACAGATGCACAAGCTGCTAGGTCACTCTAAATGGATCCGGTAAAATGAGTGGGAAACTTCCGATTCTGTTTTTTTAATTAATCTCGCCATAAATTACAACTTGGTGTTCCTTTCTCCATCTTATAGGGCAATAAGGATGGTTGGGGACACGGTAATAACTGGTAGTGATGATTGGACTGCTAGAGTGTGGTCTGTTTCTCGAGGAACATGTGATGCTATCTTGGCATGTCATGCTGGTCCAATTCTATGTGTTGAGTGCTCAACATCTGACAGAGGAATAATTACTGGTAGGGTGATGTTGCTAAATCATATGTTGATTACTTGTCAGCTGTGGCCTCTGGCCATAAGAAAGCGTACTGTTTTGAAATTTGATTTTTTGTGTTTGCAGGTTCCACTGATGGACTTGTTCGGTTTTGGGAAAATGAGGAGGGTAAGAGGACCTGGTGTGGGAAATGCTATTATTTTACCTTTTCTTTCTTTAATTAAAACTCAATACTTAGCATCAAAGATCCATTGAACGTTTAGTTTGACAAGTTTTTAGAAGAGCAGATACTCTCGAGGACACACAAAGTCACTAATTGTTTACCATGAGAGAGATGGTTCAACAATAGAAAGAAAAAGTTACAAAAGAATGCCAAAAAATCAATTCTAGCAGGGATTTGTTAGTTTTTACCAAATTAATCTTTCTCGGCAAATTATTATGAATGGTTCTGTAACAGATTAAAATAATTATTTCGTCTTAATAACTTAAGAGAGGGAAATTGCAGAAAAGCTGAGAAATGGTAAATTCTGAAAAGTCTTGAAGATAAGCTTTGTTTGATTCAGGTGCCTACTATAAAAATTTTGGCCAAGTTATTTCTATGAAAATCATCATTTCAGCAATACCTGAGGGATTGGTAGAGAATGGCCGGCATTATTATGTCAATGTTGAAGCTGGTCTACTTCCCAACCTTTTTTTTTTATGATTAACCTTTCTTAATATAACCGGATTCAGCAGTTTTCACGATTACTTGGTTGAATTGAGAGAAAATAATTTTCTTTCCCTAAAATTTAAATTGTAAGTTACATTTTGATTAGAAATTTTGGGTTACCTTGAGTCTTTATCTTAAACACTGACCTGTGACAAAATGCCTGACTATTTGGCATGCAGGAAGTATTAAATGTGTGAAGAATCTAACTATCCATTCGACTTCCATTTTATCTATAAATGCTGGGGAACATTGGCTCGGAATTGGAGCATCAGATAATTCCATGTCTCTGTTTCATCGTCCGCAAGAAAGACTTGGAAGCTTAAGCCCAGGATCAAAGGCAGCAGGGTGGCAACTGTACAGAACACCACAGAAAACTGTTGCTTTGGTACTCATCGTGCTCTATAAAATATATACTAAAGTCGATTCTCAACTTAGTGCACTATAGTGACCTGACTGAAGCAGGTTTTATTTATTTTCTTCATGAAGTATTTTATTCATCCTCTATATTAAGATTGTGATCAATAACATGCATATACTATAATGATTATGATCCAGAACATGGTCAATATGCATTCCACATTATACTGTGGAATGACTTAGTTTCGTTTAGTATAATTTTGTCATTAGATCAACATAGCAGAATTCCATGTTTCACCACCTCAATGTCCATGATGTATGATGCTAAGGATATATATTTTAGCTCAATCAAAAATGTTCATATTGATAAATATATGATGTCGATGGAGCTATCGAAAAATATAAATAGGTGAAATTTTGAATGGGCCTTAATAAAGGGGAAAAATCAGCTTTTCATTTATTGCCGAAAATGTTCTTATGCGAATCTTGCATGTAAATTTTGAGTTCCTTGTCATAAGAATTCACCTTGTTTTTTTTCATCAGGTGCGATGTGTGGCTTCAGACCTTGAAAGGAAAAGAATATGTAGTGGAGGCCGCAATGGGCTGCTAAGACTGTGGGAAGCAACAATAAATATCTAGTCTTGTCATTTTAAGAGGTATATATACTGTTTTCATGGTTACAATATGGGACTTTCATGCTGTTGATTTCTCATGTCTCCTTTGTTGCGGCAAGGCATTACACCCGATTGGAGAAATATTGCTCCAAGATATTCTTTTCCGCAACATATATGATATATCAGTGTTAATCAATGTGTTAGTTTGCCTTTCAGAAGTGTGTGACTTTTCCTTTTCTTTTTTTTTTTTTTTTTGAGACCTAGAACTTGAGTTTTGATTTGTAACTATCTCGATATTATTGTAAAGAGTATTCTGAAAGTTTTTGATACACTTGGGGTTGCATCTGCTGGCCACCAGTGAGAGGCTTTAATTTTCTTTTTTTTTTTTCTCCTCATGTTTGTTACAGATCCTTGACGAGGGACTTTTTTTTCATTTATGTATAAATTGATTTTGTTTTATTTTCAATCTCCTAGTTAAATAGACCTGGCAGGCTTCCATTAGGAAATATGCAAGGCTTTTATATGCAGAAACAACTGATCATGACTCAGCACTCATCCCTTGTTACCAAGGTAAATAACCTCTTTTCTTATCATTATATTTTGTTAGGAAGAAAACCAACCCAATCTATTATTTTCAAAATTGAATTGGTTTGGCCCGTTCATTTGGACTTTGCGGGGACACCCTTAATTTTCATGGATATAAGGATAAGCTGTTAATTTTCTATATTTATTACTGTACTCTAGCCTGGTTTATAGAATTTTAATTTTTTTTCAATCCTTCCGCTCTATATGTTATCCATTCTAATATATTTTGTTATATTATTGCTTTCTTCATAGTAAAACTCATTAGGATAGAATAAAAAAATACATTGGGATTCAAAGAAAAGTGAGAGTAGCACCAATCGATGCAAAACTTAGGGAAGAATGGTTGTGGTGGCTTGGACACATCCAAAGACAACATGCAGATGCTTAGCTAGAACACTTGAGATAGTAGAAATTAAAGAAATTTGACGGTGTAGAGATAGACCTAAGATAATTTGGGATGCATTGATTAAGAAAGATTTGTTAATTTTAGATGTATGCCATCAAGTGCATTAAGTCAAATGGAGCGAAAGAGTTTGATTCATATAACTGACTCCAACCAATTTGGAATTGAGGCTTTGTTGACATCCTTAATTTTCATGGATATAAGGATAAGCTGTTAATTTTCTATTTTTTTTTATTTATTACTGTACTCTTGCCTTAATCAAACACAATGGAAAAGTTTGATTCATGTAGCCGACCTCAATTAATTTGGGACTAAGGCTATGTTGTTGTTGTACTTTTGTACTCTTGCCTGGTTTACAAATTTTTTTTTCCATCCTTCTACTCTATATCTTATCCATTCTAATATACTTTGTTATATTATTGCTTTCTTCATAGTAAAACACTATTGCTTTCTTCATAGTAAAACTCGTTAAGATAAAATAAAAAATATATATATGGAGATTCAAAGAAAAGTGAGAGTAGCGCCAATCGATGCAAAAGTTGGGGAAGAATGGTTGTGATCAAAGAACGAAAATTCGATAAAATTAGTCGAAGTTTATCGAAGTTGAAGGGATCGAAGCGAAGTTCACGAGTAGTTTAAAAATTACAAAACTTCTCCGAAGTTTATGTTAAAAATCGATAACATTGATATAAATTGATATGGATTGCTAAAAACAAGGAGAAATTGCAAATGTTTTGGTAATTAAAAAAAAAAAAACCAAATAAGTGTGTAGGAGACGAAATGGTTGAGGTTTGTAATTGATGGTGACTTTTGGGGGTTATTGAGAATTTGAGAGTGACTCACTTTTGTACACATGTCTCTACTCTAATCACGTGATTCCTTGATTTTGCATCAAGATTTAATGTATGCATCGAGATTCACTTTTGCGCACACATTTCTACAACGCTTTGTAGTTTTTTAATTGATGCATAATGTCAAAAAGTGGATATTTTCTTTTGCTTTAAATAATCATCTATATGAAAAAGCATATTTCATAATTTTAATTTTACATATGTGAATGTGCAATTAAAAAATGGTTAGAGAATCAAATTAAGTGTAATTATTATCACTAAAAAGTGATCTACCATACCTAGTATGCATGACTAGTGCCAATAAAACTTAACTTGAAACCATTAAATTGTAAATTTTTTAGGTATAAATGCATATTTGTGCTTGTTTTGATCTCTCGTAAAATAGTTTTAGTTTATTGACCATTTAAATAAAAATTCTTGAACTTCTTTAAGTTAGCGAATTTTTACCAAAATTCTCCACATTGAATTAAAATTCTCGAATTAATTCCAATCATCAAGAGGGCGAATTATAAGCCGAAACCGAAGTTTCGATCCTTGGTTGTGGTGGCTTGGACACATCCAAAGACAACATGCAGATGCCCAGCTAGAACACTCAAGATAGTAGAAATTAAAGAAATTTTGGCGGTTTAGGGATAGATCTAAGATAGCTTGGTATGCATTGATTAAGAAGGATTTGTTGAATTTTATATGTATGCCATCAAGTGCATTAAGTCAAATGGAGCGAAAGAGTTTGATACTCAACCAATTTGGAATTAAGGCTTTGTTGTTGTTGTTTGCTTTCTGTATAAAATCTTGAAATTGTGATGGATCTTTTTTTCCATTTGACAAACCCAATCAGACACTTTAACTGAATGACCTTTCTCTCTCTGCATCAAAGAGCCGAGCCTCTACCAGACTACCATATCAGCAATGACAAGAATTTTAAAGAGCAGCATAATGGTTACTTGAGACACTGTTGTTCACCAGTTAAAAAGTAAATTTCTTGATACATGTGGATGAAAACCTTTACATTTCCTTAGAAAACCTGTCAGAGTACTCTAAAAGGCTTTCTAAGTTGTCAGTTTTAATGTCGTAAAATCCAAAAGCCTCTCTCCGAGCACACACCCAAAAAGTATGGACCCATAATGCTCACCACTAGAAGTCTAGAAGTCTAACATCTCATAGAACCCAGAAAAGTGAGACAGTAATCCAGACTATGAGAGGTGAAAAAATTGATTAAAGTGAACACTGAACACCATTATTGTGGCTGCTGCAACAACTTTTTACACTCCTTTCTTATTTGTCTTATGTTTTCGTATTTTAAATTTCCTCTGCTGTAGCCTGATCCAACACACTTATTACACCTGTTTTTCTCTGTCGTTTCATCTCCTTAAAGCTAAACAGAAACAACAGTAGTACCTAAATTGCATTGTCTTTACATTTGTATCATTTACTGTGGCTCTGTACCAATTTTTTTTTTTTTTTTGTTTTTTTTTTCGTGGGCTGACTTTAATTTGTGGAGTTGATCCAAAACAGTGTTAAAGGATTGAAGAGATAAGGTGCAGATGAATATGATGGTTGATCAGAAATGTAGGTTATTTAAATCTGGGAAATTGAAGAGTTGATGAGATGTCTGTGAAGAGAAAAGCAAAGCTGCTGGGTCAAGGAGAAGGACATGAACATACACGTGAAGGCTTTGGGCGCCCACTATTTTTTTTTTTTCTCTTTTCAAGTACAACACCACCTTTCTTTGGCTTGCCACCACTCTACTTTGTGTTATGAAAGATGCGGTGACCGAGGATGGGAGTCATGGGACACTCAGGGTGTCCATCCTTGGTGTCCATCACTAGGTCATTCTAGTGTTTTTCTTGTGGTTTTACGCATTCAAGCTTTTTTATTTTTTTGCATCGATTAGTCCATACTCATGCATTATTGGCTCCATCAACCTAGTTTGCTCGGTCAAAAATGTGAAGACTTTGAAAAAATCACAAAATCTGATTTGGGCCAACTCTTAGAAATTTTATTTTATAAACCTTAAAGAGTAAAATGTATAAGTTATTTCATATACATATCATTCATAAATGATAAATTTTGAAATACTACATGTTTTGTAAAACTAAAATTAGAAACACGAAGTGCAGTACTAATAAATGCAAAAATTAGGCCAAAGTGACTACATTAATATGCTTTGGTTAAAAAAAAAAAAAATTGCTTTGGTCAAAAGTTTATTTGCAAGATCGACAAAGTTTCATAAATTTTAGTGCTTATGAAAGTTTTCGTGTTCTAGATACCCAGTGTTTTATGGTGGTATATCGTAAGTTCTTATATCTTCTTTTGTTCTAGATACGCTGTGTTTTATAGTGGTAAACCGTTTAGCAAATAAAACATCGAGTATAAAGACGGAATTTTCTATTTTTAAATCATCATTTTTTTTAGTGAAATTTATGACCTTTTATTTTTAAATCACATGCCAAACTTTTGGGCCACCAATTGGTTGGTGGTGTATAACGTTCTTATATTGGCACTTCAACTGCATTAAATTGAGCAAAAACATGACCTTAATTGATTTGGGATTAATTGAAGCTCATTGTTGTCGATGTTGTTGTACATATATATATTGAAAATGCTTTGGCTAGTGGGGTTAAGTGGGTGTCTCTTCATGTGATACACCTTGAAGAGTGAGTGCACGTTTTAAGGTGTTACGCGCACGCCTCGTGATGTATCACATAATTGAACATCCACTTGGGGTCACTAAGTGCCCAAAGTGATTGTCCAAAGTTGGGTTGTTTTAGCATCTCCATATTATATATAGTGGTTTTTTGTTTATAATTGGTCATGCAGCATGGTACCTAACCTAAGCAAAGAAAAGCTCAAATTAAGGAAAAAAAGTTAAGATCCATGATTATCAAATGTACATTTTATATTTCATGCAACTGGTGATAGTCTTTTTCCTCGAGCATAACTCACTTCGTTATCCTTTCCCTTTCTTGACTTCCTTTTCTTAGTTTCAAAAAGTGAAGATCTCAGCAAAGTTGTGGCGAACTTAAATCTGAGATCTTTGGACTTGTCAATGTTGTCATGAATCTCTTGCATGCCCCATCAATATCATCTTTACATGCGTTATTATATATAAAATATTCATACTTTCCATTATCCTTCATAGAAAAGATGAGCTCTTCTATCTCTCGATGGTGAAATTCGAGTGGTCGGCACACTTTCGGGGTGTGCCCATTTGCAACTTTGGGTGAGAGAGAATTGGTCCTTTCCCCTCTCTAGATAAATTGTGTATCTATATATATTGGATATACACTTTACATGCATTCGTTTTTTAAGAAATAGAAACTCCTTTATTAATCATCAATTAATGACTCTCAATACATTCAACAGAACAAGATGATACATTTATTTATTTATTTGAGGGAAACAGGATGATACATTGAATCAATTACCTCTCGGCAAATTGATTTGCGCGCTAATCATAATTGTTCTAATGAAAATCAAGTGCCATAAAGTCGACTTTTGAGAACTGTTACTGTAATAATGAAACAACTTGACAGTCATTGACTAGTCTCTTGATAAGCCTTTGGAACATGCACGTTTGGCACATATGCATTACTTGAAGCATTAAAAATAAAACTTTTATTAATAAGGGAAGACAATTTAAATCTTCCAACATGGGAAGAAAACATACAATTACCTAAGAAATAAAACTTAGTGACAAGTACCAACTTCATAAATAAAAATTCAAGCACAGTTTTTGAGAATGATGCGGACTTAGCATAGTCTTTGAGAATGACGTAGACATAGAGAAGTGATTGTTGCTAATAGTGAATTTGATGACTAAAACGGAGATAAAACTAATCACCTTATTAGATCTGAAACTTATTTGATAAATACGGAATAAAAAACGGTAATAGGAAATGTCGATCGAAAGCATGTGGATGGCGGTGATTTAAAAAGTAAAAACACAAAAGAGAACTAAAGAAGGGAAAAAACTACTCTCATGGGAATAGTTAGAAACATGTACATGAATGGTTCGAACATTAAAAAATGGGAATCAGAGGGTTGTTATAGGTTGACATCCAACGTAAAACTTTTGTCACTTTTTATGAAATGGATCGAACATACATATAAACGTAAGGGCATTCTTAAATTGAAGAAATTCAACGATGTTGAGGTATAGATTGAAGCTAACTTGGAACATTGATTAGGAGAGATTTATAAGATTTGGAAAATGCACTATCAATTACAATATATAAATCTGAGTAGTTTGATCATGTAGTCGATCGACCTGGCCAAACTAATTAATTTGAGATTTCTTTTGGAAAAAAAAATCCTTAATTTGAGATTGAGGCTATAAATTTGTTGTTGTTGTTCTTGTCGTCGTTGTCGTTGTCGTTGTCGATTAGTTGCAATTTCGGACTCATCAGAGTTAGCCTTCTTCATGAAATATAACAAAGCGATCAAGATTCTCTATGCATCCATAATCCATGCATGTGTGATACACAAAGGTCAATAAGAGCAGAACCTTTGAACTGCAAGCTCAGTCCACCCACATTTGGCTTGCGTGCATACTTCACAAAGATAGAGAACCTTTGAACTAGCTGATAGCTCAATATGTGATATGCAATCTCTTTATTTATTTCTTTCTATGGGACAATGTAGATGAATTTCCTTAAAGAAAAAGATGTAAGATTCTTTAGTTGAAGAATAATATTTGAGATGGGCCAACCGCCAACCTATTTGCACGTACTTTTTTCAATTTGAAGAACATTTACGTACATAACAAGTGGTACACTACAAGTAACAATACCTTTCTTTTGGAGTGAGATGTAACAATAACTTTCAAACACTATAGAGAATTAATTAGCTAGAGATGCTTATATAGTTGACCCCTTAATTGGAATATTATTTTTGTACGTCTATTTTTTGGTGGCAAAAAAATACACACTTTTAACCCCCCACCTTAAAAAAAATTGCACTTATAACATTTTTGACTGGTCAACTAATTTTTTAGTCACGTAAACAAATCAAGATAAAGCATAATAAATGAAGACATATTTTGAAAACGCACATTTACAAGACAGGTAACGTGCATGCTCTTAGAAGGAACATTTGCTTCTACACAATTAATGGCTTACTTGAACTGACGTTGACACATTTTAAAAAGGCACGCACTTTTACAAAGCACGTTTTTGCTTTTAATTTATTCATCTGTTGTTGACCAGTCAATGAAATTATAAATATAAATTTTTTAAAGTAAAGATCAAAAGTGTAAATTTTTTGCCACCAAAAAATAGATGTGCAAAAACATTCGTAAATTTCTTGATACGAATGTTTGGAACGCATGCAAGTAGATGGGAATCCGTAATGAAGTTGGTCAAGCACACGTGCACTCGAGATGCTATCTATGGGGGTCAGTGAAGTATAAATATATGGCTATAGTTACGCATGCATATGATCCAATTATGTATATACATGCGCTTTCCATTTATATGGTCCTTCTTATATATAGAATAATATTCATAAAGTAATAATTAAAAATATTATAGTTTTTAGGAGTACAAACTTTTATTATAATATTGTATATAGTTTTAAACGATTTCTGTTACACATGCATGCATGATATATATGGAAAAGATGGGAATAAACAATGAAGTTGTTTGCGATTATTAATGTTGGTTGATTTCAGTATAGAAGGGCCCGGTTGTCTTGGTTAAAAAAAGAAAATGTCGCACATAAGTAATTAAGTACTATCTTTGCAGTTGTTAGCTAGGCTGTCACATAAAACATTGTTGAGTAGCTCAAAAGTTGTGTGTCTTGAACAACTTTAATCAGTTGGACGAATTGAATGATCGCCTTCAATTTGTTTTCACTCTACGAGTACTTGCACTTGGATTCAAATGATCACGTCTTATTGGGGCCTTTGTGGAAGTTCTACTGTGATGCATGGATGAATTTATTTACATATTTGGGAAATTATCACTGTAAGTGATCATTTCAAATTACAAAATTGTACATATATATAACAATGTATAAACTATATATATATATTCGTTAATGATGATTTAAACATCATCATTTGGATGGTTATAATCATTAATGACTTATATAAGTTAATTAGGAAACTGCTATGGTGACCACAACCGTAACGCACAAACGACACACACACGCACACACTTGTTGTTGTCTCTTAATATACATTGTTTTCCATGTGCACAAAATTGATGCGAAAAGCTAGAGACACCAACAAGTGTGTGGCGTTTGTGTGTTGTGGTTGTGGGTTACATTAGCATTTTCCAATTAGTTATGTTTCATCTTTTTCTCTATTAAAAAAATACTCGTGACGATAATATGTATAGGCCTAATGATAAAAAAAATATTCTAACTTTTACAAGTTGTATCAATTATATCCTAACCTTAGAGATAATTTATCAATCGTATTATAACTTTTTCGATTTACTATATATCAATTCTATTCTCAATTAATTTGAGGCACTTTTTCTACGCAATCAACTTAAATTTTCTAACTTTCTTTTCATGATCACCACACATTGATCAATTTATATCAAAATCTTTTAAGTGTAATGTATAAATTAAGTTTATGAGGACTCAAAAAATAATAATTTATAAATCAATAACGCATTAATACTCCAATTCAAATTTAGTTATAATTCATAGATCACCAATTGTAAATTCAAATTCATGTGTGACATCTAAAACTCATTAGAAAGTTGCTCATGGTTGTTTAATTTGACAAAAGAAACATGTACTTAGATTGAATTGAATAGACATATATATGCAAAACTATATGCATTTTATACATAAATATATATTTATAATAAATATTGAGCCAATGCATATATATATATATATATATATATATATATATGAAAGAAAAAAGTGTCCCTCAAATTAATTGAAGATAAATTAATAGTAAATCAAAAAGCTAGCTAGCTATAATAATATTTCACAGGAGACAAACACTCCACCTTAATTACAAATTTACAAGTGATCTTTCCCGAAAAGTTATATGGTTTAGTAGCTAGTTATAATTTGTCAACATTAATCTTTTTAGATAAATAGAATGCGAAACTTACTATAGATATATGCAAAAAATGATGGTTACAAAAATGATAGATACAAAAAGAATAGAAACCACGCACAACAATAACAGGGAAATAGATCTGAACAAAAAGGCGTAAACCACTATTAAAAGAAAGCATGTAGTAACCGGGCCGCTGCGGTGCAATGACACTGGTTGCACTTCACTTAATAAAGTGGTGGGAGTTCGAATCCCCTCTTGAGAATGTAAAAGCGAATTAAATATTGGATCCTACAGTTCCTCGAGTTCAGGGGATTTAGTCGGGTTAACTGGGCATCCCTGCCCAAAGAAAAAAATTTGCATGTAGTAGGTGTACCCACTAATTCCGCTCCACTTATCAATTGATGGTTTTGTATTTTAGAGCTATTTATGTCATTAGCGACTTCCAATTAATATTTATTGAATTTGCCTGAATATATTATAAATTCGAGCTAAAGGCAGGTAGACCATAAATAAACAGAATCATCACATCATGTTAAGCTCATTCGCTAGTCAAAAAGAGTTGGGTCAGGACCAACTATATAGAACATTGATCCCCACCATCAACAATAACATTATTCATAAAGAGAAATTAATTAAGGATAAATACAAAGCCCCCACTGAGGCATAACATATATTTAGATTATTGCAAACTTTAATTAGGGGGGCAATTTGTAACTAATTTAATTACATTATGAGAAATAAATTAAATTGCACTTTTTTACCAATTATATATATTTTGCCCTCAATTATATACACATGCACATATATTCTTTTGAAGGAAATCCTAAAAGGAGAACAAGTGGGACATCACTATAAATACTGGTTGTTCCCATATACTTAACTTAATTTCAACCCAAATTTAGCAAACTTGATCATATATATATATATATATATATATATATACTGGATTTTAACTCATATACATGACTAATTACTAATTAAACATGCATGCAGAATTATTCTTGGTTGATGAAGGCCTTGATGTGAGACATCATCTCATGAGCTCTTGCTTGAGAGAGCTGAGAGTGGTGTAGTACTTGAAATGCATGTCCCACACCCATGTACATGACATGCTCCACTCTCTTCCCTGCCCTGCTCATACCATTGCAAAACTCCAAGTTCCTATCCTTCAATATGTCCAACTCTGAAATGCAAACCATAATTGGTGGTACCCTCAAGTCCTCCAAATCCATAGCACCCTTTGCAAATGGATTACACCACTGATGATCGCGGTTCGCGCCTAGTGGCAGCGACAATCGCCAATACACATCGGACGCCGCCACGGTTAGGGCTGACTTGGGAGGCTGCACCATGTATTTCTCTGAATATGTTCTTGCTTCACCACCAAAAAATGGTTGAATCAAAATGGTGCCCTTGAGAGTCATAGGCTTCAAAATGTTGGGATCATCATCAGATGATGATGATGATGAAGCTGCAAGTTGGCCTACCCTTGTGGTCACATGGTGTGCTATATTGGCACCAGCACTATCACCACCTAAGAACATTTGTGACAAGTTGCAATGGCTCCACCACCATTTTTGTTCACTAGACCCTCTAAGAATTTCTCTCCTCACCCACATGAGCGCGCAGACGCCGTCTTCGTATGCTGCCGGAAGGCGGTGCTCGGGCGATAGGCGGTAATTCACGGACATGACAACACAACCAGCTTTGGTAGCTAGTTTTGCTAGGAATTCATGGTAGCAACTCCAAGCGGTGGAGCCAACGCAAAAGCCGCCACCATGGAAGTAAACAAGGAAGGGAAGCTTTGTTCCTTGGCTTCTAGGAACATAAAATCTTGCCCAAACGTTGGTGAACTTGTCGATAATTACATCTCTACAAGCCAAATTCGAGTCGGTGGACACCGCACAATCGACGATTGGAACGACCGGAGGGCGCTCTACATGGCCGTCTTTGTAAACTCGAATTAAACCCTCGATCTCTTCGATAAGAACTCCATGTTTTTGACGATGATCTTGGCCAACTTGATGGCCTAACCTTGCATTGTCAAAGGAGAGAGCAGCCATTCTGTTGCTTCTCATACAATGGTGGAAGTATATATGGAGGGAAGAAGTACTAGGCTAGCTAGTACTAGTGTTTTCTTAGCTTATTTTGTGAGCTCTACTAGTGGTGCAAATGTGGAATCCAATAGGTTCCTATATAGAGGAAAAGAAAGTAGTGGAGTTAACAAAAAAAAGAAAAAAAGAAAAAATAAAAGTAGTGGGAGAGAGAGCGAGAGAGAAAGTCTCATCTTTTTGGGGAGTGTCAGGCGTATATCACAAAACGCACATCGCACTCTGTTGTTCGTGTGATGCACCTCGAGATGCATGTGAATTGCATCTAGAGGAGCATCAGAATGCAATGTGCATTTTTATGTCCTTTTTTATGTAGGCATAGAGTTTTCCTATTTTTGTATGACAAATGGACAATTCAAAGGGGGCGGTGATTAAGTATGTTGAATGGTTGATTATATTACTTAATTATTATTACTTGGACTTCTTGTTTGTTGTGTGGTTGATACATCACTTACCCTAAATGCATACCTAAAACTCTCCTCAGACGTTCCAATTAATGTCGATACTGGTTTTTAATTCATTGGTTGTCTTGGATATATACATAATAAGTTGTATTCTAATTATCATCATTATGTCTCCTATTAATTTTCTAAAATTATTAAAAACATAAGTCAACGAATTGGTGCAAGTCATGTATAGGGTGTATGCTTTTGGAATATTGCTTTTGGAAAGCAGAGAATTTGGAGAGATATACAAGTCAATGTCAAAAAACTTATCAAACATATATATTAAAGTTCTTTGCTAATGAAATGCGTGTATAAGTTTTCTTCTCCTTTAATTTGTATTTTAGATGCGTGTAAATGCACCTTCTCTTTTTCTTTTTTTTTTTAGTGCACCAGTATACGGTTTATTTTTATTTTACTTCAGCACGATCTCTTAAATCTTGCCTTTTAACAATCGATGTCCCGTCCATCTCGCCAGCTATGTAATTTAATTATGATAAGCTTAAAGTTTTTTTGAAATGTTATAGCATGTCTTTTTGTTGTTTATATAATTAAAATTAAGTTAAAAAGGAAGGAAGTAGAAAAAGTAAGATCTTTCCAAAGATCTCAATTGGCTAACCCTGCAATCTTTCAATATTCTTCTACTAGCTGATTCTCCCTCTTGTCATGTTTTCTTGACTTCTATTTTATATATAGTTTGAAAAAGTGAAGAGATCAGAAGAAAAAAGATGAAAAAGGAATGTAAATAGCTAGCATTAGTTGGAGGATGCAGGGGTATGCGTCTTAAAAGTTTATTTGTCCTTGCTTAAACCTCATCTTGTGCTTTGGAATATTTCCTCAAATGCACATCTCTCATCTAAGTGTGATTATGATGCAACTACTTGTGTAGTTGGTCGTAATGTTGGGAGAGATTGGAAGAGAAAGAAGAAGAAGATTAGGGAAAAAAATTTGATTTAGAGAGGAAAATTATAGAGTAAAGATAGAGAAGATTGAGAATTAAGGTTAAGACGGAGAAACAAATAGAAGATAAGAACAAAGAGGCATAAAGAGTTGTATTTCTTACTTGTTTTCCCATAACATCGATTACATCTTTTTATAATGATTAAACCCTAACAAACTATATAGAAATTACTATACTATCCTGACTACTGTAATCATATTTTGTACTATACTAACCCTATATTACATGTATGCATCATATTAAATTCTCTCTCTTACACGCACGAGGCTTTCGACGCATAATTCCTCAACTTATTAAAAGCGAAGAAAAAAGTGATCTATATATTCCAACAATTGACTATATAAAAATACAAACTCTAAAACATTTTTTTTTATATCCATGGGTATCCACGCGAGTCTGACTATATATTCCCACGAGGCCCTAGTGTAATCAGCCTGAGTGTACCCCAGTGGTCCAGACAATTTTGACGTAGCGGAGAATCAAACCTGAGACCGTGCGCCTAACCCATATAATCTCAAGTTACCATCGGGTCCACCTGTCTAGGTTTACAAACTCTAAAATATAGGGTATTATATTTTGTATATGATGAAATGTCGAAAAGTCCAAGTTCAAGAAGGAGTGTGTATGAGTGATGGGTTAATTAAGGTTTAAAGCAGAGGCTTCACCGAAATACCAAGATAAGATATGGTGTCTCTATTCAAATTTATAAGTCATTATTTATTAATTAAGTTGAATGCTTTACGCATAAACCAAGTGGGGTGGCGCCCCAATGGTTTGGTATGTGGTGTTGTTGCTATTGGAGAATTGGATAGAATTCAACTTGTTTGAGGCGTGTATTCACTGTTTTCAAATATATTTCGTCGTAATCGACGTACCCCAGGATCCAACAAGCCTTATGTAATTCAACGGGAGTAGGAACAACAAAATAGTAATAAAAGAAATTTTAGCAGAAAATAGAGAACAAATAAAGCTTCAGTCTGCAGAACAGATGTCATGACCTATTTCCCATATGAATCCTAACCAACTTAGCTCGATCCCCAACTCACCAACCAACTCGTTCACTGAGTTAGGAACCGAACCAGTGAGCCTTTTTTCAAAACCAATTCATTATCATTTATCAAAATTCAAAATTTAGAAAATGAATCACGATTGTAGCGGAATATTATTAAATAAAGCTTAATCAAAGTTTCGACATAAAGGACAATAATAGCATTCAAAAGTTATCAACTAGAAAAATATCTTTCTAGTTCAATTTATTTAAATCACAATCTCATGATAACATATAATAACAGAAACAAAGTCTTAACAAGTCTGAAACTTGTCTTTATTCCAATCAAAGACACGATAAGCTCCTCTAAATCGATGGAGCATTTCCCTTGTCTGCTACAGACGAGACACCTGTAGCGGGAAAAATAGTTGCGAGAGCACAAAGGGGTAACAATGCTCAGTAAGTTTAGGTAAGTTACCAACATTACAATCATTCCATAAATGCTATGCAAACTAAAATACTAATGCATGACCTGCAACAATATTTAACATGGCGAAAGAGATAATCAAGAAATATAATATCAAGATAAATAATTCATGCAATTCAAAATGTGCAAATGCAAGACATGCATGAGTTACCGCAACTGGATTTTCCAACCAAAACTGAAGTTCGTAAAGGTTGACCATACTATGGCCTAGCAGTTCTCAACACTATGGAAGTTTCATTTTTTCACCAAGTCCACATCTCGTCAACTGGACATAACACCTACTACCAAAATTTATCGAGAACAATGCTTCTTATTCTTATTCTCAATTTATTGGTCCAACCCGGATAGCTTATTTGTTCGACAAGTCTGGACAACTGCCTTATTTTATTTTTCCTATCTCGGTCTGACTATCCCGAGAATTTTGGTCGAACTAGTAGTTTTTTAGTGTAAGGACTCCTAGCGAGCTCTACTAAGTGAAAAACATATCATGCCTTACAATGCACCCTAGCTTACCCAATGACCTAGCTATACATGATTTACTTAACCATATAAATAATAGAAGGTAAATAATTATAATAAAAATAACTTAATCCCAACTTACCTGGTACGCTATTTTTCAATTCCCTAATCGGCTATCGCGAGCGTACTCGGAGATCGCGTAAATCTTAATAAATTAAACATTGATTAATCTCACGAACTAAATTTCATTTTAATAATCAAATATAATTATGAAACTTTTTTTGAAAACCTCGATATATAAATACTTAAATACACCATAAAGTCTCCTTGACATCCGGGTTTGATTAATTTTACTTTATTTTGCTTTTAATGAGTTTTCGGGCAGTTGGTCTGATCCAGTGGTTGGCTTGGGTTCATCCCAGGCCCAGCCTAGGGTGGTTTGGGGTCCTTTCTCTCACAAACTACGCTGCTACTGGTTGGGCCCAATCAGTCCAACCTCCCTCATATTGGTTGGGCCAAAACCTTATAACTCAGGTTTTTAAAAGACATTAAATTTCCCACAACCAACTTGGGATTCGTTTCAAAAACATTCAAATCAAGACTTACTCTAATTGATATCTAGTCTTATCGATTAGTCGCAAAAATCAATGCAACGCTTTTTAAATCACAAATCTTCTTGTTTGGTAAACTAAAAATAAGAAGGGTAGTGCTAGATGGACTCAAAAAGTCCGGACTCAAACAATCAAAAAGACATAAAGACCCTTAATTTAAATTCATTATTGGTGTTTGGGGTAGAGGGTAATTAAGTCTTTTACTTAGGTAGATATCTTAAATTGTTAACAAAAAAATCTTTGGGTCCGGACTCAAAGAGTCCAAATAGATTTTTTGAAATAAGAAATCAGTTTGTAAGACTTTTACATCGATTCAACGTCCTCAAGCTTTATGGATTTCTCTCACACTTGCTACCTCATCTCCCGGTTACTTGTGCGTTTGGGTTGTGCGCACTTTTTATTTTTCTTCTCCCACTTTGTTAAAAAGGGATAGAGATAGATCTTAAAATCATTCCTATTTTAAATCAATCAAGGATATTCAATTATTCTTATTTCCTTAATCGTCAAATTAAAGTGGTCAACTAATAACCCCAGCCGTTTCTCCTCTCTTAATCATTTATTTTAATTTTTAAGTATGTGCTCTCTTGTCAGCCCATATTAAGGTGAATTAAACTAGGGTTTGAATTAACTATAACACCCATTTAGGCCATAGGGTGTTTTTATTTAAATTAGGATCATCACAACAGAAAACAAGAAGGAACTACAAAAGTGTGAATATAAGGCAAAACATTGCAGAACAATTAAATAAAAAACAAAATCACTGCAAAACAGTGAAAAAAAAATAGAGAATGTGAACGAAAGAGAAAAACAGAAAACTTTGTAAGTTGAACAGAAAAAACGTAAATATGAGATAAAATATGAAAAGAATGAGAACAAAAAGTTTTTTTTGTGTCTATCTAAGAGTTGGAGTGGAACTCCTTATAAAAAAAAAAACCACCAATGGATAAAAGACTCATTCTCACCACGTTCACAAAAATAATTGGACTTATAACGTTAAGAAACATAGAGTCAAAAGGAGACAAAAACATGGGATATGTTTAGGTGTTTCAATCCTTTTGAAATACCTAATTTTACAACAATCCCCCACATATTTCAAAGGTAATTGTATTGCGAGGATATTTGCATATAGGGACAATGCATCGATTTTGGTGTCTTTTAAACTATGAACCAAAACTAGAGAAAATATTCCGCGAGAAATTTTTGGCTATCAAATGCATGAAAAATGTCATTTTCCTTGGAATATTTTCATTTTCCATCCAATTAAACATGACTTAAGGGAATCTACGCAAATGTATGTAAACATTTAGGAAGGAAAATGTGTATGATATTAAATTTGTGGGGTCGACATTGAGATGTGTAGACCCCACAAATTTTAAAGGAATCTACACCATTGTGTAGCAAATGTATGTAACAAAAGAATGTCAAAAAATCATTTTCCATATATATATATAGGGTGCTTTTACAATCGCGTCATTTGTACTACATATCCCACCATTGGATTATTATAAAATTTTAATCTAATGATGATTGATGTAATGCATTTAATGCAAAACACATTAAATGCGTAATAATTGATATGTAATTGGGTTCCATGCATGGTAGAAGCGTATATATAATTGTGTATGAGTGAGGGCACATCGGGGCTTCACCAAATTGATGTCTCCAATCCAAAACTTCTAACTCATTAAAAAAAAACTTGCACTTTTGGGAGAGTTTTCTTTTTAATGATTTTTTGAGAGGTTTAACGTAATATATAGGTAAAAATAATTCATCTAGAATTATACAAATTTGTCTATTAATTATACAAACCATTACTGGTCATCAATTAAAATAAACCCATATATACACCACATGTACTACACATAACTATTATTTTAGTCATCAATATATATACATATATATATATATATATATCCCTACTAGCTAGAGCTAGGTTAATTACAATATACGTGCATGTATATAATCATGCATATAACAAAATAAATAAAGATAAACTTTATCCCCAGCATACATTTAATTTTAAAGTTATTTTTGATCGATGAAACTAAATATTAAAGGTGCATGTACCAACATGCACGTAAGCATTGATCTTTATATACTTTGCCAAAAAAAAAAAAAAAAAAAAAAAAAAAACGCATGCGTGCACGTGTAGCCTATATGTATAAATTGTCTTCGTTTGGTTTTAGATCTAGCCAGCCAATTTGCAAGCATTGTGCAAATATCATTGGATATGGATATGCTATATTCTCGTTAATTATCGGCATATTGAAGCGGCACACATGAGTTCCTCGTGAAAAAAGTGCATTATACATACACATGCATCTTATCTTACTACTGTAATGTCACATATTAATTTCTCAAAGGATTCATTTCCTTTTTTTTTTGTTACAATTCCTTAATTCCTTATTTGTGTATAGGTATCTCATTCTTTCCTCCGTGATGATCGAATTTGTACTACGTACCATATATATTTTATGCATATGCACCAAGTCATATGGTTCGTGCAGAATTTTTTATCCTTGCTTTTAGATCATATATACACTAGAACAATTTAGATCTTTAGTAGAGGATTTAAAATCCCTATTAAAGTGGGGTGTTATTAAATAATAACTAATTGATAGGGGTTTTAAAAAAAACTTTATGTAATATATGTATTAAAAATTAAAACATAACACATCCTCACGTGACATTTAATAACACTCTATTTAATAGGATTTTAAAACCTCTATTAAAGACCAAAAATATTCTAGTGATATGGGAACATCATATACTCATATTCACGTACAAAAAGAAAGATCTAAGATGTTGGTTTCTTTCTTATAAAAAAAACGGTTATGCATGGATTGGGTCGGAGTCATGCAATACATCTCTAGATGCGCGCGAGTAGAGCAAACCTAGTTAGTGCTTCTTCAGTGATGTCGAAAGTAGGTTTTAAAATCATTTTTCCTTTATATACCCTAGGCCGCCACCAACTACTTGCACAAAAGAGGACTTTGAAACCATAAACTTCTATAAATAAAGCACAGGCGGATCTGGGGGAGGGGGTCGCCCCTCCTAATCATTGGGACCCCATAAAATACCCCTACGCATTCGTCCTTCCCACTTCCTTATGATCAACTCACGATCTTTATATAATAAGTGTAATATATTAAAAAAAAAATGATGCATTTGAAGCGTCTCAAGTGTAGCACTGTTAAAAATCTTTTGTTATGCTTAGTTTTTCATATTAATATATTTTTTTGTTTTTTAAAAAAATTAAGGTTAAAATTTACCTCCCTTAACAAAATTCACTGGTTCCGCCACAGATATAAGGTGATCTCGCATACCAAAGAAACCAAACAATTGAAGCCACCCGTTTGAATTGTCAAAGGCTTTTGTCAAATATGTGTTTCTTTATTAATTTTTATTTTTTAGGGTTTCAACACTAGACCACCTGATATCCGGACTTAAATATACTCCGAGCTCGAGCCGAATCGGCCCCATTAAGAGGTGAAACTCTTTTAAAGGTGGTTTTTGTGATAGCGGAGTCTCGAACTCGAGACATTCGTTTAACCTATTGGGGTGTCTAATCACTCCAACATGCCAGATTTTAGATCCAGACCATTTAAATCCTGAAGGCCAAGCCCAAATGAGTTATGGGCCCATATTTGTTCAAACTAAACTCAAATGGCTTTTGAAAGGTAGCGGTGGTGATCGGCGGCGGAGTTGCAGGCGCATTTCTCCCCAAATCACTCCAATTCCATGCCAATGTCGTCCTCATCGACCCGTAAGGATGATCTAATCGGACGGGATCGATATTATATTTATAATATTTCATTATTTTACTCAGCTACCATGAGACGAGAAATCAATCCTTAATATTTATTGGATTGATGCGCGCACTCGATATTTGTTGCAGCAATAAATCGAGGCGGGCCACGTGACCTTCTTTTTATTTTCTCATCAGTCATATTTCCGCATAGCCTCAACATAGAGGTAATTAAAATTGCGGAATTATAATTAATATTTGACTGATTAAATTTTGTAGCTTGAGACTCAACTGCTCATTTTGAGCTTTTGGAGCATTACCCTTTTTTTGGTATTTATATATTTATAACTCCATAGGGTGAAAATATATATGAAATATTCACTTTTCAAATCTCTAAAGATACATTGGCAAATGATTGTGTACAACATACAGCCTTGCATAGATGCAAGCTTTATTCATAATTTGTAATATCTAATTATCATGACAAGAATTATAATAAGGTAACAAATTCAATTATGATTGATTAATATTTTGAAAGTAAATATAATCTAAAATAATTTTCTCTTGTCTTTTATGTAAAAAAAAAAACATAACATATGATTAAGTATATGTTCACAACTTGATTTATTAATAATCAAATGTACTATTCGTATGAGTTGGTGGGACAACCTCCAGGTTGGGTGGCGAGACAAAGTCTGCTTACTGCCATGCCTCCTCGAATGGGATAACCCGTCTCCCTTTCAATGTTTAGCTTTACCGGGGACAAGGCTTACCCACTATCAACTCAAACTTATAGCATGATTTGTATTATAAAATCAAGAATAGAACAATAACTAATCATTTGTAGTTTTAAGAGAAAATTAGTTATGTCACATATTGACTTTTGATTTCTGATGTAGAAGATCGTACAAGACGCAACTACAGAGCATACTTTCGCAATCGGTGACGCTATAATGCATAATATATGAATAAAGTATGCATAGATAAAAGAAAGCAACCATGATAATATAGAAGTAAATTGAACTTATTTAAATAACAAAAGTTATACCTTCCTAGCTTTCTCTCCTTAACAAGCCTTCTTGAACTTCAAGATCTCCTTAATGCTAGAGCAAGCTCGTGCTGATAACGTGTTGTAAATTGAGTTGAAACTTGCTAAGAACTAGAGAAGGAAATAGAAGACTAAGAACTTCTACTACTACAAACTACAACTACAAAGGAGAAGAGAAGAAATGCACTACAAAAAAAAGCAAATCAGAAACAGAATTAGAAACGGAAATAAGTCCCGTTTCTAAATCAGAAACGGAATTAGAAACGGAATAAGTTCCGTTTCTAAATTAAAAAGTTAGCGACGGAATTGAGACGGAAACATTCAGAGACGGATTTGAGACGGATCAGAGACGGAATTAGAGACGGAATTAAATTCCGTCTCTGAAAAATGGTGCCACCATTCCCGCCAAAAATTGCGTTTCTTATGACCGTTCATCAAATCTCGGGATTTGTGTACACTTGGATAAGGCCGCCCAAAAATTGATTGTCCAAATTAAAAAAAAAAAAACCGTCTCTCTCAACTCTCTTTCTCTCTTCTCTGCTTGCGCTCTTGTCTCTCTCTCTCTCGACATCGACCTCTCCATCCCCTGCGTCGCCTCTCCGATGGACACCGTCTCGGAGTCCTCCATGGCCGCCTCGGCCTCGGAGGCATCGCCATCGTCCACTACAACAACACCCCGTTCGACCAGTACTCCATTATCCGCTCCTCCAAGTCCCGCCGCATCCCCTTCGCATCCGACACCATCTTCAAATCTCCCTCGGATTTCATCGATTCCGGTGACGATTTCGCCTCCTCCCCCTGCGTTTTCGTCACCCAGAACGGGGACTCCAAGTCCGAGCTTCTAGGGCTTGTTTCGAGGTCGTATTGGGGTTAGGGTTGGGGATTGTATGGAGGCGGCGGCGGCGGGGGTCTTCGCGGTACGATTTTGATAAAGCGGCGAGCTTTCTGGCGCGAAACGTGGTGGATTAGGCGCCGTTGGTGAGCGGGGAGGATGGGGAGGTGGTGGATGTGTTCAGTGCGAAAGATGTGGAGAGGATTCGGGGTTTCCGGCTGGGGCTGCCGTCGTTGGGGCCGATGGGGATTTCATGGTGGGCGCGGCGATGGGGACGAGGTTCGTCTTGGCCTTCTCGAAAGTGAGGTAATCAATTTCGATCCTGTTTCGATCTCGATTTTGATTTATGGTAGTTATTGCTAAGGATGCAATTTTGTTGTTTCGATCTGAATTGTGAGGGTCCGAGTTGATAAACTATTGATTTTGATGTTGTTCTTGTCTTGATTGGAGAAATTCATCGCAGAATTATTTGGTTTGATCGGAGATGGACAATTTTGTTGTATTTTTTCTAATGTGGATTTGGATGTGGTTGTTGCATTGTGTGCGATCGTTTGATTTTTAGCTTGTTGATTGACTAGTGTTTGTTTGAAGAATTGTTTGTGATTCCAAACCTTTAATACGTATGTAAAAGTTGAAGTACATAAAATTACTCCTCGATAAGCCTCCTCGAATCTGAAAGTGAGAGAAGTGTGCATCTCGGCGAGTGCCACTTCTGCTTCTGTGTGACGAGGCTTGCTGGCTTATCTGATGGCTTGACCTTACAATGTCTGTCTGCAACTAAATCTATTGGAAGAATATCAGAGTGAGTTTCGGTTGTGAAATCAAACTAGTGCAGTCACCGAGATTGAATCTCAAGGAAATAAACTCAAACAATTCCTATTATCCTTATTTTCAATCCGCTAACAGTGTTAGTCTTCTCAGTTTGAAGAAACCTCGACGTCCAAAGCATGTCCTCCGTTGGATCGATAATAAGATTAGGTCGGATTGCAGTTTGGATCCATGCGATGTTGAGGAGATATCTAAATCGAATCAAGTGGATCAGCCCTTGCAGAAAACTTTGTAAGATTCAAGTATGTATGTTGCATCTTCAACCTATTTTATGTATTTTTTTTGTTTTTGAAGTGAAATAGGAATTTTATTAATCTATCAATGGCTCGATACATGACTAGATATAGAATCAATTGACCTAATTAAAGTATGTTAACTCGATAAAGACAGACAAACTCCTTTAATTTGTCTAGGTGAGTTTTTTTATTAAAAACTGAATCTTGTAAGGAAAAAGTCTTTTTGTTCTCAATAATTTTGTTAATTTACAATTACACATTGGGTAAACTTTCACGATGGATCAAACAAATTGATATCATGTTCCTGCACTATTGTCTAACTTGTCTTTCTTCATGTTACATGTGAAAATGAGTTCTCACTTTTTATTTCTTTAGTGCTCAAATAAACTCAATTTGTAATGGGAGCATTGTACTAAAAGCATACAAGTTGCAGCTTCCTCTGGGAAAACTATAGTACTATATAACAATATTTGTTGCACTAGTTTTAAAATAGGGAAACAAAAGAAAAGAGGAGGCGTGAAGGGCATGAGGCTTTAATGGTGTATTGCAGAAATAAAACAGATTAGATTCCTTTTGAACTAGAAAGAACCAATCGAACATCCAAATTTGACTATGATTTTTTTATTCTTTTTGATTTATTGATTAATCATTAAAACGTACCATACAGAAAGAATTCAGAAAGGAAAATACTAAACGTTGAAATTTCTCTACAAATGGTCATTAAGTTTTTTTAGACTTTATTGCTCTGTTATTTAATTCTATTTCTTTTGATTGGTTTGGCATGTATATATGACATTCCCATGGTAGTTGTTTGAAAGATTTAATGGCTGCTTGGCTCCATTTGTTTCTCCCTTGTATGAATACTATTTTTTGTTTAGTTTTGCTCTTTTAACTTTTAATATGCTTACTGTTGTTAAACTCTTTCCGCTTTGAAGTTTTTTAGTTCCTCTTGCAGTTGGATGAAATAATGAATAAGGTGGCCGAAATGAGTGGCAAATGTGCAAAAGAGGTTAAAGTGGTTATCTCTCCTTATGGGATTTGTCCACTAGGAGCCCACGTTGATCATCAGGTGACTTTTTTTTAATTTTTAATTGAATCTTCTTATGACCCAAATTGATCATTTTATGGATTCTTTGTTTGATGCATAATGGATTTTCATAGTTTATGAGCCCACATTCCTATTCTCTTAAATATCCACATTCAGAAGATCACAGATTTTGGTATTAGTGCCGGTTTAGAGAATTCAGTGGCAATGGTATGTTAGATGTTTCTCTTTGGTTGTTTTTTAGACCTATTGATGTGAATCTGAATCATTCTTTTTCCTTTTAGGGACTTGAAAATGGTTCTATTTACTGCACTTTTCTCACTATTTTTCCTTCTCATTCTTTTTGCAGTTGTTGGGATCCAGGTTCATGGCTTGTAGGTATGCGTTCATATCTAGAAGTAGCCTCTCAACAGCGGAACAAGACTCGATACATTGAACCATTCCCAAACATAGTAATGATTGGGTACCATTCATTGAGTAAGTTTAACACGATTCTTTGTTTGTTTCCTTCTCCTTGCATTTTTATGGTTTTATTAATTTCGGTTTCACCCTTTAGTTTGCATGGATGACTCACTGCTAGAAATTAACTTTCTAATAGCATCTATATGATTGCACTTCTCACTGCTAGAAATTAACTTTATGCGGAATGATTCTAGTTGTTTGATATGAGAAGGAACCAAATCGGACCTTCTAAGCTTTTTTTCACAGCCTGCAATGTAAAGTTTTCAAACTTAAAAAAGTTGTAGAACATATTTTTGTTGTGTGCATATCTGTGTGTTTAAAATAGGTTAATGAAAGTCATTCCTATTTTTCACAAATTTGCAATGTAAAGTTTTTCTTTGTATTGAGTTCCTTCATTCTCTTTTTTGACTTGGACCAAAGAATTGCGTTTATCTACCTATATTCTTAGATCTTGTTCGTAGAACCAAACGGAATGAGTTTTCAGCTAGTGAAAGTAGCGAAATCTTATAATTCTTGGATAGAGCATTTATTCGTCTTGAAGCATGGTTCCAATGGTTCAATACCACTCAAGCACTTGTGCTTGCGATGATACGTAGTTCTCCCATAATGATGAATTTCTTTTTCTTTATTACCTTATTTATGTTGTGTTTGGCTCATACACTTGTGCTTGCGATGATACGTAGTTCTCCCATAATATTGTTTATATTCCTATTATTGTTTGTATAATTTAGTGATTTTTTTCTTTTTGATTTTTTTCAGGTGATTTGTACGAAGTCAAGTATTATTTGAAGCACAATCAACTTTATATAATCTCGGAACACTTCATTTTTTTTTTTTCGTTTAGAACAATTTTTGCTTTTACTTTTGTAGAAAGATACGATATATAAACTTTTTAGATTGTTTTTGTTGTTTCGTGTACAGTACATTGAGAAAAGATAATGTTAAGGATATGTTAAGTTTATATAAATTGTGCAATATCAATATATTATTTAGCTATGATTTTTATTATATATTGGCAGGTTAAATGTGCTTGGATTGAGACCTATATATATATATATATATATATATATATATATATATATATATATGATCCGTTGCTAATTAGAGACTTTAAAAACTAAACAAAAATGAAAATTAGAGACGGAAATAGCAACGGAATTCATAGATTTAATGAATCAGAAACGGATCAAATTCCGTCTCTGGTCCGTCTCAGATTAGCAACGGATCAGAGACGGAAATAATCAGAAACGGAATTTATTCCGTCTCTAATCAGAAACGGAATCAGAAACGGAATTTATTCCGTATCTAATTAGAAACGGAATTTATTCCGTTTCTGATCCGTCTCTAAATCAGAAACGGAATCGCATTTCCGTTTCTGATTGAATTAGCAACGACGTTTTTAGAGACGGAATTGATTCCGTCTCTGTTCCGTTTCTGACTGCAATTAGAGACGGAATTTTTGCAAATCAGAGACGGAAAATTCCGTTTCTGATTTGCTTTTTTTTTGTAGTGATGAGATACTTGGAATGAGAAGTTTTCATTCAACTTGGTGTGTTTTTACAATGAGGTTGGCACCCTAAATATAGGTCATTTGGTGATGATGATAAATGTACTTCATACAATGTGTACAAGCAACACATACACCCCATGCCATACAACACATCACAAGCAACATAGACAATACATGGAAGAGTTGGTGTACATTGGAGAGGATTACAAGTTACATGACAATACATAGACAAGTGGAGGTACTATTAAGTAAGAAATACAAGTTACATGACTACACAATATGTTGGTGTACATGCATGGTCATCCATATTCCATAACAATGCTTAGTTTTTCATATTAATATATTTTTTTTGTTTTTTTAAAAAATTAAGGTTAAAATTTACCTCCCTTAACAAAATTCATTGGTTCCGCCACAGATATAAGGTGATCTCGCCTACCAAAGAAACCAAACAATTGAAGCCACCGGTTTGAATTGTCAAAGGCTTTTGTCAAATATGTGTTTCTTTATTAATTTTTATTTTTTAGTGTTTCGACACTAGACCACCTGATATCCGGACTTAAATATACTCCGAGCTCGAGCCGGATCGGCCCCACTAAGAGGTGAAACTCTTTTAAAGGTGGTTTTTGTGATAGCGGAGTCTCGAACTCGAGACATTCGTTTAACCTATTGGGGTGTCTAATCACTCCAACACGCCATATTTTAGATCCAGACCATTTAAATCCTGAAGACCAAGCCCAAATGAGTTATGGGCCCATATTTGTTCAAACTAAACTCAAATGGCTTTAGAAAAGTTGCGGTGGTGATCGGCGGCGGAGTTGCAGGCGCATTTCTCCCCAAATCACTCCAATTCCATGCCAATGTCGTCCTCATCGACCCGTAAACAGTATGTCCGGCCCAATGTTTTACCTTTTCATGAACAATTGGTTATATTTGATGGGAAGTTTATGGTGGATAGATTTGGTGTGCTTTAATTTAGTACTACATTTCTGATACGAAAACCAAAAACTATTGAACCTCGCTGAACTGTCCCACTGTAGCAAATCGTACTTGATATTCTATATGATTGAATTAATACCTCGTTAGGCCCTCAGGCATTGGTAGAGTGGTAAGTTCATTCTCTAACACGCTAATCAAAGCTTTCTCCCTCCAATTTTTTCTTTGGGTTCTCTGGAGGTCTACAGTCAGTTGATGGCAGTGGCAATAACTCAGATACCCTCGGCTATTAAAAAAAAAAAAAAAAAAACTTGTTGCGACCTAGTCTTAGGTTACAAGGTGTGAAATTTCTTATCAAAGTTGTTTCACTCAGCCTTGATTCATTGCTTGTTCTGTTTTTCGCCTTTCGAGATTTGACATAGGCGTAATGTGGATTCATGTGAATATGTGATGTAAATGTTTTTCGGAAAATGTATATGTTATGTGCTTTTTTTTAATCTTGTCGTTGCTTTATATATATATATATATATATATTATATGAACGTGGGTTCTGAAGTTGTCATTTTTTGGAACAGAAAAGAATACTTTGAGATCCCATGGGCATCCCTTAGAACATAACTGATAATTCAGTGTTTATTGCTGATGGCAATCAGATTACTTATGATTATCTCGCCGTCGCATTGAGACACAATGCTTATGTTCCAAAAACTATGACCGAGCGGCTCAAACAGTATGAAGAAGGTATATCTTAATTGTTCTGATTATCATAGCTATGCATGTGCCACTTAATGTCAAATGTGATTGACGATAAGCCTAAGTCTTCTGCAACTACAATACTGTGCATAATCTTATTTGATTTAGTGCCTAATATATAGTTCTATTTCCTTTACCCTAAGAACCAACACATATCTATAGAACTCGCATCCATTCAAATTAACGGTGGAAGTTTCAATTTATCGACTTCCTAATTAACAAGACGTCTAAGATCCAGAAAATGGGTGTCGTACTAAAAACAATATTTTCCATTCATATCGTCGAAAAAAAGAAACGTATTTTCCATTCAAGTCTATAGACACCATGAGTTCCTTCAAAACCAAAACCAATTTAGTTCTTAGTTTCTAAGTTAAAGATTTGTTTTCTTTAACAGTCAGTACTCCATAAAAAAAAAAAAAGTGAAGCTATAACAATTCATATATTATGCAAGTGAATTTAAAGTTTGGAGAGAATTCGCATACATTACAAAAAAAATATATAAAATCTCTGTGCTTATAGATAGAGATTGGCTTGGCAAATAATTCATCAAAATTGTTTGTGATATTATTTCTTTTGTTTTTAATTTGATTGTAGAGTATAATGATGTTTAAATCATCGCGTTCGCTTACTATAATCTCTACCGTATCACGAGGATATTATATATGATGAGAATGATGCATCTTGTAAAATTAGGAAAAAGAAAAAAACCAATAAAATTTAAAAAAAAGTAAAAAAAAAAAAAGAAAAAAATCGAGAAAGAGGCAAAGGGATTTATCGTGGTTCAGCCTACTTCGAGGCCTACATCCACGTTGAAAAGGAGGCAATTTTTATTATCCACCACATACGTGTATCTTCTCTTTGGTTTCTTCATCATCGAAACCAATATTACATGCCAATCTTTTTATTTTAACGTTAACAATCAAATACTTAAGCTATGTCGATGCCAACAATCAAATACTAACGGTCATATGACAACTTTTAAAAAAAAAAAATACGACTGTATTGACACGTCTGGCATTCGTTCTCTCTTCTTTTTTTTTTTTTTCCTTTTTTTTTTTTTTTTTTTTTTTTTTCACTCGTCTTTTTTTTTTTTTTCTTCTTTTTTTTTCTCGAGATCCTCAATAGGTTTTTAACCGATATTTCGATTTCACAACTCGGTTATAGCCACTTTAATCACCAAACTATACCATAAACCTTTGATTCACTCTCTTTTTTTTTTTTTCTTTTTTTTTCAAGGATCACCTGAAGTTTTCAACCGATACTTCGGTTTCACAACTCGGTTATAGCCAACTTTAATCACCAAGCTATACCATAAACCTTTTTTTTCTTTTTTTTTTTTTTTTTTTTTTTTTTTTTTTTTTTTTTTTTTTTTTTTTTTTTTTTTTTTTTTTCCTCACAAAAGAATGCATTGCAGACATGTCGTAACAGACGATTAACAAGCAAGATTACATTTTGAAATATAACCTATTGCATCTTGAGATATTACTCACACTTGTTCTTCATGGCTGACATGGTTGGCATCTTCTTAATGGTGTTTCTTAAGCCCCTCACACTCATTCTTCATGGTTGACATTGTTGGCATCTACTTAATGATGTACGTGAACGTTGTAATAATTGACAATAAAATTCACCCTTGAACATCTGTAACATCGAACGTTTATTATTTAATAATTGTGACAGTACACAAGTAAACTGCAGTTCTTGACAAGAAAAGTAAATCCCTATATACAAATTGTCTTTAAGAAAAAAAAAAATGCATGCAAAAGTGACCAAGAATGCTGCATAATCAAAGGTGATTAATAACAATGTTCAATAAAAAAACAATGGAATCGATTAATACGAGTTAGCTTGAAACAATCGGAAGATTTGTTAACCACAAAAAAGGATAACAAAGAAGTCAAGACCGAAATCAAAAGGTGAGAACGGTCGCCAGCCATACCCAGTAAACAGCCATTTGAAGAATCAAGAATTTCGTTAATATTTGACTTTTAATCTTCGAACCCAAAACAATAAAGAACCCACAACCTAAACCGAAAGAGATCGAAAACTATGTACGGCTAGCAAAGATTAGAACTAAAGATCAGACAATCAAGTTCGGTGTTGAATACTAAAGAATTTTAAGTCACCATATAATTAAGAAACTAATTGATCTTACATGAAAGAGTGAGGGATCCAAATTAATAATCTTTTTAATCAGCAAAACATAACACATTAACTGTAATCACATCTAATTCTACTTTTCTAATCTAAACTAAATTCTCAACAGGAGTACCAACGCGGATCCACACAATAACCAACCAAATCATGTAATGTAACCCTTACTATGCAATGTTGAATTAATAAACCAAAAAGAAACTAACATGTATAAATACAACAATTGATGCCAAGAATGAACAAACCAAAAGGAAATATGTACACAGGAAACAATTGATCATGATATAAACATCGCAGGAAAGCAATTATAAGAGAAATTGAATTTAATAAGAGAATAATCGATCAACGTAACAGAAACTGAAAATCAAACAATTGCAAAGTTAAAGAAAGGAAGCAAAACCTTAATTGAAATCAAAAGGAGGCGAACACTAATAACTCTCTTTAATCAATCGATTGACTTACTAACCAAACCAAGTTATTTATAGACTTGTGAAGATGTTATTTTGAGTTTATCTTATCTTCTAAACAAATCTTATCTTATCTTTCTAAAAAAAAAGTAAATCTTTATCGTTGAACAATTAAGGTCGGTGACTCTGATTCGTTGGATCATGCTATGACAATCCGAATCACCATCCTAAACTCAATTAGCAAATCAAACGGTCAAAGATCCAAAATCGTCAAACAATCGAAATGGGCATCTAGAAGACAAAAAATTCCCCCAATTGATTCAAGAGCAAATCATCCAAATTGAAATTAAAAAAAAAACCACAAAAATCAAACCTTTAACAATAAAAACTCGCATCGCTAGAACCCTAGTCATTCACAAAAATCAAAACTTTACCAAAAAAAAAATTGCTCTAAAATCGTGAAAAAAAATTCAGTCGATCTAGAACCCAAAATCAAATCTTTCTCAACACCCATTAATGAAACCAACAAACCCCAAAAATGGTACCTTCTTTTGGATCCAGCAACAACCACCTTTTGCGAGGGAGCGAGACAATCTGTTGATAATGAACAAGCTCTCTCTCTCTCTCTCTCTCTCTCTCTCTCTACCAAATAGTAAAAGACGCACAATGCTGAGACCACTTACTTATAATGGTAAAGTAAATCTTTTATCCATCTAATGGATCCAATGGAATAGGTCGGTGACTTAAATCTATAGATTGATTCGTTGGATCATAGTATGATGATCCAATGGATCCCCACACGCGGCTATGTATTATTGATCGGTTCTCACATAGATATGTACGAAATGACAAATCCGGACAACTTTATCTATATGTAGCAAATCAGATTATTATTGATCGATTCTCACTAGACCGGATCATGAGAACATCATATTCAAATTGGAGTTACGCAGATTAGCAATTAAAAAATCAATGTTGTCCTGAGCTCCTGCCTAACTCTCCAACTATAAATTTAGACACGAATGAGATCCAACCTAATTCTTATGAATTGAAAAATTATAATTCAGATTGATCTATTTATTTTGTCAATCCAACTCAATTCAATTTACAAAAAGACTACTGGATTGAATCAAGTTATGCAAATTAGTAATTAGAAAATCGGTACTTGTAAAATTATAAAAGTAATATTTAAAATTGAAACTTCTAAAATTTTAATAAGTAACCAAGAAAGTTGTGATTAGGTAGGAATATGACTTTTAGTCCAGGGGCATGGACCAAAGTCAAATAAAACAAAGAAAACCTAAAAGTTTTGTAAGTATATAAAATGGGAGATATTCATTCTTCTTTGATTTCTTCGAGTAGTCTACTGATTGAACATGTTGAGCAACGTTTTCAAGATTTGATGCGACGAAAGTATGAAAATTCAGAAGGGAAGGTTAAAATTGTTGTAAATTGGATGACCCTTTAACCAAGCTTATGAATGATCACATTGTCAAGCATGACTCTCACATTGAATTGTAACATCAAACATGACTTCTACATTGAATGTAACTTGTACACTCTACATAACTTGTATTCAACTCCAATGTTTAATCACTTATCCATGTATTGTCATGTAACTTGTAATCCTCTCCAATGTACATCAACTCTTTCATGTATTGTCTATGTTGCTTGTGAACTTGTACACATTGTATAAGTACAATTATCATCATCACCAAATGACCTATATAAATGGTGCTAACCCCATTGTAATTCACACACCAAGTTGAATGAAAATTTCTCATTCCAACTATCTCATTTCTTCTCTTCTCCTTTGTAGTGGTAATTTGTAGTAGTAGAAGTTCTTATGGACTGTTTGGTTCACATTTTAGTGAATCCTAACACATGAGATTAATTAGTGATGGGACTAACACATGGGTTTAGATAGTTTAGTCTCATTTGTGTATCTTGTTTGGTTGGGAGTTTTAAGGTTGGGATTAAATGGGGTTGTACATATACATTTACCAAAATACCATTAGATAAATAACACCAAAAATCTCCCCATTTCACACATTTCTCATCTCCTCCAATGAAGACCGCTGCTTGAATCGGCTCACATTTACATTTCTCATTTCCAGGATTTCCATGGCTGTGAAGGTTTGAAGGTTCGAAACCCAGAAAAAAAAAATTTGCATACCGTGAAGAAGAGCAGAGAGGCTTCCGGCGGGCATGAAATCATAGACGAGTAGCTTCTCATCTTTGGAGTAATAAAAGGCTCGAAGAGGAACAATGTTCTCATGGTTGACCTTCCTCAACCCTTCCATCTGAACCTCAAACTCTCTCTTGGTGACAACCACGTCTTTCAACCTCTTCACCACCACAGTCGTCCCCTCCTCCAACACCGCCTTGTACGAAGTCCCCACACTCCCCTTCCCCAACACCTCCGCCGACGCCCTCAACAAATCCTCCAAATCAAAGCTGTATATCCCAGCATCCAAGAACGCCCTCAACAAATCCTCCGATCAAAATCGCGTCGCCATTCACGAACCGAACCGAACCACCGCTCTAGTTTCGCGTCATCTTTAATGGCGGACTGATCTCTCACAGAGGAGGCTCGACTGTACCATGTGTTCTCAGCAGCTCCGGAGATGCGGTGGTTGCCGAGCCCCTTCTCATCTTCCTCTCCTCCATCATCCTCTTCGCCTTCTTCATCCACTCCGTCTCCCAAATTTCCAAACATGAAAAACAGGGACTTGGAATTGTGATTTGGTTTATGTGAAGGGTAAAGTGGTAATCTCCTCTTTCAGCTACAATGGATTAGCTAATCCCACCAAAAATAGTGGTATTGTTTAATCCACTACCATGCCTCTTAACTAATCCGCTGGCCTAGTTAATCCTCCAAGCAAACAGCGGATTAACTAGTCCAGTGTAGCTAATCTGGGCTAATCCCACGAACCAAACATGCCATTAGTCTTCTATTTCCTTCTCTAATTCTTAGCAAGTTCCAACTTAATTTACAACACGCTATCAGCACGAAGTTGCTCTACAAGAGGAGGTCTTGAAGATCAAGAAGCTTTTCAAAGATATAAAGCTAAAAATGTATAATTTTTATTAATTTAAATAATTTCAATTTATTTCCATGTTGTCATGATTAATTTCTTTTTGTTACATGCATATTTAATTATGTAAATGTATTTTATTCATACATTATGCACTGTAACGTCATCGACTACGAAAGTATGCTCGTAGTTGTGTCTTGTACGATCTTCTACATCAGAAATCAAAAGTTAATGTGTGACATATAGTTTTTTCTCTTAAAACTACAAACGATTAGTTATTGTTCTATTCTTGATTTTATAATACAAATAATACTATAAGTTTGAGTTGATAGTGGGTAAGTCTTATCCCCAGGTAAAGCTAAACATTGAAAGGGAAACGGGTTATCCGGTTCGAGTAGGCATAGTATTAAGTAGACTATGTCTCGCCACCCAACCTGGAGGTTGTCCCACCAACTCATATGAATAATATATTTTGTTTATTAATGAATCAAATTGTGAACATATATTTAATCATATTTATGTTTTTACACAAAAAGGAAAAAATTATTTTATATTAAATTTATTTTCAAAACGTTATTTAACCATAGTTGAACTTATTGCCTTATTATATTATCAACAAGAATTACTTGTCATGACAATTAGATAGTACAATTTATGAATAAAGCATATATACAAACTGTGTGTTATACATAATCATTCGCCAATTTCTCTTTAGAGATTTGAAAATTGAATATTTCACTTTATATATCTTTTCACCTTATGGAGTTATATATACATACCAAAATGGTAATGCTCGAAAAGCTCAAAATGTGCGGCTGTGTCTCATGCTACAAAATTTAATCTGTCAAATATTAATTACAATTCCACAATTTTAATTACCTCTATGTTGAGGCTATGTGGAAATATGACTTATGAGACAATAAAAATAAGGTCACGTGGCCCGCCTTGATTTATTGTTGCAACAAATATCGAGTGCGCACTTCAATCCAATAAATATTAAGGATTGATTTCTTGTCTCATAGTAGCTGAGTAAAATAATGAAATATTATAAATATAATATTGCTCCCGTCCAATTAGTTCAGCTTCAAATTAAGAAGCATATGTTCCATGTAAGGATCATGATCGCAATAATAAATTTATGGACGTGGAAAAGGTGAAAATATTAGGTAAAAGTCGTATTGACAATTCCACCAAAAGTTAGAACAAAAGTGGTGCACCACTACAAAGGGCAAAATAATTAGACAATGATCGCTTAATTGTGACATTTTTTTGGTCATATATGAAAGGCTATTTTGTATAAATATTGTCATATATATCCGAATATTTTTGTTACCATTACCATGCCTTCAAAATCAAAGGCACAATATTATGAATTTTATCATTGAAAATGACTCGATAAAACAAGCACATCGAGATGTGTTTAAATCGTGACCTAAATATTGCGATGAGTTTATGTCCATGCATGTACAAAAGTGAATATTTCTCGAATTCAAACTTAGCGGAGGTTAATGTTCAGGCAATATCTAATACAACAATTTTATTGTTAATGTCTTGTTCATAATAAGTTTACTCAGAATAATAAAAAATTTATCTATATGATTTAATCTGAGTATAATATTCACGGCTTTAACTTTTGGAATATATAAGACACATTAAAACGAATGTCGTTATAAATCAAATGACATTCATAATGTGGAAATATCTATTTGATTATTCATAATCATCAATAATGCGAAAATATCATAAATTCGCATCGCTAGAACCCTAGTCATTCACAAAAATCAAAACTTTACCAAAAAAAATTGCTCTAAAATCGTGAAAAAAATCAAAACTTGACGAAATTCAATCGATCTAGAACCCAAAATCAAATCTTTCTCAACACCCATTAATGAAACCAACAAAACCCAAAAAGTGTACCCTCTTTTGGATCCCAAGCAAACCTCGAGCAAGGGGCGAATCCGCTCGACATCGCGATCTCTTGAGACTAAATAAGCCCTTTCTCTCCTCTTCTTCACCAGACTATCATCTCTCTTGTTCTCACCTAGATATCCATAGGAACATCATATTCACCTTGAAAGCATTTCACCATCATAGCTCCGAAGTCGACCATGGCGAGAAGAAACACAGAGAGAGAGAGAGAGAGAGAGAGAGAGAGAGAGAGAGAGAGAGAGAGAGAGAGAGAGAGAGAGAGAGAGAGAGGGACTAGTCTAGTGGGGGAGTGAAGACGAATGTGGCGGGGGCCATGCCATGTGTGACATTAACTACACACACTGATGTTCTCTTAATACCTGAAATGAATGGTTAAGGTCATGTATCATGTTGGACTTATTTAATTTGAGGGCGCTAAGGGCACCCCACCGTTTCATGAAGGCACCCGGTTAATGTGGGCACTAACCAATTTACCTGGGGCACCAAAAATTAGACCCGAAATACCCAAAATACCCCTCTAACCAATTTACCCGGGGCACCAAAAAACCCCTCCTGCAAAACAGAGGCACCCCACGACCCCACCACCGTCCTCTTGCTCGACTTTCTCCATTTCTCGTCAACGAACCACCTAGCAATCCCAAATCTAAGTTGTATTCGTTCCTCTATGTCTCTCTCCTTTGTTGTAGGACGTTTTTCGAGTTTGAAGACTCTGAGTTTTGGTCGATTTCATATCCAAATTTGGGCTCGGTTCAAGTTTTTCGTTCACACATCGATAGTGTTGAAATCGATCGTTTGAATGTGCGTTGGTAGTCTAATTAAGTTGCATTTGATAGAGTAGTTGTTATGTTTGTGTGGCGGTGCATTCAATGGTTCATCTATTGGGCGTTCGTGGTTCTCGGCCACACAAAGCCGAGAGATTTTGTTTGATCTCGCCAAGCATGACCGAGAATGTAGAATAGCTCTCGGTTGTCCATAACCGAGACTTTTATTGTCGTCTCGGTCACCACTTCACGAGAGTAAGTCGAAGTGTATAGTTTATGTCCTGTCGGTGATGTCCAACCGAGAATGTAGAATAGCTCTCGGTTGTCCATTACCGAGACCGTTATTCGTTCTCGGTGGATGGTGACCGAGACGTGTGCATAACTCTCGGCCCCGCGAGGCCGAATCAATCGCGTCCGTGAAAAAACATCTCGAAAATTTGAGAAACCCTACGTTGATAAAAACAGTTCCTTCAAACCATCATATGGTTATCAAACATTGTTACATCGTCGTCGGATGATGTCAATCGCAAGAATCGATAAACGGTCGGCAAACGCAATGTCGTTTTAGGTTCAAGCTTGGTGGTGGGGTGCCCCCGTTTTTTTGTCAAAATGGTTTGTAGAGTTTGAATCAATATATATACAGGGGAAAAATGGTCTTTTCCATTTTCATTTGAAATTTTTACAAAAAAGTCGGGTGCCTTCATGAAACGGTGGGGTGCCTTTAGCGGTCCTCTTTAATTTAGAGTGCAGCTACGTGCAGATGTTCTCTTAATACCTGAAATGAATGGTCAAGGTCATGTATCATGTTGGACTTATTTAATTTAGAGTGCAAACTACGTGCACCCGTAACTTTTCAGGGCACCCCGATTATCAAGGCACCGAAACAATGCCATAGCGCATCCCATGACATTTACCAAATTGCCTCTAGGTTGAGAAACAAGCACCCCACCCCAAAAATTAAATCCTAAATTCGATTGTGTTGCCCCTAAACCCTTGTTTCTTCTACATATGCAACAATCCATGCATTCCCTGTGATTTGAAGGTCGAAGCTGTTGTTAGGTAGGTTCCTTGCATTAGTGGAATCGATTTCCAGCCGATGACGAGGGTTTGTTGTGTGAAGGTTGTGGAAGAAGGCACTAGAGGTGGTGTTGCTGTTTCGGGAATCAAAAGAAGGTTAATATGTATTTTTCATGAATTTAGATTCCATTTGGTTGTTTTGCATAGACATTCACCTTGTTGTATGAATGTAGGTTCTGAAGTTGGCATTGTTTAGAATAGAAAAAGATTACTTTGAGAACCCATAGGCATCCCTTAGAGCAATGATTGAGCCTTCATTTGCAAAGAGGTGTTTGGTCAATCACAATGATTACTTTAGGAATGGCCGCATCGCATCTCTTTGCAGTTAACATAACCGATTGATAGATTTCAAATAAGAGTGTAAGAATTGTATTAATGTTGGCAAATTGAGTAAAAAATGGTGCTCTTATTGATAAAGTTGAACAAAGCATAAAATAAGGAAAGTTACATAATCTGCCTAAATACCAAAATATAGAAACTACTTAAATACCTGAACTACTAAGATATAGTAACTGCTATAGTAATAGCTTCCCTCAAACTTAAGATGGTTCATGAAAACTAACTTGAGATTATCAATCGAATCAGTAAACCTAACAAATCTAAGGTTCGTTGCAAAGCAGATCGATGACCACTCAAGACGACAAGAAACGGATTCAGATGTGGCAGAGTCGGAACTGAGAACAATGGACATCAGAATAGCAGGACATCAAAATCGACGACAGACAGCTGAGTTGACGTGGTCGACGGCAGGTAGGACAATGGATAACAGATGCACATACAGGTGCAGATTCACCCACAATTGGGCTGATGAAGCAGGCATGCGTGACACAGCATAAATAATCCACTTACAAAGTGGCAGAGCGAATTGGACATGGATTGCTTGTACACCAACGATGGTGCACAACAGATGGACACAAAATTTGGACATGGATTGCTTGTACACCAACGATGGTGCACAACAGATGGACACAAAATATCCAAGTTGTAATAAATATGATGTGCGTGAAGTAGTGATTCAAGCGCGTTCAGAAGGTGTTAAACCAAGCAATCTATAATAAACATAAATCTGTACATGGCACTGTTATCACAAGCAACTAAACATGCTGATTAAACAATAAAGAAGATTAATAAACAAAGTGTACCAGAGGCTTGCAGTGCAATGACCTAAGACAGAAAATTTCCTCCAATTCGGTGTTGAATTCAACTAGGAGTTCTGTCTCCAGGATACAACTGGTTTGCTCTTTGATCAAAGCACCAATCAAAGAACCTTCAAACTGCAAAATCGTCTATCTCTCAGTAAACACGAATTACTTCAAATTTTATTTCGAAAAAAACTATTTTTTTTTCTCTATGTCAAAGGACTCTTCTAATATAGATAAACATCTAACTGTCCAATTAGTGGACAGTTTTTCCCATAACTATCTAATTAGTGTGCCACTAATTTGATAGTTATTTAACTCCTAATTCGAACTTCGCAACTGTTGGTGCTCTTTTGTTTAAATTTCACAAACGAAAATAAAAATAAAAACCGAAAAATAAAAACTATGTTTATGAATGGCTAAGTCTTGAACAAACCAAAGCCCCTAAGGCCCAAAGCCATTGTCAAAGATTATTTAATTAGAGTGATTTCCTAGTGAACCCTATGGTCCACTCATTCTAACTCACTTCTCACTTAAACAATAGTGAAGTGAGTTGGAACATATATTAAGTGAGAAAACCAAACCTTTCTCTCATATGTGGGACTAAAGGTTTTGTTCTTTTCCAATACAAAACTTGAACTTCAATGTTCAACAGAAGGCACAAGGGCATAAGACACATGCATGGCAGAGTGAGAGTCTACGCATATCTCTAACTCAATGTCGTCGATGTTCTCGCTTTGAGCAGGGCCGTTGGGCATGTGTTTATACTAGTGTGTGGATGTTCACTAGGGAATTGGCACATAGGGGAATCTTTTTTCTTAGCAAATGGGAGATATGAAAGACGTGTACTTCTCATATGCTATGGTTTCGTTTTTAGCCTTCCATTTTTGTGTTTTGTTTCGAATGGACACTACATTAATGGGAGGGAGAAGTCTTTTTTTTAGATGTTTTGGTTTTGTAGGTCTTGTTGGTTTTCGATGTTGATAGGCGAGGGGACACATTGGTCGATCTCGAAGGAGCCAATGTCAAGTTAATTGTTTATTGTTTTGTTGTGGGAGAGTTTTGGATTACATATAGTAACTCATATGCTATTGTTGTCATGTTTTGAGTTTGTTTGTTTTAGGATATTATCCATGAATGTCCTAGCTTTTCCTTGTTGAGTTTTGACTCTGAGCTCCATTGCGCTTGCTAGGAGAGCTAGAAGGTTGTGAGCTTTGGCTCTATGGTTTGGCTTTAAGCCGTTTTTTGGTATGATTGAGCGTCATCATAACATTCTTAATGTACGTAGATTCTTTTGTAGATGGCGTGGAGGGTTCACAACCCCTCTAATGTACATTTTTCTGAGTTATAAGCAACTTTCTGGAGCCGGTCTCCAAATTACTCAACAACCAAAAAAAAAAAAAACTATGGCAATCAGATTACTTATGATTAATTGTTATGATTATCATAGCTATGCATGTGCCACCTAATGTCTAATGTGATTGACGACAAGCCTAAGTCTTCTGCAACTACAATACTGTGCATAATCTTATTTGATTTAGTGCCTAATATATAGTTCTATTTCCTTTACCCTAAGAACCAACACATATCTATAGAACTCGCATCCATTCAAATTAACGGTAGAAGTTTCAATTTATCGACTTCCTAATTAACAAGTCGTCTAGGATCCATAAAATGGGTGCCGTACTAAAAACAATATTTTCCGTTCATATCGTCCAAAAAAAAAATGTATTTTCCATTCAAGTCTATAGACACCATAAGTTCCTTCAAAACCAAAACCAATTTAGTTCTTAGTTTCTAAGTTAAAGATTTGGATTGATCTAATTTGTTTTCTTTAATAGTCAGTACTCCATAAAAATAAATAAAAACAAAAAAGTTGCAAATATCATAATCATTCTTTTCCAATTGCAGAGAACGAAAAGATGAAATTCGTAGACTCCATTCTAAATCACTGGAGGAGGAAAAGCTTCCGCAACTTTCAATTTAGAATTAAGTCATGCCATATATTTCCTTTCAATGCTCAACAGGAAATTAAACAAGTGTACATTGCAGAGAAGCATGTCCAAGTGACAGCAAATAACATAAAGTTGTTAATTAATGGTGGACAAGAAAATAAGATGGCTAATTACAAGCCTGGTTATGAAATCGCAATCGTTTCTTTGGGGAGGACAGATATATAACTCACTTTAAAGTGTATTTGATATATGCCCGGCAGCCCATGCCAGAGTAAGAAGAAACCAACGAGAGAAAAAAATAAAAATAAAAAATAAATATATATATATATATAAACTAGTTTCGGGACGAGCTACGCACGACCGCTTGCTTCGCTTGCGGGAATTAATTTCTAAGAATTTATTAATAAAACTCAAAATTTTAATTAAACTTAAAAATTAGAAATACAAGTACATTTTTTAGCTTATCAATATTCTCTTATGTGATTGATATAAGATGTTAATGAAAAAACAAGCTAGTCATGCTAAGACATTACTTCCTCAAAAAAAAAAAAAAAAAAAAAAAAAAGGAAACAAGGAAAAAAAAAACACAAGTAGTTTGACCCATCAATTTGTGAA